>CM041778.1:159557993-160157993 GCA_023374045.1 Limonium bicolor | reverse complement strand
TTATGTTCTATTTTTAGTTTATAATCATTCTAAGACATTAGCATAGTTTTTAGAAGTGTTATATGGCATATATACATTTATATATATTATAAGTTCAAAACAAGTTTTTTAAAGCATATGATAAAATTTAATTGTGGCCGAGAACAATATAAGAGATTTAATGAATTTTGAAATACATATAAGTGTATTAACTTATTTTATAGATTTTTGGAACATTAAAAATAGCTACAAGTATTTAAATGGCTATTTAATAAGTTGTGTGGATAAAAGATAATTTCTGAAAAGTTGAGTGTACAAATATGTATTACCGAGAACATAAGGAATTATTTGTGTATTTATAATATAATATAAGATGGGAATTGATATTATGAATTTTGGTGAATTTAAATAAGTGTTTAAGTGCTAAGAATGACATTTAATAAAAGTTTTGGGACTATTTTGTGATTATTGGGAAGTTTGGTGTGTACCGAAATATATATAATATTATGATTTTATGGTATATTGAAGTATTAATTAAGAAATTAAGTCTTGGTCAAAGTGTTGACTAGAAAATTTGAGTTAAAATGATTTATGACATGAATATTAAGTTTATAAAAGTTTTGGGATGAATATGTAATTTATGGAGATATAGATTAAAAACCGAATTTACATTGGGGCGGTTATGTAATTTGAGAAAGTATAAGGGTACTTTCGGTATTAAGAAAATTAAATATTAAAACTATAGTTTATAAGTTAATATGTAACTTGTATAAAGTTTTGGGGTTGATTTGTGAATAAAGGAATGTTGTTTACAAAAAATGAAACTATAAGTGGTTATATAGTGATTTGCGAAAGTTATTGGGCACAAAATGTAATTTCCGGAAATTGATGTGGTTAATTAGTAAATAATGGAAGTTATATGGTTATTTGATAATTTATAATTTTGGGTACATTATATAAATACCGAATTATTATGGTAGTTTTGGTAAGTTAATAAAGAAAGGAATTAAGATTATGTGATATAATGTATTATGGTATATTATGAAATATAATATAAAGTTTATAAATAAAGATGTTATAACATGAATAATATATTATATGATAAGAATATAAGTGAGAATAATTATGGGGGTTTAATTAATGAGATTAGGTTATACCGTATAATGATAATTCATAATTATACATGTGAACTTCACATATAATTTCTATTCCCGGACGGGTACTAAGCCACTGTTTAATTAACCGGGGAAAAAAAATAACGTACAGAGTTAGTATACAACGAGAATAAACTCTACGGTGACTGTATTATAATATTTAGTGGACAGTCATATTAATAAATATACGTTATTGCATGTATAGATAACAGCGTACGTGAAAGAATTACTAGAGCAGGAATTGTCGAGCTAGCTGTTATCCCGGTGAACGGTATGTTAATTGTGTGGTCTAAATGTCCTAAGGATTATCCTGAGGTCTAGACATTGTGTGTTTAAATGTTTAAGAACGATATCTATGATTTTATGTGAATGATATTGTATGTGGGATTGCTCAATCTGTTGCGTTGTATTTTATACGCGAATGTCTTGTGACTAAAGTTTATACCTCTAAACTGAAAAAAAAGAGACTAACTGACCTTTAGGTATTATTGAACCTAACAAGGGTCAAATGTGATAGTCTTATTTCAAGTATTGGTCATTATGTCACTGACAAAAAGGGCTAACTTATAAAGAGAGGAATCCAGATCGTTTCGACTTTCTGGTTGCGCATTGTGATCACTATGAGAGACTCAAGAAGGGAGTCACTCCAAATCCATCAGCCACATTCGGGGATGGCGGAATGCACTGCCGTTGGTGCACCACAGTTGCGACCGGATCGGTCCAGATCGTCATATATTTATCCAGGGCCATAGGTTTACTGGTAACGGTTCCTTGGAAACCAAAGGGACACACTGTCCATTTTCACAGGTAATAAGGGTTGTCTTGACAGGACGCCTAAGGTAAACTAATTGGAAAGGTTAAGTGGTTAGGGTCATGTGACCTACTAACAAAACAGTTGTTTCATATGTGCACCATATTTGGGTTGTTGATATTGGTTATGTTGTTTGATGTGTATTATTATGCACTAAATGTTTACAGGTGAATTGTAGGTGATTATTCTGTGTCTATTATATTATTGTTTTTTTTGTAAACCGGATTATCTTGTAATGAATCTAATATCAAGATGGGCTAAAACGACTTAAGGAATCTAGAAGGCTTAGGACTACATTTAGCATACCAGCATAGTTGCTGAGCCCTTCATTGGGCCAAACATTCAGGTCACTGAAGAATACACAAGCCGGAGTGCGGGAACAGGGTAGCCGCTGTGTTTATAAACACTTGTGGATTTGTTATGTATTATATTTTGGAGTTTGTTGTATTTCAGTTAGTTGCTCATTTAGTTGGATTTGGTTTTTAATAGGTAGAGTGCTCATATCTGTTCATCACAGCGTGAGAAGTTGTAATGTTGAAAGAGTAAGGATGCCTTGTTACTCACAAGGGGTGAGTGACGGCGTATAGCACCTAGGTTAGATAGTTTTATTTCCGCTGCGATTTGCTATTCGTTATGCTACGAGTTATGACGTCATTACAAGTTTAAGATTAGGGTTGTTACAAAAAGTGGTATCAGAGCGGAGTACCGCTCTGATGAAAGATACTGAGTCTAGGACAATGAGCATAGGAATATTGGGTTACGGGAAAACGTCCGTGAGGATTCGTGACCTAGAAAAAAAAACCCTAGGGATATTTTATTGCTAGTAGTTAGCTTACTTACATGTTTTTGATTGTGTATGTGATACGGTGTAGCAACCGAGTAGAAATAAAAAATATACTATCTTAGATGTCGACCAGCGAAGGACCACGAGGAGACAGCAGTGGACGCAGTAGCGAGAGCGAACAACGGCGGGTGTTCCAACAGTACAAGACCTAACAGCAGCCATGACAACTTTCGCGCAACAGCTAGGAGCTCAATTTACGGGAGCCATACCCCACCCGCCGCGGCCCAGAGAAACCAACTGGTTGTAGAGCGTTGCAGACGCGAAAGTACTAACTTATTCAGGGGAACCGGACCCCACCGCACTGGAGAGAAGTCATTGCAGAGCACCAGAAGGCGTTCAGGCTGTCGGAGTTCCAGAAAACTGCAAGTCGACATCGCCGCTTGCAACCTGAAGGGCGCAGCTGACATTTGGTGGCAGATATTGAGGCCACCGTAGAGCTACACCGGAATTTGAATGGACAGAGTTCGTAGAAGTGTTGCGGGAGAGTAGTACTACCCGAACACATAAAGCAGAGGAAAAGGCAGGAGATCAAGACCTTAATACAAGGAAGACAAACAGTTGACCAGTACTGCGCACGGGGCACACCAGTTTGATGAACTATATACCAGGAGTCGACTACTCCGGCGCAGGAAGAAAGAAAATGAAGAATACTGAAGGAGATGGGCTGCGTGTTGGTGGTGGCGGTAACGTGGCTGTTTTGGGGGTGGGACCCACGTGGGTCCCCACGTGGGTCCTACATTCTACTCCAATAATATACTGCCACATATAAAACAACCACAAAACAGCCAGACCAAAACAACCACAAAAAGGCCATGCCGAACGCAGCCATGATGATGGAGCAACCTCTGGCAGTTACTGCAAGAAGAGGAAAGAAATTCTTTGAAAAGAAGAAGGGGCAGAGGAACTTCCACGGTCAGAAGACGAAGAGCAGATCCCTCATCTGACCGGCCCAGCTATTAATGCTCAACCACTAAGAACAGCACCACCTAGAGGCAACACACCAACCCGACGTCACTATTACTGTAAACGTTGTGGAAAAGATCACCCAGGCGTAGATTGCGCAGGAAGAAAGGTGGAATGCGATATTGCAAAAAGGAGGGTCACCGGGAGTATGAATGTTTTTCCAATCCAGGGAGTCGAGTATACAAAGGAGCTAGGAGTTCACAAAGAACATCAGCTGTGGAAACGGGCGGACCCGGAGGAGGTCAAGCGCCGCAGACTAATACTTATACTACAGGACCGGGAGGACAGCCATCCTCATCCGAGACCCAGAAGGGAAAGAAGATAATTCCAGAAAGAAATGCCCTGTACTCAGTGGGAACTTCAGGCGCTGAAGCTGGCGCTTAGCGCGAAACCGGTAAGCCTAGAACCTAAACTAAATGCATGATGCATAAATATGTGTTTATAGTATCAGTCAATGAGACTATATGAGACTAGTAAGTATCAACTTTAGAGAGTCCTAAATTAGGTAATCTCTCACATAATAGGATACTTCAACATTGTTTACATTACCTAAGAGACCGTGGTCACCTGAGCCTATGAGCGAAGGTCGGGAATATCCCGAGGCATAACGCCAAGTACTTTGACCGGCATGATCCTACTCAAGAAATACTTAACTACAAATTATGACCTACCTAAAATGACGAGCAGATGTCATGAACGGGAATAGATTATTTAATATGAATACTTAAGACTACAGGAACTGTCAAAAGAGCTCACGTAAGAGCAGACACTGAAATTTTATGGGATACCCAGGCACCGAGCTTAACGCTCAGTGCGAAACTGGAAAAGCTTACAACCTCTTATAAACTTCGAGAGAAGATAGTGAGAAACCTTGAAATATGACAATAAGAGAGACAGAATCTCAAAAATATAACTAAACATCCATAATGGATAAGCACGGGTTTTGAAATACCTGAGCAAATACCAAGGGTCTCAGCTAGTACCAATATATAACAGTGCTGGACTCCTAATTAATAAAGGGGAGGAGAGAACAAATAATTATAATATATGCCTGAAGTCAGGAGAATTACCTAATTAGCACAACCAAATGCTATATATATAAAATATAATTTGGAGGTTATTAACCTAAAACATTGAGGGTATTGACACGTTTCAGAGGGCCAAAGTACCATTAAAATATACCTACCCTATTTTGAGACACATGCCCTATACTAACCTTATGAATTTATACGAGCATATGTCAACTATGACAGCTCAAATTTGAATGCGAATAAAAAGATCGAAGTAAATCAACTAAGGTTGAAACATATGTAATATGAACTTTAGTATAAACATGGTAACAAACGACTTCCTTGACACTTACAGTAAAGGTAGTGTCAGGTTATACCAAAGACTTAAACTAATACATACACTGAGAATGAGTGTAAGTTATATAAGGGTGTGAAATAATAGATACACCAAAAATGAGTGTAAATTAAATATAAAAGTAGGGAAAATACCCTAGGTTTGTAACCACTATTTTATACGTAAATCGTCTTAACATTTATATACTAAACCCGGTGATTCTAAATCCTCAATTTGACATACCTAACTGACTTATTCTTGGAAGCCATAGAGCTGGTGGATTAACCAGGTTTCTAAGAGATAGAAACAAACAATAAGTTTTGATTGTGCTATTACCAAACCGTAGGATTTCAACTGGAAGCCCTTAGTGTAAGATGGTACTAATTAAGAGATAAATATCCGATGCTGAACAAATGGTTCACCTGATTTATGGATGTTAGATGGAATAAGAAAAAGCTAAACTTTAAGGTGGAGGAAATAATACTTTATGGAACTGTAGTGGTGGATGGAGTCATGAAAACCTTTCTTGAAGTCTAAATGTGACTGTCTTTGCTCAAACTGATGATAATCAAGTATAGGCAATAATCAAGCCCTAATAGGAGAGAATACTAGATAAGCCTTTTAAAGTGAAGAGAGTATTCTAAAGTATGCAAGTCCATGATGGAATTTATTACTTGTATGATGGATTAAGAGTTGAAATGATTGATGGATATAGTTATTAGACAGAATGAGCCTAAGTGCTTAGTAAGAATCTACCTTTTAAGCCAAGAGGAAAAACTGGCTTCCCCGCTTGATGATTTGATCAAAGGAATATTGTTCTGGGGATTTTGGTAATACCCTAGATTCAAGTATAGGTTATAACAGATATTGGATTAGTTATACTATGGTCAAGAGAAAATGTAGTACTCACCACGTCATAAAGTTTAACAAGATAAAATTTGGAAGATGACAATTATGTGATTGTTTGATATTTGACGTGGGAGGTCGAACTTGATCCTGGTCAGATCAAGGGAAAACCAAACACAAAATGGTGTGGAAGGATAGTTCAACACTGATGCTGACCCCGTCAGGGTTGGATGATTCCTGAGACTCCTTACAAGTGGTCACAAATGTTTCTGTGATAAGTAAGTATTTATTCCTAAATTTGAATATAAAAATTAATAAATGAAATATATGAGTTGTGGAAGGTGTAAGTTAATAGTTAAGTTGTCTAGGTTACCCCGAGGAGAATAAATAGCTAAAACAACTCCGCATATGTCGGAAAAATAATCAATTATGAGTGGAATACTAACTATAATATCCCATGAACCGTATTGATAAATCAATATGAGATAAAGGGAAAATTACTTTAATAACAGTATTCTCTAGCTAACTTCTAAAATATGGCCAAATTGCCATCTGGAAGGAAAGATCGACTTCCATGTATTTCTTTACAAATTCAAACCCAATATATTAAATAGGAACCTACCTATAAACATGGTAGAATATAAAGAGTATAAACATTATACTAATACTCACCAGAGTTGATTCACAACCACAATAACATGTTTAATTAAGAGAAAAACTACTTTCTTAGAAACCTTAACAGAACCCTACTGTGGTATACATGATGAACAGACGATAATAATCGTGTATATACTACCAAAATACGTGAATCAATAATATAAAGCAATCTTACTGTATATACACGGCTCAACCGTAGCTTAGACTTTACATTGAAACGAAATCCGTATATGGCGGCAGTAAACTCAAATACCGGAATCACAAGATGATAAAATAAAGAAAGGGATTCTGAGATGCCCAATGTTAAAATAAGACACGAGCGCCGGCGATTACAACTAAGATGCGATTAACGGAAGTGCATTACAAACAAATAGTTTAAACACGCCATGAAATAATATTGGCAATGTACAAGATAATAGATTACCTTCACCCATACATACGGGATTCAGATATAGAAACATATTAATACACTATGGAACATACCAGGAAATATATAGATTTTGAGGAATATACCTCGTAGGACAGAAGTCATATGTTAATGTCCGTGGGAGAGAGACTCGAGTTCGCAATAGGCGATCGACTCTTCCTTAAAATTTCACCTTGAAGGGAACCTTTAAATTTAGGCAGACGGCCAAGCTTAGCCTGAAGTATGTAGGACCGTACCTTATTACGGAGCGAGTGGGCCCATTAGCCTACAGATTAGACTTATATGTTGAGTTGGAAGAGTGCACGATGTGTATCACATAACTTAGAGCCGAGACACTCGAGCTCAATCATACACTTAGATATGAGGAGACCCAGTTCGCATTTCAGACTCCAACACTAGGGAGACCAGAAACAAGACCATTAGAATGGTCAAAGCGCTGTGGTAAAACCACGATATTGAGGAGGCGACATGGGAGTTAGAAGACTCCATGCGAGACAAGTATCCAACAATTTCTTTTCGTTTTGTGTATACTTGTAGGGGTACGTGGGCGTAACCCTTTTTAGGGGGGGGGTAGAGCACCACATGCGACTTGCATATCTGCAGTCCTTATTGGTTTCGTGTATGGTTATTTGTGTTTGTTTATTGCGCATGTGTGCAATTAATTAGATGGTTATGTCCTATGTGACATTTGGTTGGTTATTAGTATGTCCTATGTGACATTGGTGATTTATGATATGTCCTATGTGACATGAATGATTATTTGTGTGTTCTATGAACACTTGAATGTTGATGAAGCACTTAATTATTTTACAGTATATTTATATTGATTCCTACATCACACAAGAGATTCACTCAAGGGTTCCCAACCCCCCCGGAGGAGAGTCTCTACTAATAGGCTAGTAGCAAGGGTTCCCAGATCGATCGGCACATTTCAGAGTGCTAGGGACAGCTTAGTCATCTCCAGGGGCATTTTCGTAATTTTTCAAGGCTCCTAAGCCCCCTATGGGCTTTCTCTCTCCAAATAAGGGTCAAATCAACTTGAAATGCTTTGATATTTAACCCATGATAGAGGATGACATCTTAAGCATAATGGCGTTGGAATTTTGATGTTTTGAATTTCCAATAATTTCTAGCAATTTCTGATTGAATCGGACGAGAAATTCAATTTAAAAATATTCCAATATCCCAAAAATTCGTTTCCACTTTAGAAAAATCAGAATTATCATCCTTTACCCATGTGTGAAATTTCATAATCAAATTCCTTTTGGAAGCCCTTGAGCTAAAACGTCGGTAAATCTCGGTTTTTACCGGATTTTTCTATCTTTAAGGAAGTCTATATAAGGAACCTTATCCCGTGATCAAATCAGAACCTCAAGAACCCTAAGCAACCAGAAAACCTAGCCGTCTCATCCTCCTCACGTTTTTACACATCCAAGCACCAAAATCACATCAAGAATCTCTCGAAATCACCACCTAAACACACTTTTCAACTCCTAACACATCAACAATCATCAAACATCAACCAAACCACCTCCAAAACGTGAAGAACATCATCAACAATCAACAACCAGAAGCCCGGGTCGAACTCAATCCGGAACCGGCATCATCGGAGCCTCCGAAGAATCCCAACGTGAAGAATCATCTTGAATTCGAAGGTAAAACAGGTTACAATCCAACTTTTCTGATTCCCCACGGCCTTATTAACTCTCTGTCAAATTTGGGTTCAAACTAACCTTTTTACGCTTCTGTACTGCTGTTTGATTAAGCTTCTGTCCAATAACTTGTTTGCCAAGTTTCGTGCTTAATTCGAATTCAAATTGAAAGCTTTCAATCACTAATATCTTGTACATCTTTCAGGCTACATACCCATAAAATTTGAGCTCAAAACACCCTCGGGAACCCTTGGAAAACCCCTGTCCGTGGGTGGTCCGTGACCTCGGACCTTTGGTCCGGGACCTCGGACGCGTTGTCCGAGACCACGGACACCCACGGACGGCGGCGGGATTTTAAAAGTTCAAAACTTAGGTTTTTTAAATAATGTCCGGCCCACGGACATCTTGTCCGTGGCCCCGGACTTTGCAAATTTTTGTTTTCCTTTATTTTCGACTCTTCTGTATAATTAGTTTAACTGGGGTCCGTGGTCTCGGACATGGGGTCCGTGGCTACGGACATAAGCAAAATTTGACCTAATTCTGCCTCCGAAACCCTAGTTTAGGTAGCTTTTAATTTCACTTTAATTTTCTGTCAAAAAATGCTAAAAACACAAAAAAACAGAAGCTCGCGCACCTAGGTTAAAACGACTCGTAACAAGCCGTAAATAAACCAAGTAGAGGAAAAACGACCTAGGATGGGTAATGAAGTAATTTGAACCCTAATTAAGTCGAATATCAAGCCCCCGAACCCGAACTCTCCTTTCCTAATTTGATCTAGGTTAAAATTAGGTGGCGACTCATAATAGGTTCCAGTGAGCTAGCTTAGGTATTAATAATTATTGTTATATGACATAGTTATTAATCTCAGGCTATAAGTGGACCTAAAACCCGGTTAGATCCTAATCAACTTTAATCAACATAGGATAGGGTTTAAAATCGAGGCTCACAGACTGGCGACTCTGCTGGGGACATACTTCTTAATTTTAACTTGTTTTAATTTTAAGAAAGAGGGCTTAACTCGAAAACGTTTATTTATGGCTTTATTACTTTGTTTGTTTACTTTCGTGCGCACTTTAATTTCTGTACCTTTGCATCATATGAGAGCGAGGGTCCACGTAAACCGATCTCACCCCGGGACCCATTTGAGGGTCCCCTGTCAGGGACTCACACCTTTTAGGTGATGTGAATAAGGGGGGGAAAAGAGGAGGGTGTCGTCTAACCACCCCCCTTAATACCTGGGCCTTAGCCCCAAGCGTTTTCCTGGCAGTGCCCTTACCTAGCCCATGTTTGGTCAGTCAAAGACCCGACCGTAGACGCACACCTTCAGGTGATGTGAAAAAGTGGGGAAGCCCAAAGAGAATAGCGTGCAAGCCCTATTCCTTTGTGGTGACCTGGGCCCATGCCCCAAGCACCTCTCCGGATCGATCCATACCCGGTTTGGTTTAAACGTCTAGTGAGGACATGTTGAATTTGTGTGGGCCATGTTTGCTTGTATGATCGGCCCACTACCCAGCCTAGAGATTGATAGGAACTTCTCCTACATCAACCTAGCCCAACACGAATTGGCAACTCTATTTGTTTGCGGCCCAGAGGCCCTGTTTGGTTTAACATGTGAGTCGTTCGGGCTTCGGCCCAAAAGCCTAGACTTAGGTGATTTCTCTTCTGGCCCAATTTGAATTATCCAATTAGTTCTAGGCCCATAAAAAGAAATCCACCTGAACTTGAAATTACTCACAAGTCCTGCAAATAAAGTCTTTGTCAGCTTAGCAACCATCTCTGACCAAAGAAAGTTAGGCCCATTTGTGATTTAGGGGTCATTCCAGCTCATATGCTTTTCTTGCAGCCCAAACAAGTTTTTACCTAGAACTTCTTCACGGTCCAGAATTTTAGCTCAGTCCACTGTTATTTTCCAACAGATAAACCCGAATCCCAAGTATGGCAGAAGGAGGAAACCCAGTCAGCGTAGAGGCCCAGTTTGCAGCCTTAGATCAAAGGTACATGGCTGCCTTGGACGCCATGGAACAGAAACATAGGTCCGCCACTAATGACATGGAGGCTAAGTATGTCACCATCATCGAAGAGTTGAAAAGCAAAATCAATTCCCTTGAGATTGGTCATCAGAAAAACATTTCAGGAAAGATAGCCGACTCTGGGAACGGGCGCGACTACATCAAAGCCCAGGATGCACAAGGATTTGTAGGGCAAGTTGTCCCGGACAACCAACTAGCTGCAGAGGTCAAAAGGGTTTCTAAAAGGATTGAGCGCATAGAGAAAGCCAACAAACCAGCTGGCTTCGATTATTTCTCCACGGCGTCGTATCCCGAAGTTGATCTTCCCCTAAAGTTGAGGCTGCCTACACTCGCTTTGTACAAGGGTTCCTCGGATCCACAGATTCACTTGGCTATGTTCGACCGGGAAATGTCCATCTTGGGGCTCAACGACATGCAAAAAGCCAAAGTTTTCACACGCTATCTAGACGAGACTCCTCAGCGTTGGTATCTCACTCAGAAGATGAATACCAAAACCTATGAGGAGGTTGCGAGGGTTTCCTAAATCATTTTGAGTATGCTAAGAACCTCGAAGTCACCAGAATCGATCTTGCAGGAACACCGACAGAAACAGGAGAGTCCATGTCTGACTTCATCAAGCGTTGGAGGAGAAAGGCTGCGGCCATGCCTACCAAAATGGACGAGCAAGAGCAAATCCGCATGATAATTGAGAACATGCGGAAACAACACAACCATGAGCTAAAATTTATGTATTTTCCGAGTTTGGACATGTTGATGGGACAAGTCGGTATTCTAGAGGAAAGGATTCATAAGGAAGGGTTGGAACTCGAGCGCTCAAGAGACTCCGGCAGTAGCTCCAAATTATCTAAGTCAGGACCAGAAAAGGCTTGTCTTCAGCCAATAACTTGCGCTCAAAGCAGTTTCCCAGAAGTGAATGTGGTTCAACAACCTAGAGCCCCGCATCAAAACTTTAGGACGGTACCCTTACCACGCCGAGACTCATCGCAAAGGGAATTCACCAACATTGGCCGAGCACCAAGTCAGGCGTTTGAAGAGCTTCAGAAGAGAAACTTGCTACAGCCCTTGGCCCCTCGACCAGGAACCACTCATTTGGGAAGGCATCTTAATCAATTCTGCCACTACCATCAGTTGCCTGGCCATTGTGCTGACAATTGCCGAGCATTGAAGCACAAGATTCAAGACCTGTTCGAGCAAGGAGTCCAATTCTTCTAAGTATGCAAGTCGTTTTGTTGCATCTTCTGGTTGCTTACTTCTTAATTAGTTTTCAGTCACCTCCGATTGTAATCTTTACGTTTTCTCATGATTCTTAAATAAAATCATAGTTCCACTTTCACAATTCCTGTATGAATCATTTCCGTTCATCGAAAAGAAAAAGCAAAATTGTTTTTTAAGGAAAAGAATCACGGAGTAATCATTCCTCGACTATGGAACAAAACGACTTCTCTTTGTTTCTAAAAGGTGAGCATGTGTTGCCAAGCACCACAACCTATCCCAAAGCATCCAAAATAACCCACGAAGCGGTTCTAAATCCACATCTGTTTAAGTGTTGTCATAAACCCCAGGTTAATACTGGGGGCAATCTGAGTTCAGGAGCGTCATCTTTAATCTTTCGTTTAAGCGTGTGAACTAGTCTCTAAGTGAAATTCACGAGAGTATCTTGAGCGGAAAAACAATGAGTGAACGGGCGTGTCATTTTTACACGACTCCGGTGAGGCCACATACACAGGAAAAGGTAAATGGCATAACTCCGACCGAAGGAGATAATTTGTAAATTTACGCTTAGACCTGTGAAAAGTAACAAAGAACAGATGCACAACTATCAAGGATGACGGAGCACCTAGGTACGGCACCACATAGCCAAAAGCTTGCAAACCCTGTCATTAAACCCTAGGCACCCCCGCTGAGCCTTTCATATATCCCTTTTCGATATTATGAGCTCCACAAAAATACCTAGCCAATGACGAATGTTCGACCCGGTGACCAAAGGAAGCGAGGAGCCCGACTCTCAGATAACATTCTCATTAATCCAAAGAAGCAACGCCGCTATCAGCATGACGAAGCGATCCGCAAATGGTCCCAGAGTGACACAGGATCTAAGGAGCTCACATCAAAGTAGCTCTCGAAGCCCAAAGCCGGGAAACACAGAACCCCGAAGGCAAAGTCAAGAAAGGATAAAACAAAAAGGCAATCCCAGAGTGCCTCGAAGAAGTCCAAATGACAAAAAAAAACAAGAGAAATAGTGTAAAGGACAACTCCAAAAGTCCAGGTCCAAAAGCTCAAAAACAACGTCAACATGAAGCAGTTAGACGACTTCAAGACAAGGAAGATGAATCTGAGAGAAGACGCAAGTTGCAGCTTTGGTCACCCATTTAAGCTCCACATACCTCAAATATCCCTCCATGATCCCGTCGTCTTTCATCACACCCTATGGCCGCGTTATAAGTTTTAAAGACTTCCGACTTGATAGTTGTGTGTCCAACTACGTGAAAGTAACAGATCAAATGCGTAAATCCATCAAATATCGAATTCAATGTTTAGAAGTTATGACCATGGGCGAGAAATGAGTGCAAACACCGACCACATCGAGTGTAGGTTAGGGAGCACCACATCAAAGCATAAGCCTTGACCCTGTGAGGGTGAGACTTGTTCGCATGTTTAATCAAAGAAAATACTGGGGGCAATCGATCGTCCCGATCGATTGCCATGAACTCTAGCTCAGATTGTCCTAAGGAAAAATACTGGGGGCAATTGTTGGTTCCAACAATTGCCATGTCAGCACCAATTAAAACCAAAAGCTCGAGCACCACCACAGGCACACATAAGCCCTTACCACCACACACACACTCTCAAACCCGTCATTGGCCTTACCTCCACAAAAACATCAAGCCCGTCATGACCCTGACCTCCATCCAAAATCACAACCCAATCCCAGGTCTGTCACAAATCCTGAACACCGGCAAAAGCCTTCGGCACCACAACAAACACCACACACTTCCACCAATGGCATGTTCATCTTTCAAGAAGCAAATTGCAGATTTGAAATTTTTAGTCAGGAAATGATCATTTCACTTTCCTTTTTCAGCAGGGTTTTTCTCAAGCATTGCCAAGTTCGGCACCTTTACCAACAGTTTCCTGTTTTGAACGAGTATCTTTCATATATCTTGATTGCGTACATCTTATCATCATTGCCATGTTTGGCACTCCAGTAATCAGTTCTCATCATTTGCACGAGACCATTATCTTCCTAACTCATTTTTAGTTCGAGACCCAAAATCGGCGCAAGGCCCTGCAGATTCCTCTTTCAGTACGAGACCTAGCATCTTCATTCAGTACGAGACCTAGAATCAGTGTGAGATCCAGCTTTTCCTTCATCCATTTAGTACGAGACTTCAGTGCGAGACCCACCATCTTCACCAGTACGAGACCTAGTATCATCTTCAGTGCGAGACCCACCATCTTCACCAGTACGAGACCTAGTATCATCTTCAGTGCGAGACCCACCATCTTCACCGGTACGAGACCTAGTATCATCTTCAGTGCGAGACCCATCATCTTCTTCAGTGCGAGATCGAGCGTCATCATCCAGTGCGAGACCAGTACGAGACCTAGTATCATCTTCAGTGCGAGACCCATCATCTTCTTCAGTGCGAGATCGAGCGTCATCATCCAGTGCGAGACCAGTACGAGACCTAGTATCATCTTCAGTGCGAGGTAGAGCGTGATCTAAGTTGGCGGGGCAGAGGCAATAAGTCCCCATCTTCATGTCAACTTCTTGGGGAGAAACAACTAGTGGGCAGTGGCAATAAGTCCCCTTGGTAATCTAGAAGTTATCCCAGCACCCCAGTTGGTGGGCAGAGGCAATAAGTCCCCATAGTATACCAACCAGGAGCATTGGAACGGGTTTCAGTCCCCAGAAGCATCCGAGCATCATCATCATATCATATCATCTTCTTCTACATGACATCTACATTTGCATTACAGGTTCCCGACACCTTAGAATGTTCGGCATACTTCATTTCATTTTAGGTGGTCAACGCCTTAGAATAGCTTGACATCATCTCATTCGTTATAGGTAGTCAACGCCTTAGAATAGCTTGACATCATCTCATTCGTTATAGGTAGTCAACGCCTTAGAATAGCTTGACATCATCTCATTCGTTATAGGTAGTCAACGCCTTAGAATAGCTTGACATCATCTTATTCGTTATAGGTAGTCAACGCCTTAGAATAGCTTGACATCATATCATCCTTATAGGTAGTCGGCGCCTTAGAATAGTCTGACATTACTTCATTTTTACCTTTAGGTGGCCGACGCCTTAGAATCGCTCGACATCCTTCCACTTTACTCATAGGTAGTCAGCGCCTTAGAACAGCTCGACACAACTTGTTGGATTTCAATTGCACGAGGGGTCTTTTAAGATCCAAAATTTTGGGTATCACTCAAGCATCAACTAGCCTTTTCATTTCCATTACAAAGTCTAGTTGACGGGGGGCAATCTGTTATACCCAAAATTCCAACCCCCCCGGAGGAGAGTCTCTACTAATAGGCTAGTAGCAAGGGTTCCCAGATCGATCGGCACATTTCAGAGTGCTAGGGACAGCTTAGTCATCTCCAGGGGCATTTTCGTAATTTTTCAAGGCTCCTAAGCCCCCTATGGGCTTTCTCTCTCCTCCAAATAAGGGTCAAATCAACTTGAAATGCTTTGATATTTTAACCCATGATAGAGGATGACATCTTAAGCATAATGGCGTTGGAATTTTGATTTTTCGAATTTCCAATAATTTTCTAGCAATTTCTGATTGAATCGAACGAGAAATTCAATTTAAAAATATTCCAATATCCAAAAAATTCGTTTCCACTTTAGAAAAATCAGAATTATCATCCTTTACCCATGTGTGAAATTTCATAATCAAATTCCTTTTGGAAGCCCTTGAGCTAAAACGTCGGTAAATCTCGGTTTTTACCGGATTTTTCTATCTTTAAGGAAGTCTATATAAGGAACCTTATCCCGTGATCAAATCAGAACCTCAAGAACCCTAAGCAACCAGAAAACCTAGCCGTCTCATCCTCCTCACGTTTTTACACATCCAAGCACCAAAATCACATCAAAAATCTCTCGAAATCACCACCTAAACACACTTTTCAACTCCTAACACATCAACAATCATCAAACATCAACCAAACCACCTCCAAAACGTGAAGAACATCATCAACAATCAACAACCAGAAGCCCGGGTCGAACTCAATCCGGAACCGGCATCATCGGAGCCTCCGAAGAATCCCAACGTGAAGAATCATCTTGAATTCGAAGGTAAAACAGGTTACAATCCAACTTTTCTGATTCCCCACGGCCTTATTAACTCTCTGTCAAATTTTGGGTTCAAACTAACCTTTTTACGCTTCTGTACTGCTGTTTGATTAAGCTTCTGTCCAATAACTTGTTTGCCAAGTTTCGTGCTTAATTCGAATTCAAATTGAAAGCTTTCAATCACTAATATCTTGTACATCTTTCAGGCTACATACCCATAAAATTTGAGCTCAAAACACCCTCGGGAACCCTTGGAAAACCCCTGTCCGTGGGTGGTCCGTGACCTCGGACCTTTGGTCCGGGACCTCGGACGCGTTGTCCGAGACCACGGACACCCACGGACGGCGGCGGGATTTTAAAAGTTCAAAACTTAGGTTTTTTTAAATAATGTCCGGGCCCACGGACATCTTGTCCGTGGCCCCGGACTTTGCAAATTTTTGTTTTCCTTTATTTTCGACTCTTCTGTATAATTAGTTTAACTGGGGTCCGTGGTCTCGGACATGGGGTCCGTGGCTACGGACATAAGCAAAATTTGACCTAATTCTGCCTCCGAAACCCTAGTTTAGGTAGCTTTTAATTTCACTTTAATTTTCTGTCAAAAAATGCTAAAAACACAAAAAAACAGAAGCTCGCGCACCTAGGTTAAAACGACTCGTAACAAGCCGTAAATAAACCAAGTAGAGGAAAAACGACCTAGGATGGGTAATGAAAGTAATTTGAACCCTAATAAGTCGAATATCAAGCCCCCGAACCCGAACTCTCCTTTCCTAATTTGATCTAGGTTAAAATTAGGTGGCGACTCATAATAGGTTCCAGTGAGCTAGCTTAGGTATTAATAATTATTGTTATATGACATAGTTATTAATCTCAGGCTATAAGTGGACCTAAAACCGGTTAGATCCTAATCAACTTTAATCAACATAGGATAGGGTTTAAAATCGAGGCTCACACTTTCACCACGGACTTTTCTCTCCACCCATGTAACGGCTTTGGGTCAACTATCCCAGATCAGAAGGAACTTAGGTAGCTAGGTGATGAAGCACCACAAAGGACTTAATAACCAAGTGGACGAGGCCTGATTTTGGATCAGAATTTGAATTAGCATGCCTAGGATCAGTGGAGTACCTTGCCTTGTTCTTTTCCAACCATTTCAAACCAGTTCATTCCAAGGCTCAAAGCTAAAAGTAAGGTTCAGATGGAGAATATTCTCATTTGTTTCAGCATTTTCAGAACAAAGACTTCAATTTAGCAATTAAAAACAAGAAGAATCTCAAAATTTTGCACCCCAAGATCTGCTAACTAACTAAACTTCCTCTATGGCTTCCTTCCAAGTTGAGCAACCACAGCTTAATTTTAACAAATGCAAGAGAAAAGAGCTCAGAGACGCACAAAAAACAAGCGGCGAAGGAGCTTACCCCACCCCACACTTAGAGTGAAGCAATGTCCTCATTGCGTATGAAGAATTAACATTGCACAAGCAATCCAACAGGGAAACAAAATTGCACACAACAGTTCAGAGGGGAGCATGAAAAATTGTTAAGAGAAGAAAAGGTAAGAATACTCCCCAGAGTTTGCTCAGGGTGTGTAGCAAGGCCAACCCCACACTTGAGTTCAGCTAAGCGCTGAAGTAAGCAAGCTGATAATATTATCTGCAAAGCCAGAAGAACTCAAGTGGAACCAGACAAAACCATCAGTAGCGGAAAAATAAGAGCTAAGGCTCTTGCAATAAGCATAACATCAGCCAACACACCCAAACTAAAAAGGAAAAGAGCAAAATAAACAAATAAACTAAGAAAAGGAAAAAGAAGATACAAACTGGTGGGTTGCCTCCCACCAAGCTGCCCGGAGTTAGAGTCTCTGGCTAGACTTCACAAGATAGCATCAAGGAGGGCCGCCACTGTAATACCCCGGATCTAAAAATGGCGATTAAATTACTCTAATATGATTATAAAAGCCTAATGGTGCCTAAAGAGTATTGGTAAAAAGAATAAAACCAAAGAAAAGAGAAAACGCTTGAAAAGCGAAAAACGCTAAAATGCGCGTTAAATGAGTATAAGAGATATATGATCTCGAGAGGGTCCGAGATGGATTCCTAAGCTTAGTTAGGCCTAATATGTATACGGGAATGATTCCCGAAGAAAACGGATCCAAATAATGGATTAAAACGCTAACGGAGTTTAAAGCACGTTTTTCGAGAAAAACCGAAAACGTGACTTTAAGTGGTCAAATGGACCCGTAAAAATTATAGTTGATTATATAACTATAATTAAGTATTAATGGAAGCTTAATAGCCATTAAAAATAAAGAAACGAGAAAAAAATCCGAAAAACGGGCCCGGTTAGTGAATAGTGCCAAACGGGTAAAATAACGAGCGTTTTCTGTCAGAAAACCGAAAAACGCTCCAGCTTAACTAGCTAGTGGGGGCCGGTTTTATTAAATAAGAAGCCTCCCCTCTCTTGTTTATTAGTTAGCAAATAAAGAAAGAAAGAAAAGGAGGAGAGAGAAAAGTAAAAGCAAAAAGCATTTAACATCTCCCTCACTCTCTTTCCTCTCACCTTCCCTTCTTCTTTCCCCCTTCTCCACGGTTCCTTCCTCCTCTCTGTGTGCTGTGCGACATGGAAGCTCCAAACATGGCTTCTCCACCTTCTTCTCCTTGCCCAAGCTTCATCCTTGCTCCGAATTGAAAAATAATGTATTTGAACTCCTCTCATCAAACCCTACACTTCCCTCTTTTCAAAACTCAAAAAGGTTGAGTTTCATTTTCATGGGTGTTGCCCATTTGAGGAGAAAAGCACATAATCTTGAAGCTTGAAGCTTCCTCTTCCTAACAAGGTAAAAATATCCAAAGAAGAACATATTTTTCCCCACTTCCTTGTGTTGGCCGATTTTGGCATATATTAATGTCTTGTTTCTCCTTGTTTTGAGCTATCCTCCAAGTCTCCAATGGGGGTTGGAGCTCCTTCTTTGATTCTTGGCAAATCAATTCTAGGGTTTCCAAAGGTAATGTTCAAATTTAATGCTTTGAACCCTCCTCTTGAATTCATGAGTTATTTTCATAGTTAGGAGAACTAATGAGTACTCCTTATATCCATTGGTATATTGGTCTAGAGAATTGGGCTAGTGATTGGCCATGACCGATTTTGGATGAAGAGAAGAGGAGAAGAATGTCTAAAAGAAACTTAAGGGAAATTAAGGTAAGAAACAACCCTAATGTATCCTATGTGTTTTAGCATTTGGGAAGGGTTAATTAAATGAATGAACCCCACTTGAGTTGTGGTGATAATGTGCTTGCTTAGTATAATGCAAGTGAGAAAACATTTGTGAGTTAATGTTTGTTTGGGAGCTATGTATTTGCGATGAATTATGCTATATGGGTAATGAGTTTTGCTTGAAATGAGGAGATATTGAGTGCTGATAGAACCTTGTGGTTTGGCTAGTTTTAGGATGATTTAAATGGTGGATGAGTTTTGGGCAATGTTGGAGAAGTAGCCAAGTTATGGCAAAATTTATGTGGGAAACCTAAGTGGTTTTAAGTGATGTTTTGTGTGGAGAATAACTAGGGTTAGCTAGGTGTTGTTGGAGTTTGAATTGGGTAAATGATCACCCAAGAATATGAGAGATGTTTGTGGTGAGATGTGCAAAAATCTGTAGCAAAAGAGGTTGTGTAAGTGCCTTAGGAGTTTTTAGAAAACAAAGAAGATTTTAGGCTTTAAGAGTGAGTCTTGGAACTTGGTATGAGGTGTGCATTATCTTGGAAGTTTTGGAATGGTTAAAGAAGAGAGAACAATAATGCAAGTGTCAAGAGAGGTTAGAAATGCACAAGTGTGCATTAGTGCAAAAGGGAGAATGCAAAATGTGTGAATTTGAGCAAGAGTTTGAGTAAGGTTTGAGCCTATGATTTGAAGAGTTTCAGAGCATGTTTTAAGGTGATTAAACATGTGGAAAACTTGTGGAAAGTTTATGAAAGATTAAGGGTGGTTAAAGAATTGATTTGGAGTGGAAAATCAAGTTTGAGCAGGTTTTAGCAGGGTCCGGGACTTGGTCCTTGGACAAAGTCCCGGACCACACCTAAATTAAGCCGAGAGTGCAAGTACTGCTTTGGTCCGGGACTATACTCCAGGACAAGGTCCCGGACCATGTGTAATTTTCGCCCGAGAGTTAAGTTTGCAATTGGTCCGGGACTTAGGGTAAGGACCAAGTCCCGGACCACCCCAGAAACCTACAGAGAGTATTTTAAAGGTTTTAAATGATGGGGGTTTGAATGTTAATGATGTTATAAGATGTTAAGGCCTTGTTTGGTGACATGTAAAGGCCCTAGGAAGTGTAGAAAGTGTTGGAAGTGATTGAGAAGTGAGAACTTTAATTAACAAGAGTAAAACCGAGATAACGGGACAACGGGGTAAATACGGGAATAGCATTTTAATATGTACCGTATGAGCTTAGTATTAATAATAATGTTTGAAACATTATCAGAGAATCGTGCGTGACCCGAGCATGGTGAGATGACACGGTAAAAGTAAAAACCCCGGTGAAAGGTATGATTTTCTCATGCCCCGTATGCTAACCGAGTTACTCTGATTTGTGTGTTTGTGTGCCGGCTTAATCAAGATTACAGCATGAAAATAATCCCTTGTTTGATTATGTATGCCTTGATGTATGTTGTATGAGCTAACATACTTGTATGCCGGTGTGGTCTAACAGAGTGCCTAGACCGACTCATAGTGAGTATTGATTGACTAATAACCCGTAGTACGGGTAGTCTCATAAGCAATGGAATATGCAAACACACATAAACTATCGATTAAAGTATAACGATATCGTAAACATATGAACTCCCTAGAATGTGAGGAGATGTACGGGTTGAGTAAATACCCGATAACGGTTAGAAAACCTTATTGAAACAATCCACGAAATAAATATGAGTGGAGGATAAACGAACCTCCATCGAGAGGATCGAAGATAGTCCAATAATGTAAACATATAAGAAAGGTAAAAGAGACCTAAGGGACTATGTGACTCCCTTGAGATACGGTCGACCTCTTATGTGAGGATTTTACCCGGTATAAGAAAATATCCGAATGTATAAGCATATGATTGTGAGGGTAACCCTTAAAACTAAGATTACCCGAATTTAAGGAAAGTTCCCAAAGTCATTAGAAACATCGAGAATGATGCTTCTAGACTAAAATACATGATATTATTATAACTCCGAGAGAGGAGTGTATGGGAACGAGAGTAGTCCGAGAGAAGTCGGACCTAAGTAAAAGAGATAGGAACTAAGAGAGAGTTCCGTGAGCTGGTTGAACCTTCCCACCATGCTAGACCCAGAGTAGGGTCGAAACCGGGGAAGTAAGACTATGCTAGAGAGCCATGAGTTTTGGCTTAAGTATGTAATAAGAGTAACAAGCGTGACGTAGGAGACCTGTAGTGTCTCGAGTATCTACAAGAGCTTGAGTATGAATAACCCTAGAGTGTGGGTGAGATGATGAGTATAAATAACCCGAGAGAAAGGGGTGAGTATATGTATGAGTAGCCCAAGAGAATGGGTGTGTATACGAATAAGTAACCCGAGAGAGCGGGTGAGGTATTGAATAAGTAAACAAGGCATAGTGAGGAATAACCCTCAATGCCTAAGAGTAACCAGTTACCACTAACAACATTGTTATGTTAGTTAGGAATCGTGTTCCGTGATTGGATGTAGATTCCTTGTGTGATATACATATATATTGTATTGCCATGATGCATGTTGTTTGATTAAAATGAACTCCATGTATATCCGACCCAAAGTAGTCGGCGTACCGCGGTTAGCACGCGGTATATGCGAATTTCATATTCAGCGTAAGCTGACCCCCTAGGGGGAACGTTTTAGTGTGCAGGTACTTGAAGCTGACCACCGTTCGAGAGAGTAGGACGGGGACTGCTGTGAGCATGGGTAGTTAGATTGTAATTACTTATGCGTTTGAATAAGGTGTAAGTCCGAGTATGTTATCGGCATCCGTATATTGTAGACTCGGTATTGTAGAGATATGAATTGAGTATTGTATTTGTATGAAGTACTCGGTCGTTCCAGTTCATCAGACCGTTACGGTATGTAAGAAAGGCCTGGTTAGCCACATGGGTGGCTAACGGCGTTGTTTCACCCCTCGTTGTAATTAGAGTTCCGCTGCGTGAGTAGGAGTATTTAGTAACGGTTTAAGAGGTAATGACGAGATTAACGGTTGGGGTGTTACAAAAATGGTATCAGAGCGAAGTATCGCTCTGATGACTGGAAATACCGAGCTTAGGAAATACCGAGTTAGGAATTAGAGACTTAGGGCTATGGGTTGAGTGGTAGCGTGAGAGATGCGCTAGTTAGGAACTTCCAGTATGATCTGGATACCTACAATACCAACCCGCCCTCCACAACCCCCGCATTAAAAGCTCGGGAAGAACGCCGAGAGACGGGGAAACCTGATCTGGCAGTTATTTAATGTATCAATATGAACCAGAATCTGTCATGCGGTGGATCCCGAGAACCGGAAACCCGGAGACGGAAGCCGCTGGAACGACAATAACTGCATGCAATGACGAAAGGTCGAGACATCCTAATCCAAGGAGACCGGAATCTGTGACAGCTTGGGGCGACATGCTTAGCAGTCGCGAGAACCAAGCTAGCTGAGCAGCAGCAAGAAGGAAGTACTAACCGCGCAGCAGGGCGGGGATTAATGAGAAGCAACCAAACCGAGACACATGTCTACGGACCGTCATAGTTAAATAATACTACCAACGGTATACCAACCAATTAGGAACCTAGATGAGAGTAGGTACACCCACCCTGCCACACCCAAAGAGGTTGCAATACTTAACTGATACAGCTTAGACAGCTACGAGCATTACTACGGGATATACCCGAATAGGACTACAGAAGTAGTACCTAAATAAGTTAAACCTCGGTAACCACAGTAAAGACGTGGGAACGAGCAACGAGGTAAAGCATAGAATTAAAGTAATTAAGGACTCCGAGAGTGGAGGAGCACCTAAATGAATGACAGTCATGTCAAGAGGAACGAGAAGCAGCTCCAAGGAGCAGTTATCCAACTAGAGGATCAAGGAAGAGCCAACGAGGCTACCAAATACAAGGTAAACAATACCGTGACCGGTATGAGTTAACCCAAAAACCGCCTGTACCACGCACTTGCCTCGGCAAGTGCAGTATAACGGACAGCTAAGAGGAACTTTGACATGCAATAAGTACTTAGCAGAGTACGTGGATGGCTAAGGAAGCCGATATAGCACCACAAACCCTAAGAATTGTGAAACGAACCTTGAAAAGGCCTAACGGCTTGACCCTGTATAAAGAATATACCGGTCAGCAAGAGGCTAGACCTGGCAAGAAGCAACCGGCATTGAAATGCCGCGAAGAGTTTACTTTCAAGACTCAAACTTCCTTTCAGAACATAAAATTTTCCAAAAACCCCAAAGTTTTAAAACCAAACCAGGGAACCACGATAAGTTATCATAGGACCATATAAGAGGAGTTGGCAACAGAAATTCACTTAGGCGTGACCGACACTACAAGTGTACACAAACGAGACATGGAACGACCGCACTCCGAAGGAGCTTGCGGACCTGACAGACCAATTATGAGTTAGTCAGGTAAGTGGTAACGTATCAATAAGATACTCCATGTATGTATACTAGTAGAGTACGGAACACGGGAAGTAGCCCACTCCATACTACGGACGAAAGAGCCAATTCAAACAAAGACAGTTGGACACCTCGAATGACCAAAGAACATAAGGAAGCTTACCAGGATAAAGGAGTCTAGAATCCAGTAAGGTGACGAACCTAAGGATATAGCGTTAATAAGTGCGAGAAGCACAGAGTATTAAGCACAGACATGAGATATGTCTCAGGAATCAAGGAGGAAATACCTAATAACTGGAATGGATACCAGTGTAAGCAATAAGATGAATGCCTTAATTGATCATATCAATGTTTGATAAACGGGATAGAATTTCCACAGTATATCTCTACCCAATAACGGGAGACATTACAACCCTAAACGGGATAGTTCGAGTTATACATAGCCGCAAGGCGAAGTCGCAACTGAACATAACCATAAGTACAAGCCAGATGTAATGGCATTACTCAGTAACACCCAGGAGCAATCCGAGAAGGGTGCTGGAGTCAACAATAGTTGAACAAAACATCGTGTTGAGAACATAAGTGTTAAAGAGAACACACGGGTAGAACCCGAAGGGATCCCACGTAACACGGGGTACCCTAGATTGCCAGAAGGCATGAATTAATATCAAGAAACTTAGAGGGACTTCCATGTACGGAAGTGTGGTGAGACAACCATATCAAAACCCAGTAATACCTCCAAACCATTTAATGGTATACGGAGAAGCGGAAACCTGTATAAACAGCCTGCATGGAGCATGGCGAAGCAATGTGGCTTATAAGCCGGTAAACTAACTGCAACTTGTAGATCTAACGTTGTAAACCTATGCATAGAGGCATAAGAGGAATAGTGGAGAATGAACCACAACCTTAGAGTGGGGATACCACTTGTTATTATGGGGCCTATGGAGCGGCATTTGCGTGAATCCTCCAGAGAAAGGCTACCACCTAGGTATGAAATGTGAAACCGCTAGTGCGGTGTAGTAAAACTTGAGCATGTGTATATTGCCAATGAGTATATGAACAATAGTAGAGTATAAAGAGGAACCTTGATAGCAGCAATTCGAACCGAAGAGTAATCGGTTGAGTAGTAAACACTGTAAGTGTGCAATATGAACAGCAGAGCAAGCAGCGCGCAAGTGCGCAGAGAGATTTAAAGAATAGTGTATAATATTGAGCCAAGTGAATGGCAAGCCATAGTATAAATGGCGGGAGTACATGAGCAGAAGCTAAAGTAGTAGCGGATGCCATGTAAACAAATGTTGTAACGAGTAGAACAAGGTACGCAGTAAGCGACCATTGTAAGAGTATATTCGGATAGTGATTAGAGTTGATGAAGAAATGTGGTAAAGGAGACATGTTCATTCCTGTCTCATGAGAGATTTACTGTCAAGGGTTTACGCTTCTGCACTCTGTATGACTGAGTGTTTTGGTATTGCACTTGTGCGGTAATGATCAAGTGGGAGAGCCAGGAATTGAGAAATGTCAACGAAGCCTGTTGAGTGAGAATCTAGAGAGATAACCGTGCGGCCATTGGCCAAAGATGCACAAAGAACGTGGGCAGTAACCCACAGGGCCCAGGATCGATATGTGGAAAAATGCAGAGTAGTATGAATGAAGAACTCTGGTACAGAACCAAGAAACAAACATAATCCATGAGCCACTATTAAACGAGGAAGCACTACATGCTAAGTAGTACCTTGACCTCAACCGACAACAAGTCGGGAAAAATAAGTGAATAATCACAAAGGTACACAGTGTTATACGAAGTAGATTCCCAGAGAACTGGAGAGACAATCTAAAATTCATCGAATTCGCATACGGTAAGAGATACCAAGCGATGATTGAAATACATTGAAAATACAAAAGAGCGAATTAAGCTCTAGTTATCAGGTCACGCAGCAGAAGCTTGTGGACCGTGATTCAGGGTTAAGTATACCTATATCATAAACCCCTTGAAGCCTTAGAGGCTAGAACCGAAACCGGTTATGAGTTAATTAACCGTACTGAAGATAAAACACTTCATAATACTCGAATTAATGAACCAATGTTCAGTGATAACATATGGTTGGTTACGCGGGCGTAACCCCTTTTAAGGGGGTAGGGCGAGAAACCGCTTAGAGTATGTTTTACGTATTGGTGCGTAAACTACTATGTGCATAGCACAAAAAGAAATTGTTTTGATGATTGGAACTTATGTTACATAAACATATGTACCCGTTCATTGTGTAATAATGATTATTGTGCATGAGTGATGCAAGTAACGAGTATGTAATATTTATGAAAAGAGGAGTAGAGAGACTCCTAGGGAATGAGAATCCCTATAGTATATGTCTAGTGAGATTAGACATGAGTTATTGATGAGTATGAATCGGCATGAAACCGATGTGTAACCTAAGAGGGAGTGAGTTCCCTAGGTGATTTTATTTGAGAATGATAGATGGAGTGAGTTCCATCCTTTGGAGTTGTATGTTATGTGTTTTAAATTGAGCAACAATTTGAGTAAATGAAGCCATAAGTATGGAATACCTAGGTAAAGTAGTGAAGCAATGAGAATGACAAATGACCTAAGTACTAGGAACTAGAGATTAATTGAAACGAATTGTTTCGTGAATATGACTAGAAAGAGTAAAAGATAGAAAACAAAAATGTTTGACTATCTGATTGTTTGAAACTGACGTGGGAGGTGGAACTTGATCTGCTAGCGATCAAGGGAAACCGAACACAAATTGGGGTGGAAGGATAGTTCAACACTGATGCTGATCACATCAGGGTTAGATGATTCCTGAAGCTCCCTATAGTGGTCACAAGTAATCACGCTAAGAAAGATACAGCTACCATAAATCTGATTTGGAGTGTGTGTGATGTTTAAAAAGAATTTTCAAACAGATTTGAAAAAGAATTTCCTTCAAGTATGAAGATGGAAATGAAACTGGTTTTGAAACCGCTATCACCCGCCGATGGCTGAGCCTTAAGTCTTGATGACCGGTAGAACGGTGGGCGTGTATTAGTTTTGAAACCATTGCACCGTACGTGCGGCGGTCCTAAGTGACCGGTTGGGGCGGTGTCAGTGTGTGATTTTTCCAAAGGCAGCGGGACGGGGAGAGTACCCTGAGATGTTCCTGTGTTGAGTGAGTCAACCAGAGTGCCTGAGGATATATATATGTGTAACGTTTTGATCAGAACCGAAGGGATCGTGGGCCAGAGAGAGTAAGTGCCCATTTGTCATGAAACGGCCGTGAACCAGAAAGAGTAAGTGTTCAACGTGACCGGTACCTGAGGGATCAGTAGTATATCACTCAACATGGATTCGAGGACTGTAGTGCCTTCTTGTCTTCGGACCGATTCCATGGAGAGAGTAAAAAGAGTATTTTTGATTGCTATACATGCTGTGATATGTGTGTGGTATGTGTAGTATGAAATGAGACTGACTTGTGGAGTCAGTAGGGTTATACATGTACTATAACCTTGGCATTGAATGCCATGAGAGTAACCACCTAGATTCATCAACTTTGAGGACAAAGTTCCTAAGGGGGGTAGATTGTAATACCCCGGATCTAAAAATGGCGATTAAATTACTCTAATATGATTATAAAAGGCCTAATGGTGCCTAAAGAGTATTGGTAAAAGAATAAAACCAAAAGAAAAAGAGAAAACGCTTGAAAAGCGAAAAACGCTAAAATGCGCGTTAAATGAGTATAAGAGATATATGATCTCGAGAGGGTCCGAGATGGATTCCTAAGGCTTAGTTAGGCCTAATATGTATACGGGAATGATTCCCGAAGAAAACGGATCCAAATAATGGATTAAAACGCTAACGGAGTTTAAAGCACGTTTTTCGAGAAAAACCCGAAAACGTGACTTTAAGTGGTCAAATGGACCCGTAAAAATTATAGTTGATTATATAACTATAATTAAGTATTAATGGAAGCTTAATAGCCATTAAAAATAAAGAAACGAGAAAAATCCGAAAAACGGGCCCGGTTAGTGAATAGTGCCAAACCGGGTAAAATAACGAGCGTTTTCTGTCAGAAACCGAAAAACGCTCCAGCTTAACTAGCTAGTGGGGGCCGGTTTTATTAAATAAGAAGCCTCCCCCTCTCTTGTTTATTAGTTAGCAAATAAAGAAAGAAATAAAAGGAGGAGAGAGAAAAGTAAAAGCAAAAAGCATTTAACATCTCCCTCACTCTCTTTCCTCTCACCTTCCCTTCTTCTTTCCCCCTTCTCCACGGTTCCTTCCTCCCTCTCTGTGTGCTGTGCGACATGGAAGCTCCAAACATGGCTTCTCCACCTTCTTCTCCTTGCCCAAGCTTCATCCTTGCTCCGAATTGAAAAATAATTGTATATTTGAACTCCTCTCATCAAACCCTACACTTCCCTCTTTTCAAAACTCAAAAAGGTTGAGTTTCATTTTCATGGGTGTTGCCCATTTGAGGAGAAAAGCACATAATCTTGAAGCTTGAAGCTTCCTCTTCCTAACAAGGTAAAATATCCAAAGAAGAACATATTTTCCCCACTTCCTTGTGTTGGCCGATTTTGGCATATATTAATGTCTTGTTTCTCCTTGTTTTGAGCTATCCTCCAAGTCTCCAATGGTGGGTTGGAGCTCCTTCTTTGATTCTTGGAAAATCAATTCTAGGGTTTCCAAAGGTAATGTTCAAATTTAATGCTTTGAACCCTCCTCTTGAATTCATGAGTTATTTTCATAGTTAGGAGAACTAATGAGTACTCCTTATATCCATTGGTATATTGGTCTAGAGAATTGGGCTAGTGATTGGCCATGACCGATTTGGATGAAGAGAAGAGGAGAAGAATGTCTAAAAGAAACTTAAGGGAAATTAAGGTAAGAAACCAACCCTAATGTGTATCCTATGTTTTAGCATTTGGGAAGGGTTAATTAAATGAATGAACCCCACTTGAGTTGTGGTGATAATGTGCTTGCTTAGTATTAATGCAAGTGAGAGAAAACATTTGTGAGTTAATGTTTGTTTGGGAGCTATGTATTTGATGAATTATGCTATATGGTGTAATGAGTTTTGCTTGATTAATGAGGAGATATTGAGTGCTGATAGAACCCTTGTGGTTTGGCTAGTTTTAGGATGATTTAAATGGTGGTATGAGTTTTGGGCAATGTTGGAGAAGTAGCCAAGTTATGGCAAAATTTATGTGGAAACCTAAGTGGTTTAAGTGATGTTTTGTGTGGAGAATAACCTAGGGTTAGCTAGGTGTTGTTGGAGTTTGAATTGGGTAAATGATCACCCAAGAATATGAGAGGATGTTGTGGTGAGATGTGCAAAAATCTGTAGCAAAAGAGGTTGTGTAAGTGCCTTAGGAGTTTTTAGAAAACAAAGAAGATTTTAGGCTTTAAGAGTGAGTCTTGGAACTTGGTATGAGGTGTGCATTATCTTGGAAGTTTTGGAATGGTTAAATGAAGAGAGAACAATAATGCAAGTGTCAAGAGAGGTTAGAAAATGCACAAGTGTGCATTAGTGCAAAAGGGAGAATGCAAAATGTGTGAATTTGAGCAAGAGTTTGAGTAAGGTTTGAGCCTATGATTTGAAGAGTTTCAGAGCATGTTTTAAGGTGATTAAACATGTGGAAAACTTGTGGAAAGTTTATGGAAAGATTAAGGGTGGTTAAAGAATTGATTTGGAGTGGAAAAATCAAGTTTGGAGCAGGTTTTAGCAGGGTCCGGGACTTGGTCCTTGGACAAAGTCCCGGACCACACCTAAATTAAGGCCGAGAGTGCAAGTACTGCTTTGGTCCGGGACTATACTCCAGGACAAGGTCCCGGACCATGTGTAATTTTCGCCCGAGAGTTAAGTTTGCAATTGGTCCGGGACTTAGGGTAAGGACCAAGTCCCGGACCACCCCCAGAAACCTACAGAGAGTATTTTAAAGGTTTTAAATGATGGGGGTTGAATGTTAATGATGTTATAAGATGTTAAGGCCTTGTTTGGTGACATGTAAAGGCCCTAGGAAGTGTAAGAAAGTGTTGGAAGTGATTGAGAAGTGAGAACTTTAATTAACAAGAGTAAAACCGAGATAACGGGACAACGGGTAAATACGGGAATAGCATTTTAATATGTACCGTATGAGCTTAGTATTAATAATAATGTTTGAAACATTATCAGAGAATCGTGCGTGACCCGAGCATGGTGAGATGACACGGTAAAAGTAAAAACCCCGGTGAAAGGTATGATTTTCTCATGCCCCGTATGCTAACCGAGTTACTCTGATTTGTGTGTTTGTGTGCCGGCTTAATCAAGATTACAGCATGAAAATAATCCCTTGTTTGATTATGTATGCCTTGATGTATGTTGTATGAGCTAACATACTTGTATGCCGGTGTGGTCTAACAGAGTGCCTAGACCGACTCATAGTGAGTATTGATTGACTAATAACCCGTAGTACGGGTAGTCTCATAAGCAATGGAAATATGCAAACACACATAAACTATCGATTAAAGTATAACGATATCGTAAACATATGAACTCCCTAGAATGTGAGGAGATGTACGGGTTGAGTAAATACCCGATAACGGTTAGAAAACCTTATTGAAACAATCCACGAAATAAATATGAGTGGAGGGATAAACGAACCTCCATCGAGAGGATCGAAGATAGTCCAATAATGTAAACATATAAGAAAGGTAAAAGAGACCTAAGGGACTATGTGACTCCCTTGAGATACGGTCGACCTCTTATGTGAGGATTTTACCCGGTATAAGAAAATATCCGAATGTATAAGCATATGATTGTGAGGGTAACCCTTAAAACTAAGATTACCCGAATTTAAGGAAAGTTCCCAAAGTCATTAGAAACATCGAGAATGATGCTTCTAGACTAAAATACATGATATTATTATAACTCCGAGAGAGGAGTGTATGGGAACGAGAGTAGTCCGAGAGAAGTCAGACCTAAGTAAAAGAGATAGGAACTAAGAGAGAGTTCCGTGAGCTGGTTGAACCTCCCACCATGCTAGACCCAGAGTAGGGTCGAAACGGGGGGAAGTAAGACTATGCTAGAGAGCCATGAGTTTGGCTTAAGTATGTAATAAGAGTAACAAGCGTGACGTAGGAGACCTGTAGTGTCTCGAGTATCTACAAGAGCTTGAGTATGAATAACCCTAGAGTGTGGGTGAGATGATGAGTATAAATAACCCGAGAGAAAGGGGTGAGTATATGTATGAGTAGCCCAAGAGAATGGGTGTGTGTATACGAATAAGTAACCCGAGAGAGCGGGTGAGGTATTGAATAAGTAAACAAGGCATAGTGAGGAATAACCCTCAATGCCTAAGAGTAACCAGTTACCACTAACAACATTGTTATGTTAGTTAGGAATCGTGTTCCATGATTGGATGTAGATTCCTTGTGTGATATACATATATATTGTATTGCCATGATGCATGTTGTTTGATTAAAATGAACTCCATGTATATCCGACCCAAAGTAGTCGGCGTACCGCGGTTAGCACGCGGTATATGCGAATTTCATATTCAGCGTAAGCTGACCCCCTAGGGGGAACGTTTTTAGTGTGCAGGTACTTGAAGCTGACCACCGTTCGAGAGAGTAGGACGGGGACTGCTGTGAGCATGGGTAGTTAGATTGTAATTACTTATGCGTTTGAATAAGGTGTAAGTCCGAGTATGTTATCGGCATCCGTATATTGTAGACTCGGTATTGTAGAGATATGAATTGAGTATTGTATTTGTATGAAGTACTCGGTCGTTCCAGTTCATCAGACCGTTACGGTATGTAAGAAAGGCCTGGTTAGCCACATGGGTGGCTAACGGCGTTGTTTCACCCCTCGTTGTAATTAGAGTTCCGCTGCGTGAGTAGGAGTATTTAGTAACGGTTTAAGAGGTAATGACGAGATTAACGGTTGGGGTGTTACAGCCACAGCAGCTAGCAAGGGATTTATTCAGTCTGAAACGCCATTGCAAGCGCGGTTTCTTCAAAGATTTAAAAGGCGGAGCCGAAGTAGCATCAGAATCAGTAGAAACTGGAGTAGCAGAAGAAGAACTCTCAATAAAGGACACTCTATGTGCAGAAGGCTGAGCAAAAGGAGATCCAAGGTACTTCTTCAGACGAGCACCATTCACCTTGAAGACCTCTCCAGACTTGTTCTCTAGCTCGTAGGCACCATAGGAAGTGACTCCCACAACCTTAAATGGGCCGGCCCAGTGGGACTTGAGCTTTCCAGGAAATAGACGAAGTCGAGAGTTATATAAGAGAACCAAGTCACCAACCTTAAAGTTCTCCGTAGGATCATCTGGTCATGAATCCTCTTAGAACGCTCCTTGTAGATCCTGGAGCTATCATAAGCTTGCTCCCTTAACTCCTCCAGCTCAGAAAATTGAAACTTTCGCTTCTCACCAGCAGCATTCAGATCAAAATTGAGGGCTTTCAAAGCCCAATAAGCTTTATGCTCTAGCTCAACTAGGAGATGGCAAGACTTCCCATACACCAGCTTAAAAGGAGACATCCCAATGGGAGTCTTGAATGCAGTTCTGTAAGCCCACAGAGCATCATCAAGCTTGACAGACCAATCCTTCCTGGAGGAGTTGACTGTCTTTTGAAGAATCCATTTTAGCTCTCGGTTACTCACTTCTGCTTGACCATTAGTTTGGGGATGATAAGGCAACACAAGACACACAGACAAAAAAGAATCAACCCCTGTTGCAAAAGTGAGAACCACCATCACTGATGATAGCTCTGGGCACACCAAATCTAGTAAAGATGTTTTTCTTCAAAAATTTCACCACAGTTTTAGCATCAGCAGAAGGGCAGGGGATTGCTTCGACCCACTTGGGAAACATAATCTACAGCAACAAGGATGTAGTGGTTTCCATGAAAAGAAGGGAATGGGCCAGCAAAGTCAATACCCCAAACATCAAGCAACTCTACTTCAAGAATTCCCTTCTGAGGCATCTCATGCCTTCTTGAAATGTTCCCCATCCTCTTGCAATTATCACAGTGAGAGCAGAAGCGGTGGACATCCTTGTGTAGAGTGGGCCAGTAGAAACCACACTCTAACACCTTAGCAGCTGTCCTAGTAGGACCATGGTGACCACCTGCCTCTCGAGAATGGCAGAACTCAATCAAATTGTCAACTTCTTCATCGGGGGGAGACACCTTCTAATCAAACCATCAGCACACACCCTAAAGAGATAGGGGTCCTCCCAAACATAATGACGGGCTTCAGAAACAACTTCTTCCTCCGGTTGTAGCTTAGATCACGTGCAATCAAACCAGAGGCAAGATATTTAGCCAGGTCAGCATACCATGGCTCTTTAACTTTTCCAATTACAAAGACTGTTTCATCAGGGAAAAATTCATTTATGGGGACCCCGTCATCTAGAGTCTCAAGCCTAGACAGATGATCTGCAACTCCATTCTGCTTCCCTTGCTTATCAACAACTTCCAAGTCAAATTCTTGGAGAAGCAAGATCCATCTCAGGAGTCTTGGCTTAGAATCATTCTTTTGGAAGAGATACTTCAAAGCAGAGTGATCGGTATGAGCAATTACCTTACTTCCCAGCAAATAGGACCTGAACTTATCAAGAGCAAACACCACAGCAAGTAGCTCCTTTTCAGTAGTGGTGTAATTCTTTTGAGCTTCAGATATAGTCTTACTTGCATAAGTGATAACCCTCAGAATTTTGTCCTTCCTCTAACAGAGTACAACACCAACAGCATAATCACTAGCATCTGTCATGATCTAAAAAGGAAGAGACCAATCTGGAGGAACCACAATAGGAGCAGAAATGAGCTTACCCTTGATAGTTTGAAAGGCTTTCAAACACTCCTCTGAGAACTGAAATTCACATCTTTCTGCAGAAGATCAGACAAGGGCTTAGCATTTTGGAGAAGTCCTGGATGAAATAGGAAGAGAAATGAAAACTGAAGTGGAAGTAAACCTGCTTATAGCAGCATAGACTGAGCACAGCACAGATGACCTGACATACCTTAACTGAAGTGGAGGCAGCTTCTCAATGACCTCCACTTAGCCTTATCCACCTGAATACCACTTTGGAGACCTGTGACCAAGCACTATACCTTCCTGTACCATGAAATGACACTTATCCCAATCAAAACTGATGGGTCTCCTCACATCGGCCAAGTATCTGATCCAGCTGATCAAGACACACATCAAAACTCTGGCCATACACAGAAAAGTCATCCATGAAGACTTCTATGCTCTTCTCTATAAAATCATTAAAGATTGCCATCATACATCACTGAAATGTGGTAGGAGCATTGCAAAGACCAAAGGGCATCCTCCTATACGCAAAAGTACCATAAGGACAGGTGAAGGTGGTCTTCTCCTGATCCTCTGGCGCAATGGGAATCTGAAAATAGCCACTATACCCATCAAGGAAGCAGTAGAACTCTTGCCCAGCTAACCGCTCCAGCATTTGATCAATAAACGGTAACGGGAAATGATCCTTCCTTGTGGCTTCATTCAAGCGCCGATAATCGATGCACATCCTCCAACCAGTGGTTTGTCTATGAGGCACCAATTCACCTTTCTCATTGGGAACTGCAACTATTCCCCTTTCTTGGGAACAACTTGCACAGGAGAAACCCAACGACTATCGGAGATGGGGTAAATGATACCAGCATCCAGAAGCTTCAGAACTTCTGCTTTCACTACTTCTTTCAGGTTTGGATTCAATCTCCTCTGGGGCTGCCTCACTGGCTTGACACTATCTTCCATGTAAATTCTTGAGTGCAGAATCCCGGGCTGATCCCTTTAATATCCGCCACAGACCACCCCAAAGCTCTTTTGTGCCTTCTTAGCACCTCCAGAAGTCTGCTTGCCTGTGAAACAGACAAAGATGAAGAAATAATAACAGGCAGGGCGCTACCCTCTGCCAAGAAAGCATACTTAAGATTTGAAGGGAGAGTTTTGAGTTCAAGGGTAGGGGGCTTCTCTATTGAAGGAACGAGCCTCTGAGTAGGTCTGTCCAGTGGCTCCACAGGAGGAGCATAAGGGCGAAAGTAGGATCGACCCTGCTTAAGCTGCTGAACAACAGTAGCTACCTCAGTGCTCTCCTTATCATCCTTAATTGAGTGGCATAACACCTGCTCTAGCAAATCAGAATTCTCAAGCGAGAAAGAAGAGTCATCATCATGCTTAGCAACACAAGCATCATAATCATCAGAACAATCAACATTAACTGAAAGCACATCATGAGAAGAAGCATTTGTTCTCATCATCTTAGTAATATCAAAACTGAGTTCCTCATTATTAAACTTAAGAGTGATCTTTCCCTTGTCAACATCAATGACAGTTTTAGCAGTTCGCAGGAAAGGTCTACCCAAAATCAATGGCACTTCAACATCTTCATCCATATCAAGAATGATAAAATCAGCAGGAGAAGAAGAAGTTACCAACACCTACACAACATTCTCAACCATACCACGAGGTTGATTGAAGAACGATCAGCTAATTGCAAGTTAAAATTAATCGGGACAAGCTCACCAACATGAAGCTTCTTAAACATTGAATAAGGCATCAAATTTATACTCGCTCCAAGGTCATAGAGTCCAAAACCACAGTCCATGTCTCCAATGGTGCAAGGGATGATGGGCTGCCCTGGATCTCCACACTTTAGAGGAAGCTTCTGCTGGATGGCTGCAGAGCATGTCTCTGTCAATTGAACGATCTCGCTCTCCTTGAACTTTCGCTTGTTAGAAATCAAATCCTTCATAAAGCGAGCATAATTAGGCATGCTTGATAGCATCAATCAAAGGAATATTGATAGTAAGCTTAGAAAAACACATAAAAAATTTCCCAAATTGATCATCAAGTTCTTTTTCTTTCAATCTATTAGGAAAAGGAAGTTCCTTAGGAACTACCTTACCCTTGGAATTTTTAGCAATCAAAGTATGAGAAGGGGAAGAGATAGGATCCTGGGTCTCCTCAAAAACTACCTTAGGAGGGGCTGGAGGCCTTGACGGTGCACCAGTGCTAGAAGAATGAAGACCGGTCTCTTCGCCAGTTTGGTTTCAGCCACTTGGTCTTTATTTATCAGCTGCTTCCCACTTCGAAGACTAACTCCCTGACAAACCTCTGTTTCATCAACATCCAGGACAGTCACTACCTTCATCCGCTCATTTGGATTGGGATCGTTTGAGAAGGTAATGAACTAGGAGTCCTTTGATTCAATAACAACTGAGTCAGCTGTGCCATGTGCTGCTCAAGCTTCTGCTGACCAGCAGTCAAAGTCTGATTGGTAATCATCTGCTGCTCATACTGACTCTACTGCTTGGATTCCAATTTAGCCAACAAATCTATAAGATTGGAAGTATTTGAAGAAGACGGGCCTGATTGTTGAACTGGGATTGTTGATTCTGATTGTAGGGAGACCGAGAAAAACCAGGAGGCACTCCCTGAGTAGGCTGCTGAGGCCTCATCTGATATGAGTTCAATGCATTGTTGGGGTTTCCATACCTCAAGTTCGGATGCTAATTCTGAACCCAAGGTTGCCTATTGAAAGATTGACCTACAGCATTTGCTTCTTCATTTCGTCGCATCTCAGCTATCTCTGGGCATGATTCAAATTCATGTGGCCCACCACACTGACAACAACAGAAATCATTGGAGCTAGAAGATACCTGCTTCACAGAATGAGCATGAGCTTTACCCATCGTGAGCTGCTCCAACATCTTCAACATGTGGCTCATGGTAGTCTCTGTCTGAGCCTGCTTAGCAGCCATGTGCTCTAGAATAGGGTCTACAGTTCTGGATGAACTAGAACCCATAAAAAATACTCTACCACCACGGAGCTCCACTGTCTAAGCTCCTCACAGTATGATTCCATAGCAGCCATAAACTCTTCACCATTCTTAGCTAACAGGTTACCACCCAAGGCTGAGCGCACCTCACCTTTATTCTCATCTCTAAGCCCGTGAAAGAAACCAAGTGCTAGAGAGGTAGTGTCCTGTCCATGGTGAGGGCACTTTCGCAGAAGCTCCTTGAAGCGATCCCAAGCTTCACAAATTGTCTCAGAACCTGACTGCTTGAAAGTCATCAAACCAGCAATCAACTGGCGAGTCCTCAAGATAGGCAAGTACTTCTCATAAAATTTCTCTATCACCTGATCCCAAGAAGTGATAATGCCTGGAGGCAAGCGATGATACCATTTGGATGCCTCTCCTGAAAGGCTGTTCGAAAATAAGCATAACCTTGCATACTCCTCCAAACCAGGAACAAGACCCAAAGTGTCCAAATGAACCAAGAATCGGTGCACATGGTCTAACGCATCTGCAGGGTCTACTCTAGAGAAACACCCAGTTGGATGATTGCGCACAGCAGTCGATTGATGTGACGACTTCAGCTTTTGCCACTCAGCAAGTAACTCAGCGGTCAACTGTGGCAGAACAACAGGGCTCCCTCTCGGAGTAGCAGTAGGCGGTCTATTGATTGTACCCATCGTAGCATTATTCTGGCCATTTTGATTTGAGGAATATTATCAGCCATGTCAAAATCTAGCTGCCTTCTCGCTCTCAGAGCCTCGAGGAAAGTCCTTTCAATCTCAGGATCGAAATTTGCTTCAGGAGGACCAAAGGAACACGTTCTCCGCTTCCACTAGGTACCTGCAATAGCAAAGGGAGAAAGAAACAAAAAGGATTGAAATTAGAACTAAATAGAACAAGAGAAAGATAACAATAAAAAAAAACTTAACGAAATAGCTAAAAAAATAAACTCAAAATAAATTGAAAATAAAAAAACAAAGAAAACAATATAAACTAAGAATAAAATAGAAAACAGAAATAAAATAAAACGAAAACAAAGAAACTAAAAAAAACTGAAATTAAATAAAACTACTAAAACAAAACTAGATAGATAAAATAAATAAAAACAAAACACAAAAATAAAGTTACAAATAAAACAAGAAAAGAAATAAATTAACAAAAATATTGAAATTGCTAAAGACAAAATAAACCAAAAATAAATTAGAATAAAAAAACAAGAAAATGAAATAAAACAAAACAAATGACAACCAAAGTCAAGGACTAGACAAAAGTCAAGTCCCCGACAACGACGCCAATTTGCAAACAAGAAATTTGATCTACTAATAAAACTATGAAATTAATCCTAGAAATTAATAAATCAAACGCTTTCGGGTTGCAAAAATCTCGGTCGTAGTTATATAGGAATAGCAAAGCAATCAGGAATCAAACCGTGGGACTCGGAAGAAAATAAGTCTAATCCTAAAAGCAACAGGAAATCAAGAGGATTTTTGTTGGTAGTTTTAGAAAAATAAAATAAATTAAGCAAAGAAATAAATACCAATTAAATAAAAGGTGATGAAATTTATATAGAAGAGCGGACTCTGGGTTCAGGTTGTTTCTTTTTCTAGATAGATTTAGCAATTTCTGCAGTTGTCTCGAGATTTGGATTGGCTAATTCTTTAAATTTCTTTCTGCACAAATCCTAGTATCAGAAAAGCACCTATCAGAAATGCTAGTTCTAATCCAGAAACAAGCAAAACACAATAGGTGAATTAGGCGTAAAGAATTATTAGCAGCTGAAGGAAAACATAATCTATCCAATTAGTTTTCCACAGATTTTTTAGATTAATTTGACCCTCTTATTACTCACCGATCAGTTTGTAAAAAGATTCGTAAAACACACCCAAATAATCACCGTTGCTAAATCATCTCTAGTTACAAACAACCATCCCCCAGAGTAAATCTACCTACCCAGACATCTTGCAGAGATAACAGAAGGAGAAAGAGGTGAGAATTAATCTAAAGGAAATAGAGAACACCCGAATCTACTCTTCTGTCCAGATCTGAAATTTGAAAGGCTGGAGGTTGAAAGATGAAGATGAAGGTGGTTATGGAGTTCTCTTGCCCAAGCTTCCTCTGTGTGAGTCTTCTTTGCGGCTTGAAAAATATGATTGGAAGGGATGTGAATGTGAATTGTGGATGAGTGGATGTCTTCTGGATACAACCCCCAACCTTTATTTATTCTAACATACTAGTCTAAATCCTAGTCCTATTCAAACTATCAATAAATGTTATTCAAACTAACAATAAATGTTAAGCGTAATATCTATCCTAATAAATGCTAAGATCCTAATCCTATTCAAACTAATAATAAAAGATATTCAAACTTACAATAAAAACTATCCTAACTACTATGACTTATCAAAAAAATACTAAAAGATATTAATAACCCCTGTCCGGGCCCACCGACGGCCTGTCTGGGTGACTGGGTCGGACGTGAAGTCCGGACGTCTGTATATATCTGTGCTAATTTTCTCCGCAAACTTCAACAGGGTCCAGATTCTTCGTTTTAGCTCTGATTCGTTCCCCGTTTGCGGCACTGGAAAGCTCGTGAGGAGAACTATGCATTTTCACCATCATTTTATGCTTTAAACATATAAATTGGCATCAGTTCTTGCCTAAAGTAAGAATCAGGAAACACATAGGATAAGTGTGAGAAAGCACCCAAAATGTTGCATAAATTAAGAATTTAGCACTAATAAAACCATGCTGGTTTCACACTTATCAGGGTACAACCACTTAGCATGAAGATTTATGGTATGTTGATAGTGGTTGTACAACCACATGACAAGCCGACAAGATTTGTTTCACTAGGTAGATGAATCTAACACGTTCCAGGTCTAGCTTGGAGACAATAAGCTGATTGACACTGAAGGACAAGGTACAGTGGTGGTTTGTAGCAGTGAAGGGGCTTCCAAGATCCTGGAGAAAGTCTATTACGCTCCAAAACTGGGGCACAATCTCTTAAGTGTCGGGCAGATGGTGGCAACCGGGTATTCATTCACATTCGAGAATGTGGAGTGTGTTGTTAGAACCAAACCTGGTGGAAATATTATTGCAAGGGTGAAGATGACATCCAACAATTTGTTTCTGATTCATTTTTATTCTCTACCTAACAAGGCGCTCACTGCACAAACTCAAAATGAATCATATCTTTGGCATCTAAGATATGCACATCTCCACCGCAAAGGCCTGAAACTGTTAGTTGAGAAAGGGATGGTTCAAGGGCCACCAAAAGTTGAGATGATGGACAATTGTGAATGCTGCATCAATGGAAAGCAAGTACGCCAGCCATTTCTGAAAAATAAAGCTTGAAGAGCATCTAAAAAATTAGAACTAGTTCATGCAGACTTATGTGGTCCAATGCAAACATCTTCTCTTGGTGGGAGCAGGTATTTTCTTCTTTTTATTGATGACTATAGTCGAATGACGTGGGTTTATTTTTTGGTGGAAAAATCAGAAGCTTTCAACAAGTTCAAGTTTTTTAAGGCATTGGTGGAGAGGCAAGCCGAAAGAAAGATAAAAGTGTTGAGAACTGATCGAGGAGGAGAATTCACCTTGAAGGAATTTTTAGCCTATTGTCAAGATGAGGGAATTAAAAGGGATTTAACAGCACCATACTCGCCTCAGCAGAACGGCGCAGTGGAGCGTAAAAACAGAACCATTGTGGAGTTGGCTCGAAGTATGCTCCAAGATAAGAAGTTGCCAACTAGCTTCTAGGCGAAGGCGGTATCAACTACTGTATATGTTCTGAATCTGTCCCCTACAAAAGCAGTAGCTGATCAAACACCATATCAAGCCTGGACAAGAAGAATACCATCGGTTAATCATCTAAGGGTGTTTGGCTGCATTGCACATGCCCTTGTTCATGCACACGATCATCAAAAGTTGGATAGTAAGTCCATTGATTGCATATTTATTGGCTACTGTACAAACTCAAAGACGTATAAACTTCTAGATCCTGCTACTAACAAAATTCTAGTTCGAAAAGACGTGATTTTTGATGAATTTAGTATATGGGAGTGGAATGATAAACATGGTGACTCCAACGTTCAAACTTCTCTGAATGATGGTGGCATAGATATGGAGGAACCTCATAACACACTCGATGTAGTTGAAAATTCAAAATCATCTCAGCCACAATCAACGTCACCTTCAACTCTAGTAGCACCAGATTCTGAAACAGATGATGAGACACCGTCAAAGAAATACCGTGCCCTACTGAAGTTCTTGAGTCATGCCAATTAGCTCTGTTTGCTGGAGATCCAGTTACTTACCATGAAGCACACACTAAGGAAGAGTGGACACAGGCAATGAAGGAAGAGATCGATGCCATTGAGAAAAACAAGACTTGGAGTCTTGTTACTCTTCCTGCAGAAAAGAAAGCGATTGGGCTGAAATGGGTGTTCAAAACAAAGCTCACACCAGACAGAAGTATACAGCGCCACAAGGCTCGTCTTGTAGCCAAGGGGTATTCCCAGCTACCAGATGTTGATTTTACTGAAACATTCTCACCTGTAGCACGTTTTGAAACAGTAAGAACTATACTTGTTATAGCAGCACAATTGCAAAAACCGGTACTTCAGCTGGATGTAAAATCAGCATTTTTCAATGGAAAGCTCAAGGAAGATGTGTATGTTGAACAACCAGAAGGGTTTGTACTGAATGCACAAGAAGATAAGGTTTATAAGCTTCATAAAGTGTTGTACGGTCTGAAGCAGGCACTGCGAGCATGGTACGGCAGAATAGACGGTTATTTCTTGTCAAAAGGTTTCTGTAGAAGCAAAAATGCACCCACGTTGTATGTAAAGGTGCAAGATCTTGAGTTCTTGGTTGTTTGCATTTATGTTGATGATATCATTTACATGAGTACTTGCACTATGATGGCACAAGCATTCAAGGAAGACATGATGAAAGAATTTGAGATGTCCGACTTGGGCTATCTTGGTTACTTTCTTGATCTTGAGGTGAAGCAGGTAGAAGATGGGATCTTTGTATCTCAGAAAAAATATGCTAGTGATCTGTTGAAAAAGTTTGGGCTGCAAGGATGCGAACCAGCAATCACACCTATGAATACAAATGAGCAACTGCAGAATAATGACAGTTCAGGTGAGGCAGATCCTAAAGTGTTTCGGGGTCTGGTGGGAAGCTTGATTTATCTCACTCACACACGACCTGACATCTCGTATTCAGTTGGTGTCATTGCTCGTTACATGTCTAATCCAACTGCACATCACCTCGGAGCAGCTAAATGTGTGTTAAGATATGTAGCAGGAACTCTTGGACATGGACTGTGGTATTTTCCAGCAAAATAATTTAAGTTGAGGGGCTTTAGTGACAATGACTAGGCTAATTCTCTTGATGATAGAAGGAGTGTATCTGCACTTAATTTTAGTTTGGGCTCAGCTGCAATTTCATGGAGCTCAAGGAAGCAACACTCAGTGGCACTTTCTTCAACTAAGGCTGAATATGCTTCAGTAATAGCAGCAGCTGATAAGCCACATACTTATCATATTTTATGTACTAGATTTATAAGTATATTACCATTAATAAGGTTAAATAGTTAGTATTTATATTATTTTATGCGTAAAGTCTATTATGTATAATTAGAATTATGTTTTGTGTATTTTCTATGTTAGGAATAAATTTCTGACCAATGAATGAAGTACTACCGGATATGGTACTGGATGGTTCATTCACGGCAGGGGAGTATAAAGCAAAACAGGTGTAATGCCGGACATGGTGCCGGATACGACCTAGCCGGCACAAGTCAAGAGTCATTCCTCTTTGTCAATAGTTAGAAGTTATTTCCCACGTGACAAATGTTGATGCCGGGTATAGTGCCGGACAGCCCCTGTCCAGCACAGGCAGCGTTTCGCGGGATTTGGCCGTTCCAACCGTTGACAGTTACGCACGTTTTTAATATGGTGCCGGATACATGGAACCCGGCGTATCAAAGATTTGAGCTCTATAAATAGGTCGAGAGCCTACACCATTTAATACACCTCAACACCCCTATACACTCCATTCACATCTCCATTTCCGTACTCCTCCAAGGTGTTGGTGTCCAAGGAAGTTCTATGCAACTTTCCACGGGAAGAGAGGGAATCCATGGCGGGTTAAGGCTACATCCAATTTTCTTATCTCCTGTGTATTCTCTCTCTTGATCTGTGTGGGTGGTGGAGTAGGAATTCCTTGTTAGTTCTTTGGTTAGGGAATGAAACTCTCTTTGTAAACAATGTGTTCTTCTTAATATAATTTCAAGTTTATTAAGAGTAAGGTTCTTATTGCAAGAGAATCGGTTGATCTCTTATTCTCTTCATGCAAATTTTACTTGAGGAGGATAAATCCAAAAGTAGAATAGGTTAGACCACTAGTAGAAAAAAGATTTTAAATGACAGACTTTAAACCACGGTTAACAATGAAACCGTCGTTTAAATCTTATAAACCACGGTTATTTAGAGAACCGTCATTTATGTTGCACGGCTCACTATATAAACGACGGTTCTAACAGAAACCGTCGTTTATAGTTCAACACCGTATAAGATAAATGACGGTTCCGTTTCTAACCGTCGTATATAATCTACATAAACCACGGTTCAATATAAAACCATCATTTATCTTCTAAGGCGTCGAACTATAAACGACGGTTAGCCTAAAACCGTGGTTTATTCCTTGTATCACAAAGGTTTTAAATGACGGTTTGTCTAATATCCGTCGTTTAAAGTCATTTAATTAAAACTCGCCGCCCTTTCTTCTTCCTCTTTCTTCCTCCCGTGTTCTCTTCCTCTCTGGTGATTCCCGAGTCGACCTCCTCCATTGCCGTCGAGCCACCACCCCTCCACCGTCTTCGACTCCACCGCCCCACTCTCGTCGCCTCTTTCTTCCAGTCGCGGCGACAACAAACGGGAATCAAGTTGCGCTGCCTCCACCGCCCCACACTCGTCTCGACTTCGCGCCTCCACCTAGCTCCACCGCGCCTCCGCCCCTCCACCGTCACCTTTCTCTTCCGGTCGTGGCAAACAGCGCCCCTCCACCGCCCCACTCCTCTGGCCTGGTCTCGACAGACGCCTCGATCCAGTACCCTAGCTCCACCGCCCCACTCCCTCTGGTCTCGACTAACACCGCGCCCCTCCACTGTCAACCTCCGAATCCCACTTCGGTAATTAAACTCTAGCTATTTATTTTTTGATTAGTGGCTGATTTTATGCTTTGAGGAGTGATTATTATCGGTTTTGATATGTTATTGTGGTTTGTGTGTGTGTGTCTCTGTATGCAAGAGATAAAAAAACTGAGAAGAAGAAGTAACGGAACAGTAGTAACGGAACAAAACCGAGTGAGGAGGAAAACCGAGTGTAGTAGTAATAGTAGTAGTTGATTGATCCATTTGGGGAATTTGAGAAAGAGGGTCGAATTAATCGGATCGCGCGGTTTGATTTGATTCGTGGATAATTCTTTCTGAGTTTTCTAATGGTTTATTTCGGGTAATCTCGTTGTTTAACACACACAGCGGTATTGAGGTTTTTGATTTGAAACCAGGCAGCACTAAAAAGTATGGTGCGGTTCGATCGTTACTATTATATATATGATGATTCATTTGGATGGTCAAGTGATATAAAAAGAGAAAAGATAAGTAATAATTAAAAACAGATATATCTTACAAAGTTTAAGTTTAACACAAAATTTTTGTGTCATTATTTATTGAAATCTAAGTTTTTTTTTTTTTAAAAAAAAAGAAACAAGACTGGTCGGTTAGTTTGTTATCATTTCTAAATGGGTTATGAAGATTTTTGATCCATTTATTTCTTAGGTTGAACTTGAATAACCCATTTATTTTTATATACATAGTCACTCATCCAGTTGGCCGGGCTTATTTTTATATATGAAAATAAAATGGTCGTGTAATAGAAAAGTTAAATGGTCTTTGTTTTTGTTGTTGTTAGTGTTGTTATTGGTGTTACGATGGCTGTTTTGTGATGAAGTTATCTATCCGTATTATTGTTGGTGGTGTATTAATATTGTTGTAAGTGTTGCTGTTTGTTGCTATTATTCTTGCGGGTGTTATAATTGTTGCATATTATTAATTTTGTTGTACTTGTATTGTGTTTGTTTTTGCCGAAAAAAGTGTGGAGTATCTAAAAAAACGCAATGGTCATGCCAAATTTTTTCCAGAATTTAAGCTTATTCTACTTTTATTGAATAGGTGTTACTACGGTTGAACAATCCCTCTTCCATCACATTTGTGAGTTGATCATACCTACTCATTAGGTTAGTTTTTTAAAAATGTTTCAATAACATGGTTTATTCAAAATATATTCGTTTGTTTATTTGTTCAATTATTCATATTTTTTCAAATTAAAACCTTATATTCTAATTTCATTGAATAGGTGTCACTACACACGGTCGGATTGTCTACTTGTCGCACCATCTGCTGCTGTCAACCTCTGCCACCGGTTTGCCTGATCAGAACCCACGGTAAAACACTTGCGTTTCTGATTATGATTTTAGAAACAAATACTTATATATTGTCACGAATAAACGTTGTACTAAATTCTACTTGTATTCTGCAATCATTAGAATATATATATTTGCATAGTGTGGTGAAATGTGAGATTAAGTTGAAATGGGGTGGTTGTTTTTGTTCATTGATCATATATATTATTATATACTTGTCTGTCTGATAATAATTCGTATGGTTTGCGGAGAATAAATGTTATTGCTGCTACTGTGTTTGTTTCTGCCTTAAAAAAATGTGGAGTGTCTAAAAATACGCAAAGGTCATGCCAATTTTTTTCCAGAATTTAAGCTGATTCTAATTCCATCGAATTTAACTTTCTTCATAATTACTTACAGTTTCGATTTTTTCATCTCTTGCAGGTTGCCCTGAGGTAGAAGACAATCGAATTAAGACGAGGAGAGCAAAAATAACCGGTAATAACATTAGCTATGTTCGTTTGTTTAATATGTTCAATTATTCAAGTTTTTATAAAATTAAAACCTTATTTTAATTTCATTGAATAGGTGTCATATACTACGTGCAAGAACATCTGTCTACTTGTCTCTTCTCTATCTTGTGCTGTTCGCGCTGACCATCCAGTACTCATCAGGTTGGTTGAAATACCCCAAATCTAAATAATATTATTAAATCATTATTTATTGGAATATAATCCAAATATGAATCATTTCACGTACGCATGCAAACCCATGCATGAAAACGTTACGTAAAAATAGTCGTTTCTCCATAAACGCTAAAACGCCTTAGAAGCATATGGTCAAACATGACCTTGTATGACCCTCTAATATTCAAACCAAATGGTCATACAATTATTATATGAATATACAAATATATTCCCTAAGCTAAATTCAGTCAAAAACGCAAAACGCTCGGGAGTGCTCACGCACGCCCCTTAAAGCACGAAAAGTCCGGAGGAGTGCCGAGGTGGCACGAACTCCTATAAAATTAATTCCTAGAGTTCTTAACATCATTATTAATCATTCTAAAGAGAACCCACGAAGTGGTTTCACAAAATTCATTAAAAACCACAGGAGGATTTCTTAGCGCTCCTTTTTGGCCCGGGAGTGTCCCGATGGCCGTAAATTATGTCACGGGTTGATATAACCCCATATAACTCAATGTAACATCTTAGTATATGTTTATTTACCATAATAAGTGTTTACAAACACTTGGAACTCATAAAAACAATTGGTTTCCCAAAACGTTCCTTAGAGCACAAAAACACACCTTCGTGTGTCACGAAAATGCGTTTTACGCAATTGCCTTGTAGTTTTTGACATGCCACGAATTGGTAATCTTAAATAGGGTTAAAATGACCTTCTAAATAAGTTGGTGTGACTAGTCAACAAGACTCTCTATAGGGGCCGATTTTGAGAGCAAAAACTAGTATAAAAATTGCATTAAAAGTTTGTAAAAGGCATAGAATATGTGCATATAATATAAAGTTGTAGGTGACAGCGAAAATGCATAGAATGTAGGTCTCATTTGACCAGAGAGCTGTCGAAATTAGGTCATGGAACAAGGCCATGTGAGCTAGATACAAAAAAATGCTAAAAGCAAAAAGTAGATTCCTTTTTCTTTTTGCCTTTTGATTCCTTAAGCAAGTAACCTTCCTTGCTTGTTTCTTAGCTCATGAATGCCGATCAAATGAGCTCCATTCAGACCCTAAACCGTGCATATACAAGAGAGGAAGAAGACAAGTTATAACATAGAAAAATCAAAAGAAGATACCTTACCTTTTCTCACCTTGTCTTCTAGTTTGCATTATTTTTGCTCCACCTTGCCTTGTCCTCCATTATGGCCGATTTCAATGCTGGAAAAGAGGGCATTTATTGAGCCAATAACTCATTGAATAAACTAAGGAAAAGTATAGTCATTTGACATTAAGAATTAAGAAAACAAAAATCAATTCCAAGTCATTCTCTTCTTGCATTTACGTGAGCTAGGTCTCACTTTCCTTCTTGCACTCTTCATTCACAAATTGGTAAGGTTCCTAACTCTCTCTTATAGCTTCATCTTCTTCCTTTGAAGCTCTTAAGTCCATTAATGGAGTTTTAACTTCTATCCTCATCTTTAAGGTAATTTCTTAGCATCTCTTGTCAAGCCTTGAAGCAAAACTCTTCCTAGAATAACAAGGAGTGTTCGGCACCAATTAGTTCTCCAAGGAGGTTGTCCAAACCAACATTAAACCAAGGAGCATCTCAAGGTTATCTTAAGGTAGTTTTAATGCTTGTAAATCCTTAAAACACATTTTTTATGTGTAACCAAGTTCTTCTTCTTCTAAGGTTCTTTTCTTCTTCATTTCCATGAAGGAAACTTTGTTCTTCATCTACCTTAGGAGTGCCGAATTTATAAGGAGAAAAAGTCTAAGGTAAACTCTTGAAAAACTCCTTACACATCTACTTAAGATCTTTGTTGAAGATCTAACTCCTAAAACTCCTTCACCACTTGCATATAACCGAAGTGGAGTTTCAATATTACCTTGGAGGAAACTTGGAGATTCAAGAAGTGTTCAAGCACTCAACCACCTTTGTTAAGAAGTAAGTTTACTAAGTAAATCTTTATGTTATAAGCTTTGTTAAGCTTCTAAAAATTATACAAAAATTATGTACATCTCCTAGGTTTAGTAAAACCGAAACTATATGGTATTACATGCCAAAAATACAATCTATAACTTATATAGAAAATATTTACCTTAAGACACATTTTTGTGTCACAAAATTTAGTTATGTTACAAATTAATTAAGGCCGAAATATCAAGGGCAAAAATGCTTTATTTTAAGCTAAGAATCAATATAAGACATTACAATAATTTTTACATAAGTTATATGACTCATAGGAATTTATGTACATTTATTATGACATATAAATCCACTTTTATATACTATATGGTCACTATTTAATTATGGCCGAATTGCCTAAGTGAAGAATAGATTTTTATGAGTTACTTATGTGTATAAACTTATACTATAAAGTTTGGTGAGTTAAAATTATTTTATTAATGCTTAAATGGCTAATTAATTAAAGTGGCTTAAATGTAATTTTTACAAAGTTTAGTGGGTTTATTATAAAAACCGAGAGTTAAGTGGCTGTTTGGTATTATTATAATATAATATAAGGTTAGGAATTAAGTTTATGAATTTTAGATAAATTAAACAAGTGTTAAAATAACTTTTTATAAAGTTTTGGGCTATTATGTAATTTATAAAAGTTGTTATGGAAGTTTGGAATTTAATATGTGGCGGATTCATAATTAAGAGAATTAGCAAGTTCACTTTCGAATTTTGAGGAAATAAATATTTAAACTATGGTTTATAAGTTATTAAGTGACTATTATAAAGTTTTGGGGTGAAAATGTAAATAATGGAAAGATCTAGACCAAAGCCGAATTGGTTTGGGTTAGTTTGGTAATTTAAGAATTTATATATATATATTCAGCATTTGTGGAGAATTAAGATTAAAACTATAGTTTATAAGGCATTATGTAAAGATTATAAGATTTAGTGGCTAGATTGCAATTATAAGGAATATATATATATAGGCCGAGATTTAAGAGGGGCTAAGTTGTAATTTTCAAAAGTTACAATATTTAAAAGTATATACCAAAATATTAATGGTAGTTTTGTGATCTAATTAAATAAGGAATTAAAACTATGATATATAAAGAGATTAGAATTTAAATGTAAAGTTTATGAATTAATATGGTTGATTTATAAATGACCGAAATATAAGGGTAATAATTTAGATTTAAATAAGTATAGGTCCTATATGGATATTTGGAGGAATTAGAAGAAAGAATTTTAATTAAAGGAATTATGGAATTAGAACTAAGGCTTATATAGTTATAAGGAAGTTAAAGGAAAACAATAAATATTATTTATGACTAAAAGGAGAATAATGAGATTATAAGAATACTATGTCATTGTAAGACGTTTAAATATAGTTAAGAAAATTATAAGATGTTATGTCACTTAGACAATTAAAATAAACAACAAATATAGTACATGAATATATGAATACATATATGTACATTAAAGGATTTATAAATAAATCAAAAAGGAATAACAAATAAGTTATATATTAAATCATGAGGTAATTAAAAGAAATAAACCTCACATGAAATAACAAATACGAGATTTGTTAAAAGATCCAATAGAATTATTATATAAGGGTAACATAAATTAACCCTCTCAGTTAATCCTATTCTAGGACTTTGTTTGACCAGACGTTGACCGGGAATTAAACAAGTACAGTCTACGGTGAACGGTATGGGATTCTTGCAACCTGTTTTCTACCGGATTACACCGGCTTGTGTGCTATCTGTTGTTTGAAATAACGACCAAGATAATTAATGTAAACTGTTGTTTTACTCTTGTGCACTGTTGTATTATTTTATGTGCGTGAATGATGCTGACTACAACGTGTATGTCCCACGCATACAAACACTACTATACCAGTGGATTAAATACCTGCGCTTCAGAATACCGAGGACTTGTATTCAAGTCTCTCACTAACTTCACTTTATAACAAACGTCATTATCCTAAACGTGATAATTGACAATACACATTGTGTTCTTGTTTAACGTCTTTATATGACACTTAACAATTCTATACTTCGAGAACGAGGAGCCCAGTTGGATCTGGCCATGCATGCTACAGGAGTTGTACCTGTCTCAGGTCGTCTCCTACTACGTCGCGACGGAACTTTCAGTTGGGAGGAAGACTCTATTCCTTCCGGGTTTCTAATGCCCTTCAGTTTGAGGAAGACTTCATTCCTCTAGTGGGATTCTATTTCCCACGCCCCTCAGTTCAGGGTTTAACTACGTTATCTCTTGGGGTTTTTATACCCAACCTTTCAATCTTAACGAGGTCACTATACCTCCACTATTTAAGATATTCAGCTATACCTGTCAGTCCCATTGTGCGGACCGACTATCATTAAAGAATTTCAGTTCAGCTAACACGACCTTCTGTGTCTTGTTCTATGTGACATTATTGTCCTTGTATGGATACTTGTTATTATCAGACTATGTTTGTTTACAGCTTTATAAAAAAATGAACTGCATGTGTTCGACAAAGTAGTTGGTGTGGCCCGGTAGACGATGGGCTGCACGTTTTCCATACCAGCATTGTTTGCTGAGCCCCTTTGGGGGCACCCCCATTTTTCAGGTACCTGAAGTTGAGAAGATTACCACACCGAGTGTAGGTGGGGTAGATTCAAGCTATGGGAGTCTTCTTCTAGACATTTATTTTACTTAAGTATTTTACATTAGAGTTTGATTCCTAGTATCTCGGATTGTATTCGTATTCAGACCGTGACTTTTGGAGATTGTATTTGGATTTAGCCTTGTTGGTCACAAGGGTGGCCAACGGCATTGTAATACCGCCCGGTTGTTGTATTTAATTCCGCTGCAGTTGTATTATATTTGGGAGTGATCGCCATTCAGATTGTTGGATTTCGGGTTGGGGTGTTACATTGGTATTTAAAATGTTTCAATTTATTTTTGTTTTTCTATTAAACAATGGAAAATCAATTCAAACATAGAATTACCTGTCTGAGATTTACCTGATAGAGGTATGTCTTAGATAGTCCCTGTTGGGACTGTCCAATGACCTTTGATCTCACCATCTAGGTTGTGAATGAGTTAATAATATACAGTAGTTCAGTGATAATTTCAGCAGCATTACCCTAGTGTTCTTCTAGTGTACATATATATATGTGAATTGAAGTGATTCATATATATATATCTACACTAGGAGAACTGTAGGGTAATGCTGCCGAAATTATCACTGAACTACTGTATATTATTAACTTGTTCCTAGGTGAGATCGAAGGTGATTGGATAGGTTTAGGTTGTTAAATCTGTAAATAAAAAAAGAGGAGATCAATGGAACGAGTTCACGACATCTAGTGTGTGTTGAAAAAGGAGATGGAGCGCTCAGTGATGTACAGTGACAGATTGGACATCAAGAACCTAGAAGGGGTCAATAAATTTTGCAAAGTCCTTGTTGACAATCTTAAACCAAGGGATAAGGGATATATTCGATGTCCTTGTGTCGATTGCAAGAACGACTTCAAATACCGAGGTGTGGACAAGATTAAGGATCATCTGATTCGCAGAGGGTTTACAGAAGACTATGAAGCCATAACAATACTGCATGGTCAACATTCAGTACAAGTGTTTGAATGTGCTGATAACGTCGTTGCAGAACAATCAGAAATGGATGCTTCACACGATTTTGGGGATACTCAAGATGATTCACTAGTTAGTGATTCAGATGATCAGGAGGACCTTAATGCGATGATGGAAGATGTTGAACAACATTTTTTCAACAAACCCAAAACATTCGAAAATTTGATGCAAGCATCAAAGGAACCGTTGTACAGTGGATGTGATACGCAAAAGCAAAACAAATTGAGCGTTGTCTTAAAACCATTCAATCTAAAGGCGAGACATGGATGGAGTGATGTCAGTTTTACAGATCTTTTACAATTGCTGAAGGATGTACTACCAAAGGACAATGTGATACCCACAACAACTTATGAGGCAAAGAAGTTAATGTGTCCGATGGGTATGGAATATAAAAAAATACATGCTTGTCCAAATGGGTGTATGTTTTACTGGAAGGAGAATGAGTTGGATGACCATTGCTCTGAATGTGGGGAATCACGCTATGTAAAAAAGGGTGACAGAAACCACATAAGCACAACGTGGGTTCTCCTACGAAGGTGTTGTGGTATCTACCGATAATTCCTCGATTCAAACGTTTGTTTGCAGTTCAGAAAGATGCTGAGAACCTCTGATGGCATGCTACCCATAGAAAGGATAATGGTAAATTAAGACATCCAGCCGATTCACCACAATGGAGAAACATTGACAGAATATACCCTCAATTCGGTATAGACCCAAGGAACTTAAAACTTGGTTTATGCACTGATGGGATGAACCCTTATGGAACTTTGAGCAGTATACACAGTACTTGGCCTGTTTTATTGACAATATACAATCTGCCGCCATGGTTGTGTATGAAACCCAGACATATTCTCCTCTCTCTGTTGATATCGGGTCCAAAACAACCGGGAAACAAAATTGATGTGTTTTTGCAACCACTTATTGATGATTTACAATTGTTGTGGAATGAAGGTGGGACAGTGTATGATTCATACGGTATGGAAAACTTCACGCTCCGGGCTATGTTGTTTTGTACAATCAATGATTTCCCTGCATACGGCAACTTCTCGGGATACACAATTAAAGGAGCTCTAGCGTGCCCTATATGTGGAGATAGAACTTGCAGTATACGGTTAAAACACAGTGGAAAAAATGTGTACATGGGCCATCTGAAATTCCTCCCGAAAGGTCACAAATACCGTAAGATGACAAAAGAGTTTGATGGAAAAACGGATCATGCAGTCGCACGACCACCACTATCTGTTGCTGAGACTTACAATCAGTTGAAGAATGTTGTGAACAACTTCGGTCCACCAATTAAATCCACTGAAAAGAGCACCTGGAAGAAAAAAATCAATATTTTGGGAACTTGAATATTGGCAACATTTAGAGGTGAGACATTGCATTGATGCTATGCACGTGGAGAAAAACATTGGTGAAAGTGTAACTGCGACACTACTAAACGTGAAAGGAAAGTCAAAAGACCATTTGAAGGGTAGAAAAGATCTGGTTGAATTGGGTATACGAGAAGAACTCGCGCCACAACAAAGAGGGAAAAGAACATTCTTGCCTCCCGCTTGTCATACATTATCCAAAGAAGAGAAAATAAGTTTTTGTAGTTCTCTTCGTCATATTAAAGTGCCATCCGGTTACTCATCGAACATATCAAGTTTGGTATCAATGTCTGATCTTAAATTGGTAGGGATGAAGTCTCACAACTATCATGTGCTGATGCAGCACTTACTTCTGGTTGCTCTCCGTGGGATCCTTCCAGCTGATGTCAGGAAAACTATTACAAATTTATGTGTTTTCTTCAAAGGAATTTCGTGTAAAGTTCTTGATGTGGAGACACTGGATAAACTACAGAATGACCTTGTGATCACCATGTGTCAGTTGGAAATGTATTTTCCTCCTTCGTTTTTTGATATTATGGTGCAACTACTTGTTCATCTTGTTAGAGAGATCAAACATTGTGGTCCGTTATACCTTCGATACATGTATCCATTTGAGAGATATATGGGTATACTGAAAAAGAAAATGAAAAACCGTTGGCGTCCAGAGGGAAGCATAATTGAAGGGACAGTAACAGAGGAAGTAGTTGACTTCTGCACTCACTACTTAGACGGTGTTGATGTTATTGGATTACCGAAAGCAAGACATGATGGCAGGCTTAAAGGGGTTGGTACTTGTGGGAAAAAATTATGCAGAGTTGATATTGATACATTGAACAAGGCACATCTGGTTGTGTTGAATCATTCTGAAGTTGTTGAACCGTATTTCGATGCACACCTAGCCTACCTCAAAAAAAACCCCAACGATGAGTAATGCCAAATTAAAAAAAGAGCAGAATGCAACATTTGTTAAGTGGTTCAGACAGAAGGTGTTGTATGAAGATTCAAGGAACGTGGATGAAATGATCCAGTTGTTGGCACTTGGTCCAAATCTCGATGTGTTGTCTTATGAAGGATATGATGTAAATGGATTTTCTTTTTACACTGAACGTCAAGATTGTAAATCGACAAACCAGAACAGTGGTGTGCATCTTATCGCTTCACAAGACATTTTCACAGGAACAAGTCGTAATACACTGAAGAACGAATATTATGGTGTTATTGAGGATATTTGGGTCTTGAATTACACTAGTTATGAAACTTGCGTATTTCGTTGCAAATGGGTGGACAACAAACAGGGATATCGTGAGGAGGATCATGGTATGAAGCTAGTTGATTTAACGACCGGCTCCTACTGATGAACCCTTTATTGTTGCATCAAAGGCAAAACAAGTATTCTACTGTCGTGATCAGTCTAATCCCAGATGGTCTATTGTAATGCAGAGTAAAAGATCGATAGTTGGGATTGATAATATTGTTGATGAGGATGAATACGACTGTGAAGATGAAACAGATGTACCTATTCGGTTGCCGATGGAGGTAGATAATGTAACTAATTTTGAATATCGAAGGTCCGACCACAATGAAGGATTGTGGATTGAACGATGAAATGTTATTTTGTAAGTTTGGTTGACAATATTATATTATTTCATTTTTGTCATGTTTCAATATTTGATTCATTAGATGTTCGTATTAACCTTGTTAATTATTGATTATTTTTCAGATTATGGATCCTGACGATAGAGTCGAAGAGGACTTACTGTTGGGGTTGGATGATATTGACGATGACGTCCCTACTGAAGAACCACCAGCTGCATCTACTTCGCAAACCCTCGGAAGGGACGTGGACCGACTCTGGGTTGAAGGAAGAAAGATTCTCCCATCGATTTGATCTGGGACAAGTACCTCCGACATTCTGGTGGGTCGAAGCAGCAGTTTGCTTCTTACTTGGGATTGATGGTAAAATCCCATTGCTCGATTAATAAGGATTGGAAGGAACAAGAAAAGGCAGACAAGGACATCATGTGGCAGATGGTGCAGAAGAAGTACAAAGTCGCGGATGAACTTCGGACGAAGATTGAATCACTTCTAGCGACATCGCTGCGACAATTCAAGCATCGGTTGGTAGATGGTTGGATTACCAAACCGGGCTCCAAGAGGTCACCGCCGTGGGTAGTGTATGATGGTATGATCACGGAGGAGGACTGGAAGATATTCTACGACCATCGCCAGACTGAAGAGTTTAAGGTACTTTTACAATTATTCTTTCTTAATTATTTAAGGAATAAAATTTAACAAATATTTTTTTTATTATGTATAACTTACAAATATACAAATTTTGTAACAGTTACGTCAAGAACAAGCGAGACGTAACCGGGCGAAGAATATATATAAGCACTACATGGGGCGAGCTGGATATACGGGGCGGTTGGAGAAGTGGAAGAGCGAGGGCTTACTGACGAAAACTAATGAAGACGGCACTCAGTCAGTTGTTGATACTGTTGACGATGCAAGTAGGGTGCAGACATTTATGCTGGTCGCATGAAGAAAAATGACGAGGGAGTATATGTGTTCCCGCAGAGCGAGACTGCTGAGTTGGCTTCAAAGATTGTAAGTATATATTTTTAAAAGTTGTTGTTTACTAATTAGTAACTTCATTTCTAATATTTTTGTAATTTAAAATAGTCTGGATCTACTGAGCGATGGGAGATGGTTCCGGCCCCTCCGTCTCAGGATGATCCACTGAATAAGGCCCTTGGGCAAAAGGATCATCCAGGGCGAGTGCGGGGGTTTGGAGGGGAAGTTCGCCAAAAAGACTGTTTTCTACGTCTCGATCGAGAGTACGCAGGCTGAAATGAGAGAATGGTGGATGAACGGGTGCACGACCGGTTGGAGGAGTCGGAAAGACGTCACGCTGAGGAGCGTCAAGCCTACGAGGAGCGCCTGCGAAGACTTGAGGCTTTAGTATTGGGCCAGGTGCATGCTCCTACACCGACACCTACTCCTACACCGGTGTCTGCTCCTACCGCGACGGCGGATACATCGACAGTGGCCGCGTCTCCTACACCGGCACCTACTGCTAGACCGACGTCTGTTCCTACCACGACGGCGGATACTCTGATGGTCGATGATCCTACACCGACGTCTCCTCCTACCACGACAGCGGATACTCCGATGGTCGATCATCCTACACCGACGTCTGCTCCTACCATGACGGCGGATACTCCGATGGTCGATCATCCTGCACCTTCTTCTTCTATCAGGGACACATTTCCTTATCAAAACCTTTCGGTTTGTTCTTTTTTCCTCCTTAGTTATTTTAACATTACTTTTAAAACAATATAATTTTATTAGCTTGCTTACTGTTGTGAGTTGATGTAGATGGCTAAATCATGTCATCTGTTTCAAGTGTTGGATGGTGGGACTGTGCATGTTGCATTCGGTCGGATTTTACAGACCAGACCGAACAGTATAGTACAATTCAAGCTCATCCCACCTCTTCACGCTCGTGTGATGGTAGACGACATTGTGCGAGGCCATGAGGACTCTCCGCTTCCGTTGGAGTGGAATCAGTGGAGTAAAATAGGTCAAGCACAATCTTCAGTTGTTCCATGGCCATATTCTCTCATTGATGTCAGTGACAAGGTAAAATATTTACATGCTTACTGTTTAGTTTTTAACTTGACTGTTGACTGATATGTTTATTATTTAAATTTTGTATACTATTAGATTGATAAGGAATTAAGACCGGTTAAGAAGAGGAAAGTGGATAAGGGGAAGGAAGTTGTGAAATCAAATGAGGAGAGTCAGAGTGTGAGAAAGGAAGTGGTCAAACCTTTCGATATGACTCCTAGGAGATCCCCCATTCTGACACCCAAGTATCTGAAGAATTTGACAGACAAACAAAAAATGTTGTATAACTTTTTCATGACGAGGCCGCAGTCTGTCACCAATTTCAACATGAAGTGTCTAAGCATGTTTTCCACTCCCCCGAGCCCAGAGATCTGATGATTACCGTGAGCGATCTACGAGAATTTTTGATGGGAGACCTGCTTAACATCTCTGTGATTCAGGCCTATTGTGTGTAAGTATCTTTTAAATTATTAAATTATCTTTCATTTTTTAAGCTATTTAACATATCTTATGAAAAAATGTTGTTTAGGTGTTTGACTACTAGACTGATATCGAACAAGAGATTATCTGCCATCTCTTTCTTGTGCCCGCAATTGATGTCAACAAGTCAGGCCGCATTGGATGCGCAAGGATGTGCACAGCACGTGAGGCAGGGATTTTGTGTTGTGAAACGAAGAAAAAGCAAATATTTGCTGATCCCATATCATCAGATGTAAGTACACAATAACTGGAATTTTTTACTTCCTAATTGTGATAATTAAAAATATTGTTCTACAAAACATTCTTTGTTTTATCTGTGGCAACAATCATTGGATGTTGATGGTGTTGTGTATCGACACCTCATGCTTGTTGATACTAGACCTATTGGGCGGCGTTGATGACCTTCGAGAGATCACTGTAGAGAAATATTTGAAGGAGTGAGTATTCAAAATTTTAATGCATTCTGTATTTATTTTAAGCTTGTCCTAGATTATTGACAATAAATGGCTTCATTTTAAAATGTTGTATTTATGCAGGGGCCATAAGCTTGGTTTAAGTGATGAAAAGAAACCATTCTCCATCTTGGACTTCCAATACATACGTGTAAGTAATCATTTAATTTATGCATTTTTGTATTAAAGTTAAACGTTTAATTTTTTGATCTGTCTAAAGTTGGTAATCCATGGATGGTGTGATGACAGTGTTCTCAATAGCCTGATTCACGAAGCTGTGGCTATTATGTGATGCGGTACATGTTCGAGATTGTACAAAATATTGACACGCTTGATGATGATGACAAGGTAACCCATACCAATCAAAGTTTTAGTTAAAGTTATTGCACTTTAAATAAAATTATGTACTAATGATGATTAGTTTCTTTTTATGGACAGATCGTTTCTATTTTCACAAAAGCAGGGAGCACGTATTCCAAAGTGGATCTCGACTTTGTAAGAGATCATTTATCGCAGTTTTGGTGTAAACATTACTTGAGTGTTTCTTAGATCTTATCCTAGTGTAGTTAGACTTACACTTTTGTTTGTGCTGAAGCAACTGTACACTCTCAAAGTTTGTAAAGTTCAACTCTCTCTTATTTTTGAAAGTGTGAATGGGTTTGTTTGCAATTCGTTTTCGATGTTGCAATTCAAATTGGCAACTTGGTTTATGGTCATATGTAGTGTGGTTGGTTACCAAAGGGCAATACCAGTTGGATGCCCAGTACAGGTTGTATATGTGATTGTAAATTGGGTTGTGTTGGAAAACACATGGTAGAGGCTAAAAAACAAAAAAACTAAAAAAAAAAGAAAAAAAAACCACGGTTATGATAAAAACCGTGGTTTAAAATTCAATGGAACGACGTTTTAAACCACGGTTGAGTAGAAAACCGTCGTATAAAATGCAATGGAAACGGTTATATACCACGGTTATGTTCCCGAACCGTCGTATAAAAGACTTATATACCACGGTTACCAAGCCAAACCGTGGTATAAAATCGGTCTTTCACGCCGACAAAAACGGCTATAAACGACGGTCGCCGAACAACCATGGTTTATACTCTGGCTTTTAAACGACGGTTTTGAACCGTGGTTTATAGTCATTTTCGAATATACGACGCGCGTATTAACCACAGTTTGGAACCGTGGTATATAGGCAAAATAACCGTGGTAAAAAACATTTTCTGCACTAGTGGACTCTCTTAATGGTCTTCCTACTTCCTTCTTATGAATTAAGAGTTAGTAGTAAGAGTGAGAATTAGTCCATCTTTCCCATTATCTTGTTCATTTTGTGGCATGACATATGCTCGATTTGTTAATAGGTAGTGAGTCTTCTGTTTTCTTCTCGGAAACTGGAATAAGAATACGCATATTGACTATGCCGGATTAACTGCCGGGTGGCCAATGCCCGGCATATTCAAAGTCGTTGAATATGCCGTGCATCTGATATCCGGCAGGACACTTGGTGTATTCAATTGTTGGTTAATTCGAAGGCTTGTATTTATGTTTCGAGTTCATATTGATACTTAGATGGTTTTAAGCCCTGAATCAAGAATAATATCCTTGTAAATACCACTTAGTTTAGTTAGTTTTAATTAGGGTTAGAAAATATTTCACATTCCCCCCTTTATTATAGAATAGGTTATTACCGGATTAGGACTAGTTTTCTATAAGTCCCTTGGGTTCGATACTCTCGGTCGTAATATATTTACACTATACTCCGACCGGGTTTTATTTGCTACCCGTAGTAGAGTTCTAGGATTAGTTTATTATTTTATTCTTATTGTATATAGTTTTTTCCCTATAATTTTCCTGTTAGCAAATTGGCGCTGTTGCCGGGGACTTGGAATTAGTCCAAGTCCTAAAAGTGGTAATCGCCCTATTCTTTCATTTCTTATTCTTTATTCTTTAAATTAATACGTTCATTATTTTTTATCTAATTGAATATGCCGGATATACTGCCGGGCATTATAAGCCCGACATTCGCAGAAGATGTTCCATGCCGGATAAATCTTAGCCGGCACTTGATCCGGCATGTTTGATTTCACTTTCTTTCTTTTTGGTTGTTTCTGTAAAATGTTAGATTTTCACTTAATGCATTCTTTTATTCATTTATTCTTTATTCTTCTAATTGTTTTTATACATATTTGATCCACTGATTTTACTCATTTAACACAATCCTTTATTTATTTGAGTATGTCGTGTGCCAAGCCGGGTAGGCAGAACCCGGCAAATGAATGTTCAACGTGCCGTGTCCGAAGCCGGGTGGAACGAATCCGGCCTTACGAAATTCATTATGTCGGGTAGGACGTAACCGGCACACCACCCGACACGTCGCGTTTTTGGAAAAAAAATAACATCGGGTAAAGTTTTTTTTTTACAGTCTCATTTTCACCCTACAAGCACGCGCCGCACAACTAGTCGCCACCCTAGCAGCTTCCAAGCCAGACAACGCCATGAAATCCAAGCACTATCCCAGCTGTTCCAGTCAGGAATCGCACCATCAAGTCCACCGTGAGCATCTCAATCTGCCGGTTCTGCGATTACAAATCAAAAACCAGGTTTCCTCATCGTGTACTACTGATTCAAATTCGACCTTCAGTGTTTTGGTTCAATATTCCATTTTTTTGTGAGATGCGTGGCTTAGTATAGCAATTTAAGGATTTTGGAACCTTCTGCAGTTGATTTATGTGGTCTGGTGTGATTCTGTGTGTTTCTGCAAAATTCTGGGTTCGAAGTTTGAATGTGCCGGATGGGTTCTGTCCGGCATTCCATCCGGCATTCTGTTGTTTGCATGCGTCGGGTGTATTCTGTCTGGCATTCCGCCCGGCACAACTATCTGATTGATTTTTCTATGCCTATTGGGATCCTTGTCTTCTGAATTAATGTCTAGGACAATTTTTTGTTAAAAATTAATCAAATTCGACATCTATTAAGGAGAATCATAGCAAGACACCAGGTTATTCAAAATAAACCCAAATTGCTTTATCTGTTAAGTTAACATTTGATAATCTGTTGTGTGTGGTATTCGGTTTTTCCTTTCTTTTCCTGCAGATGCCTCGGCGAAAAACCATTGCTTCTCAGTCCCTTGATTCGGACGAGGATGCCTTCCTTGAGGAGTTGGACGCAGCTCTAGGAGAGGCTACTCCAGAGGAGGATGAGGTTGCTCCTGCTCCACCAGAGCTACCTCGCCGTTCTACTAGACGGGCAGGTAAGGAGCCTACCTCCAGTAGTGCTCCTCAGCCTCCACGGAAATCTACGACGGGGCGGAAGAAGAAGCGCCCTGCTCCTGTAGCTCAGAGTGGGCCGGGTTCGACATCCTCAGCACTAGAGCTAGACGACTTCGGGACTCCTCATCCCCTACCTCCCCGTATCCCAGAGGACCCGTAGTTCGATCCAGATGGGTTTGTTAGCACAGAGGCCGCCCGCTACTACAATCAATCTGAGCAAAAGGGCAAGTGGGTGCAAGAGCGGCGAATTGACCAGACAGTGAGCCAGTTACCTCAGATCATCTCCCCGTTACAGAGGCATGGCTGGCTGGGATTACTAGAGATTGGTCAGATGCACTTCTACGCCGACCTAGTACGTGAGTTTTATGCTAATGCTGAGTTCCTTGGGCCGCCCCAAGTCTCTGAGGTACAGATCCGTTCCTATGTTTCTTGTACACGTATTTGGATTACGCCTCATAGAATAGCAGACGCCTTAGGCATAAAGTATAACAAGAGGCAGAGCTCATTCACTAGACAGTTTTTGGCCACTGCCCATGCTGCTATTACTGCTCAGTTTGGATCTCGGGCCCGATATATGGATCAGGCCCATACTAAGTCTCACCCTGTGATCCCTATTACCTTCATCACTGACTTGCAGCTTAGAGTGGCCATGGAAATTATTAGACATAACATTAGGCCCTGTAAGCATGACGAGCTCAATGACATGGATTGTGCCCTTCTTGAGTATCTTCGTGGGCCACCACCGAGTAATGTTGCAACTCGATTTCCGGTGCACCGACTGATGTTTGCTCAGTTGGTTTGGGTGATTCTTCATCGAGATATGCAGCGCCCTGTCTTCCCGATGATACTTCATCACCATATCACTCAGACTCTGAGGGAGGATCAGATTCCATAAGGTATACAGTATCACCAGGAGTCCTCCCTCATTGACCTCGCACTTATTAGGCGATGGTGGTTTCGTGAGTCTGCACCGGGAGAGAACCGGTATGTTCCTTCAGCGCAGAGGCCTGGGGCCAATGCCACTGCTCAGGACTATCCGAGCTATGAGGGATTTGAGCCCCAGTTTATGCTACCCCCGCCTACCTCCTCCACTCCTCAGACTTCTGCCCCCGCTCCTGACTTGGGTCCCCTTTATGAGAGGATGGACCATTTTCAGCAGACCCTTGATCAGCAGCGGCATTCCTTCGATGTATACCGACAGTCTCAGCAGGATATCTGGACTGATTACGAGGCCTTCCGAGCCAGCTATGAGGGGTATCGTTCTGAGGTTACCAGCCGGTTTGAGACAGTGGAGCAGCGCCAGTAGGAGATGGCCGCAGGTGAGCAGGTATTTCAGGAGCAGGTCACCCAGCGCCAGGAGGAGCATGAGCGGCGAGTAGATGACCGCTTTATGCTCGCAATTGACAGACTTGACCGCTCCAGGGCAGAGGATAGGAAGAAGCTAAAGAAGACGATGGAGTGTTCGATGAAGGCATTTTTCAAGAGTATTCTCAAGAGGGATAGGAAGAAGAGGAAAGCCCGCAAGGAGGCAAAGAAGCAGGGTCTTCCTACCCCTAGCTCCTCCAGCCTTTCAGACTCCTCAGAGGCTCCTTCTGACTCGTCCCCACCACCACCTTCATCCACACCGGCGGCAGCTATCTAGTTCTATCTCTCTTTCTATTTTCACTTTACTTTCATTTTCTTTCTTTATGTTATTTCCTTTATATTTATCCTATATGTTTAATGGTTAACCCTCCTTGTATTATGGAAGCTGTGTACTTTTGTGAGTTTTTGGTTACAACCGCCTTTATTTTAGTTGGCTAATGTTGTGACAATTTTGATTCCTCGGCTCACCACAAGTGTAGGGCATTTATGCCCTCATTCTTCCAACGAGGGAGTATTTTTTTTCTTTATATCATTCTTTTGTTTATTTTATTTTTACAACATTCTTTAATTCTTTTAATTTTTTTATTCTTTATTCTTTTTGAAACAGTGGGGACAGTGTTCCTGCCAAGTGTAGGCAGGGGTTCCCCCTTAAAAAAAATTATTTTTGCTAAACCTACTTAGTATCTAAATAATATGTTGTAAGCTGAGATCTTATCAATGTTCTACTAAGCTTTGCATGTCATTGACAAAGTAAGAGTAGAAAAGGATGAAAGCTTTTTCTCTCAAGAGGTAACCTTTCTAATGACTTGTAGATTCTTGTTTTTAACTTCTTGATTCTCTTTATTAACATAAGTATATGACCTTACTCCTATTTCTATCTCAGATTTACTTATGGGTAATATTTTCTTTTCTTTTTCAAAATGGTGAGAATTCTTTTGGGTGAATATCTCAAATAAGGATTGCGTAAAAAAAAGGAAAGAGAAGCTTCGAAAAGAAAAAAAAGAAGAAGAAAAAAAAGAAGAATCTTCTTTCAAAAAAAAGAAGCATTATGAGGTTGCAAAAATTGCCTCAAAATAAAAGAAACAAACGAGAGTTTTTCCTTTTGTTTTTCTCCTAAATTCCCTGTTCTTCAATACAAAAAAAATCATGGTTGTTCAAAAACCCTTGATAAATAGGGCTGAATATAAAAACCATCGATGAGTGTCTTGGCCACATTCAGAAACTCTTGAAAAATAGAGCTGAATGATGGAAACCGGAAAAAGGAGAGATTACAAAATCCCTTATGCAAAATAGCCCGAAAGTTTTGACCGGTTTTGAAATTGTTTATTTTATACCCATTAGTATGTTTCTGATGGAATAAGGATGATTAGGTGATACTTATGAATTAGAGTCATATGGTTAGAAATATTTATCTAATTGTCATTCTAAAGTTTATCTGTTTTGTGCATAAGTATTTATTCCTTTCTAATCTAGTTTTGCTCGAGGACTAGCAAAAGGTAAGTGTAGGGCCTTGATAAGCCGCAAACTTATCATATTTTATGTACTGGATTTATAAGTATATTATCATAAATAAGGTTAAATAGTTAGTATTTATATTATTTTATGCATAAAGTCTATTATGTATAATTAGAATTATGTTTTGTGTATTTTCTATGTTAGGAATAATGTTCTGACCAAAGAATGAAGTACTACCGGATATGAAACCGGATGGTTCATTCACGGCAGGGGAGTACAAAGCAAAACGGGTGTAATGCCGGACATGGTGCCGGATACGACCTAGCCAGCACAAGTCAAGAGTCGTTCCTCTTCGTCAACAGTTAGAAGTTATTTCCCACGTGGCAAATGTTGATGCCGGGTATAGTGCCGGACAGCCCCTGTCTGGCACAGTCAGCGTTTCACGGGATTTGGCCGTTCCAACCGTTGACAGTTACGCACGTTTTTAATATGGTGCCGGATACGCGTAACCCGGCATGGAACCCGGCGTATCAAAGATTTGAGCTCTATAAATAGGTCGAGAGCCTACACCATTTAATACACCTCAACACCCCTATACACTCCATTCACATCTCCATTTCCGCACTCCTCCAAGGTGTTGGTGTCCAAGGAAGTTCTATGCAACTTTCCACGCGAAGAGAAGGAATCCATGGCAGGTTAAGGCTACATCTAATTTTCTTATCTCCTGTGTATCCTCTCTCTTGATCTGTGTGGATGGTGGAGTAGGAATTCCTTGTTAGTTCTTTGGTTAGGGAATGAAACTCACTTTGTAAACAATGTGTTCTTCTTCATATAATATCAAGTTTATTAAGAGTAAGGTTCTTATTGCAAGAGAATCGGTTAATCTCTTATTCTCTTCATGCAAATTTTACTTGAGGAGGATAAATCCAAAAGTAGAATATTTTAGACTCTCTTAATGGTCTTCCTACTTCCTTCTTATGAATTAAGAGTTAGTAGTAAGACTGAGAATTAGCCCATCTTTCCCATTATCTTGTTCATTTCGTGGCATAACATATGCTCGATTTGTTAATAGGTAGTGAGTCTTCTATTTTCTTCTCGGAAACTGGAATAAGAATACGCATATTGACTATGCCGGATTAACTGCCGGGTAGCCAATGCCCGGCATATTCAAAGTCTTTGAATATGCCATGCATCTGATATCCGGGAGGACACCTGGCACATTCAATTGTTGGTTAATTCGAAGGCTTGTATTTATGTTTCGAGTTCATATTGATACTTAGATGGTTTTAAGCCCTGAATCAAGAATAATTTCCTTGTAAATACCACTTAGTTTAGTTAGTTTTAATTAGGGTTAGAAAATATTTCACATTCCCCCCTTTATTATAGAATAGCTTATTACCGGATTAGGACTAGTTTTCTATAAGTCCCTTGGGTTCGATACTCTCGGTCGTAATATATTTACACTATACTTCGATCGGGTTTTATTTGCTACCCGTAGTAGAGTTGTAGGATTAGTTTATTATTTTATTCTTGTTGTATATAGTTTTTTCCATACAATTTTCCTGTTAGCAGCAGCATGTCAATATCATTGGTTAAGAAGAGTTCTACGAGATTTGAAATGTAACCAGTTCGGGCCAACTGTTATATGGTGTGACAACCGTTCAGCAATTGAACTTACCGAAAATCCTATTTATCATGGTAGAACCAAGCATGTGGATCTAAAAATTCATTTCATTTGTCAACTGGTGGAGAAAAAGAAAGTTCGGGTTCAATTTTGTTCTACCAATCAACAGGTAGCATACATTCTGACTAAAGCATTATCCAAAGAGAAATTTATCTTTCTCAGAGAATGTATGGGAGTAACCAGTTTTGAATTAAAGGGGAATATTAAAGATGTAATACAAAACTGTTTTCTATTTAGCTAGTGGGCTGAAGAATAGGAGCCCATGGGTAAATCTGTTAGAGATGGTTGCAGCTGATTCCTAGTCTTTAGGAAAATAAATTAGTCTATTACTGATAAGAACGTTGTAAGCTAGAAAGTAGGAATTGTTAGTTTTGTATTCAATTATAAATAACGCAATTGTGGTGCGGAATTTGCATCACCTCATTGAATTTCCTATTGTCGGTATTTCTCCTCTGTTTACGATTAGTGCAAAAAAACCTTAGCAGCACTAGCAGCACTACCACCCCCACCCATGCAGCCAGCCTTTGATGAATTAGCCACCTAGGTGATTCAAGGAGGAACCCAGAATTGTCTTGCACTTATCATTGGTTGTCATACCACCACCTTCATCATTGCTAGAGCTCCCATCCTCCCTCTCTCCAGCTTTCTTTTCCTTACCTTTTCTTCTCACTTCCGACAAACAAAGGTCCCAAAACTCCATTCTAGAGGCCTCAAGAAGCATACCTTCAAAATTTCACTTGTGGGATCCATTCAAAAGGGTTGTGGCTTCATCACCTGATCCCAAGTTTCCCGCCTGACAGAGAGATGTTGGATCATTCATTTGCCGATCAGCCCATATAGAGACATCCGGTGGGGAGGTGTAACACCCCTATCGCTAATCTCGTCATTAACACTGAATCATCACTAAATCATTACATTTGCAGCGGATAATCCATACACACCGGTGGGTGAAACAATGCCGTTAGCCACCCACGTGGCTAATAAGGCCTAACTCAATACAGCATCGGTCTGATGGACCGGAAAACTCGAGTACTCTATACATTACAATTCAAACTCCTTTCATTTCTAAAACCGAGTCTCATACAATCCAAACTATACTGTGTTTCTATTACAATCCAAATGCCGATACAAGTTCGGTCTTACATGATTACAACAATTACAATGTTATTGAATCTACTACCACCTATGTCGTAGCATTCCCCGTCCTACTCTCGAACGGTAGTCATCTTCGGTATACCTGGAAAATAATGGGTGGCCCCAAAGGGGCTCAGCACCTTTGCTGGTATGGAAGTCGTGCAACCCGCTACTTGTTGAGGGTTTAACCTAACGGCAAATGTTGTTGGGGGCTTAACCTAACGACAAGTGTACCGGTCGATTATAGCAAGTTTAAATCTTAGTGTATTCCCTGAGTATCGAACCAAAGGAGGCGATGTCTAGTTTAATTTCTATTCACACACAAAACAAGAATAATATAAAAATAACAGGAAATTGGGGGTTTTTTGTATGTGATAGTGAATGCTGTAAAAGAGATCGATAAGCAATAAATTTCAGGTAAATAACTGATTTGAATTTGATTGATAAGGGAAATTCCGGTTTACTACTTCTCTCTAGATCTGCAATTTCTTTCCCTAAGTGATTTCTACAAAATTCTAAATAAAACCCTAGACTGAGGACAATTTGCATTCGGTCTCCCGCTCAACGAATTCTAATTAGCAAAGACCGAATCCTAACTCTCGTTATGAATCCACTGTTTACTAATTGCTTTAAGCATAGTCTAGATTAATGGTCAGCTAGTGGTTTAGAGGAATTACCATCTCTATACTAACTGGTTCTTTCCCTGTAGTCAATTGATAGTCGTGGTTCTCACTTATAAGCTAACAAACTGATAAACTCAATAATTGATCAGATTAAAGAGGATTTAGAAATTCATAAGGGAAAAGAACTTTATTCTATTGTATTGCAGAAAATCACAAAGGTTCAGAAATAATTAATCTAGAGATACATAGTAAACCGAAATTAAAAGTGACTTCTCAGCCATAGACATAATAACAATGCTCAATTTAAACAGAATAAGGATAGAGGGATTTAGCAGAAAAACTGATTTTAGAGGCCGTTGCTGATTCTGCAGTTTCCTCTCTTGTCTATGTCACGTCCGGGTATCTGGGGTCGGACGTCGATCCGGACGCGCTGTTGAGGGTCAGTCCGGATCCGGGCGTAGTTCCGGACGTGGGTAAATGAAGCGCGTGAGCAGGTTTCGTGTCTGTAACTGAGGGAGAAGGGTTATGGAGAAAGATAAGTGAATGGAGATGAGAGATTGATCGTGAATGAGGAAGTAGTATGAAGGGAGAGGAGGAGAGTGTATTGTGTAGACGGGAGTGTCTGGTGCGAATGAAATAGGAAATGAACGAGAGCTTAAATAGGCTTGAAAAGTAAAAACAAGGATTAGTGGTGAGTCGGGTAAGATTGATTGAGCATGGGCTAAACTGCTTGAGCATGGGCTAAACTTCTGCTTTCGCCTGATAATTGCGCCGAAAACGTAATTATCAGCTCGATGTATTTTTATTTTTCATCTTTGTGTGACGTCCGGATCTGTGTCCGGATCCGGACGTGAGATAGAACTTTTGGATCTGCATCTCGGGTCATGTCCGGCTTTGCGTCCGGATCCGGACGCGTTCGTTAACAGACGTCCGGATTTGCGTCCGGGTAAATTTTGGCCGGATGTGATCAATTTTTGTGTCTCTTTTTCTGATTTGTTCCCCGTTTGTTGCGTTGTAATCCTTATGACGTAAAATCTTCCTTTCCATGGGTTTTTCCTGTATTTAACACATAAAATGCATTATTTCATATCAAAACATCAATCATAGGAAAAATGCATAATAAGTGGGAAACATTGCCTAAACTGTTACAGATTACAAGGTAATTAAACCCTAAAAAGCCTATATGTTTCACACTTATCAACTTCCTCACACTTAAGCTTTTGCTTGTCCTCAAGCAAATAATGAATAAGAATATCTCTAAAGCCGTCAAATAATCTCAAGATCAAACAAGTGCAGAGGGAAATCAAGCAAAGTGACAAATGAAAGAATAATCTTGCTCATTAGAGGTAGGTTTTCACAAACAATGAAGGAAGAACATTTTTGTAAAAGCATAGAGAAACTAGATTGCAGAAAATCAAGTTAGCTTAGCCTAGGACTTTCCACCAATTTTCATTCCTCTAATCTTTGGATGACAAGGGGTGTGAAGTAATGCCTTATTCCCCAATACCTTTCAACACCACGTACTCATGATCAAAAGAATAAATTTAACTGTAATTATCTTTGCTTTTTTTTGTAAGCGAAAACATTAGTCTTCAAGAATTATGAATAAAACAAACGAATATTTAAGATTTTGCAGAGTTATTCCGTAACCCAGACTTTTCTCTCTATCCTTGAGATGGTATTGGGCCAACTATCCCAAATCCCGAGACCTTAGGTAGATAGGTGTTAAGGCACCCTTAAGACTTAATAACCGGATAGACGAGGCCTGCTATTGTTAGGAAAAAAAATTTGATCAGCGGAGTACCTTGCCCTATCCTTTTCATTCCAAACATTCTCTTCATTTCCAAAATCCCAAGTTAAAATAATCCGGTTTCCACATCTAGCTAATCTACCTTATTTCAGTGAAAAGAGAGTATTTTTAAATAAAACTATTTATCCAAACCTCATCAAGCTAAATGATTCTTACGGTTATCACTTGGTTTAATTTCAAACATTCCTGCAATTATTTCATCTTATTTATCGGTGTGCACAAGCATTAGAGCAGCAAAAAGCAAGTGTGGCATTAAAGAACACTTAGCATGTTTTCAGGGAAAGGTCTTTCCTTCCTCACACTTAAGAGGAGCAATGTCCTCATTGGTCATAAAAGAAATGCAAGTAAAAGACCTTTTAAAACATGATATACTCATAATAGATGCATGTGCAATAATTAAACCGCAACGCAAGAAAGAAAAGGCGGAACATCAATATGTTAAATTAGGAACTGAGACTCCCCTGGTATCATAGATTGAGGAAGATGTCCTTCCTCACATTTGAAGCTTTGCAGGGGTCGAGATATTCCTCACTTAGTCACAGACAAAGTTCTTATTGTGCAGAGTAAAAGTTGCTAGTTTTCCACAGGCATGTACGGCCACAGAATAAAGTGCATTAACTCGAACGATAGGGAATATTTAAATTGTATAATCAATGTTAGAGAAAGAATACTCCCCAGAGTTCTAGCTTAGCAGACGTTCGAGAGTAATGTGGTTCCAGTTCCTGTACATATAGCCGTTCGTTTCATAGTAGAGGTGACATGTAAATAAATCATTTAAGAACGCTGCACTGCTAAGAGAAACAGGAAATTTAGCATTGTAGAATTAAAACACTGCCAAATAGAAATATTACCACTGCACCTGCTAGTTCCTTGTTAGTTTCAACAAACAAAACTAAAACAATTCAAAATAAAAGTACGAAAAAACAAATAAAATAAAGAAAGAAGTAAAGAAGGGATGGCTGTCACTGAGGTGGCTGTGGTGGCGGAGCTCCCGCACCCATCCTGTCAAGGAGCATCTGCAGGAGCTAGCTAGTTTAGGCCTACTGTGAAGATGTGTCGGCCATGAACTGAGCTGCCTCTCTCTGCCGAGTAGATGCCTCTGCCATGAACTGAGCAGTCTCTCTCTGAAAGGCATCACTACGCTCCAAGCGCGGTGTGATCAGAGTCTGGATGTCTCGGAGAGTAGTCTGCTCTGTCTGGAGGTGCTGCTGAGTCTAGCGGATGTCATCGATATGTCCCTCCATGCGCACCTGGCGCTGCTGTACATCGCCAACCTGCTGCCGCACATCCCCAAACTACTGCTCCATCCTCTGCTGCTGCTATAGGATGGAGTCCATCAGAGTCTGCATCTCTGGCGGGATCCTCATCACTGGAGGGATAGGAGGCGCCATGGTCGTAGTAGGTGCCGCAGTAGAGCTAGAGCTCGGAGATGTGCCAACGGACCCCAGACCAGAACGGCCCTTCACCCAACTGCCATCATCGAGGCACAAGAAGCCCCATCTTCTGAAGGTCTGTACTGTGACGGGTCTGTCTCCCTCCCGTATCTCGACACCGGTAAGGATGTCATCTGGGAGTGTGGTGGTAAGGAGATGCGTGAGGAAGATGGGGAAGATAGGGGTAATCTTCTTCTTCTTCGTCCTCAGTTACGTCACCACCTTGTGCAACTGCCTAAACATCATGAAGGGGAGCGAGACCTGCTGAGATGGTGGAGGTGGTGCAGCCAGGAGATAGTCGAGTAGAACATAATCCTCGTCAGAAGCATCATTTCCGGCATGAGGCCGGATTTGATGACTGGGGATCTCTGTGATGAGCCTCTGTGGAAGGGAGGGGAGGGTAGCATATGGGAGTACGGTCTTGTTCTCCTCACCTCGTCGGCGAGTAGTACTCCCGACCTCTTGTACCCATCTAGACTTACTCTGCCTAAGCTCACTCTCTGTAAAATCTAAATGGGCCGCCTCATTATCAGGTAGGTTTAAAATAATGCTGAAGGCCGCAGTGGTTACCTCGACAGGGAACTGGCGCACGTAAGAGGTGATGATGTTCGTCGTGTCGCTCGCCTCAGCATTGGCGTAGAATTCCCGTACCAGAGACGGGGAGAAGAGGCCCTCGCCCAGGCGCAAGATGCTGTCGATGCCGAAACCAGCAAAGATATCTCCAAGCCCAGTAGCAGCTGATGCCTCTGAGGTGATGCACCGCTCGATGACAAATGCCCCGCCTTGCTCGAACCAGGCACGGGCAGCAGCAGAGATGAAACCATCACGGTGAAGTGTGGTAGGGGCTGGGCCTAACTGATCGTCTGGGCGTGGGTCTCTCGAAGAGGATCCCGTGCGTGTGGCACCTCCACCTCTAGTTCTAGCCATCTATACGATAAACAAATGCGTTAAGAAGCCTAAACAATATGAAGCAGTAAAGAAGAAGCAAAAGACACACAAATACCTGAAACCGATCAAGCAGCAAGTTTTATTTAAACAAATCTTGCACATAGTTAATCCACGAGAATTAAGGCTTTAAAACATCTAATCATAGCAAACAATAGCATCAAACAGTATAACATAAACCTAGAAAGCAATTTCAGAAAAAATTGTAAAATTTGTGCGTGTCCGGATCTACGTCCGGGTGTCCTGGGTCGGACGAAGATCAGGACGCACTCAAGAACCCTAAACAATTCGCCGCGAACAGAGCAGCATCGACACCACAAAAATCCAACCCGAAATCTCCCAAATTTCACAGAATGGCTCACGTTTTCGCACCTCAACATCAAATTAACATCATAAACTACCAAACAACTACCTAATCTACTGCAATTTGACTGTAAATCGAATCGAAATTGCTAAAATTGTTGGAACCTGCTTCGCTTAGGGTTTCCGAATTCGAAAGTTGGAATAAAGAAGCGCGGGCGTCGTCGGGGTGGTTCTTGGTGTCGCCGGCAGTGTCACTGATGATGGGTAGTTGGGTTGTGGTGGTGGCAAAAATGGAGGAAGGAGAAAGGGAGTATTGGGTTCGAGTGCGGCGATGAAGGAAGAAGAAAGAAAAGAAAGAAGAAGAAAAGAAAAGGACGTCACGCGTTTTAGTCACGTCCGGTATTCCGTCCGGATCCGGACGCATTAGGGTTTGCACGAGTCCGGATTTGCGTCCGACTGAGTTTAGCCGGACATGTTGAAATCTCTTTTTTTATTATCATTAAATTAAAAACTACTACTCTAAAACTCCTCATTGGTTTTGAAAATAAAAAGGAACTATTACTAAAAACAAGCAAAATTTGGCAAAAATAAAACAAGCACAAGAAATGCAGAAATAAAATAGCAAGAGTGTTAGAGGACTCCCTGATCCGTAATGAACAATGCCATGATATTCCCCCACACTTGAGTTCAGTTTAGCATCAATATGAGATAACTGAGAGATTAAATATGCAAAACCAGGAGAACTCAAGTGGAACCAGGCAGAGTTATTTATTGAAAAAGGGGGAGTCGGGGCTCTTGCAGTAAAATAGTGGAATGTAAAAATTCACAAGAGATTAAAAGAAAATTATATCAAGCAAAAGGAAAGTGTAAAAGAGATTTATACTGGTGGGTTGCCTCCCACCAAGCCGCCCATCTTTTCGGTCTTTGGCTAGACCTTGTTGTTGTTTCCTGTTTTATGGGTTGGGGTGCCGGAGCCAGAGTGTTGAATGAACCATATCAACATCGCTCCCTTGGTACAACTTCACCTGTGATCCATTAACCTTGAATGCTTCCCCTTTTTCGCTGACCACACCAATGACTCCATAAGGGGAAACAGTTGTAACTGTGAATAGACCCGACTAACAAGATTTCAGCTTTCCCGGAAATAATTTCAGTCTGGAATTGAACATTAGCACTTGGTCACCAATCTGAAACTCCCGTTTCACAAGTAATTTATCATTCCATCTCTTAGTCCGTTCCTTGTAAATCTTGGCATTTTCATAGGCCTCCTCTCTGAATTCATCCAGTTCACAAAGCTGCAGTTTCCTTTCCCCACCGGCCTTCTGAAGATCACAATTCAGAACTTTAAGTGCCCAAAAAGATTTATGTTCCAGCTCTACCGGAAGATGACACGCCTTTCCAAAGACCAACTTGTATGGAGACATTCTCAAGGACGTCTTATAAGCTGTCCGGTAAGCCCACAAGGCATCATCCAATTTCATAGACCAATCCTTACGGGATGAACTAACAGATTTCTGTAGAATCCACTTGATCTCCCTGTTAGTAACCTCAGCTTGCCCGTTGGTCTGTGGATGATAAGGTAAGGGTAACTTATGTCTCACTCCGTACTTTTGCAACAAAGCTTCAAACTGCTTGTTACAGAAGTGAGATCCTCCATCACTTATGATTGCCCGTGGTACACCAAACCTAGTGAAAATGTTTTTCTTCAAAAACCGCAGCACAACCTTTGCATCATTAGTAGGCGTAGCCACTACTTCAGCCCATTTAGTCACGTAATCTACAGCTACCAAAATGTAGAGGTTTGAATGTGAAGAAGGAAACGGCCCCATGAAGTCAATGCCCCATAAATCAAATGGCTCGACCTCCAAGATGTAATTCAAGGGCATCTCAAGCTTACGTGAAAGGTTACCTTGGCGCGGACAGCTATCACATGTGGACACAAATGTATGGCAGTCTTTATGCAGCGTCTTCCAAAAGAAACCTGCCTCCAACACCTTAGCTGCTGTCTTGCCTGGCCCGAAGTGTCCTCCAGCTTCTCTTGAATGATAGTGGACAAGGATGTCACGTGTTTCAGACTCCGGGACACACCGACGAATAATTCCATCACCACAAACCTTAAACAAAAATGGATCATCCCACCGGTAATGCCTAACAGTAGAAAAGAATTTCTTCCGCTGCTGATAAGACATCTCTTGTGGCAAAATCTGCTTAGCAAGATAATTCGCAATATCGGCATACCAAGGATCCTCCTTAAAACCAATTGCATACACCAGCTCATGAGGGAAGTATTCATTAATTGGTATACCGTTATCAGGATCTTGCATCCATGATAAATGATCAGCAACTCCGTTCTGCACTCCGGGCTTGTCTTTCACCTCGATATCAAACTCCCGAAGGAGTAGTATCCATCTGATCAACTGGGGCTTAGCATCAGCTTTCTGGAACAAGTACCTCAAAGCAGAATGATCAGTATGTACGATGACTTTGCTCCCGATGATGTAAGGTCTGAACTTGTCACAAGTAAAAACAATGGCCAACAACTCCTTCTCTGTGGTGGCATAATTCTTCTGAGCGTCATTGAGCGTCTTGCTGGCATAATAAACAACACGCAACACCCTCTCGTGCCTTTGACTGAGAACTGCTCCCACAACAAAATCGCTCGCATCACACATGATCTCGAAGGGTAAGGACCAATCAGGAGCAACAACAACAGGGGCAGTCACCAACTTTTCCTTTATCGTATTGAATGCATCAAGACAATCCTGTGTGAACTCAAACTTTGCATCCTTCACTAGCAAATCACACAGCGGTTTAGAGATCTTTGAAAAGTCTTTGATGAATCGTCTATAGATACCCGCGTGACCAAGGAAACTTCTGACATCTTTCACAGAGGCTGGCGGTGGCAACTTCTCAATGACCTCAACTTTGGCTTTATCCACCTCAATACCCTTGCTCGATACCTTGTGACCCAACACAATGCCCTCTTGCACCATGAAGTGGCACTTCTCCCAGTTCAGCACTAGATGAATCTCTCTGCACCTGGCTAGAATTTGATCTAAATTGTCCAAACACAAATCAAACGTTAGTCCAAACACAGAGAAATCATCCATAAATACCTTGATGCATTTCTCAAGATAATCAGAAAATATAGCAGTCATGCATCACTGGAAGGTAGCTAGCGCATTGCACAATCCAAAAGGCATGTGTCGGTAGGCATATGTTCCATAGGGGCATGTAAATGTGGTCTTCTCCTGGTCCTCTATAGCAATAGGAATCTGAAAATAACCAGAATATCCATCCAAGAAACAATAATATTGATGCCCTGAAAGCCTCTCTAACATTTGGTCAATGAATGGAAGAGGAAAATGATCTTTCCTAGTGGCAGCATTCAATTTCCTGTAATCAATACGCACCCTATGCCCTGTAATAGTTCTTTGAGAAACTAATTCACCTTTATCATTGGGGACTATAGTAAATCCCCCTTTCTTGGGCACTACCTGTGTAGGACTTATCCATTCGCTATCTGAAATAGCAAAGATAATACCTGCATCCAGAAGCTTGATTACCTCATTCTTCACCACTTCTTTCGTGTTAGGATTCAAGCGTCGTTGAGGTAGAACCATTGGCTTGCAACTTTCCTCCAAGTGAATGCGGTGGGTGCAGAAATTGCCTGATATCTCCTTGATATCAGCGACAGACCATCCAATTGCTTCCTTGTTCTTCCTGAGTACCTGCAAAAGTTGCTGCTCCTGCGTATGTGTTAGATTTGCTGAGATAATAACAGGTAAACCAGAGGGCTCAACTAAAAAGACATATTTCAAATGACTAGGAAGAGGTTTCAGCTCTAAGGTGGGTGGTGCTTTGGTAGAAGGAAACAACTCCTTAGGTTCTCGTTCTAATCTCTCCTTCTCCACATGAGCACCCCTCCAAAAAGGCCTGTCTGCTGATAAATGGAATGCAACCTCAGCAATCTCTGGATCCTCATGAGCTCCATCGAAAGAATTAATTAAGCACTTTTATAACTCATCCAATTCAGCTGGACCAAAAATATTCCTCCTCAAAAGAATCAATAGCATCCAGACTAAAACAGGCATGCACGTCAGAAGGATGTTTAGTAACCTTGGACATATCAAAAACCAGCTGCTCATCATGCATTCTCAAAATAATCTTACCACCCTCAACATCAATGAGGGTTCTAGCTGTTCGCATGAAAGGGCGTCCAAGAATTAATGGTACTTCCTTGTCTTCCTCCATATCTAGAATCACAAAATCAGCAGGAAAAACAAAAGTACCAACAGAAACAACCAAATCTCTAACCACATCCTTCGGGAAAATAATGGAACGATCTGCTAACTGTAAAGTAATACGAGTAGGGTCACACTCCCCTAATCCAAGCTTAAGATACATGGAAAAAGGAATCAAATTAATGCTAGCTCCCAAATCACATAGACCCTTACCACAATCAACATTACCTATTGAGCATGGAATGATTGGTAAACCGGGATTGTCGAGCTTTGGTGGAAGATTCTTGCTAAGCACTGCAGAAACTTTTTCTGTCAATTGCATTGTCTCCTTCTCAACTAATGACCTTCTATTTGAAAGGATGTCCTTCAAGAACTTCGCATAGATAGGCATCTGCGTCAAAGCATCTGAAAAAGGAATATTAAATGTTAGTTTCTTAAAAATGCTTAGAAACTTACCAAACTGCTCGTCGAGGTCTCTCTTTTTTAATCGATTTTGAAATGGCACTGGGAGCTCCATCGTGATGATCGAGAAGACTGGACAGCTTCACCGGGCAGCTCACTATCTTTCTTTGCATTGTTACCAACTGGAGCACTTCCTGACACTGGTCCCTCGATGATCTCTACCTCTTGACCAGCAACCTTGTCTTTGTCAGGTTCAGCTGGAGTGTTCTCAACTTCAGGGATCAAAGGATCAAGCTATTTACCACTCCTCAAAGTCACTACTTTAGCATATTCGCGAGGATTCTTCTCTGGCTGGCTAGGTAGAGCCCCCGCAGGTCTATCAGAAAACTTTTCATTCAGTTAGGCAATCTGAGTCTCAAGGTGTTTGTTGAAAGCTTTCTGCTCCAAGATGAATGTCTTGTGCTCATGGTTCATGTTCTCTTGCTGTTCGAGTTTCCTATTGGTCGACAAGATAAACTCCCGCATCATATCCTCCAAACTCGAACTAACACCAGTTGGCTGATTCTGTTTCTGCTGGTTCTGCATTTGCTGATTCTGATGAGGTCTCTGAAAATGCTGAGTGTTCTGTTGTGGAGGCCTCTAACTATAGTTATTTCCCTGGAACCTCTGCTGCTGATATCCTTGATTATTTTGATTGTTGTAGAAGTTCCCTTTCCTGTTTCCCAGATAGTTTACCTCTTCATTCTACTGAGAAGTACACTGACACATGTTGGAACTTCTACCACAATACTCACACTGTGGAAAATAATCGGTCACAATAGCTGCACTTGACTGAGGATTCATCATTGCACACATCTTCTCGAATTGCTTAGACATGCTATCCATCCTAGCAGCTAAAAGAGTGTTTGAATCTACCTCATAAATTTCAGCGGTCTTCTTTGGGAGAACCTCAGTAGCAGCCCTAGCACCTCCCCACTGATTAGCTGAGTTAGTCAGTGTCTCGAGCAGCTCTTTCATCCTAGTGATTGGAAGCTCCATGAGACTACCTCCTGCACAAGTATCCACCAAAATACGGCTCTGGGGATCGAGATCTTTGTAGAAAGATTGCAGCACGACTTCCTCTCCCAGACCATGGTGCGGTACTCTTAGAACAATACCCTTGAATCTCTCCCAAGCCTCTGAAAGAGTTTCTCCACTAAATTGCTTGAAATTGGTGATCTCACCTCTCATGATCAGCATGCGAGATGGTGGGAAGTACTTCGCCAGGAATGTGTTTGCGAGCTCAGCCCAATAAGTGATGTTGTTCGGTGCCCAGGAATTCAACCATTCTGGAGCTCAATCCCTCAAGGAGAAAGGAAACAAAGTCAGCCTTGCTACCTCCTGAGATGCATGGGATGAACAAGCTCCAACCAACCGTAGAAAGGATGTCAGATGAACATTTGGATCTTCTGTAATTGTTCCACTGAACTGGGCGCATTCAAGACCATTGTGACGTAATGGGTCTTCAACTGCACCTCTACCCCTTCTGGCAGTGCAGGGATTACTATTGGTGATGTGAGTCCCTCCACATTCAGACGAGTGTAGTCGTTCATCCTTCTCTCTTGGCTGTTAACGTTTCCTGCCATAATACACTCCTCTTCTGGAACAAATGTATTACCTGGCAAATCCTTGATAAACACTTCTGGCTCAACTGTAGACTCCAGTACTAATCCTTGATGACTTCTTCTAGCAAGTCGCTCTATCTCAGGTTCAAGCTCAAATTCAGGATTGCCTTCAGAATGAGTTTTAACCATAAACCGAAATCAAATAACTAAGAGTAATTTTTGTGTAGTTGTAAAAGTGAACTCAATCGGATAAAAACCAAAATAAACCAGAACAAAAAAATAAGAAACAAATCGTATAAAGCTAAGAAAATGAACAAAAGAAAATAAAATAAAACAGGAATAAACTAAAAAGAGCAAAAACAAAAACAAAAATAAATAAGAGAATACCAATATAAAAATTAAACTAAATAACCGTGCCTCCCCGGCAACGGCGCCATAAACTTGTTGGGGGGTTTGACCTAACGGCAAATGTTGTTGGGGGTTTAACCTAACGGCAAGTGTACCGGTCGATTATAGCAAGTTTAAATCTCGGAGTATTCCCTGAGTATCGAACCAAAGGAGGCGATGTCTAGTTTAATTTCTATTCACACACAAAACAAGAATAATATAAAAATAATAGGAAATTGGGGTTTTTGTATGTAACAGTGAATGTTGTAAAAGAGATCGATAAGCAATAAATAACAGGTAAATAACTGATTTGAATTTGATTGATAAGGGAAATTCCGGTTTACTACTTCTCTCTAGATCTGCAATTTCTTTCCCTAAGTGATTTCTACAGAATTCTGAATAAAACCCTAGACTGAGGACAATTCGCATTCGGTCTCCCGCTCAACGAATTCTAATTAGCAAAGACCGAATCCTAACTCTCGTTATGAATCCACTGTTTACTAATTGCTTTAAGCATAGTCTAGATTAATGGTCAGCTAGTGGTTTAGAGGAATTACCATCTCTATACTAACTGGTTCTTTCCCTGTAGTCAATTGATAGCCGCAGTTCTCACTTATAAGCTAACAAACTGATAAACTCAATAATTGATCAGATTAAAGAGGATTTAGGAATTCATAAGGGAAAAGAACTTTATTTTATTGTACTGCAGAAAATCACAAAGGTTCAGAAATAATTAATCTAGAGATACATAGTAAACCGAAATTAAAAGTGACTACTCAGCCATAGACATAATAACAATGCTCAATTTAAACAATAAGGTAGAGGGATTTACAGAAAAACTGATTTTAGAGCCGTGCGATTCTGCAGTTTCCTCTCTTGTCTATGTCACGTCCGGGTATCTGGGGTCGGACGTCGATCCGGACGCGCTGTTGAGGGTAGTCCGGATCCGGACGTAGTCTGGACGGGTAAATGAAGCGCGTGAGCAGGTTTCGTGTCTGTAACTGAGGGAGAAGGGTTATGGAGAAAGATAAGTGAATGGAGATGAGAGATTGATCGTGAATGAGGAGTAGTATGGAGGGAGAGGAGGAGAGTGTATTGTGTAGACGGGAGTGTCTGGTGCGAATGAAATAGGAAATGAACGAGAGCTTAAATAGGCTTGAAAAGTAAAAACAAGGATTAGTGGTGAGTCGGGTAAGATTGATTGAGCATGGGCTAAACTGCTTGAGCATGGGCTAAACTTCTGCTTTCCGCTGATAATTGCGCCGAAAGCGTAATTATCAGCTCGGTGTATTTTTATTTTTCGTCTTTGTGTGACGTCCGGATCTGTGTCCGGATCCGGACGTGAGATAGAACTTTTGGATCTGCATCTCGGGTCACGTCCGGCTTTGCGTCCGGATCCGGACGCGTTCGTTAACGGACATCCGGATTTGCGTTCGGGTAAAGTTTGGCCGGATGTGACCAATTTTTGTGTCTCTTTTTTTGATTTGTTCCCCGTTTGTTGCGTTGTAATCCTTATGACGTAAAATCTTCCTTTCCATGGGTTTTTCCTGTATTTAACACATAAAATGCGTTATTTCATATCAAAACATCAATCTTAGGAAAAACGCATAATAAGTGGGAAACATTGCCTAAACTGTTACAGATTATAAGGTAATTAAACCCTAAAAAGCCTATATGTTTCACACTTATCACTACTACCTGGCCACACTCAACTAATTCTCATCTTAACATGTGGCTGATTTTTATTTAAATCAAAACATGAAGTACAATAAACATACAACATGCTCGCATTCATACAAGTATTCAAACTAAGAATACAATCACAAAACTAACACATTAAGTTAGTTAGTTTACATTTTCTTACTCTTTAAGCTTAGAGGGTTTCTACCTCACTAACGCCTCATTCTTATTATTCCATACCTTATCCGTTCTCTTCGAATACCTTACTTGTTCTCTTAGTTCTTTAGACACTACGGGTCTCATACTTATTTCTCAATTGTTCATCTCTTAAATAATTCTTAAGCCAAAACACATGGCCTCCGGGCAGAGTCATACACAAGACTCACCACCGGGCTTTCAAGCCTAGTCTTACTTCTCCGGCTTCGACCCTACTCTGGGTCTAGCATGGTGGGAAGGCTCAACTAGTAACCAGAACTCTCTCTTAGTTCCTACTTCTTTCACATAGGTCCGAATCTCTCTCGGACTTCTCACATTCCCAAATACTCCTCTCTCGAAGTCATAACATATTTATGTATTTTAGTCTAGAAGCACCACTCTCAGTGTCATCTAATGACTTAGGGATTTTTCTTAAGTTCTCTTATTCTCAGATTTAAGGGTTGCCCCAACGTTTCGAATACTTTTACATTCGGGTCGTTTTCTTCTAAAGGGTCGGATCCTCATATAGGAGGTCGACTATCTTTTAAGGGAGTTTGGTGGTCCCTTATATTTCTTTTTACTTTTCTCATGAGTTCGTATTTTCGAACTATCTTTGTTCTCTTAACAAGGGTTCTTTATACCATTCCGCTATTAATTGTTTCGTGGTTTGTTTTATCTCGGTTCTCTAATCGTTAACGGGGTTTACTAATCCCGTACATCTCTCTCACGTTCTAGTGAGTTCATAAGGTTGCACTAACGTTATTCTCTAATCGATAGTTTTCATGTGTTTCCCACGTTTACATTATTATGCGGGATGACTTTTTTCTATGAGTCGCTAACCATACGGTAATTAATTATGTTTCGGTCTACAACACTATGTTAGACCCCAAAACCACACAAGGGAGGTTAGCACATGAAACAAGCATCAAGATACATAACAATGAAATAAACATTTTTCATGCATTTATCTTTTTAGGTCGGCACACAAGCAAACAGCACACAAGCCGAGAGGACTCGGCAGGACACAAGTTGCAAGAAATCCATCCTTTCACTAAGGAATTACTTTAGCGCATCGTCTCACGCTCCTTAGTTAATTCTCGCACAACTAATAACATTTCCAATGTTTCTATTAATATCAAGATCATATGGTATGTAAATGACTAATACTCCCGTATTTAACCCCGATGTCCCATTACTCTTAACTTTACTCTTGTGAACTTAAGTTCTCACTTCCTCATTCACTTCTCATACTTGTTTATACTTCTAATGGCCTTTACATGTCACCAAACAAGGCCTTATCATCACCTATTATCATCCCCATCCAATTCCCCATCATTTAGGGCCTTAAAAACACTCACGATTAAATTTTGTGCTTGGTCCAGGACCTGGTCCGGGTCTCTAGTCCCGGACCAATGCCCTGCATCAGCTTCGGCTAAAAATTCACACTGGTCCGGGACTTTGTACCTATCCCAAGTCCCGGACCAACCCCTGAAGGTGACTCTCGGCCCATTTTAAGGTGTGGTCCGGGACTTTGTCCAAGGACCAAGTCCCGGACCCTGCTAAAAGCTGTTATACTTGTCATTTTCAACCCCAAATCCTACCTTAATCCTCACCCAATCTTTTCCTATGCTTTCCAAATGTTTCCAAACATGTTAAAACACCTTAAACACTCCTTAAACCTCCTTAATCCATTGCTCAACTCACCATCCAATTCTTGTTCAATTCTACCAATTTCAAATTTCTATTTTCAACACTTATGCACACTAGTGCATTACCAACTTCTCTTGACAGATTTTACCTCATTCTCAACCCTTTTGTCCATTCCAACTTCTTCCAATACAAATGCATATCCAATACCCAAGTTCACACCCCATTTCCAAAGTTAAGACTCTAGTTCTTCTCTAACAAGTCCAAGACACTTACGCACTATTTTTGCTACAGATTTTTACACTATTCTTCAAGATCCTTCAACTATCATTTTAAGGGGACTAACCAACCCAACTCAAACCCTATAAACACCTAAGTTCTCCAATTCATAAGATCACCTAAAACGCTCCATTTCTACCGAATTTTTTCCATAACTTCGTTACTAATCTAGCATGCCCAAATGCATTACTTCATCCACCTAATTTACTTCAAAACTAACCAAACCCATAGTGGGTTCTACCAGCACACAATTCATCCAAACTCATCCACACTTCACCAAATACATTATAATGCAATAATCATTAATGCATGATTCCAAGGCCCCTAAATAACATAGCAATTCACAATTGCACTAAACATCTTCATAATTCTCTCTCATGTCTATTTAACACATTTCTAGCACCATTATTTTGGGTTCATTCTTTTCATTACCCATCCCAATATCCTAAAAGATATAGGATATACATTAAGGTAGATTTCTTACGTTGAATTCTTAAATTCTCTTTTCAATTCTCTTCTTCCTCTTCTCCATTTCTCTTGATGCCAAATCGGTCAAGGGCAATCCAATTTCCCAATTTTCTAGACCAAAATTTAAATGGGGAATTAAAATCTAAGTAACACGCTTAGACCCATTAATCACTCTAGATTACAAATGAGGGGTTTAAAGCACAAATTTAGGGATTTACCTTAGATCCCTAGAATTGCTTTTGGTCATGAATCAAAGGAAGGCTCAAACCACCATTGGAGACTTGAACAAATTCTCCAACAAAGAAAGAAAGAAAGGTACGTGAGAGCCAAAAATCGGCTAGGTCAAGAAATGGAGGAAATGTTGGATTTTGTGACTTTTCTTACCTTGAATGAAAGAGGAGACTCTCAAGCTCCATAAAATCTGATTTTCTCCTCCAATGGTACTATAACCATGGTGGTCAACTTCACCCATTTGAAATTTTGAAAAGAGGGAAAGGTAGCTCTTGATGAGAGGAGCAAGAATATGTATTTTATTTTGAGTTTGGAGCATTATTGTGGCTTGGGTTTGAAGAAGAAGGAGGGCTGCCATTGGAGCTTCTCAAAATCGCCAGCCAGGAATGGGGAGAAGGAAAAATCGGTGGGAAGAAGAAGGGAAGGAGAGAGAAGAGAGAAATGGGAGGAGAGAGGGGAGAAAAGTGCTTTTGTACTTTGCTCCTCTTTGCTTTTGTTCTCTTTTAATTAAAGAGGGCTGATTAGTTGGGAGAGGGTGATGTGGCACCTATTAAAACCGGCCCCTATATAATATAATCTGGGGCGTTTTCATCTTTTTGCAAGAAACGCTCCTAATTTCCTCGGTTTGACACTATTCACTAACCGGGCCCGTTTTCCGTATTTTTCTCGTTTCTTTAATTTTAATGGTTCTTAAGCTTCCATTAATGTTTAATTATAGTTATTTAGTCAACTATAATTTTTACGGGTCTGTTTGACCACTTAAAGTCATGTTCACGGGTTTTCTTGAAAAACGTGCTTTAAAGCTTCAATAGCATTTTTAACCCACTATGTGGATCCATTTTCTTCGGGAATTGTTCCCACATATTATTTAGGCATAATTAAGCCATAGGAATCCATCTAGGACCCTTGTCGAGGTCGTATACCTCTTATAGTTGTGTAACACTTATTTTTACATTTTATGCTTTTTAAGCATTTTCTCTTTTCTTTTGGCTTTATTTTCATCACCAATATTCTTTAGGCACTATTAGGCCCTTCAGTATCATATTAGACTAATTTAATCACCATTTTTAATTTCGGGGTATTTCAAGAAGTGTGCTCAATTGGTTCATTCAAAACCCTTGGTGGGTAGAACCAGGCATACGGGGCACATCTTCAATATCTTCCGGCCAGGGTTTCGAGCAAGCTTCAGTAGTGAGGAGGAAGAGACCACATTTCGAGCATATAAGCGGCATGTTATCATACGTGATCATAAAAACTAGGAAATGACCATCAATCGACATAACTAAGCATATGAGAATTGGAAGCTGAACGTTCATAAAGATCTTAAAACGTAGATACCAAAAACCTGACGAGGCTCCATCTTCTACAATCCCAGTGAACAGACCAATCGTCATTACAGCACTTCTCACAAATTCCTAGCTGTGGAGAGCCCTAGGGACGTCATGCACTTTGACCCAAAATGGAATCCAAATGAACTTGTGTTGAGCAATAAGTATGGTGGGATCGAGAGTATGACAGGCAAAGAGTCTGTCATTGATAGACCATGGACCTTTCACATGGACAGATTGCATGGTTGAGATAGTTTCAAACTAAAAGATGAAGATGTTATGTCCAAGCTTAGTGAATCGAAATCCACCAAATTCGCTCCAATGGTCTTTGAGGATGAGGGCCAGAGCAGTCGTGCAAAAAGGAGTGATGGAGAAGAGTTGAGCTATGAGACAACGATGAATGGCAAGCTTAATTGAATTATGCTCAACAGTTTCCATAGTTGTGGATGCTAGGATCAGTGAGGTGCGATGAAAATTTTGTGAAAACATAGTGTAAGTTGAAGACACAATTAGGACGAGAGAGATGGGATAAACTGGTGGTTCGTCATGGAGTGGCAAAGAAAGGGTTGATATAGCAGCAAGAATACCGGGGTCGGAGGAAGAGAAGGAACTTGACAACTACATGCGGCTTGCATGCAACGAGAATTGAGGGAAAAAGATGGGAGTGTTGTAGAGCTGCTTATGTTGGGTATATGTGTCACGGGAGATATTCTCCACTCCCTCAAGGCAGTGGAAATCATTGCCTTCTGTTTCCAAAACAGTGCAGGAGAGCTCGAGGAGACCATGACCTCAATTCCCACATTTAAGGAGATGAAAGATCGCCAGTGCCATAGAGAGAAAAAGAAACGCATGTAGCGTACTCATCTTCGCTAGGCTGGCATGTAACTCGTTACAACCCTCAATTGAATACATGTGATTAGCAACAGTACTTATGTATGTTACATAATATTGAAACTTCAACGGGTGTTTCCATTCAAATGCTAACGGGTCGTTTGGTTATTGGAAAGTTAATTCCTACAATAAGATTACTGGAATAGAATTCTAAGAATAAAATATGACCTCTTTTGATTGTTATGATGTGAATACTAGGGGTGATCATTTGGATAATTCGGTTAACCGAAATCCGGATTGTAAAAAATAAATTGGATTTCGATTATTTCGGTTAAAAACCGAATAATCCAAATTAAGACCAAAACCAAATTAACCATTATCCAAATTATCCGAAATCCAATTTTTTTTAAAAGTGAAATCCGAAATCCAAACTGAAATCCAAATTTTAGCTAGTTTGGATTTCAACTTACCAAAAGTTAAGCTTTATGTTTGAGTATTTATCACTAAAGACTAGAATTAGAAAATAGGATATTCTTTTGTAAAGAAAATTTGGATAATTCGGTTAATCGAATTAGACAAAATCAAAACCAAATCCAAACCAAATTATAATTAGGATAATTTGGTTAACCAAAATTTTCAATTCGGTTAGAAAATTCGGTTAAAAATCCAAAAAATTAAATCGGTTAATTAAGTTTTTGGATAAATCCAAAATATCCAAACTGAATGCTCACCCCTAGTGAATACTTGAAATTTGATGTTTCTTTTGTTTGGTTGGCGGAATAATGATAGGAATAGACTTGGAATAAAATATACAGTTTCGAATCTATCATTGATAATTTTAGTTATATATATTAACTTGAAAAAAATATTTATTACAAAATAATTAATAAAGTTTACTTTTCATAATTATAAAAAGCCCAAAAAAATAAGTCAATAAATTATTTTAAACAATTTACTATTTAAATTTTGTGGATAATATTAAATTGATACTATGAATATGAACTTGTAATTATTGAGTATATAGAACATAAAGGAAATATTATGCTAGAATATAATATGAATGTGATTAATATAATTTGAACATTGTACTACCTATTCAGATACGGATAAATAGTCTTTTAAAACTATTAGTAATTATTCAAATTTAATAAAACATACTACAAGGAAAAGAACAAACTAATAAAATTACAATGTAAACTTTTAATTGTATTAAAATTATTATACTACAAAATATTAGTATATTTCAGAATGATTAGTTATAAGTATTTCACTTGTTAAGTAATGATTATTTATAAAATTATATATCAAAGGTATTATAGATTTTATATGATGCTTAATAAAAAACAATTTTATATACTAATATACTTTAATTTTCATTTTTTGGCATATCTAGTATTAAATTTAAATTTACGTTTTTTGAATTTCATTAAGTAATATTTAATCTAATAGAATATATTGTTTAAATGTTTGAAATAAAATAAAATAATTATTTTATCAACAATTAAATAATATATAATATTGAAATAGTAAGTGATAGCTATACACATATATATTCGGTTATAGCAATTATTTTATTATTAGTAAGAATTGTTTTTTTTATTTCAATAGTATTATTTATTCTATTTAAAGTTAAAATTAACCTTATTTTGAGTATTAATATATTTGATTTTTTTATATTAAATACTAATATACCATACATAATATTTTATTTTAACACATATAACATCTAATATATTCACTCATAATAAAATGGTTTATTTCTATATTTTTTAAATATATAAAAATAATTTATGTATAAATAAATATGTATGTATATATTATAGAATTGTAACTAAAATAAAGAATAATAAATAAAGATTATAATTGAAGTATGTCTAATCATATTCTTACGAAATGTAAACAACACTCAGAACACAATGACGAAATGAAAATTACTTGAAAATTTTCTATGCAAATCGCGTAAGAATAGTAATCGATCACAAGATCTATCTACACTAACTGAAAATTTTGTAGCATAAAATACAAGGAAAGTGTGAAAACCAGATACAATGAATCGCCAGGTTGAAGAAAGGAGTGCGTCAACACTGCTTCCAACCATAGAAATTTGCAAATCAGTGTCTATTTCACCGATTAATACAATTATCCATCCTACGAATCTCACCTGTGGAACTGACATTCAACAATACGATGCACGGCAGCTCATAAGAAAGATGATGGTTGCTACTTACCCACAAAATATAAAAATAAAAAAATTAGCTGAACATCCTCCAGTCATAACATCACAGCATTCAGAAATATAAGGGGAAAGGGTTGGAGGGTTCGGACAATGTGTCATCGTCAGTACAAGGCTCCTATATTTCAAGGAGAGTAAAAACTCTCATGATCCTTCTCGTATTTGACCATCTTTTTCACATTGCTACGGTAATAATTCTATGACACAAAATGGCAGCTACAAGATTTAAGATTTAAAGCCAAGTCAACTACTCGCACTTGATAGAGCGATATATGTGGCGCACAAAGAACAACGCAGCACGGAATCCAACAGCTCCGAGCATGAGGAAGAAGCCATAGCAGATGCAAGCCATGTAGCCAAAGAAAAATGATGTTTGCATGAAGCCAGACATATCCGACCGGGCATAGTAGTAGTACAAGCAGTATCCATATATAAACAGACCAGTTGAACCACCACATAGGAAGGACCTGTTTCCAGAACAAGTAAAGAGGGGGAAAAGTAAATTTGAGCAAAATTCAGATAAGATGAACTTCATCAGTCAACTAATTTCTACGCAAAAGAGAGAATCCTACTCTACAAAGGAGAGAACGTCAGCCCCTCTACTAACTAAGTAGCTACGATTCAATAAATTGGAAGCAAGAGCATATGGTAATGGTAAAAAGAGCAGTTAAAAAAAAATAGAACACAAAAGGGACAAGTGTTCAGCATACCTCCACCACCATTCATGATCTTCGGCAGCAAGCTGGAAGTATGTTAACGCCACAGTAATGAAAGCAGTAACTATGATGAGAATAATGAAGACAATGAACAAGATACTATAGATGGTGTAAATCCTGTGACCCCACACACTGGCGAATATGTAGTACAGCTCAATGTAGATAGCACTGAATGGCAAAAACCCAGCCATTGCCATTTGAGGAAGGGATCCCCTGTACCAAGGGAGCGGAGGGATTTCTCTGGGATACTTCGTCGTGCGGCAAGGCGCTTGGAACTCAGCCTTGCTATTCTTCCCAGCAATCCCACCCAATACCAGTAATGGGGATGTCACCAGACTCCATATCAAGACTATCACTACTATGGTACCAAAAGGAAGAGCAGCAGTTGCAGTGTAAACAATCGCCACAGTATTCAGAAAGCAAAATGTCAGAAACAAGGGGCCACAGAAGAGACACCCAGTCAACAAGAGGTTCCTCACCTGCAATTCAGGTGAATACAAATAAGCACATATCTTAAACATATTCTTTACCGTGAATATGTCCAGAACACTTACCCAGTTTGAACCTTCTAGCTGGCAGTAAAAGGCAGTCGCAGTGTAGCCAGCAATGCCAGATGTAAGTGCGTAAATGACAACTAGAGCTGTAAATAGAGCTCCTCTGTTGTATGGGTAAAACACTCCAACCAGTGCAAGTAAAAATATGAAGACAGTTCTGCAAAGCACCAACAACATTCAAGTCTAATTAACAGGAAAGTTTTACGTACAAAAATGGTGAGGTTTAGAAAACTAGGCAACTTCTTACAGGGTAAACAGCTGTGTGCCAGATCCAAGAGCAGCTGCAAGCAGTGATTTGTACTTCGGATATCTAAATACATCACCATGGATGTATTTCCATCCAGTTTCTTCCTGATCCTCAGCCGCTTCCTCATCATGTGCATACCTTTGTGTGGAATATTACATATCAGATAAGAGGAGAAAAAGGTGAATGAAACGATGACTAAGCATAAGAAAACCTTGGCCGTTACTGAAAATAAAACAGAAAAAAGCACTTCTGGCTGACTCAATAGGAAAATCCATTTCTTAGTCTATTGGAACAAGAACATTATAATTTTCAGTATTTTTCCAATGAAAATAAAGCTAAAAAAGGTAAGATGCTCACTTGACAAAATCATTCTTGAGAACACGCATCAAGATTGTAGCAAGGAACCCAGTCAGCAGAAGCACAGTAACACATGAGTTTATAATTGAAAACCAATGGATCTCAAGATGATGTGGCAGAGAAGATGATTGTGAATATTTATCCATTCTTTTATCAAAAGGAGTGTTTGTCTCCTTCCACTTGACAGAGTACATGAAATCCACATCAACTTCTTTGTCTTCCGTAATATCCACCAAATTGTTAGGGTCTGTTCGAACATTGATCTCAATAACACGATCCTTGTTGTAGTACACATCAAAATGGATGTGCTTGTAGAGATAGAATTTAAACTCGCCAGGGTCAGCTTTGCCTTCCTTGTCAACCTTCCCCAAGAAACCCCAAATTGGCAAGTCATCATAATACATCTGGAAGTAATAATCCTTGGCCACTGCATCACGGAACTTTGCAGCTTCTTCCTTTGATAATTTTTCCTTGCAAATGATTTCAGACTCCTTGTCTACAAGAAAATCAAGTTTGTATGGAGCACTGACAAGACGGTCCCCATTCAATACCTCACCTAACGCTTCCTTTTTCTCTTTCACTTTATCTGCATTTTAGACTGATGGGTCACAATACCATAATAACAAGATTGAAGCAGAAGCCCTTAATGTCAGCAAAATGTCAATGCTTTGGGTGCATACCTGGTGAGCAAAAAGGAAGATCAAAGTAGCGGTATGTTTCACTGCAAAACATGGAAAATTAAGCCCCATAGAAATTAAGTAATGTTGTAGAAGGAAAAAATGTTGGACTCGTAAGGAAAAGATGAAACACTCATTGTCACCACAAAAAGAGTCGGTCACAGTCAGACAGCTATGTAGTCATGAGTTTCAAATATTTTCAAGGAGATTTCATTAAGAAACCATATCAGTGATACAGAGATTTGTCTCTCGGATCATGCTTCAGCATTTCTCATAGATATAAGAAAATTATTAACCAGTCACTGCCAAAGTGCTTTCTGTTTACTTGATGCAAAAAGGAGTAAATATCACTATACATCTAAAATTTACTCTTATCCCTACCCAAAGGGTCAAAAGACTCAAATTATACACGTTAATGCACTAATAATCATAGAAGGCAGAAATCATTCCTGAATTGTACAGGTAAAACCAGTGATAACTAATAATCATAGAAGGCAGAAATCATTCCTGAATTGTACAGGTAAAACCAGTGATGACATCAAACATCATTTATAAGTAGATATTACTACTTCTCGAAGAAAAAAAGAAAGTGATGATCTCAGTATCCAGCTCAATCTAACGCAAGACTTCTAATCCGTAACAACAAGCTAGCAGAGTCAAGAAAGCTAGGTGCCAATCCACCAGATCAAGAAGTCTCAGACATCATGAGCAGTTTAGTGGCTTATGGAAAGCTAGCAATAGTATGAAGAGCTACCGAACATTGTGTTAAAACCCAGATCGAATAATATGAGCACCAGGTGAAGTCAGGTTGAGCTGCGCTATTCTCCGGCACAATTATCTTCCACCATTTTGAAGGTCCATCCACACCGAAGCAGTTGACCATTTCACAAAACATCATTGTGTTCAGCATAACGCCGGCAAAAGAAAATATAGCCTAATAGGGAAGTCAACCCCAGTTAAGCAGGATCCAATAAATAGGAACCCTGGACATCAAAATCCAACATACACACTAGATAATCACCCCCTTACCCACAGAAAAATTAACAGCATCAATAATTCTCTCATCCCGACCACCAAGTCCCCAAATCACCAGAGTCCGCGGGCATGAGAGGGACTATTCAGATCAAGCGAAAGATGGCCGCGCGAGAAGGGGAGGAGACATAGGCTTAAATCAAATCTACAAACCTGGGATTGTGGAAAGGGCCAACCTTGTTGGCGTAGAGGGGTACCACATCTCCCGCTTTGTACCGATGATCTGATCCGTCAGAGCGCACTTGGTGTTGGCAGAAGCATATCAGAACAACGGCCAGTAGGAAAGCAGCGGAGCTCTTCGCCATAGCGCCAGCAGTTCGTGGTTCAAAGCCCCCGGCGAAACCAGAGATCGGAGAGGGAAGGAGAAACGCTGCGCAGGGAAATGTAGAGTGATTTTTGTATATATATATTTGCAATTTGCATCAGAGAAAAGAGGCAGCAATTTCCGTGGTGGTGGGGCTGTGCGGCTGTGCCCCAGGTCCCAGGACGTGGAGTTCAGCTTTCGACATCGAAACGGTTCGGTCTAGTCCGGTCAGTGAAGCAAACCGAAGGCCAACGTAACTTAAGGAAGTGATGGACCGCTCGTTAGTGTTGTTGGCTTGGATCAATTCAATATACTATTATGCATAGTAAAAGGCATGTGCACAAAAAATCAGAAGTTGCTTAACGATGCAATCAAGTAAAACACAAGATATGCGACTTACAATTTCCAAAGACTTTTAGTGTACTGTATAAGAGTCTAGTGTAGTACTATGACAAAGGTTTTCAAGACGCAACATTAATAGGTTCCTTTTGTAAAAAACCGATTGAACTTTATGTCAATACATAATGTTGCTTTTAGATCCGGGTTCATTTGGTCATGATGTTGAAGATTGAGAACCGTTAATTCATATTTATTTTAATTTGATCATAAAAAAGAACATAGTATATAAAATTGATTATATTTTATTTTTCTATAAATTATAATAGTTGTTGAAAATATCACACGACTAAAGAGTAAAAGTGATTCTTCAACCAAAAACTATGTCAGAATAAAAACATACAACTAAAAGTCTTGCCAGTCCACATCTAATACAATTTATGTTCACTATTCCGCCTTCATCTTACTTAGGACTTCCCATGGTAGGATAACCGCTTTCGATTAATCAGGTATTTGGTTTTTAAAAATTCAACCCTATTACCATTCCATTTAAATTAGTTAACCGTAATTGATTAACCATTTAATTCGGCTTTTAGAAATTTGATTTCATTATCATCCCGTTTAGAACAGTTAACCTTTACTTCGCTACAGTTTTCTCAGTTAACCGTGTAATCGGATGTACTTTTTCTCAATGCAACTTCATTCAATCAATTTAACAATGACTAAATCAGAAATGTACCCATTTGATAGAAAAACTAAATATACATCCCTTACTTTCTTCAACCTGTTACCCTTATGATAGTGGAAAAATATAAGGCAAGACCTTAAGGTCTTTTATAACCCACATCAAAGTTAAACATTATAGCATCAAAAATGGGAACAACAGCAATCGAATACTCATAGCACACAGCAACTATAATCAAATGCCGATGAAGATTTGAAGAACCTGTAGCTGTTACCTACAACAACCAATTGTGTTGATGAACCTGCAAAATTTGAAGACCGGAGATATTACATCAAGGCAGAAATCGAGTATAGAGAAGAAGGGAAGATTAGAGACTAGAGAGTGCCCAGCTGCAATGCTACTACTTGTGGTTGCTGGTGGCTAATGCCGAGAGTTTCTACATGCCTACGGCTAATGAGAATGAAAGATTACTTATTAGGTATGACTTAATTAGTTTATTTATTTTAGGCTTTTAAATATTAGAGTAGATGAAAGGGTATATAAAATTTTAATGTAACTGTATATATATTAATTATTTTGTACATATATATTTTTCTTTTTATATATATACTTGGTTAGCTAACCAGAAAAATAGTATTCCGTAACCAAAACCGCAACCGGTGCGGTATGGTTAATATGAAAACAGGTACGATTTATTTCTGTTTCAATCGGATATCACACTTTTGAAATTTATCTGGCAGCCCTATCTTACTAACTAAATAACCCTATACCTACCCTTTCCGCATCCTTTGCTTCGGTAGCTCATTTACTTAGAGTGTTGCATCTTGTACTTTTATAGTGTTGCATCTTTTAACCATATCAAAAAAGTCTAAGTTACTTTAGATGTATACCTCTAGTTGCATTCTCTAAACATTAAGATGACATACTTTGCTTCTAACAATCTTCTTGGCCGCCTTTGTTTATTAGGAAGACTTCATAAAATTGGTTAGAAACTAAATATTATTGAAAACCCTGTAACGAAGTTAGTACGTGAAAATGTTTTTTTCTTATCTATATTAATGTTGGGTTCATTGAGAACTAGGCTTTTATAGATCTGGCAGTTCGGATCAATTAGTTCGGGTTTGGTTTGATTTTGATTGATTTTAGATCGCTCAACATTCGACTAGGGTTAGATCCGGTGAATTTGGTTTGTTCAAGTTGAGTATGGTTTGTTGAAATTTTGGGTCGTTTGGATCGGTATGGATGACTTGGTTTGTTGAACTTTCGGCTTGGATGATTTCAATTTGGATAACTTTTGATTCGAGTTAGCCTCTGGGTTGCTCGGTTTTTTTGGAGCATTGGCCTAATTAAGGTTAATTATTTGGTTAAATTTGGTTGACATTACAAAATCAAACAACTTCGTAATCATGATATGTAAATTTGAATTCAGTTAATCCCACTAACTTGTATTGGTTAAGTCGACATACCATAAGGTTAAGCGGTGGTTTTAAATATACAACATGTAAACATCCGATGAATACCATGCTTGTTTACCATAGTCCTTATTTCTTTTGTGTTTCTTTGTTAAAGCGTGCTTAATCTATTAATTTCATTCGGGCTTACAGATGAGTTTGCTCGTAATTTGATTTCTTCAAACACATGAAATCTTTTCCAATATATTCCAGCGAGGGGCGCACAAGGCAGCGAGACATGCACAACAACGAGCAAGCGCACGGCGTCATGCGAAAGTACGGGTGCGGGGCGTGTGGCCATAACATGAGGGCGGGGTGCGTGACATTGACCCGGGCGTGTGGCATCGACCTGGGTGTGCGGCGTGCGACCCGGACGCTAGGCACGCAGCAATGTTTTAGGCGCAGGGCGCGCAGCGTCAACCCAAGCGCTAGAGCGCACATCGATGACCCAGGGATGAGGCGCGCGGTGTCAACCCGGGCGCGACATGCAACAATGACCCAGGCGCGGGGCGTGCGGCGATGACCCAGGTGCAGGTGTGCGCGCAAGTGCACTACGACGCCAACGTTGTGCTACTGAGCACGACTAGGTGTGCATGAGCCATGTTGTGGCAACTTAGGGTTACTGTATCCCTCAAGTAATGCTGACACTCAGTTGTAATGTTAGTTCCTATCTATCTTTTATGTCATGTTTTTGTTTGGTTGGTTGTCATTCATTTCCATGGCCTCCAATTGTTGAATAAGTTTTAGTTTATCTTGCAGTTTCATGGGTGAAGAGACTCTTCAACATAGCTGAAGTCATATGGTGGGACTTGTGCTTGGTCCTTAGCCTTTTTGTTTAGGTTTGGTTGCTTTTCTATTTTGTCTTATTTATTTGCCCTTTATTTTTCTCTAGGTCCTGGAAAATGTTGTGTACCTAGTGTACTGGTATAGTAATTAGGTTAGATCGTTTACTTTATTTTAAGTAATATATTTACCCTTCTTTTGACTAATGTACTATAATTGTAAATAGCTCATGTTTATAATGTTTAACCTTGATTATACTAATCAAGAAAAACATAAGAACATATCAATCCTATAACTTTTGACTAATTCTTGAAATTCCACTTAAAAAATGGAAAGTTATGAAATGACACTATATTTTCCCCAAAATTCATGAAATGTCACTATAACCATTAACCAGTAGAAAAAAAATACCCCTACTAGTCAACAAACTGCTTTGAAAGTTCATACCACTAAGTGCTAAAAATTCAAAATACTATAAAAATATAATATAACTATAATAATATATTAAAATAAATTACAAAATAATAAAAATATCATAAAATATTGAACAATATTAATAATTCTTAGAATTTTTTTGAAAAAAAATTAAGTATCATAAAATGAATATAAGTTTTAAAGACATAATAGTACTTGAAAAATTTTAAAATATTTTATTCTAAAGAAATAATTAAAACTAGTGGAAAAACGATAAATTAAAAAATATGTAAAAGAAATTCATAATTGTTGAAAACTTGTCAAGTTAAAGAATATAATTTGATTTACTTCATTTTTTTCATTACCTCCTCTAACTCTTCCTCATTCTTCTTCACACTAATAAATTAACAAAAACATATTAAATATGTAGTGAGCAAAAAAAAATGTGAAATTTAGTTTATTAATGAAAAATGTCACTACCTTTTGCTAATTCATGAAAGTTTTATTTTGTTTCAACAAGGTCATTAGAATTTATTTACAACAATGTGTCTAGAATTTAACTCAATAAAAAAATAATTTGTTGAAATATTATTTATCAATATGAATATTTAATGATATTTTTAATAATTTTAAAATTGTTTTAGAACTATTATGCCTTTAAAAATATATAGTCGATTTTATGGTACTTAATAAACTTTTCTAAATTTTTCTAAGAACTATTAAAAAAAATCAATATTTTAATATATATAGTTTGGGCGATTGGCCAAGTACCACTAAGGTGGTATTAATAACAACAATTATCAATCTAAAATGACTTCCTTCCACCCACCTTTTTTATCGATTACATACAAAATATCAAGGAATTACCCAGAGGTTGTCCTTTTCAAAGCTTTCCATAATAGCACTAAATTATTGGTCATTATATGTTTTCATAAAAACAAACATTGTTCATGTATGTGTTACTATTAATTAGTAGGAAATAAAAGAAAGTGTCCACTATTAATGAGAAGGGCATTCTACACAAACTTAGGATCTCATTCGAAAAGAAGCTTATTATCATCATTTTAGCTAGCTTAATCCCAAAGGTATCGGTAATTTCATTTCATCTAGCCTTCCTAGTTATATTTGTTACAAGCATAATCATGTAAACTCATACCTTATTTGATACTCTTAGACATTACATTAAGCTAGAATAAAAAACAATTAAGTACCTAGCTACAATTAGCTGCAACTATCATCTCCACCTATAAATGTTCAAAAACAATGAAAATGGGTCACATATCACACCTATATGTCATCTAACCAATTCAAAGGCCTTCAAGTTGTCCAAGGTACAATAAAGTGGAGACCTCCTAGTTAAAGATAACAGTTTTCAAATACAATAATACTCGCTTCTTGGACCGTCTATTTCATTAAGTAATCACTTGAATGAAAAGACTAGACATCATATAGACTGAATTGTAATAACCTAATCAATGTTGAAGTATGATGAACTAAAGGTGTTATTTATCACAAAACAATATAGCTGGCTCAGGATGAAAAAAAGACTAATTCTCTCTTTAAGAAACCTAAGCTCCCGGGAGAAACCCCATGCAAGGGTGAGCTCAAATGCATTTGGATTCTTCTATTCCACATGGAGCTCTTGCGTATGTCCTCTCAAGTAGTTGTGATCTTCTATCGAGGTTTTTGTTCTATAGTTTCTAGGATGTTTGTTAGTTTGTCTAAGATTGCTCGGACGAAAATGAGGTCACACCTTTGATCAAATCAATTTGGAGGAAGTCGATGCTACATTTAAGTCGGACGTGGGTAACCTAATGTTCTTCGATCATCAAACTGTTGGGTATCTTTTGGTTATAGTCTTGAGAAGTTCATATATTGACTATTGTGAAAAGTATAGGGTGGAAATGCTTTGTATTATGGAAAAGATTTGTTTATTGAAACTATAAGAGAAATGTATGTAGTTACTTTTATACTATGTTAGAATATGCCAAGTGTGGAGGGTGATTTTTCGGTATGAGAGGTCTAATTAAATGGTTCTGACCAAAAGCCTATATCCTAGAAATTATCAATCCGTGGAGGGTGAAAACCAATTACCTTGGCATCTCTCAAATACCTACTTTATAGTTTATTGTACATCTTTCCCAGAAAGCTTAAAGGGAACGCTAGTAAGCACTACACACGCTCTCAATTGGCTCCATGCAGACTTATGCCCTATAGGCGGAAGTTGACTAGAGTCACCACCTAGCTTGACCTAAAATTAACTATGAAGGAAAGAGATGGGTTCTAAGAACCGTTAATTGACTCTGAGATTCGTTGCCTATAGATAGGACTTATCTGATCATACCAGAGATTTTGTGTGGGTTTGCAATAAGTTACACCCCTTAGAAGTGGCAACGACCACGACTTCGGATGATTCCCGAGGAAACCTCGTCTCCAGTTGTTGGGATTGCCTTCTTTCAAAAACTTTTTAGAGAAATTCATTTCAAGGGCCACAAGGCTAGGACATGAAAAAAAGACTAGGGTGTGAAGAGTTGAAGAGGCAAGCTTTTCTTCCAAGCTAGTGCCAAAAGGGGTTAAGGGATTGAGAGAATCGAGCGAACAATTTGGTAAAAGTCAGATGATGAGAAAATGAACATGGCTAAAAGTCTAGTACTTTTGGGAGTTTGAGGGTTTGAGGGAGTTTTGGTTGTCTTAAAGGAGTTTTGAGCCATTTGAATGACTTATGGGACATGTTGGTCATTTGTGAGGAGCTAAAGGTTTTTCGGTCTTTCGGGATAAGATAGGGGTATTTTGGTTTTTATAGTGTTATGGGGTATTTTGGTCTTTTGGGGAATTTCGGGTTTTGGCATGGTTGAGTTTTTGAGGAGATTGGGATTTGGAGGTATTTTGGGAAATGTTCGGGTAATTTGAGATGGTCAGAAATTGAAAGTGTCTAAGGGGTATTCAAATTTTGGGGATGATCAGAAATTGAAAGTGTTTTAAGGGAGTCGGATCTTATAGTGATCGGGAGTTTAGGTTTTTAGAGGGTTCACAGTTTTGAATAGTAGATGGATTAACTTATTAAAAGGAATGTTTTTCAAAATTGTATCTCTTGTTTTTAAAACTAAAATTTGTTTTTATATTTTGAAAGAAGGTGGATGATCGTGAGAGATCACCCATGTACCCCCTCAAACATGGTACTTAATTAATTAATGGTAAGTGCCAAGGCTCGAAAGATGGGGCAATGAATTTATGTCAAAAATTAGAATTTGTTGAGGAGCATCGTTGATAAGTATGAAATTTATCCATATTTCTTTGTTTAATTTTATTGATATGTTATTGGATTATGTGATAAATTCTCTTACTTATGTGTTAATTTATATTATATGCGAAGAGCTCCCCTTACTTGCGGTTTTATGCTTAAACAGGTAAAAATACTAAAGAAAATGGTTCAGAAATGTGTGCCGAGAGTTTAAGGTTCAAGATGGGACCAACCCCAAGATAATCATTCTGTCTAGTTTCAGGTGTTGTCCGGGTATGTGTCCGGATTAACACACCCGGACCACACAAGAGCGTCACTTACTGCCAATTTTAGCACCTGGTTCGGGTATTTGTGCAGATTTATAAACCCAGACCAGATATTCTTCTTTCGCTCAGACTTATTTTCAGAAATGGTCCGGGTATGCAAACCCGGACGCAAACCCGGACCAAACAAATAGAGCAGCAACACGTCGTTCCACTTAAAAGAAGAGAGGAGTATTTATTTAGAAATCAGCCGAGAGGAGCGAGGATTTTCTAATCTTCAACATTGGACAGAATTCAGAACCCTAGCCATCTGGAACATAGAGAGGGAGAGGGAGATACCAATTTATGGTGGACCGGAGATAGTAGACCAAAACAGGGTCTCGACATCAGTTCTTCATCGCAGATTTGATGACGTTCTTCCCTTCTTTTATTGTTGTTTCTGAATCTATCATGGCTGAGTAGTTGTTAGAATTCTGGTTTATATGGACAACTGGTTTATTACTTTGCTTCCTGAGTTGTTACATGCAAATTGTATACAGATTGTAGTTATATTCCTTGTTCTATATTGATTTTTCTTGTGATTAATTATTGTTTTGAGTTTTTCAGATATGAATTGCTTACAAGTGAGAACTACGGCATTCATTAGACCCTAAGAATATTACTAGTGAAACTAGAGACGAAAATTTAGGAATTTCCAATAAGAATTTATCTTACAGGAGACCGATTTTAGATTAATTTAGATCTGAGGTGACATCTAGAATTAAGAAAACACTCAGAAAGAGAATTGATAAACTAGGAAGAAATAGTAAACCAGGATTCCCCTATGATAAGCCGCAGACTTATCATATTTTATGTACTAGTTCCTTAAGTATATTAGTCTAAATAAGGTTAAATAGTTAGTATTTATGCTATATTATGTATAAAGTCGGTTATATATGTTCGGACTTATGTTTGCAATGTTTTTGGTGCAAGGAATAAATTTCTGATCAAGACGCCGGATATGGTGTCGGGTTCAGCCTGCACGGCACAAGTACGGAACAGAAAAGAAGCTTTGTCGGGCTTGATGCCGGGTACTTCCTATCCGGCATACGTGAAAAGTCGCCTTGGTTGACCACTCGACAACACATATTTTCCACGTGATTTCCAACCGCTGCCGGGTATGGTGCACATATCCTGTCCGGCACATGCGTCTCTTCGCCTGGCGGTTTTGACCGTTAACGGTTACCCGTGTTTAACACGTGGTGCCGGATCCAATAGACCTGGCATACCACCCGGCACAAGGAGAATATGGTGTCTATAAATAGGACGAGGGGCTATACTTTTCCATACACTTCAACATACCCATACACTCCATTCACGTCTCTGTTTCCGCCCCACTCCATTGTTGGTGTCCAAGGCATTCCTACGGATCCGTCCACGAAGAAGAAGAGAAGATTTCCTTTTCGGGTTAAGGCTATGAACAATCTCCTTCTCCCTTATGTATTTCTTCTTTATCTAAGTGGATGGTGAAGTAGGAATCCTTGTTAGGTTTTGGTTAGGGATGAGTTTTTCCTTGTAAACACTTTGATCATTCAATATATATATTCTCATAAGTTTTACTAAGATTCAGATTTTCATATAAGGCAGAATAGGATCGCAACTTGTTCTCTTATCTTCTAAATTCTACTGGAGGTTCAAAAGACAAAGGTGTTTTGGTTGAGGAGTCTTAGTGGTCTGTCACCGTTGTTAAATGCAGAGGTGTAGATGACAACACCGAGAGAGTTGAATAACCTTATCCATTTTCATCATTTCAGTCGAATACTGACGAGAGATTGTTGGGTTCGAATTAGGTAGTAAGTCCTTGTTTTCAACATTTGAGGCTAGGATAGAAATTCGCATTTTCGTTCTTGCCGGGTCTAATGCCGGATTGGTAGTGTCCGGCCTATTCAATGTCTTTGAATATGCCGTGCATCAACTATCCGGCAGGATATCCGGCACGTTCATTTGTTCGGGTGATTTCAGAAACTTGTTATGTATTAAATGTTCATAGTGGCACGTAGGGTTGATCTAGTCTCGAATCATACATTTAGATAGGTTTATTTATTTCTCGTAGTTTAGAATCAATATTTACTTTTCCCCCATTTTATTATAGAATAGGTAATTACCGGGATTATGACTAGTTTTCTATAAGTCCCTTGGGTTCGATACTCTCGGTCGTAATTTGCTTACGTTGTACTCCGACCGGGTTTTATTTGCTACCCGTAGTAGAGTTGTAGGATTAGTTTATTATTTTATTCTTTTTGTATATAGTTTTTCCTTACAATTTTTCCTGTTAGCAAATTGGCGTCGTTGCCGGGGACTTGGAATTAGTCCAAGTCCTAAATTCGGTAAAACGCCCTATTCTTTATTCCTTATTCTTTGATTCTTTAATTTAAATTGTCCATTTTGTTATTCGGTTGAATATGCCGGGCCAGATGTCGGATATCCGATGCCCGACACATTCAACAATTCGTATTTAATAATTCTCTTTTATTCGTTATTTTAATTTGTTTCTCTAGGTTGAGCGTGCCGCGCACTATGCTGGGTAGCACACGTCCGGCATGTTGGAGGAAGTCCTAAGCCGGACAAGACTAACCCGGTGCACAATCCGATATTAAATGTCAACCCTCGTTTTACATTTTTCTCTTCAAATTATTAGAGTAGTTGTAAATAGTCCTTCCTAATGCACTTTTATTTTATCTTTCCTTTCTCTTTCCATTTTATTTAATTCTTTTTTTAAGTTTGAATAGGCCGGGCCTGATGCCGGGTTTGAGACATCCGGCATTAATGGAGAAAGTCCATTGCTGGATATGAATCGAACGACAACATTTCCAGCATGTTCAAATTATTTTCAAATTTTATTTATTTTTGTAAAATGTTAAATTTGTTTATAATTTGTCGTTATAACTCCCTTCTAACACTCTCTATACTGTGATTCTTTAATGCAATTTTTCAAGTTCGAACAAGCCGGGCGCAACGCCGGGTAAAATCAACCCGACAATATTGGAGGAAGTCCAATGCCGGGCTCCGAACACCCGGCATCTCGTCCGTTATCTTGGTAAATGCATCTCCGATCAAACAGTCTTCCAGAGAATTTATTCAACTTTGATCCTGAGATCGAGAGGACTTTGCTTCGCGCTTTAAGGCAACAAAGAAACCTACAAAGCATACATCCTACACAAATGGCAGCACCAACCGTCCGAAACGTAAACAGGCCTTCCAACCAAGGCCAAAAGCCAGTGATCGACCTCCCTCTCCTTGCACAAAACAAATACGATGAATGACAAAAACTTAAGCCATATCATCAGATTCGATGTGTCAAAAAGTTGGGTATGTTTGACGGTATGAACCCGGACGATGCCTTGCTCCACATCACCAAATTTCTACAACATACAAACAGCCTAACCTCCATAAATAATGTCCTCCAATATGCCAGACTTTCTCTCTTTCCCCATAGCCTTACGGGGAACACCAACAAGTGGTACCATAGTCTGACCCCCAGTACTATTTCCACATGGGAGGACATGGCAACCAAGTTTTATGACAAATTCCTGCCTCCAAGTCGCACCCTGGAGATGATCGCCGAGATATACAACTTCAGACAACCTGGCTCGGAGAACATCTGTGAGACTTGGGACAGATTCAAGGGTTTGCTGCGCACGTGTCCACACCACGGCCTCACCAAGGAACAACTATCTCAGTTGTTCTATAAAGGATTGGTCAACCAGTGCAAGACGATGATCTTATCCTCCCTTGGTGCAGACATACTGAAGAAGCCTGGAGATCAATTCCTTAATGGAATTGAATCTCTTTGCGAAGAGATTAGGGATTGGGTCACAGGTGGAACCAGGGGCGGTACCGCTGGTTTATATCAAGTGGGCGAGGGAGACGTTAAATTTAAAAAATTGATGCAAAGTCACGAGCAGTTGTTGGAGAGCAATGCTCAAACGTCCACGAAGGTTAGCGCTCTACAGAAGGTGGTGGAGCAATTAGCAATGAGTAAACTTCCTCAGCAAGCGAATGTGGTTAGTGCACGACCACACGCTCAGGACCCTGATATGCCAGACTTTCAGAATGTTGAGGAAGTCAACTATGTGAGCAATCAAGGGTACAGGCAGCCATGGCAACAGGGGAACCCACCCCCTCACAACTTTCAAAGTCAAGCCGGCTACCAGGGAGGTCAGAGGCAATACCGACCATCCCATCCTGCGTCGTCATCAGGGGCTGAAATGGCTGAATTGCGAGACATGATGTCAGCCCTGATGAACAAGACCCAAGACGCTCACAACGAGATCTCGACCATTCGCAAGGTGCACAAAGCGTTGCAGTTGCAGTTACAACAACTTCTGGCACAACCTAGACAGCACGGTCAACTTCCATCCCAAACACAAACCAATCCAAGGGAGCATGCGAATTCAGTCACCATCCTGTCAAAGATCTCGGATGATGCCAAATAGCCAAAAAGGCTAAGTGTAGGGTGGTTCCTCCTCCCGCATTCATATTCTTCCAATAGGGGAGCCTCTCTTTCCATTTAATCTTTTTCTTTTATTGTGTTTTATGTTGTTTTCTTTGTTAATTGCTTCATGGTAAGTTATTCTTCTACTTTGTTCATTTCTTACTAAAAAAAAACTCAATTTTTCTTTTCATTTTGAACTCTGGGGACAATGTTCCTGCCAAGTGTAGGGTAGGGATCCCCCTTAAAAAAAATTAAAAATAAGTTTTTTGTTTCTAATATGCATAAGTTGTGTGTTTTATCGATGTTTACTAAACTTTTTGCATGTTTTTGATTAAGATGAGATTAGGAATGAATAAATGCTTGTTCTCTCAAGAGGTAAGCTTTCTAATGACTCGTAGATTCCTGTTTTTAACTTCTTGATTCTTTTTATTTAACATAAGTACATGATCTTTCTCCTAATTCTTTCCTTTATTTACTTTTGGGTATTATTTTCTTTTCTTTTTCAAAATGTGAAAAATCTTTTGGGTGAATGTTAGCAGAAATATATGTTACTATACTTCTACCTAGGCAGTGTACCTATCGTTTTACGGGTATAGTGATTAAGTGGGTTGTCGAACTCAGGGACCTCTTTCAATTAACTGACAAATTAAATTAACCTAATTGAGAAAACTAATCTAAACTAATAAAACAGGAAATTGTCACTTTTTGAATGGGTTTTACTAGTCTAAGCAAATTTAAATAACCAAAGAAATTAAAAGAACAAATAAACCAAATTAAGCAAACTCAAACAAATAACGATTTGAAAATCTAATAATTAAAAGGTGCTCCCCGAGTTGTTCTGCTCACCTAATTCTTCAGATTTTATTATTAACTCTTCCCCTAACTTTCTATAATTAACTCAGAAACTATAATTAATTCGTCAATGGCTAAGTCTAACGAATCCTAACTAGTTGCTTGAATTAGCAGCAGACTAATGCTCTAATCCGGACACAACTAATCGCATAAAGAACAGTTTCTATGGGAGTCCGATTAACCTATAGGCGGGATCACACTTCTAGTCATTAATAAGGTTCGAATTCCTATGTTTAGTTTACTATCTCAGCTCTCGCGTGTTGATTAGAAAACTACAAAAATTATCTTAATTATTGGCCAGATAATTAAAACACATTAAGAGCAGGAATCGAACTAATTATAAAAACAAAGTTGTATGGAAAAATTAATATAACATAATCGTCAGGAATTAGGCTCGCTTCCCAACTCGGGAAGCTAAAAATAAACTACTCACTCATGATTTCAAGGACAAAAACAAACATTAAAACAGATATTAAATGTCACGTAACGAACAAGAACGTAACAAGAGATAATAAAATAACAACACGAAATCAATTTTACTAAAACTGTCGGTTTCTCTCCTCCGCGTCGGACTGCTGTTGCCGCGCCTGCTTGCCTCGGTTCTTGATTTGGTGTTGAACAGATGCGGGTGTAGTGTTGGTTGACGAAAGTTCGTGGAGGTGTGCGTGGCTGGAGAATTCGAACAATATGGATGGATGATGGCTGCGAACGAATGTGTTATGGAGGTATGTGGTGTGTGGATGATCGGTGGTGTACGAACAAATTAGTCGTGGATGTAATGATGGTATGGTGGTGGGTGTCGGGCAAATCAAATGCAAGGGGGCAGAGCAGTCCCAAGCGATTGACAATCAGAGCAGTGCTGACAAATTTGATGGAACAGTGGAAAAATATGTATCTCTTCGGTTGCGGCTAGGGCTCTGGATTGTATATTCGAGAATTGTTCGCTCCCCCTCGATGTCGATCACCCCTCCAAATATATAGCGCTGGTGGTTTATCTTTAAGATAAAAAAATATTTATCTTTCCTTCATCCTAGTACCAATCTTTATGTAGCCCACCATATTTTATTCCTGCAAATGTCTCGTGCAATTCAATGAACCAGCCCACTTTATTTTCTTTTTTTGTAATTTTCATGCAGCCCATCTTCTCCAATTGTAACAATGTGCAACCCACGTCCGTCCAATGTATACACACATATATAATACATATATATATATATAATATGTATGTATATATATACATACATGTTACATATAGATGTATTGTATATGTAACGATGTTTTCCTACATTAGATAAATAAAATATATCAGTTCTCATTTAAATATAAATCATAGAAAAATATAAGATAAGTGTGAAATATAAGCCAATTCATTACGAATATTAAATAAAATAAACCATTAAAAGTATATATATTTTGCACTTATCAAACTTCCTCACACTTAGTTTTTGTTTGTCCTCAAGCAAATATAGAATATGACTACCTTTAAGACCGTAGTATTGAAACCTAGGATCAAACAAGTGCTGACGGAAAACAAGCAAAATGACAATCAAAAGAATAGTTCTGCTATTTTGTTGTAGGTTTTCACAAACAGTGAAAAAGAATAGAGTTAAAAGCATGGAGAGGTTAGATTATAGAAACTGAACATAGAATAGTTTGGGATCTTCCATCGTTTCTTTCTCTAACCTTTGGATGACAAGGGGTGTGAAGTAACGCCTTATTCCGCGATACCTTTCAACACCACGTACTCATGATCAGAATAGGCAAAAAATGTCATAAATGTTTAACTTTCCATATTTCTTTTCTTCTCTAACATTTTTTCCTTCAGTTGCACATTCAATTCATCCCCCCAGACTTTTCTCTTCACCCTTGTAGCGGCTTTGGGCCTTCTATCCCAGATCAGATGACCTTAGGTAGATGGGTGATGAAGCACCCCAAGGACTTAATAACCGAATGAAGAGGCCTGTTTTGGTTCAGAAATTTTAATTCAAATCAGCGGAGTACCTTGCCTTATCCTTTTCATACCAAACTTTCTCATCATTCCCAAAATCCCAAACTAGACTAATTCAGTTTTCAATAATCAGCTAATCCACCAAATTTCAGTGAAAACAGATTCATATTGGATAAAACAATACATACAAACAGCCGAAAGAAGAAAGATTCTTGAGGTGGCCATCAGGCTTGTTTTCAAAACCTCAACAAAAGTTTTTTCACCTAGAGATTCAATATTTATTGGCACCTAAAAGAGAGACAATTCTTTCAAAGCAAAAGGGCAATCAAAAGAAAATGTGGCATTAGGTGCAATGACAATATTTAGAACGAACTCCTACTTCCTCACACTTAAGAGGAGCAATGTCCTCATTGTTCACAAATTCAAACCAGGAAGAGGACTTTCTAAATATTGCAAATTCATGGACGTTATTTATTAAAAGCGCAAGCTGGACTAAAATAAGAGTGAAAGGACACGAAAACTCCCCTGATATCTTTGGATTGAGGAAGGGCTCCTTCCTCACACTTAGGTACATCACTGGGGTAGAAATCTTCAGATTGAGCTTCCTCACACTTAAGTCCTTTACCGGGGCAGGAGTCTTCCTCACACTTGCTGTGAAGCAAGTGTCCAGCCAATGGAGTGTCTATGATCACCACACCTGCAAACACCTCAGAGAAACACAAAAACTTGACACTTAAAAGTATCACGTTAAACGCATGGGCTCTGAAACCTCGAGTGAGTAAACTGAGCAGCAAGAGACCTAATAAAAATTCAAAATGCTAAAAATAAAACAAAACTAGAAAATAAAGGCAAAAACATTAAAAACATAAATTAAACAGAATACTACCACTGGGTTGCCTCCCAGTCAGCCGCCCTTCTTTATAGGTAGATGGAGTTTTTTTTTTTGAACAGGAATTAAGCTACTGCAATTATAATCAGAGAAAAAGATTACAAAATAAATGTAAAGATCCGGTTTGCTACCCCAATCCGGGGAGCTAAACTAACTACTCAAACATAATTATAAAAATAACAAAAACAACAAAGGAAGAACACATTGACAGTTTAGATAAACAAGAAGAAGAAACTCTGTTAGACGATTCCCCGCTCCGCCTTCTATCGTCACGTGTCTTTGCATTAATCCTCTATCAAAAATGTGATGTGTAACAATGGTGGATTTGTGGGTGTGGAAGGGAGGAGGGTGTAGCCCCTCTGTTGGAGGCGGTTGTATGTGGGCGTGAACCCCCCATATCAAACCCTACTCTCGTCTTTTATAGAAGCTGTAGCAGCCTTCTACAGTCTCCATATGATTTTCTATCTTGTATGTAGATAAAGTGCAGCGTTCTATGGTATATAATAGTGATAAATATCCATGAGATAATTGCTCTCCAGCGTGAGTTGCTAATCATGACGCTCACCGCTTTATGATATGATAATTGTATCAATTTGATGATCATCAAATGATAACGTGCAGTAGATGTTGATATACTGAATCTATCGTGCTTGTGATATTTATTATATATATATATATAATCGCTATATTGTAATGCTCCTGTATTTGACACATAAAATATATCAGTACATATCAAAACTTAAATCTTGAGAAAAACATATGATAAGTGAGAAATATGACATGAAATTATTATGAAAATAGAAAGAATTAAAGCCCTAAAACTAGATGTATTTCGCACTTATCAAACTTCCTCACACTTAGCTTTTGTTTGTCCTCAAGCAAATAAAGAATAAAACCTTCTCTTAGGTTGTAGCATCGAATCTCAAGATCAAACAAGTGCAGAAGGAAATCAAGCAAAATGACAATCAAAAGAATAATCCTGCTTTTAGCTGTAAGTTTTCACAAACAGTGAAAGAAGAACAATTATGTAAAAGCATGGAGAAGTTTGATTGCATAAACTAAATACAGATTAGCTTGGGATCTTTCACCAATTTCTTTCCTCTAGCCTTTGGATGACAAGGGGTGTGAAGTAACACCTTATTCCGTGATACCTTTCAACACCACATACTCATGATCAGAAACAAAAAATTAAACTACAATTAACTTTTCTTTCGCATGCAAAAACTATCTTCTTCAAGAAATATATACAAAACAAACGAATTATTGTGAATTACAGAGTTATTCCGTAACCCAGACTTTTCTCTCTATCCTTGTAACGGTGTTGGGCCAACTATCCCAGATCCCGAGACCTTAGGTAGATAGGTGTTAAGGCACCCCCTAGGACTTAATAACCGGATAGACGAGGCATGCTTTGTTAGGAAAATTTCTGATCAGCAGAGTACCTTGCCTTATCCTTTCATTCCAAACTTTCACATCATTTCCAAAATCTCAAACTAAACTAATTCAGTTTACACAATCAACTAATCCACCAAATTTCAGTGAAAACAGAAGTAGTTTGAATAAAAACAAGTTAGATTAGACAGACAACTTTAAGCAAGGGAATCCTTGAGGTTGTCACCTGGCTCAATTTCAAACTTCCACAAACATTTTCACCCAAGAATTCAATATTTATACGCACTCAAAGAAGTGATTCTCTCAAAGCAATAGGACAAACAAAAACAAGTGTGGCATATAAGCGTAACTGGCATATTTTCAGGGAAAGGTCTCTACTTCCTCACACTTAAGAGGAGCAATGTCCTCATTGTTCAAAAATAATAATCAAGAAAAGACCTTTCAAAATATGTCAGACTCGTGAAGGATTTCATTCAGGACAACATGGACTGAATTAATAAGCATTAAAAAGCATGATAGGCTGAACACAAACATTAAAAATAAAGAAACTAAAACTCCACTGATATCGTAGATTGAGGAAGGTTCCCTTCCTCACACTTAAGCTTGAACAATGGGGGTAGTAGCATTCCTCACACTTGCATTCAAGGAAGTGTCCAGCCTTGGAGAGTATAAAATACCACAAGAAATTCCACCTGCACACACTCACAAAATTACCACAGAAACGCTAAAAAGCGTTGCATTAAAAGCACAGGCACCACTGCCATCTCTGAATGAAAGAAAAACAAAAATAAAACCAGAAAACAAAAATAAAAACAAAAATAAAACATAAATTTAACCACTGGGTTGCCTCCCAGTAAGCTGCCCGTCTTTATAGTCTTTGGCTAGACTCCCGCTTTGTTATCCTGGATCAAAAATAAAAGTAGACACCAACTTTGCCAGGAAAACAAAGTAGGCAGTAATTAAAAGCAAACTACCTGGATCAAAACAAATCGTTATTTCGGCAAATAAAATAGGAAAGTAAATACTCCACAAAACCTGGTGTTTGAGGAGATACTGCCTGTAACGTAGTACTAACAGGAGACCAGGAGCTGATGGCTTTTCCTTCTCAAATTCAAGGACATAGACGTCCTCCTCCTGTTGTTTCGGCTCCTGGAGGCAAAGTTGAAATTGCTGACGAATTGGTGGTGGTGTTTTCTCCTCAGATTTGAGAATATAGATATCCTCTTCCGGTTGGTGAGGCTTTATAGAAAATTCATTATGGCAGACAATTGTGGTAGAAGCTTTAATCTCTTCATCTTTTATGAAATCGTCCTCAACTGGTGCTTCTACCGGCTCGGAGTTAGACTCAGGCAAGATATTCTGCTCTACAGACAGAGGACTTTCCCACCAATAAAGTTCTCGATCAGATCGTGGTGGTGTTTGATATCCAATCAGTCTTTGAAAAGCAAGTACTATTTCCCGTTTGTGCTGTAAAGCTTGTTCCACCATCAATCTCGTCTCTGCATCATAACTGCTCTCCATTCTCAATAACTAGTCTATCAAAAAAATACAAAGTAAAATAGAACTACTAATAAAAAAACACAAAAACAAAATTAACTAACTCAAAAGAATAAAACTAAAATGTAAATAAACTGTCAAATTAAATTATGAACTAGTAAATAAACAAATATATCCTAATTTAACTATACAAAAAAACACAAATTAAACAAAAGAAAATTAATCGTAAAAAGAGAATACGGAATTTGAAATCGCATTAAAAACCAAAGTCAAAACGGATCAAATTAACAGAAAAAGAAATAAAGTAAATAAAGTAAAAAGAGAGAAAAAATCAAGTAAAACGTAAACAGACAAAGAAAAGTAAAAACAAACTCACTTAACACTATATCATATCGAAGTCCAGAAGTGAAATTGAAAACATATGGAAGTCAAACCAAATTCAAAAAGAAAATTTGCCAGATGACGACAAAAGAAAAATCAAAACGAAAAACGAAAACGAAAAGTAATGAAAAGAAAAGAAAAAAAAACGTGAGTTATACGTACTACCAAACTAACGAAAAAAAAATCAAATAAAGAACAAAAGTTACGTGCAGACGTTATATCGTGAGTGGTTAAATTGGTGTAAAATTAAATGAAAAGAAATTAAATCTCAAAATAAACGTCGGGCTGCAAACAAATCCCGGTCGTGGTAGTATAGTAAAATGTAAGCGACCGGATATCGAACCGTGGGACTAATATACATATAATAGTACCTAAGCGTGTCACTAAAAGGGGGGATTAATTGACTTGTATAAGAATAAAAAGGACAGATAAAATAAACTAAGTTAACAGATAAATTAAATGGAACTCTGGGTCAGGTTATTATAATCTGCATAATTGAGCTATCTCTACTGGTTTAATAATTTGGCAAGGTTCCTGTAATTATCTTAAGGACTAAGTCATAGCCTCATAAGAACTCGTTCACCTGTAATGCAAGGTCCGATGAAAACTCAAGCAAAAGCCTGCAAACGGCAGAGGAGTGTTGAGGAATTACATTTGCAACTGAATACTAACTTATTAAATCATAACAAGTTTCCTCCAGATTTACGTCTTAATTAACCTATCTATTTATCACCGGTCTGATCAAAATAGACTTAGGAAAGCAATTTAATAAACTCATGACATTTATTAAAAAGGTGCGAGATAACCTTTAAAACGTAACAAACTATATTTAAATAAACTAGTAAAAATAATGCATAATTAATACAAACACATAATAACCATTCCCAGAGTATACGTAACTAGCCTAACATATTAAATAGAAAAAAACAGAAACAAGAGTAATAGAAATCATCTGTAATCACTCCAGCTCGCTCTGCTATTTTGTATACGTAGGGCTAGAGGTGGATATGGTGGACTGTAAAATAAATAAAATGGAGAAGGCGGGAGAAGAGAAATGAGATGGCGTGAGGTGAAGTGGATGTTGGGTCGTGGATGGATTGATGGATGGTGGATTCTCTTTTGAGCAGAAGGCTCGTTGGTTTATATAGGGAAAGGAAGAGGAGTAAATGAAGATAGGCAGACGCGTGAGCAAGTTGATTGAGGCGGTGGATAGGATAACGTTTGATTGCAGCTCATTGATTGCTCATTTATTGCTTGCTTCATTGATTGCAGGGGACAAAGCGTGTGCAGAGTAGATGGATAGGTTGCAGACAGTGGACGAGTGGACGAGTTGCAGAAGTCGCCGAAGGAAAGTTGCAGATGAAGACGGGCGAAGAAGATAAGCTCGCGCACATTTACACGCGTCCGCTTCGAATGAGGCGGTAGCCTCTCAGTGTTGTCCGCCTGTTTTCAGGCGGTTGTCTCTTATCACTCACGTCCGCCTGTTTTCTCGACGTCGCAGATCACTCACGTCCGCCTGTTTTTAGGCGGTTGCCTCTGTCTATCGTCCGCCCATTAAGAGGCGGTTCACTACTGCCTTGTCCGCCAATATAGAGGCGGTTGTCACACCCCTCTCTTGTCCGCCTGTTATTGAGCGGTACAGGCTTGTGTCACGTCCGCATGAATGCATGCGGTTGCATGTAACCACCTATTTTCTTCTTCAAACTTCGACTCGCTCTACATTCCTCGTTTGGACTCCGTTTTCTGAGCCGTTTGCGTCTATGCGTTCGTCTCTTTGCCTACTTTACTCCCAGCTTGGTTTTCCTCATGTTAAACCAATAAATTTGTGAGATAAACAATAAAACATAAACTAGAGGAAAACTAACCAAAGTGGAGAAATGAGCAAGAAAAGTGCTAATATTATATATGAAATACACCTATAAATCATGCTCACTTGGACACTTATCATTACGAGAAGATCAAATAAAAAAGAGAAGAAGTAAAGTAAATAAATAAAAAAGAAAAACTAAACTAAACTAAAAAAAATCTCAATCAAATTAAATAAAATTGTCAGTTAATCGTGTCAGAGGTCCCCGGCAACGGCGCCAAAAACTTGTTAGCAGAAATATGTGTTACTATACTTCTACCTAGGCAGTGTACCTATAGTTTTGCGGAATAGTGAATTGAGTGGGATTGTCGATCTCAGGGACCTCGTTCAATTAATTGACAATTTATTTACTAACTGAAAAACTAAACTAAGAAAACAGGAAATGTCACTTTTTCAGGTTTTACTTAATTTAATAAAAAGAATGACTAAACAAACTAACATAAAATAATGAAACCGTAAAAAGATAAAAATAAACTAAATAAAGAAATAAAGATTGAATCTAAAGAAGCACCCCGGATTGTTCTGCAAACCTTCACTTTATTATTAATAAACTTTTCCCTAATTCTGCAATAAACTCAGGAATTATAAATAGTTCATTGACCGGTCCCTGTACAACGAACCCTAACTAACTGAAATAACAAGCCGCAAACCATGCCCAAGTTATCAAGTTAATAGCATTAAACACAATTCCTATTGGAGACAGATTAACCTATAGGCAAATCATGCTTCTAGTCAATAATCCGGTTTAACTTCCTATGTCTTGTTAACTAATCTCAGCGCCGCATTTTGATTAGAAAACTACAAATATTGCTTTAATAATTAGCTAGAAAATTAAAGCGCATGAAGAACTGGAATTAAACTATTGCATTATTGAATTAGTAAAACTTGTTAGCAGAAATATATGTTACTATACTTCTACCTAGGCAGTGTAGCTATCTTGCAACTGGATCCTTAATGGTCAATTCATGAGTATACTCCGTATCCGATGCAGTACCCAAAAATTTCTTGATCCTAGAACCGTTCACCTTGAATGTCTCTCCCTTGGCATTCACTAACTCTACTGCTCCGTATGGAGATATACTGACAATGGTGTAAGGTCCTGACCAATATGACTTCAATTTACCTGGGAAGAGCTTGAGCCTCGAGTTGAATAACAGAACTTGCTCACCAGCCTTGAACTCACGCCTCGCTATCATCTTGTCATGCCAACGCTTGGTTCTCTCCTTATATATGACAGCATTCTCATAAGATTCATTCCTGAGTTCCTCTAATTCAGTCAACTGGAATTTGCGCTTATCACCAGCTTTTTGCAAATCAAAATTCAGCGCCTTCAACGCCCAGTAGGACTTGTACTCCAGCTCTACAGGCAAATGACATGCCTTACCAAAAACTAGCTTGTATGGAGACATACCGATGGGTGTCTTGAAGGCGGTGCGGTAGGTCCAAAGCGCATCATCCAATTTGAGTGACCAATCTTTACGAGAAGAATTCACCGTCTTTTGCAAAATCCACTTAAGCTCTTGGTTTGTCACCTCGGCCTGCCCATTTGTCTGAGGATGATAAGGTAAAGCTACCTTATGTCGAACCCCGTACTTCTTCAGCAAGGCATCAAACTGGCGGTTGCAAAAGTGGGAACCACCATCACTAATAATCGCTCGAGGGACACCGAATCTAGTGAAAATATTCTTCTTGAGGAACTTCACAACAACTTTAGCATCGTTAGTAGAAGAGGCAAGGGCTTCCGCCCATTTAGAAACATAATCAACAACTACTAAGATGTAAAGATTACCGAATGAATTTGGAAAAGGACCCATGAAATCAATACCCCACACGTCGAATAACTCAACTTCTAGAATGTTATTCAATGGAAATTCATTACGACGAGAGAGGTTACCTTGCCTTTGGCACCGATCACATGTAGAAACAAAAGCATGACAATCCTTATGAAGGGTGTTCCAGAAGAAACCTGACTCGAGTACCTTCGCTGCTGTACGAGTGGCACCATGATGCCCACCGGCTTCTCTGGAATGGCAATGGAGGAGAATGTCTCTAACTTCGGACTTCTGAACACATCTCCTAATGATTCCATCTGCGCAAACCTTAAAAAGGTAAGGATCATCCCAAAAATAATGTCTAACAACAGAAAAGAACCTCTTCCTCTGCTGGTATGTCATGTCAGCTGGAACAATCTTCTTGACAAGGTAGTTCGCAATATCTGTGAACCATGGATCATCAACCTCTTCAACTGCAAATGCTGATTCATCAGGAAAAGACTCATTGATATGAGTACCGTCATCACTAGCCTCCATCCTAGATAGATGATCTGCCATAACATTCTGCGTCCCCTTCTTATCCCTGATCTCAATGTCAAACTCTTGAAGGAGAAGAATCCACCTGATTAACCTGGGCTTTGATTCTGCCTTAGCAAACAAATACTTAAGCGCAGAATGGTCAGTATGCACAACAACTTTACTACCCAGCAAATAAGATCGAAACTTATCCAAAGCAAAAACAACTGCTAGTAATTCCTTCTCTGTGGTTGCATAATTCTTCTGGGCATCATTTAAAGTACGACTAGCATAATAAATAACCCGAAGAATTTTATCCAGCTTCTGACATAAAACAGCCCCCACAGCATAATCACTAGCATCACACATGATTTCAAAAGGCAAAGTCCAATCAGGAGATACGACAATGGGTGCAGAAATAAGCTTCTCTTTCAACAAATTAAAAGCTGCTAAACATTCGTCAGAAAAATGGAATTTAACATCTTTCGCAAGTAGATCACAAAAAGGCTTAGTAATCTTGGAAAAGTCTTTAATAAATCTTCTATAAAAACCAGCATGTCCGAGAAAACTGCGAACATCTTTAACAGAAGAAGGGGGTGGAAGCTTCTCAATTACCTCAATTTTTGCACGATCCACCTCTATACCTTTAGATGATATCTTGTGACCAAGAACGATTCCTTCCCGAACCATGAAATGGCATTTCTCCCAATTTAACACCAAGTTGGTCTCCTCACACCTGGCTAAAACAAGATCAAGGTTCTCTAGACAAGCTTCAAATGTTAGTCCAAAAACAGAAAAGTCATCCATGAAAACCTCAATACACTTCTCAATATAATCAGAAAAGATAGCCATCATACAGCGCTAAAAAGTAGCAGGAGCATTGCATAATCCAAAAGGCATTCTTCTATAAGCATAAGTTCCATAAGGACAAGTAAAAGTAGTCTTATCCTGATCCTCAGGAGCTATGGGAATCTGAAAGTAGCCAGAATAACCATCCAGAAAACAATAGTAATCATGTCTAGCTAATCTCTCAAGCATTTGATCAATAAAGGGGAGGGGAAAATGGTCCTTACGAGTAGATTCATTCAACTTTCTATAATCAATACACACTCGCCAACCTGTAGTAGTGCGCTGAGAAATCAACTCACCCTTATCATTAGGAACAACAGTAATCCCCCCCTTTTTCGGTACTACCTGTGCGGGGCTCACCCACTTACTATCAGAAATAGGATAAATAATCCCTGCATCAAGTAATTTGATTACCTCTTTCTTAACTACCTCTTTCAGAACTGGATTGAGGCGTCTCTGAGGCTGAGCAAGTGGTCGGTAAGCATCCTCCATGTAAATCCGGTGTGAGCACAACTGAGGGCTGATTCCTTGAATGTCTGCTATCGACCAACCGATAGCTTTAGTATGTTTTCGTAGCACCTCCAGAAGTTGTTTTTCCTGTAAAATTGTCAAATCAGAAGAAATGATAACAAGTAATTCAGATGGTTCTTTAAGGAAAACATATTTCAAATGAGGAGGAAGGGGTTTCATCTCCACTGCAGGAGGTTTCTCAATAGATGGTCGCGGTCGGTCAGCACTTCTCTCGACTTTCTCAAATTTCTGCTGATATGAGTGGTAGTGTGGCCGCCTCTTATTCAGCTCCTCTGCCATGAGGGTGATGTCTGGGTCCTCATCATCTGCCTCGCAGGATGCCATAAGGCATCTCTCCAGAATCTCCTCCTCTTCCATGCTAAGATGAACTTCCTGCACTAAAGAATCAACAGGATCCAACACAAAACAGGACTGTACAGCTGCAGGACGCTTCAAATTACGTGTCATATCAAAAACAACTTGTTCATCATGAAATCTCAAAATTATCTTTCCTCCCTCAACATCAATAAGAGTACGAGCAGTCCTCATAAATGGTCTACCTAGAATCAATGGCACATCTTTATCCTCCTCCATATCAATAACAATAAAATCAGCTGGGAAGATAAATTTACCAACAGAAACTACCAAATCCTCCACTTTACCCTTGGGATAAATAATAGAACGGTCAGCTAACTGTAATTGCACTGAAGTGGGAGAACATTGACCTACTCCTAGTTTCTCAAAAATTGAAAGAGGCATCAAATTAATACTTGCTCCCAAATCACATAAACCGTTACCACAATCTACCTCCTTGATAGTGCTGGGAATGATAGGAAGACCTGGATCTCCCAACTTTGGTGGTAGCTTCTTCAAAAGGACTGCCGACACTCTCTCTGTCAGCTTCACTGTGTCAGTTTCCTGCAAAGAACGCCTATTAGATAAAATATCCTTCATAAACTTAGCATAAATAGGCATCTGAGATAAATCATCAGAAAAAGGAATATTAATAGTCAACTTCTTAAAGATATTAAGAAATTTTCCGAATTGTTCATCCAAATTCTTTTTCTTCAGCCTGTTAGGAAAAGGAATAGGAGGATCATAAGAAACTTGAGAAGGTTTAACAATTAAAGGTTCAGAAGACTCCTTCTCCTTGGGAATTTCAATTTCTTCAACTTCAGGTAGAGACTCTCCTGGCTTGTCAGATCCTTCTTCAGCTTCAGGAGCATTGGAAACCAACTCCTTACCGCTTCTCAAGGTCACTGCCTTTAATTGTTCTCTCGGGTTTGGATCGGTCCGACTAGGAAGTGACCCTGCAGGTCTCTGTGCTAGCTGCTCTGCAAGCTGGCTCATCTGTCTCTCCAAGTTTTGATTAATAGCGGCCTGATCTGCAAACTTAGCATCAAACTTGGACTCAATTTCAACAAATTTAGCGTTAGTAGCTTGTCCTTGTTTCAAAATCTCTACTAACATACTCTCAATCTTACTATTACCTCCCTGAGAATTCTGAGACTGATCTGGCTGCCTATTAAAATAAGACTGTCTATTTTGATTAAAACCTTGGTTACACATTTGTTGATCATTACCTCTCCACGGGGGATGCTGGTTATTCCTCCAGATGTTCTGATTAAAATTGTTGAAATAAGGGTTACCTGGTCTGTTGTTGATTGAATTTACCTCCTCTGGGTTACCGATGTATCCAGGTCCCTCGCAGTTGTAAGTCTCATGAGCTCCTCCACAAATGTCACAACAAGGATTCAGGTACTGGGAAGAAGTAGCTGCTGCTTTCACCGTTTGCTGTGTCTGACCAAGAGTGAGTTTCTCCACTGCTTTCGCTATGGCAGTCAACTGAGCAGATAGATGATCCTGAGGGGGTAAATGATATAGTCCGGCCTCTTTCTTGGACTCTCCTCTCCCCTTATTCTTACACCACTGTCTGGTGCTCGCGGTCATCGAATCCAGAAGCTCAATTGCTGCTGCACCTGTCTTATTCATAAAATTTCCTCCAGAAGCAGAATTTAGTAAAAGCTTGTTTGAATCATTTAAACCACCAAAGAATGCTAACACTAAATCTCTATCACTCATACCATGGTGTGGGCATAAAATCTGAAGCTCTCTAAACCTATCCCATGAATCATATAAAGACTCACCTGGTTCCTGACAAAAACTATTAATCTCACCGATCTTTTCTCTGGTCTTGGATGGTGGATAATATTTGTTCAGAAACTTACGTGCTAGCTCCGCCCAGGTAGTGATACTCTGTGGTTGTAGACTCCTTAGCCATCTAGAAGCTCCATCCTTTAAGGAGTAGGGAAACAACTGCAGTCGAATCCTCTGGTTCAGGTTCCCGGTCTTGTTGAAAGCATTGCAAAAATCTAGGAACCTCGAGATGTGATGTGGTGCGTTGTCAGAATCGACCCCACTAAACTGGCCTTGATGAAATAGCGTGGTGATGTAGCTAGTCTTGAACTGCCAGGCCTCCATCTCTGCTGGTGTGATTTCGGGGAGAACAATAGCAGAAGGTCTCCCCTCGACCGACGGTTGTTGATGCTCATTCAATGTGCAGTCAGCCATGTTGAATTGTAACCTTCTTCTTCTATGGAAAAGTCTCTCAATTTCAGGCTCAAAGTCAGCTAATGGTCCTCCTACAGAACGAGTTTGACGCATAAAACAAATTAGTTGTCTGTAAAAAGTACTAGCTAAGTACAAATAAAATAATTCCTAAGCTACAAACATTCAATTCGACGATGAATAGAAGTCAACCAAATTATTGAAATAAAATATAAAGACTAAAGTAACGTACATGAGTAAAGAGAAAACAAAGCTACTGATAATAAATAAAGAAAATTAAAACGTAAGGAACTTACCTACTGCTATTGAATGAAAAAGTACGTAACCAAAACTAGTTGAAAAACAAATTCAAGAACCTACGTATACTAAGAATACCGAAAAAAAAACAACGAAGGGAATTGAATTCAAAGGTATGAAGAGTACGGAACAAAACTTTAATTCGAAACAAAAATCAAACAGAACAAATTTGACTAAAAATAAAATGATAATAAAAAAACAAAATTAAAATAAATCTCAATCAAATAAATAAAAATGTCAATTAACCGTGCTGGAGGTCCCCGGCAACGACGCCAAAAACTTGATAGCAGAAATATATTTACTATACTTCTACCTAGGCAGTGTATGTACCTATCGTTTTACGGGTATAGTGATTAAGTGGGTCGTCGAACTCAGGGACCTCTTTCAATTAACTGACAAATTAAATTAACCTAATTGAGAAAACTAATCTAAACTAATAAAACAGGAAATTGTCACTTTTTGAATGGGTTTTACTAGTCTAAGCAAATTTAAATAACCAAAGAAATTAAAAGAACAAATAAACCAAATTAAGCAAACTCAAACAAATAACGATTTGAAAATCTAATAATTAAAAGGTGCTCCCCGAGTTGTTCTGCTCACCTAATTCTTCAGATTTTATTATTAACTCTTCCCCTAACTTTCTATAATTAACTCAGAAACTATAATTAATTCGTCAACGGCTAAGTCTAACGAATCCTAACTAGTTGCTAGAATTAGCAGCAGACTAATGCTCTAATCCGGACACAACTAATCGCATAAAGAACAGTTTCTATGGGAGTCCGATTAACCTATAGGCGGGATCACGCTTCTAGTCATTAATCAGGTTCGAATTCCTATGTCTAGTTTACTATCTCAGCTCTCGCGTGTTGATTAGAAAACTACAAAAATTATCTTAATTATTGGCCATATAATTAAAACACATTAAGAGCAGGAATCGAACTAATTATAATAACAAAGTTGTATGGAAAAATTAATAAACATAATCGTCAGGAATTAGGCTCGCTTCCCAACTCGGGAAGCTAAAAATAAACTACTCACTCATGATTTCAAGGACAAAAACAAACATTAAAACAGATATTAAATGTCACGTAACGAACAAGAACGTAACAAGAGATAATAAAATAACAACACGAAATCAATTTTACTAAAACTGTCGGTTTCTCTCCTCCGCGTCGGACTGCTGTTGCCGCGCCTGCTTGCCTCGGTTCTTGATTTGGTGTTGAACAGATGCGGGTGTAGTGTTGGTTGACGAAAGTTCGTGGAGGTGTGCGTGGCTGGAGAATTCGAACAATATGGATGGATGATGGCTGCAAACGAATGTGTTATGGAGGTATGTGGTGTGTGGATGATCGGTGGTGTACGAACAAATTAGTCGTGGATGTAATGATGGTATGGTGGTGGGTGTCGGGCAAATCAAATGCAAGGGGGCAGAGCAGTCCCAAGCGATTGACAATCAGAGCAGTGCTGACAAATTTGATGGAACAGTGGAAAAATATGTATCTCTTCGGTTGCGGCTAGGGCTCTGGATTGTATATTCGAGAATTGTTCGCTCCCCCTCGATGTCGATCACCCCTCCAAATATAGCGCTGGTGGTTTATCTTTAAGATAAAAAAATATTTATTTTCCTTCATCCTAGTACCAATCTTTATGTAGCCCACCATATTTTATTCCTGCAAATGTCTCGTGCAATTCAATGAACCAGCCCACTTTATTTTTTTTTTTGTAATTTTCATGCAGCCCATCTTCTCCAATTGTAACAATGTGCAACCCACGTCCGTCCAATGTATACACACATATATACATATATAATATATATATATATAATATGTATGTATATATATACATACATGTTACATATAGATGTATTGTATATGTAACGATGTTTTCCTACATTTGACAAATAAAATATATCAGTTCTCATTTAAATATAAATCATAGAAAAATATAAGATAAGTGTGAAATATAAGCCAATTCATTACGAATATTAAATAAAATAAACCATTAAAAGTATATATATTTCACACTTATCAGTGAAAATCTTAAAAAGGGTTTTAGTGAAAAAAAGAAAGAAAAAGAAGAAGAAAAAAAAGAAAAAAATCTTCTTCCAAAGGAAAAGCATTATATTCCTTGAGGTTGTAAAAAGTGCCTCAAAATAAAAGACATAAACAAGAGTTTTTCCTTTTGTTTTTCTCCTAAATTCCCCGTGGAAGTCAACTATGTGAGCAATCAAGGGTACAGGCAGCCATGGCAACAGGGGAACCCACCCCCTCACAACTTTCAAAGTCAAGCCGGCTACCAGGGAGGTCAGAGGCAATACCGACCATCCCATCCCGCGTTGTCATCAGGGGCTGAAATGGCTGAATTGCGAGACATGATGTCAGCCCTGATGAACAAGACCCAAGACGCTCACAACGAGATCTCAACCATTCGCAAGGCGCACAAAGCGTTCCAGTTGCAGTTACTACAACTTCTGGCACAACCTAGACAACACGGTCAACTTCCATCCCAAACACAAACCAATCCAAGGGAGCATGCGAATTCAGTCACCATCCTGTCAAAGATCTCGAATGATGCCAAATAGCCAAAAAGGCTAAGTGTAGGGTGGTTCCTCCTCCCGCATTCATATTTTTCCAACAGGGGAGCCTCGCTTTCCATTTAATCTTTTTCTTTTATTGTGGTTTATGTTGTTTTCTTTGTTAATTGCTTCATGGTAAGTTATTCTTCTACTTTGTTCATTTCTTACTAAAAAAAAACTCAATTTTTCTTTTCATTTTGAACTCTGGGGACAATGTTCCTGCCAAGTGTATGGTAGGGATCCCCTTAAAATAAATTAAAAATAAGTTTTTTGTTTCTAATATGCATAAGTTGTGTGTTTTATCGATGTTTACTAAACTTTTTGCATGTTTTTGATTAAGATGAGACTAGGAATGAATAAATGCTTGTTCTCTCAAGAGGTAAGCTTTCTAATGACTCGTAGATTCCTGTTTTTAACTTCTTGATTCTTTTTATTTAACATAAGTACATGATCTTTCTCCTAATTCTTTCCTTTATTTACTTTTGGGTATTATTTTCTTTTCTTTTTCAAAATGTGAAAATCTTTTGGGTGAAAATCTTAAAAAGGGTTTTTGTGAAAAAAAGAAAGAAAAAGAAGAAGAAAAAAAAAGAAAAAAATCTTCTTCCAAAGAAAAAGCATTATATTCCTTGAGGTTGTAAAAAGTGCCTCAAAATAAAAGACATAAACGAGAGTTTTTCCTTTTGTTTTTCTCCTAAATTCCCCGTGGAAGTCAACTATGTGAGCAATCAAGGGTACAGGCAGCCATGGCAACAGGGGAACCCACCCCCTCACAAATTTCAAAGTCAAGCCGGCTACCAGGGAGGTCAGAGGCAATACCGACCATCCCATCCTGCGTTGTCATCAGGGGCTGAAATGGCTGAATTGCGAGACATGATGTCAGCCCTGATGAACAACACCCAAGACGCTCACAACGAGATCTCGACCATTCGCAAGGTGCACAAAGCGTTGCAGTTTCAGTTACAACAACTTCTGGCACAACCTAGACAACACGGTCAACTTCCATCCCAAACACAAACCAATCCAAGGGAGCATGCGAATTCAGTCACCATCCTGTCAAAGATCTCGGATGATGCCAAATAGCCAAAAAGGCTAAGTGTAGGGTGGTTCCTCCTCCCGCATTCATATTCTTCCAACAGGGGAGCCTCTCTTTCCATTTAATCTTTTTCTTTTATTGTGTTTTATGTTGTTTTCTTTGTTAATTGCTTCATGGTAAGTTATTCTTCTACTTTGTTCATTTCTTACTAAAAAAAACTCAATTTTTCTTTTCATTTTGAACTCTGGGGACAATGTTCCTGCCAAGTGTAGGGCAGGGATCCCCCTTAAAAAAAATTAAAAATAAGTTTTTTGTTGCTAATATGCATAAGTTGTGTGTTTTATCGATGTTTACTAAACTTTTTGCATGTTTTTGATTAAGATGAGATTAGGAATGAATAAATGCTTGTTCTCTCAAGAGGTAAGCTTTCTAATGACTCGTAGATTCCTGTTTTTAACTTCTTGATTCTTTTTATTTAACATAAGTACATGATCTTTCTCCTAATTCTTTCCTTTATTTACTTTTGGGTATTATTTTCTTTTCTTTTTCAAAATGTGAAAAATCTTTTGGGTGAAAATCTTAAAAAGGGTTTTTGTGAAAAAAAGAAAGAAAAAGAAGAAGAAAAAAATCTTCTTCCAAAGGAAAAGCATTATATTCCTTGAGGTTGTAAAAAGTGTCTCAAAATAAAAGACATAAACGAGAGTTTTTCCTTTTGTTTTTCTCCTAAATTCCCCGTGGAAGTCAACTATGTGAGCAATCAAGGGTACAGGCAGCCATGGCAACAGGGGAACCCACCCCCTCACAACTTTCAAAGTCAAGCCGGCTACCAGGGATGAAATACCCCTAAATTACTTTTATTAAAAATTAAATTATTATATGGAATTATGAATATTAAATTATTATATGGAGTTGTGTTATTTAGGGGTTTTCTCCTATTTAACCCTAATTATTATACATTATTAGATAGTATTATGAATTTAATAATAAGATTTATAAGTCAATAAATCTTGGGAAAATTACTAAACACTCCAAATATATTATAAAGATTTTAGGAAGTGTTGGAACATTGTTTTGAAACATAAAAGTCAATATAAAATTCTAGAAACCTTAAAGCTTATTAAGCCTTGCTAGAGTTGACTTTTTGAGAATGGTCAAACCAGGCCATGAAACCTATACCAATAAATAGGTTATGAAAAACCATGAAGATCGATAAAAAGAACGTCAAAAACGGATCATCCTAGCCAAAGTTATGCTAGATTGAAGTTTTGACTCAAAATTTTAAGAGATGCCACGTGTCACTCTGTGATGGGTCGCCCACACTTAGCCGATTCTCTCCCTGAATTTCGGTAACCGATTTCATTACTTTGCCCTAACTTTAGACGGCTATAACTTTTACATCTCTCAATATTTCTCCACGCCGTCTTCTCCATTCTCTTCTCCTACAACTCCTCTTTCCAACCATTACTCATACAAACCCTAACTCCTTCTGAATCAACCGGAAAATTGAGTCAAAGTAGCCACCTCGCGAAAACTGGAACTGCAATTCCAGATTTCTCTTCGCAACAGGTAAATTCGATCAGCCATAACTTCTTCGTTACTTATCCAAATTCTATGTTCTTTAGCTCGTTTTGAAGAGCTCTAATTCCTCTAAAACTTTCATGTTTATGATCTAAGCTAATTCTCAACGGATTGGAAGTGTAAGACGTCTAAAGTTTCGGTTTCATCAGCACATAAAATCATACCGAAACAGAGAGGTAAACTCGTGTTTTGCGACTTCAATATCTTTCTCTATGGAGCAAGTTAGGTTTAGTTCTTGCTACCAATACGTAGATCTACGTTTGTTCTTTCCAATGAGCCCTTACTCATAATCTAACTCGTTTTGTACTGCTAGTTATAGATTCTCAAAGTTGGCACCACGAACTGGTTAAAGTTCGAGTTTTTCCCAGTTTTCCGAATTGGAATTCGCTTAATTCGCACAATCCAGTGAGTCTCCGATCAAATTGCTCCGATATTGTTGTTCTTAGTCATGATTTCGACCTAATCCATGTGCCAATTTAGTCAATTTCGTGTTAGGTTAGGAGAATTTGTATGAATTGCATTCGATTTTAATTCTGTACCGAAATAAACCCTAACTCTCGAATCGTTTTCGAAACTTAATGTATACTGCATTATAATTGGGGAAACCGGTACCAATAGAACCGAAATTTGATTACGAATCCATAGAAACAAGAATCACTCGATTTCGTTCTGTAGATTAGGAGTTATAAGCGATTTAGTACTCGACTGGAAAACTGGAATCGGGGAAGAACTTGGGTTTCAGGGACCGTCCGATCAGAGTTTAAAGGATTGGACGGTCCAGATTAGATCGGGTGATTTAAAGATTGTTTTAGGTTTTTATAAATTCCAGTAAATAGTCTTAACTTGTTGGGTTAATTTAAATATCTTCCCGAATGTATTTTGACTTGAAATTTTAACCGTAGATTCCTTATTTTATCTAGTTTATTTTGATGTAAATTATTATGGTTTTGGAGTTTTTAAACATAAGTTATTATTTTTACAAGTTACAGGTTTTCTGGAATTATTTGGCTAAATTAAAAAGATATTTTTATGAAATAAAAATTTTATAATATGTCTAAAATGTTATAGTTACTGTATATTAAATTTGGGAATTTTTGGGCAATGGTAAAAGGTTTTAAAAATTGTGTTTATGAGTTTTTCATAAGAATAACCTATAATATAAAGTTTTTAATGTAACCAAAAATTAAAGTAAGGTTGTTAATTAACTTTTAAGCTGGGGAAAATAAGGGGAACTAAATTAACATTTTATAACAGTAAGTTTATAAATGTTTTTGTATTAGCTTTTAAGAGAAGTGAAATTATTTACATATATGTATATATATACTTACTTAAGTAGGAACTTATATAAATTAAGGAATTTAATTATCCTACATTTTTATTTACTATATTGTATGGGCGTTAATATTTTAATTAAACTAAGGGATAAATATATATATATATTTTTACGCATTTATAAAAGGGATTTAGAGGTAACTTATAGTAAATCAAGGAACTAATTAAATTACCACTTGTAATAACTGAACATTATAAGAGCTAGAACCCTAAGATATGGTAAAAGAAATATTTTATGAAATATGCTTGGAATAAAGTTAAAGGTCGAAGTAATAAGATAGTTTAAATATAGTCAGTTACGTGGGAAATGTCTTAGTTAAATTCTAATACGGGTATACTTATATATATTAAATAAATAAAGGAAACACGTTATGTTATAAACCTTAAGTCGGTTGTGTTAAGCCTAGAAGTTATTGAACATTAATAAATACAGCAAAATTTCCTAAAAATGCTATGGATAAATTTTAATACATAAAGATATATATATATATATATAAATATACATGTATATAAATACATTAATATAGTTGAGGGAAATATAATCCTTGCGATAGATAATAAGTAGGTATATATATATATATATATATAATATATATATTATATATATTAAACCTTAGGCTTTAGTCAGTGAGTGATTAAATAATCACTATTAATTTAAGAGTTATTACACAACATAACTTAACCCGGACTTGGGCTAACCCACTAAGCCCAAGTCTATGAACTCCAAAAGCCCACTTTAACAATCCAAAGAGAGTTGGGCCACTCTCAGGAATAAATTCTAAATCTTCCAAACTAAACGAGGGGCCCTAACGAAGGATTTAGTAACAAGTCAAGCCCAAACTTTTGTAAGAGAATAATGGTAAACCTGAAACTTTTAATCAGTAGGTGAAGAGGCTGTTAAGTAAGTTATAAGTCTTAACTAATCGACATTTGGAACACCTTAATTATAGGTCACTGTTAGGGAATCACTTTTACGAGTTAGTTATTGTTCTTCACATACCAGGTACGATTTCTCGTACTCCGATATTTTTGCTGATTGACTTGTGGAATGTTTTGGAAAACGCTAACTGGCTTTAAGAGGAATTTCTAAAAAGGAATTGGTTATGTGACTAACTCAGCTTGTGTGACTAACTGAGCCTTGGATGTGAAACTTACTTGGGTATTGGTTCCTTCTATTTGGTGCCCCATTAGACATTGGCTGCTTAGGGTTTACGCTTCTGCACTCTGTAGGACTGAGTGTTTTGGTATTGCTCTGGGTAGTTGGTGATCTAGTGGGGATATGGGAAAAAGGTTATTCTTGTTACTGAGTATGGATTATTTCTAATAAGTGGTGCACACACTTTTCACCGATGACTGAGAACGGGTCGGTGGCAGCGGAGGTCTGCTATACCTCGTCCATGTGGACAACTGACAGCGGAGGTCTGTTTACCTCGTCCTTGTGACAACTGACTGGCGGTGGGGGCCATCTCTCCCAATGGGTTTTATTCCACTCTTGAGTTATGGGTTCTTGGAGCTATTTTATCATTCCTAGTCCTTCGTGACTATCTGAGTTTTTCTACTCCTAACGGGTATTGGGATTAACTAAGGAGATGGATGTTCACTAACACATGCTGTGATTTCGTTCACTAACCTTATCTTTCAGTTGTTAACCTTTGTTCTTATCTTGTTATCTTGATTTGGTGAATCGTGAAATGTTTGTTCCTCTGAGTGCTTTAAGTGACTGTCTTCAAGTTATTATTTATTTAAGAATTGTGTTATAAGTTGTTTTTGGAGGATCGTACCAGTTCCATTCCAGGGAACTGACCCGCCCCTTTCGGGGTGGGCTGCTTGGTTTCATCTTGCAGGTACGACTTGATTTACAGGTGGCCACGAAGAGAATGAGCGTTTGGGATGGGACTAGGTTTTGTGGAGAGTTATTGTGTTTAATTTCTATTATGTTTGTGTTAAGTTTTTCTCGAGTTCAGACCGTAGCTTTTGTAGTTTGTAAGTTGTAATTGGTGAGGTTTGGTGCCGGGTGTTTGGAACCCGATGATCTGTACGCCTTTAGTATTTTATTTCCGCCATAAATATGTTAAATAGGGGCGTTACAAGGGAGGTCAGAGGCAATACCGACCATCCCATCCTGCGTTGTCATCAGGGGCTGAAATGGCTGAATTGCGAGACATGATGTCAGCCCTGATGAACAAGACCCAAGACGCTCACAACGAGATCTCGACCATTCGCAAGGTGCACAAAGCGTTGCAGTTGCAGTTACAACAACTTCTGGCACAACCTAGACAGCACGGTCAACTTCCATCCCAAACACAAACCAATCCAATGGAGCATGCGAATTCAGTCACCATCCTGTCAAAGATCTCGGATGATGCCAAATAGCCAAAAAGGCTAAGTGTAGGGTGGTTCCTCCTCCCGCATTCATATTCTTCCAACAGGGGAGCCTCTCTTTCCATTTAATCTTTTTCTTTTATTGTGTTTTATGTTGTTTTCTTTGTTAATTGCTTCATGGTAAGTTATTCTTCTACTTTGTTCATTTCTTACTAAAAAAAAACTCAATTTTTATTTTCATTTGGAACTCTGGGGACAATGTTCCTGCCAAGTGTAGGGCAGGGATCCCCCTTAAAAAAAATTAAAAATAAGTTTTTTTGTTTCTAATATGCATAAGTTGTGTGTTTTATCGATGTTTACTAAACTTTTTGCATGTTTTTGATTAAGATGAGATTAGGAATGAATAAATGCTTGTTCTCTCAAGAGGTAAGCTTTCTAATGACTCATAGATTCCTGTTTTTAACTTCTTGATTCTTTTTATTTAACATAAGTACATGATCTTTCTCCTAATTCTTTCATTTATTTACTTTTGGGTATTATTTTCTTTTCTTTTTCAAAATGTGAAAAATATTTTGGGTGAAAATCTTAAAAAGGGTTTTTGTGAAAAAAAGAAAGAAGAAGAAGAAGAAAAAAACAAAAAATCTTCTTCCAAAGGAAAAGCATTATATTCCTTGAGGTTGTAAAAAGTGCCTCAAAATAAAAGAAACAAACGAGAGTTTTTCCTTTTGTTTTTCTCCAAAATTCCCCGTTCTTCAATACAAAAAAAATCATGGTTGATTCAAAAACCCTTGCAAAATAGGGCTGAAAATAAAAAACATCGATGAGTGTCTTGGCCACACTCAGAAACTCTTGAAAAATATAGCTGAATGATGGAAACCGGAAAAAGGAGAGAATACAAATCCCTTATGCAAAATAGCCCAAAGGTTTTTGATCGGTTTTGAAAATTCTTTATTTTTATACCCATTAGTATGTTTTGATGGATAAGGATGATTATGTGATATTTATGAAATAGAGTCAGATAGTTGGGAATATTTATCTAATTGTCATTCTAAAGTCTATCTGTTTTGTGCATAAGTAATTACTCCTTTCTAATCTAATTTTGCTCGAGGATTAGCAAAAGGTAAGTGTAGGGCCTTGATAAGCCGCAGACTTATCATATTTTATGTACTAGTTCCTTAAGTATATTAGTCTAAATAAGGTTAAATAGTTAGTATTTATGCTATATTATGTATAAAGTCTGTTATATATGTTCGGACTTATGTTTGCTATGTTTTTAGTGCAAGGAATAAATTTCTGATCAAAACGCCGGATATGGTGCCGGGTTCAGTCTACACGGCACAAGTACGGAACAGAAAAGAAGCTTTGCCTGGCTTGATGCCGGGTACTTCCTATCCGGTATAAGTGAAAAGTCGCCTTGGTTGACCATTCGACAACACATATTTTCCACGTGATTTCCAACCGCTGCCAGGTATGGTGCCGGACATATCCTGTCCGGCACATGCGTCTCTTCGCTTGGCGGTTTTGACCGTTAACGGTTACCCGCGTTTAACACGTGGTGCCTGATCCAATAGACCCGGCATACCACCCGGCACAAGGAAAATATGGTGTCTATAAATAGGCCGAGGGGCTACACTTTTCCATACACTTCAACATGCCCATAGACTCCATTCACGTCTCTGTTTCCACCCCACTCCATTGTTGGTGTCCAAGGCATTCCTACGGATCCGTCCACGAAGAAGAAGAGAAGATTTCCTTTTCGGGTTAAGGTTATGACCAATCTCCTTCTCCCTTATGTATTTATTTTTTATCTGAGTGGATGGTGAAGTAGGAATCGTTGTTAGGCTTTGGTTAGGGATGAGTTCTTCCTTGTAAACACTTTGATCATTCAATATATATATTCTCATAAGTTTTACTAAGATTCAGATTTTCATATAAGGCAGAATAGGATCGCAACTTGTTCTCCTATCTTCTAAATTCTACTGGAGGTTCAAAAGACAAAGGTGTTTTGGTTGAGGAGTCTTAGTGGTCTGTCACCGTTGTTAGATGCAGAGGTGTAGGTGACAACACCGAGAGAGTTGAATAACCTTATCCATTTTCATCATTTCAGTCGAATACTGACGAGAGATTGTTGGGTTCGAATTGGGTAGTGAGTCCTTGTTTTCAATATTTGAGGCTAGGATAGAAATTCACATTTTCGTTCTTGCCGGGTCTAATGCCGGATTGGTAGTGTCCGACATATTCAACGTCTTTGAATATGCCGTGCATCAACTATCCGACAGGATATCCGGCACGTTCATTTGTTCGGGTGATTTCAGAAACTTGTTATGTATTAAATGTTCATAGTGGCACGTATGGTTGATCTAGTCTCGAATCATACATTTAGATAGGTTTATTTATTTCTCGTAGTTTAGAATCAATATTTACTTTTCCCCCATTTTATTATAGAATAGGTAATTACCGGGAGTATGACTAGTTTTCTATAAGTCCCTTGGGTTCGATACTCTCGGTCGTAATTTGCTAACGCTATACTCCGACCGGGTTTTATTTGCTACCCGTAGTAGAGTTGTAGGATTAGTTTATTATTTTATTCTTTTTGTATATAGTTTTTCCCTACAATTTTTCCTGTTAGCACCCTTTTAGAATTGTTAGAAGATCACTCTTAATTGCTTTTAGTTTATTTAATCATTTATTTTCTGCATTCACCCCCATTTTGTTATTGTTATTTTTCTTTAGTTTATTAGTTAGTTAGAATAGAGATTCAAACTAGACAACCTCCTTTGGTTCGATAACCTAGAGGGATACTTCTAGGAAAACTTGCTACAATTGACCGGTACACTTGCCATATTAGGTTTAACCCGTACAATCGTTATATGAGATGTTCTCTTTTATACTCTAGTAATGTCTCTTACTCCCAGGTTTCAAACATTACCGAAAACATGAAACCGATTGAATGGGAGTTTAGATGATTAAATAAAATCCAAGTTGATTCGACTTAAGAAAATGTTTGGAATTTTGTAGAGGTTATTTTGATTTTGGAAATGGTTTAGAAGAAATTTCTGCTATTTGGAAAAGAAATTTCTACATGTTTGAGAAGAGTTTTCTGTAATTTGAGAAGAGTTTTCTTTTCGCATTTCGAAAAAAATTCCTTTTCGGAATTTAGAAATGATTGTTACTTTGAATTGAGAAAGAATTGTTTTAATTGTTAGATGAGTTTAAAAAAATTGGAACTCTAAAAGCTTAGAATTATGTATTGGCTTATTCTTTTGGAAGGATTTACTGTCATTGGTGGAGGACTTTGGGTATTTTTTAGAGGATTTTGGCTATCTATGAGAGGATTTTCGTGAAGTATTTTTTGCTATTTATGAGAGCATTTTGGCTATCTATGATAGGATTTTGTGAAGGGTTTTGGCTATTTATGAGAGGTTTTTTGTGAAGGATTTTTGGCTATTTATGAGAGGATTTTTGTGAAGGATTCTTTGTTATTTATGAGAGGATTTTTGTGGTCTTAAGAAGAAATTTGACTTTCTAAAAAAGGATTTTTGAACTAAAAGTGTCTATGAATTATGAAACTTATTTTCAAATTAAAACATTTTGGATATTGGAAATTGATTTTCTGATTTTTTTAAATGTTTTTTATTTACATATTTTATGAAAAGTTTTTGTTTTAATGATTTTTTTAAATCTTGAAATTGATTTTAAAATTTGTAGAAAATGAATTCCGAGTTTTTTTACTTGATTTCAAAAATATTTTGAATTTGAAATTGATTTTCGAATTTAAAAAATATTTCACATTTTTTATTGTTTTTATTTTAAAAAAAAATGAATTTTTGAAAAAAAAGAATGGGTGAGTAATAAAGTGGAATTTTTGAGAGACAATTTTGACATTATGAGTGGTCTAGAAATAATTTTTGAGTGAAAATCTAATTATGAAGATTCCAAATATTCTAAGTGAAGTTTGAGTGAGTTTTATTCATTTTTTTTTTGCTTTAAGGGTGTGATCTAAGCTAAAGGGTGTCACCTTCACTAAATGTGACTATGGTCCGCTTTTGGTGCGGAGACACCCACTATTCTACGGTTTTTTGGTCACTATAGGTTATTACTATGGCCACCTATCCTAACCCGGTTTGACTATCCATGGATTGGACTTGAGTTGAGATTAAATTTCACTAGTCTCATACCATCATGTTACAAGAAAATCAATATGAAAGCATTGAGAGCATATGTGTAAATGTAAATACAGGGAGCAAACAATTCTCATACAATAAAAGTAAACCAATGAAATCTGGATTTAAAAAAAAAAACTAATTTTTGAAAAAAAAAAGAATGGGTGAGTAATAAAGTGGAATTTTTGAAGAAATTAACAATCGGGTCTGAAGAACGCGCCTAACACGCGCCGAAGAGGAAAAGAGAATTAGGGTTGAGTCTTCATCTCGAAGAACTGCCTATCGGTATTGCGCGACAGTCGATCTAGGGTTTCGGTACTGGATTCCTTCATCTAGATTACCGGGGCTGTTTTCATGGTGGCGTATTGAAGATGGATTTCCGGTTTCAAGCCCCTCAAGAACCTGACGAGAGTAAGAGAGCTAGGAAGAAGAAGCGAAGGAATTCCGAGAGGGATGAAGGGCGACAGAACGAGGTGTACAACCTTATCAGCGAAGTCTGCAAGGATTCCTATCTTAAAGCCCTGAGAAATGGAGACTCAAAGGAAGTGAGCTCTGATGAAGAATTGATGGCCGTAGAGTCTGTTCAAGAGGGTGCCGACCAAGATGAGTTTTGTCCCACCATCTGTCTTTCCCAAGAAATTTTCAAAGAGATCAAGAAGGACTGGAAATTTGCTCTCATTGTTAAGCTACTGGGTAAAACGTTTCCTCCCCAGATTATGCACGAACGTCTGACCCAAAGGTGGAGACTGAAAGGTAACTTTGATTTAGCGGCGATGAGTAATGGGTAATTTTCAGTTAAATTCGATATTAGGGAGGATAAGACTTATGTTTTGGATGAAGGGCCCTGGATAGTTTTGGATCACTATCTTACTGTTAGGAAGTGGGTTAGGGATTTCGATATCTCGAAGGAAGCATTGCCTCATCTGGACGTATGGGTGAAGTTCCTGGATCTGGGGCAAGAATTTATGAGGGAGTCCTGTCTTTCAATTATAGGAAATAGAATTGGAAGAACACAGAAGATCATTATTAACAAGTCTTGCATTGGTACACTATAAGGTAAAGCTTGCATTACCGTTGATATGTCAAGACCCCTCTTAGGGAAGTTTAGAATGGGTAATCAGACCCACCAGATCGTGTATGAAGGAGTCCATGCCCTCTGTTTTAAGTGTGAGAGATTTGGCCATCAGAAAAAAAAATTGCCCAAGCAATGCAGATGAGGCTGCTCCAGTCAATGAAGGAGGCCTTCAACTTGGCTTCAATCAGAAGAAGAGCGACGGTCCCCATGAGAGTGAGAACTTCGGTCCTTGGATGCGAGTATCAAGAAAGAAGAAATCTGGAAGAAATAACACGAAGGATAAGAACCAAACCCCTCCTAAAGGACTGGAAAAGAAGGGGGAACTCCTCCAGAAAGATTCTAACCCATTTCAGGCGTTGGCTAATACATATCAAAGGGATAGTATCTCTAGAGTCAAAGATTCATTGGATTCCAGCAACTCCTTTGCCAAGGACAGTGGAGGTGAGAGGGATCTTCTGAATAGAGAGGAAAATTCAGAGGATATAGAGGTTACTCCTACTCAGCAAACCCAACCAGTACAATTGGAGGCTCAGCTTGTTGAGTTCATAGTTAACAGAAAGGAATTGCAAGAGGGTGGGAATGGGTTATCACCAGGACAGACTCGGAATGAAGCTCTCCTTGATCCTCTCAGGTGAATTTGTTCCTTGGTTCTCTTCTTCTTGCTTGTCTCTATGAATATTAAGTTTCTATCTTGGAATGTGAGGGGAGCAGCTAAAGTTAGCTTTCTCCCATGCGTGAAAAATCTGATTATATCTCATAGACCTGATGTTGTTTTCATTTGTGAACCTAGGATTTCTGGGCTAAGGGCTAGTAATGTAGCTAAAAGGATTGGCTATAAATATATGTTTATTGTTGATGCATCTGGTTTTAGTGGGGGGCTGTGGATTTTTGGAATGATAAGGTTAAGATTGATATTCTGTGCTCTGGTGATCAGTTTATTCATACTGTTGTTCACCTTGATAATTTCTCATTCTTTTCCACATTTGTTTATGCCAAACTGGATAATACCAGTAGGAGTATTTTATGGAATGTTTTGTCGCCCCTTAGGGACTCTTCTGACTTTCCCTGGATGTTAACTGGAAATTTCAACTCTATTATGTCATTGAATGAAAAGAAGAGTGGCATTAGAGCCCTCAATAGTGGCAGTAAGGATTTTGCTGACTCGATCCATTCTGACTCCCTTGTTTCTTTACCTGCTAAAGAAAATCTATTTACATGGTCTAATGGTTCCATATTTGAAAGACTGGATAGAACCATTGTGTCTGCTAACTGGCTTGACTTTTTCCCCCTCTCTCATTGTCTGAATCTACCTAGACTTGGATCTGACCATTCCCCTGTTATTTCACATTTCCAAGATATATCCCCCCCTCTAGTGGCTTGCGACCTTTCAGGTTCCAGGTGACCTGGTCTACTCACCCTTCTTATATTGATACGGTTAACTCCACTTGGTCTAGTGAGGGGAATATCTCCTCGAATCTTAAAACCCTTGCGGCCACCCTCTCCATTTGGAATAGATCAACATTTGGTAATATCTTTTATAAGAAGAACATATTACTTGCTAGGTTGAATGGCATCCAAAAAGCTCTTGCGATTAGACAATCCCTTAAAATGAGGGAGCTTGAGAAAAGACTTAGAAATGAGCTTGAGGATATTTTAGTCTGTGAGGATATGCTCTGATTCCAAAAGTCCAGGGATAGATGGGTTCAGTTTGGGGATAGGAATACCAAGTATTTTCACAGGAAAACTATTATCAGAAGGGGTAAGAAAAGAATTCTTAGTCTAGAGGACCAGAATGGGAATAAGATTGAAGGAGAGCATAATCTTCTTAACACAACTACTGAGTACTTTAAAAACCTGTTTTCAAATGAGAATCCTGATTCTTTGACCCAGAATTCTCACTCCTTTCCTACCCTAAGTGATGATCAGGTCTTAGCCATGAGTGACGCCCCTTCCCAAAGTGAAATTGAGGAGGTTGTCAAAGGTATGAGTGACTTTAAGGCCCCTGGCCCTGATGGTTTCCCAGTCTGGTTCTTTAAGAACCACTGGGAGACTGTGGGTATCAGCGTGACTAAGATGATTTGTGAGGCTTTCAGTGCTCGCCAGTTCAGTAGGAATCTCAATTCCACCCTTTTATGCCTCATTCCTAAGGTTCCCACTCCTATCTCCATGAGACAGTTTAGACATATTGCCCTTTGCAATGTCTCCTACAAAATTCTAGCCAAAATTTTAGCTAATAGAATTAAGGCTGTCCTCTCTGATGTTGTCTCTCCTTATAAGAATAGTTTTGTCCCTATAGACACATTCAAGATAATCATGTGATTATGCCAGAAGTGCTCCATGCGATGAGGAGAACCCAAGCTAAAGATGGCTGGATCATCATTAAGGTGGATTTAGAGAAGGTCTTGATAAGTGGTGAAATAATGATGTTTCAATGCCTTTATACACCTTCATTTCATTTGGTGCATAGCCTACTTCAGAAGTGCTCCATCTGATAGAGTGTTTTTGTGATTAATAGTGAACTTATACAGTTTGATCTTTTGATAGGTAAAAGCTCACCTTGAGCACACTTTTGACCCATTTTAGAGCTAGTGGCATGCACCAACAGCTTCCCCATCCTTCAAGCTTTCCAACGCCGCAAACGGGGAGCAATTCCGAGCCGTAACGAAGATTCTAGGCCCCGCGTAAGTAGAGAAAATGTTTTCTGCAGTCGACCGACCCATGGACCGACCCACTCTGGGTCGGTCGGAAGCTCCTGGAGCAGAAGTTTGTCTCTGCATCGGACCGACCCATTGGACCGACCCACACTGGGTCGGTCGGAACTTAAAAATGGTCACGTGCCGTCTCCAGAAGGCCGACCGACCCGACCGACCCACGGTGGGTCGGTCGGACGCGGAAATTTCTATACTAATGCCAGTTTTGAGGCTTTTTCACTATCTTACACTTCTACACACCAAAAGACCTAAACAAGGAGAGAGAGAGGCGATTTTGAGGGAGAAAGAAGAAGAAGAAGAAGAAGAGAAGGAAGAAGAAGAAGAGAGCTCACCTTCTCCAAGCTCAACCACCTTCAACAATGGCTTTTTCTCTCTCTCTCTCTCTTTTATGTATCTCTATGGCTGAGTAGAACTATTTAGCACTTGGGATGGGGATTTGAACTTGAATCCCTCAACTAGCTTGTAAACCCTTGCTTCATTAATTATGATTGTTTTCTCTCTCTTGTTCATTTAATGCTTTAACTTGATCAATTATGGCATTTATGGTGATTCCCAACAACACAAGACTTTGAGTTGGGGGTTGTGACCTAAAGAAGAGAGAAACCCTAGATTGTGCTAGCTTGATTAGTTGGTGAAATTTGGGGCTATTTATGTGGACTTGCAATTAATGCTATCTAGTGATTTGAACTCCTCTTGATTTGAGAGTTGAGAGTATCTAGGTAAGAGTTGGCTCTTCCATGATTTGGAAGGTCATTACAATAGTCCAAATAGACAATTTGAGTGAATGGGTTTATGAGTGAAGTTGGGGTGTATTTAGGTGAGAATAACCATCCTAGGGTGCTTTCCATCCAAAACCCTTAACAACCAATTTTAGTTTCCATAGTTAAGTTGCAGTTTTTCTTGAACAAAATCATTAAGCTTGCCGCCGGCTAAACCCCCCTTTACTCATTTATTATTCCGTTACCGAATACCGAAACTAGGGAAACAGATAATCAATTTCCTGGTGGAACGACACTCGTTATCTACTACTTCGATTGGGTCCACTTGCCCATATTTTGTGATATTGATCTGCATATACATATATTTCCTCTGACAAGTTTTTGGCGCCGCTGCCGGGGAAATTGATAGTCTCTATCAGTTTCCCCAGTTTCGGTATACCGGTTTTATTTATTTTAGTTTTCTTTAGTTCCTTTTATTTTACCTACCTCTAATATTTAGTATTGTTTGTGGGCAAGCTTGTTTAGGTACCCTCTGCTCTTCTTGTGTATGCCAAGTACCCGTTCTAGCGACTCTCCTCTTGCTAGTCCGAGGCCCGATCTCGAACGATCTCTAAGAAGAGTTAGAAGAAACTTGAAAACACTTGCCATGGCGGACAATGACCCGCATGTAGAGAACAATGGTCATGGGGATGAACAACCACAAGGCCAACACCGACCTCTCAAGACTACCACCGACCAAACACCGAAGGGAGAGCCTCAGCAATAGTTCTTCCAACCTTAACACAGGCTGAAGCGGCTCAATGGACTTTCAAAACCCACTTTATCACCGCCATCCGGGACCAAGGAAAATTCAGTGGGGCTAATCCGGATGATGCTCCAAACCACTTGAGCGTCTTCGTGGATTTTTGCAACTCCTTCGGTAAAACAGGAAATCTAAACGAGAGGATCCGGCTACAACTCTTCCCCCACTCACTGTCCGACTCAGCTTTGAGATGGTACCGTAGTCTCCCATCAAATTCTATCGAAACATGGGAGCAAATGGCTAGCAAATTCCTTGCCAAATACTACCCCACAAGTAGGACAAGGCAATTAATTGGCGAAATAAATACATTCTACCAAGAGCCGGGTGAGACCTTGTACGATGCTTGGGACCGGTTCAAGGAGCTACTCATGAATTGCTCCCATCATGGTCTAGATGACCAATCCTTGTGTCTCTCATTCTTCAATGGGCTGGACGACTCCAACCGCCTACTTGTTAATTCCTCCGCGGGAGGGAGCTTCATGACAAAGTCTCCCGAGGAAGGAATAGAACTCCTAGAAACAATGACCAATGACACAAGGCAATGGTCTAGAGCCAAGGGAAGAGTACCAAGAGCAGCTGGCCTCCTCAATGTGCAACCCACCGATCATCTCTCAGCTCAAATCTCATCTCTCACGAAGATGGTAGAGAAGCTAGCTACCGCTCAAACCGAAATTGTCAAATCTATAGCTTCTTCATCTTCCGGTCAATCCTCGGAAGGATGTGCCATATGTGCGGGTCCCCACGACACTCGACGTTGTGAAGGGGAGCTGAACATGAACCAACAAGAGGATGTGAACTTCATAGGCAACCGAGCTTACAACAACAACAATGCGCCATGGAGGAACCATCCTAATTTTTCATGGAGAAATGACCAAACCAAGGAGAACCAAACAAAAGCTTCAACAACTCTCAAGGGTATAGACCTCAAGCCCAAAACCAACCATCAAACTTTCAATATGGGTATAGGCCACAAGGAACTCCTCCGGGCTTCCAACATCAACAACAACAACAAGGGTCCCCCTCCTCCTCTTCTAGTGGGACTTCAAGGTTGGAAAACCTCATGGCGGATTTCATTGTCACCGCAAAGACCAAGTTCTCGGAACAAGAGGCTTTCAATGCTAATCAAACGGCATTCAACAAAAACATTGAAACCCAACTTGGTCAAATATCTCAACAACTCTCCCAAAGGCCACCGGGCACCTTTCCAAGTCAAACAAAGCCCAACCCGAGGGAAGAGGCCAAAGCGGTAACATTGAGAAGTGGTCGCCCCCTTCAAACTTCATCTCCACAAGCTGATCATGAGAGCCAAGAGAATCACAATGAAGAAATTCAAGATCGCCAAGAGGAAGAACAAGAGATTGTTGAGGAAGCTCCTTCTCAACCGAAAAATACTTCCAAGGAGAAGGAGTCTCCTGAATCATCTTCCCCTTCTACTCTTGCTAAACCTTTACTACCTCTTCCATTCCCAAATAGACTCAAAAAGAAAAATCTAGATGAACAATTTGGGAAATTTTTAAGCATTTTCAACAAGCTAACAATTAATGTTCCTTTTGCAGATGCTTTGAAACAAATGCCTATCTACGCCAAGTTTATGAAAGACATTCTTGCTAACAAGAGAGCAACACTTGGTGCGGAGACGGTGCAACTCACCGAGGAGATCTCGGCGGTCCTACTGCGGAACCCCCCTCCAAAACTCGGAGACCCCGGTTTGCCTATAATCCCCTGCTCTATCGGTGATATAAATTGTGGTAGTGGATTATGTGATTTAGGTGCAAGTATAAATCTCATGCCGCTTTCAATTTTTAATAAACTTGGGATTGGCGAGTGTGCACCCACTGCTATGCAACTGCAACTTGCTGATAGGTCATTGGTCTTCCCGAAAGGGAAAGTTGAGGATTTAGTAGTGACTGTAGGGACTTTTGTTTTCCCGGCTGATTTCATCGTTATTGATGATATGGAGAGGATGCTAGAGTACCACTGATATTAGGTCGCCCCTTCTTGCGAACTGCTAGGACCTTAATAGATGTGGAAAATGGAAAAATTATCTTGAGGTTTCATGATGAAAAACTTGAGTTTGACATGTCTAAGGTAGTGAAAAAACCCGCACATGCGGAAGCTGCTTTTGCCATAGATATTTTGACTCAATTTTGCAAGATAATTACTCTTCTTGTTTTGATTACGATGCTCTCACCGTCGCTTTGACTGATACTTGTGGAGACCGGGAAGATGAACCGGAGGTGAGAGAGATGGTCGCCGCATTAGACAAGAGGTCAATGCCATACCGGACACACTACCCACCACCGGAGCCCTTGGAGCGCACTGCACAAAGGCTACCCCCTCGGTTGAGAAGCCTCCCACCGTGGAGTTGAAACCCTTACCCTCTCATTTAAAATATGCTTATCTAACTGAACCTTGTGATCTTCCTGTTATTATTTCTTCCTCTCTTACAGGAGCACAAGAAGACAGTTTGTTGAGGGTGCTTCGAGACCACAAGAGAGCTATTGGGTGGTCCATCTCAGACATCAAGGGTATTGCTCCACATTTGTGCACTCACCGAATTTTCATGGAGGACGACTACAAGCCACTTGTTCAACCTCAAAGGCGGCTCAACCCGAACATGAAGGAGGTAGTTAAGAAGGAGGTCCTAAAGCTACTCGACTCCGGGATCATCTACCCCATATCCGATAGTCAATGGGTGAGCCCGACTCAGGTGGTACCAAAGAAAGGAGGGATCACGGTGGTGTCGAATGAAAAGGGTGAGCTGGTTCCCCAAAGGACAACAACCGGTTGGAGAGTATGCATCGACTACCGGAAGTTGAACACGGCTACAAGGAAAGACCACTTCCCCCTGCCCTTCATCGACCAAATGCTAGAGAGGTTAGCCGGACAAGACTTTTATTGCTTTCTTGATGGCTACTCGGGGTACTTCCAAATCCCCATAGCCCCGGAAGATCAAGAGAAGACCACATTCACATGCCCTTACGGGACATTCGCATATAGAAGAATGCCTTTCGGATTATGCAATGCTCCCGCAACATTCCAAAGGTGTATGATGGCCATCTTCTCCGACTTTATTGAAAAAAGCATGGAAGTTTTCATGGACGATTTCTCGGTCTTCGGGCTCAATTTTGACTCTTGTCTAGAGAACTTGGACGCCATTCTCTCCCGATGTGAGGAAACCAATCTAGTACTCAATTGGGAGAAATGTCACTTCATGGTGAGAGAAGGGATCGTCCTCGGGCACAAGATCTCTTCCAATGGGATTGAAGTCGACCGGGCCAAGGTCGAAGTCATAGAGAAGCTGCCACCACCTACCTCGGTTAAAGACATTAGAAGCTTTCTTGGCCATGCCGGGTTCTACAGAAGGTTCATCAAGGACTTCTCCAAAATCTCCAAACCTCTGTGTGACCTCTTAGCAAAAGATGCAAAGTTTAAATTCTCTGAAGAATGTCTAAAAGCCTTCACACTCTCAAGGAGTGCCTCGTCTCAGCACCGATAGTGGTATCACCGGATTGGGGCCTCCCTTTTGAGGTAATGTGTGATGCAAGCGACTATGCGGTGGGAGCAGCCCTATGTCAAAGAAGGGAGAAAATTCTTAGAACTGTCTACTATGCAAGCAAAACACTCAATGATGCTCAGAAAAATTATGCCACGACTGAGAAGGAGCTCCTAGCGGTGTCTTTGCATTAGATAAGTTCCGCTCATATCTCTTGGGAAGCAGGGTGATTGTTCATACCGACCACTCAGCTCTCAAGTATCTCTTCACCAAGGAAGACGCTAAACCGAGGCTCTTGAGATGGATTCTATTGCTGCAGGAATTTGAGATTGAGATTAGGGATAAACCGGGCACTCAAAACGTTGTTGCTGACCACTTGTCTCGATGGAGACCCCGGATGATGGTACCCCTATCAATGAGCTCTTCCCGGATGAGACCGTGTTCACAATTGGAGAAACCGGTGATCCTTGGTTTGCCGACATCGCAAACTACCTGGTGAGGGGAGTAGTGCCATACGAAATGACATACCAGCAGAGGAAGAAATTCTTCGCCGACGTCAAGCATTATTTTTGGGATGACCCTTACCTATTCAAAGTCTGTGCCGATGGGATGATTAGGAGGTGCATACCCATAGATGAAGTTCAGAGCATCCTCACCCATTGCCACTCTCTTGAGGCAGGAGGGCACCACGGGCCAGCAGGACAGCAGCTAAGGTGCTACAGTCCGGATTCTTTTGGAAAACGCTTCACAAGGACTGCCACTCCTTTGTAGCTGCTTGCGACCGGTGCCAAATGCTAGGAAACATATCCCGGAAGCACGAGATGCCACTTAATGTAATGATCGAGGTCGAACCCTTCGATTTATGGGGCATTGATTTCATGGGTCCATTCCCCTCCTCCCACTCAAATCTCTTCATCTTGGTGGCGGTGGACTATCACGAAATGGGTGGAAGCCATTGCATCTCCCACCAATGATGCCAAGGTGGTGACCAAGTTCCTAAAGAAAAACATCTTCACAAGGTTTGGGGTGCCTAGGGCGATTCTCAGCGATGGGGGATCTCACTTCTGTAACAAACAGTTTGAGGCGTTAATGGAAAAATACGGAGTGAGACACAAGGTATCCTTGCCTTACCACCCTCAAACAAATGGGCAAGCCGAGGTGACAAATAGGGAGCTGAAATGGATACTACAGAAGACGGTAAACTCCTCCAGGAAGGATTGGTCCTTAAGACTAGACGATGCTCTATGGGCTTACCGGACAGCATACAAGACTCCCATCGGGATGTCTCCATACCGTCTAGTCTTCGGCAAGGCTTGCCACTTACCCGTTGAGCTGGAGCACAAATCCTATTGGGCTGTGAAAGCCTTAAACTTTGATCTCAAGGGTGCCGCCGACAAGAGAAAATTTCAACTCACCGAACTGGAGGAATTCCGGGAGGAAGCCTATGAGAACAACCGCATTACAAGGAGAAGGCCAAGAGGTGGCATGACAAGATGATCTTAAGGCGGGAGTTCCATGAGGGAGACCGGGTATTGCTCTACAATTCGAGGTTGAAGCTTTTTCCGGGTAAGCTCAAGTCACATTGGTCCGGACCATTCACCGTCACCAAAGTAACCCCATATGGTGCGATTGAGCTGAAGAATGTGAAGGGTGAGACATTTATGGTCAACGGATCTAGGTTGAAGCATTACCTAGGAGGCGATATCGAGAAGGTGGAGACACGTCCTCTCTACTTACAAGAGCCCCAGGTTTGATCTAACCCTCACAATGGTCTAGCCAAAGACCGTAAAAAGACGGGCAGCTTTCCGGGAGGCAACCCGGACAACTCTCATGCTATTGTTCGTGTGCTTTATTTGTTTGTTACTTTAGCTTTGTTTTGGTGTGTTTCTGCGTGTTTTTGCATGTTTAAGTTGGTTGTGGATGAAAACATGTTTTGGGAAAACATCTTTTTTGGGGAGCCTCTGTCAAAGACCGACCCTAGGACCGATCCTAGATGGGTCGGTCGGCTCCAAACTTTGAAAAAATTGGTCTCTGTAACGACCGACCCACGACCGACCCTATGGTGGGTCGGTCGGGTCGAAAATTTGAAAAATTTCTTTCTGTTGAAGACCGACCCACCGACCGACCCTAGGTTGGGTCGGTCGGGTCGAAAAATTTCGAAAATCCTGCTCTGTTAAAGACCGACCCTCGACCGACCCTAGGTGGGTCGGTCGGGTCGAAAATTTTGAAAAAAAAAACAAAACGTGCGTTTCGATTAAAACGTTTTACCCTTCTCCCCTTCTTCTCTCTTCCCCCCACCCCCTTCTCCCTTTCCTCCTGCGATTCTCTCCGCTCCCCACGCCACCTAGCGGCCGCACCACCACCTCCAGCCACTACTTCCGGCCGCGCCCCTCCCGCCCTGCTCCGTCATTGACCGCGCCGCCCAGCCGCACCCAGCCGCGCCGGAACCAACAGCAGCCATACCCCACAATCCCCATAAATCCCTAATTCACCATTTTTCCCCCAATTCGGTTTTAAACCGATTTTGTGCCCAAATCTCTCAAATTTCTTGCTCCAATCTCCTACAAAGCACTAAGGTATGGTGATCTAACCCTAATTTATCAATTTAATGAATTTTTGTTGAAGTTACATAATGGGCTGCAATGTGTACGAACCAAACAGAGCCTTGGTTGAGAATTTGTGATTTTTGCAGATTAGGTGGTTAGATGGATTCTAATTGTTGAGTATAGGGTACATGTGCAAAATTTGTTGTAAAACTTGGCAATGTGGTGATTTTGGCTTGAATTTGGTGATTGCTTGCTCAATTTGCACTGTTCTTTGTCTAGCATCACTTAAGGGTATTTAACTTATGCTATGACTTTATGGGATTTGCTGGGTGTAGTGAGTGCGATATATTGATTACTTGGCTAAGTTAGTGCAGTTGATGGTTAAGAGTGGGAGTACTCACAATGTGCTTGAACTAGATATATTATCGACTTGCTTGGCACATTTTGTGCTTTGTGATGGGTTTGTGCTATTGGGATGCTTCACTATTTAAATGACAGCCTTCGGGCTAATTTGTGGAGGTTCTTAGAACCGGGGAAAGGGAAGAAAAACAAGGGAAACCATGCCGAAATTTTTCTAGCAACGTACCATTACTTTTGCTCTTCTTTGTGCTTCATGCTTATTCTTTGCCCAAAATGCTTAGTATTCTTCCTCTTTTTATTCTAACTTCACACCTTTTGTTATTTGTTTTTTCTTCTTTTGTTTCTCTTTTGTCTTTATTCCTTTTTGCAGAACAATGGCCCACCGAAACCGACGTGCCACTCGAAGGGCAGCCGCCAATGCCGGTCTCCTTGATGGCCGATTCCTCAATGAAGCTGCCCGGGCATGGTACAATGCCCCACGTCGAAAGGAAATCGTGCGGGAGAGGACGGTGGACCCTACCCTCATTGATACACTTCAGCTTCGCGCCGTCCTCGATCCTCTCCAGTGGAGCTGTCTGCTGAGCATGGGCGGGGAATACTTCCCCAGCCAGATTTACGAATTCTACGCTAATGCCACGGTGGATCGCCATGAGCGGACGGTCTCTTCCTATGTTGGGGGGCAACCAATCGAAATCACCAAAGACACCTTCCAGCGTTTCCTTGAGGTGCCTTGGGAGGATGTGACCCACCGCTCCTGGATTACCTCCCACGAGCAGGACACCATAGGAAGCACTACTGGCCACTCTCCCGTTCAGCCGAAAGAAGAACCAGGGGGACTGATGTTAGAGTCACGATGACTCTAAACATGGTCATGATCCGGTCAAGAGAGTCTTGCTGGCACTGCTCCGCCACACATCCATCCGCGTGACAGCAAAGATCTTAATGCGACGGACTGTTTCCTCGTCGACTACATGCTGACTCCAGACATCACTGACGAGCCGATGTCCCTCTCCGGATTGATGTTCCGGCATCTGCTCCACATCATCGCCAAGAAGGACACCCAGCACCTGGGGTTCCCCTTCTTCATTCAGCAGCAGATTGCCCGGCTGGGGGTGCCGACTGCTGGGCTTCAGGCCAGTCCTCCCATGGAGTTGATCGGGGCGCACACTATGAGGAGGTTTGGGTTCACTCAGCGCGCAGATAGCTGGTACAAGGAAGACTCTCAGACGGCTCGGGCGTCCTCCTCGGGTGCCTCTGCTAGTGCCTCTGCTAGTGCCGCTCCGCTCCTGCTCCTCCCTCCCCCCCACCGACCGGCGTTGTATCCGAGGAGCGCTTTCAAGAATACCAGCGTCAGGTGGCTGAGCACCAGCGCCTGGTTGCTGAGCAGCAGCGTCTTATGGCGGAGCAGATTCGCGCCCTTCAGGAGCAGATGGCACATGGCCACCCCCCCCCCAGTAGTTCTTTATGCAAAATGTGGATTGTCATTATTCTTGCACTTTTTAGACTCCTTCTGATTGCTGTTTCATCTTCGATTTTTACATTCAGCACTCTAGCTTTGTAGCACTTTCTTATTTTCTTTGATGCACTTTCGGATCATATGATTCAGGACTCATGTATGAGCCCCATTTTGCTTACTAATTATGGCCTTTTTGCGAATTCTTCGGAATTACGAGTGCGCCTAGTTTCCTTTTTGCCTTGCATTGTAGATATGCACATTGAACGCAAGCGCTCCTCAAGGGTGAGTAAGGACACATGCAAGAGGAACTCTTGCAAATTTTTCCTAGCGCTTCAACGCCCCGGACACTCACAAGTGTGGGGGAATTTGATCCACCACACACACCTTCTCAGGGGAGTCCTCGTTCTCTCACACCTACACACTTACATACTGCGCTAAACTTTTGTACTCTATGTTAAGTGCTTCGAAAAGGTCTTCTGTTTGTGTTCCCTTGAGTTTTGCTTCGAACAATGCGGACATTGTCCCATTCAAGTGTGGGGGAAACGACCTTTTCTTTTTGGTGCACTACTCAATTTCCCTATACGTATCTACAGCTCCCATGTAGAAATTACATTTATAGTAAGCAAGTGTCTCCATGAATTTTTAGAATTTTCACTGATTGTTTTCAAAAGATCTCTCTTGAGGAGCAATTGTTTGCGGTGCTTCCATAAACCCCTCTCTTGGTGATTTTTTATTGCTTAGGGGTTCTTTCTACCTTCTCATCTAGGGATTGCTAAGGGGTGCCTCCTTGTGAAAAATATTTATATAGGAACTTGAGAGACACCATAGGTAACCAACAAATGAGAGTTGAGTGTTCATTAAAGAAAGGCAAAATGCCAAACCATCTCTTCTCATCTCTTGTTGCAAAAGTGAATCAAATGCAAATCTCTATTTTTCCTTTTGTTTTTCCTCAATGCCCATTCTTGAGAGAAGTTGGCCATGGTAAAAGTTCTCCAAGTTCCAAAAATCTCTAAGAACTTGGAAGCACTCTAGATCATACCCCAAAACTCTATATTTTTTATTTACCCTAAGCACACCCATGTCACCACGAGAAGGTTGGTTGCACTCCTCTTGAGATGTTTCACAAATTTTGCTCACTTGAATTCAAGAGTTCATCTAGACACTTGCTTGCTTTAAATGTTCCTTCTTATTGTGGGTTCCTAGCAAATTTTTGCTTGAGGACAAGCAAATAGATAAGTGTGGGGGAGTTGATAAGTGGTGAAATAATGATGTTTCAATGCCTTTATACACCTTCATTTCATTTGGTGCATAGCCTATTTCACCACTTAATAGAGTGTTTTTGTGATTAATAGTGAACTTATACAGTTTGATCTTTTGATAGGTAAAAGCTCACCTTGAGCACACTTTTGACCCATTTTAGAGCTAGTGGCATGCACCAACAGCTTCCCCATCCTTCAAGCTTTCCAACGCCGCAAACGGGGAGCAATTCCGAGCCGTAACGAAGATTCTAGGCCCCGCGTAAGTAAGAGAAAATGTTTTCTGCAGTCGACCGACCCATGGACCGACCCACTCTGGGTCGGTCGGAAGCTCCTGGAGCAGAAGTTTGTCTCTGCATCGGACCGACCCATTGGACCGACCCACACTGGGTCGGTCGGAACTTAAAATGGTCACGCGCCTCGTCTCCAGAAGGCCGACCGACCCGCGGGACCGACCCACGGTGGGTCGGTCACGCGGAAATTTCTACTAATGCCAGTTTTGAGGCTTTTTCACTATCTTACACTTCTACACACCAAAAGACCTAAACAAGGAGAGAGAGAGAGAGACGATTTTGAGGGAGAAAAGAAGAAGAAGAAGAAGAAGAGAAGGAAGAAGAAGAAGAGAGCTCACCTTCTCCAAGCTCAACCACCTTCAACAATGGCTTTTTCTCTCTCTCTCTCTCTCTTTTATGTATCTCTATGGCTGAGTAGAACTATTTAGCACTTGGGATGGGGATTTGAACTTGAATCCCTCAACTAGCTTGTAAACCCTTGCTTCATTAATTATGATTGTTTTCTCTCTCTTGTTCATTTAATGCTTTAACTTGATCAATTATGGCATTTATGGTGATTCCCAACAACACAAGACTTTGAGTTGGGGGTTGTGACCTAAGAAGAGAGAACCCTAGATTGTGCTAGCTTGATTAGTTGGTGAAATTTGGGGCTATTTATGTGGACTTGCAATTAATGCTATCTAGTGATTTGAACTCCTCTTGATTTGAGAGTTGAGAGTATCTAGGTAAGAGTTGGCTCTTCCATGATTTGGAAGGTCATTACAATAGTCCAAATAGACAATTTGAGTGAACTGGGTTTATGAGTGAAGTTGGGGTGTATTTAGGTGAGACTAACCATCCTAGGGTGCTCTCCATCCAAAACCCTTAACAACCAATTTTAGTTTCCATAGTTCAGTTGCAGTTTTTCTTGAACAAATCATTAAGCTTGCCGCCGGCTAAACCCCCCTTTACTCATTTATTATTCCGTTACCGAATACCGAAACTAGGGAAACAGATAATCAATTTCCTGGTGGAACGACACTCGTTATCTACTACTTCGATTGGGTCCACTTGCCCATATTTTGTGATATTGATCTGCATCTACATATATTTCTTCTGACAGGTCTATGATAGGTTGTCTTGGAGTTTTCTTAGAAGCACTCTTGAGGGTCTTAATTTCCCTCCGGAATTCATAGATCTGGGCATGTTCTATGTCACTTCTGTTTCATTCAGAGTACTTTGGAATGGGAATCAGTGTGAGGTGTTTTATCCCTCCAAAGGGTTAAGGCATGGAGATCCTTTATCTCCCTATCTATTTGTCCTATGTTTAGATAGATTATCTCACATGATTGAGAATGCAGTTGAGGATCATAGCTAGATTCCTATCAAATTGTGTAACAAAGGCCCTAAACTGGCTCATATCTTTTTTGCGGATGATCTTATCCTTATGGGTAAAGCCACTAAGGATAATGCCCTAGCCATGAAAGAGGTTCTAAATTCTTTCTGCTCCATCTCTGGTCAAAGAGTTAGTTTTGAGAAGTCTAGGGCTCTCTTTTCTAAAAATGTGATGCCTTGTGATAGGATTAGCATAAGTAGGTGTATTGGGGTCCCTATGGTAGACAAATTCGGTAAATACTTGGGTATTAATTTAGTTCAGAGCCGCCCCAACTCCCCTCTTTTTTATGAGCTTATTGATAATCTTAGGAAGAAGGTAGATGGGTGGAAGGCAAAATCCTTATCCTTTGCTGGCAGATTGGTTCTAGCCAAATCAGTCTTAGAAGCTTCGTCTACCTTCCATATGATGTCCTAGAAGCTTCCTCAGTCATGCTGCTATAAGCTAGAGAAAATTTGTAGGAATTTCCTTTGGATTCATTCAGAAGGTGAGAGGAAACTTCACATTGTTTCTTGGTCAACTATTTGTAACCCTATGAGTATGGGGGGGGGGGCTTGGGTAAAGGAATCTTTCTTGCATGAACTGGGCTTGTTTCGCTAAACTTGGGTGGAGGTTGATGCATAATCAAAATAGTCTGTGGGATAAAAATCTTATTAATAAATATCATAAGATTAATTATAGAAATTCATCTCCTACATGGCAGAATATTCTGCTTAGTAAAGATATTATTGAGAATGGGTCCAGATGGAATCTAGGTGATGGGAGAACTATTAACTTCTGGTCAGATAAATGGCTCTATAAAGAGGCTCTTATCACGCTTGCTCACAACACTACTGGCCTGGATCTAAACTCTAAAGCTTGTCAGTACTAGTCTGTTGACAGGGGATGGAATTTTAACCTCTTTTCTAACCATCTTCCTCCTAGAGCACTAAGCACACTCTCTGGGAAAATTATTCACAGTAATGATAGCATGGATTTAGTTATTTGGGAAGGTAGCAGAGATGGTAACTTATCTGTCTCACAAGCCTATAAATTTATTTCTGATCAAGGAAGCACGGATGAAATATGGTCTCTAATTTGGGCTCTTCATGTTCCAGAGAAAGTTAAGACCTGCCTCTGGTTTATTGCTCACAACACCCTTAAAACTAAAAATCTTTTTTTTTTCTCATGGTCTAATTGCAGATAATGGGTGTAGTTCTTGTGGAGAGTGTGAAAGTACTGAGCATTTAATCAGGTATTGTAGGGTAGCCACAGATGTCTGGAATAAGCTGTACGGAAAGTTTAACTTTCCCAGGTTGCCCATGGATTGCTCTTTTCTGTCATGGTTAAAACTAAATATGAAAAGTAAATAAATATCCCTTATATGGAGGGCATCAAATGGCCTCAAAATTTTCCTATTATCTGCCATTCCCTGTGGTATTGGCACAATATTAAATTCCATGAAAATTTATTTGAGAATTTCATGCCTATTGATCTCCTTTGGAACAGGTTGAAAGCTTGGCTGCCAAGCGCTGGGAAGCTGGGCAAAGACAGGGCAATGAAGAGAAACAAGGTGACCGGAGATAGATGGGAACCCCGCCAGTAAATCACTTCAAGATTAATGCATATGCATCTAAGACCTCCTCAGGGCAAGCTACTGCGGCCTTTATATGCAGAAATCATGAAGGGAACTGGATTTTCGGAGCTACAAGACTGCTAGGTGATGCCTCAGTGTTGGAAGCATAATTGTGGGGCATCTAAGATGGTCTGAAGCATGCCAGAGAATCAAGCATCCAACACCTCATTCTGGAGACCGATTCAGAAGAGGTTATTTATTTACTCTAGAAGGCTGCTAGCAATCCTTTGGTAGAAAACATTACCAGGGCGTGCAGAGAGCTTATGCTCTTCCCTTCCTCTTGTTTACTAAGGAAAGTTAACCGCAAGCAGATTCATTAGTTATGGATGCTCAAGAAGCTAACAGTATTTTCATGTATTTTGATTATCCCCCTCATACTTGTACAGACATCATTTTGAGCGAGAGATCTCTCTTTGCTCAACCTATTGAATAAATTAATTCCTGTTGATCGAAAAAAAAAATAAAGTGGAAGTTTCGAGAGACAATTTTGACATTATGAGTGGTCTAGAAATAATTTTTGAGTGAAAAATCTAATTATGAAGATTCCAAATATTCTAAGTAAAGTTTGAGTGAGTTTTATTCTTTTTTTTTTTGCTTTAAGGATGTGATTTAAGCTAAAGGGTGTCACCTTCACTAAATGTTACTATGGTCCGCTTTTGGTGCAGAGACACCCACTATTCTAGGGTTTTTGGGTCATTATAGGTTATTACTATGGCCACCTATCCTAGCCCGGTTTGACTATCCATGGATTGGACTTGAGTTGAGGTTAAATTTCACTAGTCTCATACCATCATGTTACAAGAAAATCAATATGGAAGCATTGAGAGCATATGTGTAAATGTAAATATAAGGAGCAAACAATTCTCATACAATAAAAGTAAACCAATGAAATCTGGATTTTGACCTAGATTAACAAAACGAAATCATCAAACTCTTAGATAAATAAGTTGAAGGTAGTAGATCCTAATCATTGGGTTGCTAATCAAGTTTATTATTATTTCCAGACAAAAGTTCTAAAAAAACAAAAATATAAGATAAAGAGCCTAACTCCTAAATTACTAATCCCACATTAGTTGAAGAAATCTAAATCAAGTTACCAACTCGTCTCTATTCCTTTGTTTTTGACTTGTTTTAGTTTTTAGCTCTACCAACTAGATAATCAAAGATCAGAAACAAAATAAACCTACGCTCAAATTGTAAAATACTACTTAAATAAAATGCCAAAATCTTTAAAACTTAGCCACACTACTGCTAATCAAAGTAATAGCATTTGTTTTATTAGTTAATTAGAGATGTTAATTTAATTATGTTGAAACTGAACTTAAAAGAAATAAATAGCATATATATATTTCTCTAGTTTTTGTTGTACACTAAACTAAATTGAATATCTTGTGATAGTTTTCTTTTTATTTGCTCACTAAGTCTATTGTATGATGCAGTAAAACATTGCACATGTTTTATGTCAATGAAGCGGATGATGGCGTTTTTGAGTAGTCTTCTATTTTAGTTTTTGATATTTTAAAATAATTTGCTAAGGTGACAGTCTTTGTATATCCCTTAATTTATATTTTCAAAACTTGAACAAATATAATATGGAATCTAGAAAAATGACACTGCTTACCTATGACATAATATGTTATGTGCACTGAAGACCAAAATAAGCAACATAGATAGTGTATTGCAATTATGTTTTGAGAAATCTTTGAGATGTATTTTCCTATCACTCGATAAAAAAGCAGGTTGTAAAATGTGTTCCGAACCTAAGTAAATTGATTTTGTATTATATTCTTAAGTTGTGTCATTGTGATTATAAATTTGTATGTTATACATTATATAACGTGATTGTTAGATGATTGAACGTTATATAATGGTGGATTCAGTTTTTGTGTTATACTACATATATAAAATAATGCTTACACGTAACATTGAAGTGATAAATGCATTCTCATTGTTTGATTGTTTTTATTTACTCATACCACTCTAAATAGTTAACTGAATACAGTTAACCGGTGTAAACATAATGGAAAGATATCAAAAATTTTAAAACCATTTCACTCAATTAACAAGTTTATACCGTACCGTGAACACCCTAGTATCTCTATAGCACCCAAAGATTCATGTTGGTGTAACAACCGAGTAAAGAGGTTCAAAGCGACAAGGATTGCAAGAAATACATTAAGAGACATTTATTTTGCTCGGGGAAACGGAAAGAAATAAAGAAAGAAAATGAAGAATGAAAAAGAATTTGTTCATGCAGGGGAATGAATATTAAATGACCCATCAACAGCTATCGGTTAACAAGGTAAAGGAATTTGAGTAATCCTATTCTTTTTCTTTTTCCTAAAAATGAGAAAAACTGATTATATAAACAGCAGAAAATGAAATCATTGTGATTCTTTTTCCTGATTACCCACTAATATAATTAACCAATCAACGATCAATAACTACAGATCAACAGTCAACGGAAAGAAAAAGCATAACTTGTCACCTGTAAATGGAAAGCTGAACATTTAATAAATCTCGATTTAAAGTATAAATCTACAACTTCCACTAAGAAGTTTCAAAATGGTGGGAATATGACACTAGCAACGTAAAGACTACTACTCTAATTATGAGACATCAGAAACCGAAGGACCCTCCTTTGCTGCTCAAGGGAACAGACCCTTCATACGGGAAACCTAAATGGTTATGGGAATCCTGATGTACCGACGGCTGCAACAAGTTCTGATGATTCTCATGATATGCTTACCCATCAACGTCATCTACTCACACTTAATAGAATGGTATATGTGGCGGACGAAGAACAAAGCAGCACGGAACCCAACAGTTCCGAGCATGAGGAAGAAGCCATAGCAAATGCAAGCCATGTAGCCAAAGAAGAAGGATGTTTGCATGAAACCGGACATATCAGAGCGAGCATAGTAGTAGTACAGGCAATAACCATAAATAAACACACCAGTAGAACCGCCACACAGGAATGACCTGTATCAAATATTGGGTAAAATGGTTCAGATAACATCTCAAGTTCAGGGTCAGAAATCTGAAAAACAACAGTTCACTGAATACTTGTTTGAAATATTATGCAGTTCTACTCGGGCTATAATTGTGATTTTGACTAGAGGACTAAACACGAGCAAAGTGACTTCAGAAGACAAAATCAAAATTATCTACTACAACTATATAAAAAAGAAACACATCTTCCAGCTGCAAGTTTAGTCACTCTTTGTAACTCATCACAGAGAAAAATGCAGAGGGAATCGATAATATGACAAGGAAGAAAGAAGGAAATCATTTCAACATACCTCCACCACCATTCATGATCTTCTGCAGCAAGTTGGAAATATGTCAAAGCCACGGTGATGAAAGCAGTGACTATGATGAGAATGATGAAGACTATAAACAAGATGCTGTAGATGGTGTAAATTCTGTGACCCCAGACACTGGCAAATATGTAGTAGAGTTCTATATATATAGCACTGAATGGCAAAAACCCAGCCATTGCCATCTGCGGAAGGGTACCTCTGTACCAAGGGAGCGGTGGGATTTCTCTGGGGTATTTTGTTGTTCGACAAGGTGCTTGGAACTCAGCCTTGCTATTCTTTCCAGCAATCCCACCCAATACCAGTAATGGAGATGTCACAAGCGTCCAGATAAGGACTATCACTACAATGGTACCAAAGGGAAGAGCAGCAGTTGCAGTGTAAACAATCGCCACAGTGTTGAGGAAGCAGAATGTCAGAAACAAGGGGCCACAGAAGAGACACCCAGTAAGCAAGAGGTTCCTAACCTGCAATTCAAAAGAAAATGAATATATAACTGCATTACATAATCATGTGTTCTTCACAAACAGAAATCCGGAAAGTAGCAATGTTTTGAGCACTTACCCAGTTTGAGCCTTCTAGCTGGCAGTAAAAGGAAGTTGCAGTATACCCAGCAATTCCAGATGTAAGTGCATAAATGACAACCAGAGCTGTAAACAGGGCTCCTCTGTTGTACGGGTAAAATACTCCAACCAGTGCCAATAAAAAAATGAAAACAGTTCTGCAAAGCACCAAAAATAGCTATTAAGTATAGACAACAATCATTTTCAGTAGTCTTTAAGAAACTAGAAATGAGGTGCTTACAGGGTAAAAAGCTGAGAGCCTGATCCAAGAGCAGCTGCAAGAAGCGATTTGTACTTGGGATACCTAAATACATCTCCATGGATGTATTTCCATCCAGTTTCCTCCTGATCCTCAGCGGTTTCCTCATCATGTGCATACCTTTAGTACACATCAAATGCATTGAAAATAAAATTAGACGATATAAGAATCAAACAATGACAAGGAAAAAGTAATATGGTGAATCGCAATTGATGAGTGACCTGCTAAGGGGTGATATATCATAAGAGCACACTGCTTAGTAAGAATAAACATTTTTACTTTCTCTTTCCGAGAATATAGAACTGGTACTGAAATGGGAAACGTAAGATATGCTCACTTGACAAAATCATTCTTGAGGACACGCATTAGAATCGTGGCTAGGAACCCAGTCAAGAGAAGAACAGTCACGCAGGAGTTTATGATTGAAAACCAATGGATCTCAAGGTGGTGTGGAAGAGAAGATGACTGCGAGTATTTATCCATCCGCTTATCGAAAGGAGTGTTTGTCTCCTTCCACTTGACAGTGTACATGAAATCCACATCAATTTCTTTGTCTTCCGTGATATCCACTAGAGAATTAGGGTCAGTCCTGACATTGATCTCGATAACACGATCCTGGTTGTAGAAAACATCAAAATGGATGTGCTTGTAGAGATAAAACTTAAACTCGCTAGGGTCAGCTTTCCCTTCTTTGTCAACCTTCCCAAGGAAACCCCAAATTGGCAAGTCATCATAATACATCTGGAAGTAATAGTCCTTTGCAACTGCATCCCGAAACTTAGCCACGTCTTCCTTTGACATCTTTTTCTTACAGATGATCTCAGACTCCTTATCTACCAGAAAATCAAGCTTATATGGCGCACTGACAAGACGGTCTCCATTCAATACCTCACCTAAAGCTTCCTTTTTCTCTCTCACTTTATCTGCATTGAGAATAGACAATCCAGGGAATATCAAAACCATCCTTGCAGAAAGCTGATAATCCAGCATGATAAAACAAAAGAGCATCAGATAATACCTGGAGAACAGAAAGGCAGGTCAAAGTAGCGGTATGTTTCACTGCAGTAAGTAGAAAACTAGGGCAGCATTAGAATGTGTTAGAACATGAAATAATAACACAATAAAGAAGCCAAAGAGCAACATAGTTCAGCAGATCCACTAAAAGGGAATTAACATCTGCCCCAAGGATCTGACCGGAAGGAGAAATTGCGCCTTCATATACAGATCTTATTTTGTGGACACATCTTTAGGTCATATTAACAATTAGGTCAAACGATTGAGGGTGCTTCAGGAAAAAGTGGAAGCTGAAACAATTCACAATATAGAATATCCCCTTCTCACCGCCTAATAAGCTCCTTGATCACTTTACTTAAAGTATCAACAAGTTCCTTATAATGCTGATCAAAGATTTCATCAATCAATGAAGAAAATTGTCTAGGTTAGACCAATCCTTCAGCCTGTCTTAATAACAAACCGGAGAAACCAACATAGGCTACAGGCGCAACAAATCTTACACATACACAAGACGAGCAGGACCATATCTCAGAATGACTAGTTACAATGATACATAAAGGACAACTAGAAACAAGGACGCACTTCAAACAACTGTTAACTGGCACGAATTTAGACAAAACATTTATCAGATAAGAAATTTATGACAATTTGTAGTTCGTTATCCAAGCTAATGGTGTTTTTTGTTGTGATTTTTGTAGTGTGAGGTTAACCTTAAGATTCCGGGAAGGGCGAGCAGCAATGCAGATCAAGATTAAAATTCCGAATTATATATCTGAATAACGGGAGACTATGGGATCGAATAAATCTAACTAGACGGATCTCCTTAGCGTCACTGCTGGGGACCCTCTCTCCGACATATTCACCTTCTGTCATCAAGTTATCGCACAGTAAACTGTTATATATAAGATGCAGAGACAGAAGGACAAACGACAAAGTCACGGTAAAGGATTGATAGGGCAATGGGGCGAAGCAAATCTGAACCTGGGGTTGTGGAAAGGGCCAACTTTATTGGCGTAGAGAGGTACGGACTCGCCGGCTTTGTACCGATGGTCTGATCCATCGGAGAGCACCTGTCGTTGACAGAAGCATAGCACAACAACGGCCACCAGCAAAGCAGCCAAGCTCTTCGCCATAGCCAAAAGCTCCCGCCGCCCTCCGAATCCAACACCACGTCGAAGAGATCTGAGATTTGAGTGGGAAGATGGATATAGAAAGTATGGGACAGAGTCACAAACAGGAAGTGAGAGAGAAATCACAAAGCGAATCGTAGAGGAGAAGAGGAGGTTTGGTTGGAAGGTAGAAATGGGGAGAGGGATAGGGGTTTGCTGGTGGATCACCGACACTAGGCTGCCACAAGGGCCACGATCAAGGAAAGAAAATAAATGCGTAAAGATTAGAAGGTAGCCGGTCTTAAGTCGAAGAGGTTAATTTCTTTTTTTTTGATAAACATTGTGACCATATATTAAAAACATATAGCAAGCACAAGGGAACCCTCATGTCATGCTAGATCCGAATCAAGCTTACAAGCCATACTAATATTAGGGGGAACATGCTCCCCCAACCACATCTGATTAGTTTCAAAAAGAGGATTCCCCAAATTACATATAATCTTGGTCAGATAATTATCATACATAGGAGAATCTCTTCTAATAATACTAGTGAAGCAGGAAAGTGATCCTCTCACCCTCACGATGTCATCCCAACTGGCATTGGGTCTTCTTATATCTACCACATTGAGGATGTCCTCGAAATATTTATCAACTGATTCAATACAAATGCTATGGCTACCCACCGAAATAGCAAGTTCCATGGCAATTCTTTTTGCTTTGATATCAGCAAACTGCACACTACTGGTGCTGGCAATTCTTCGATTGAAAACAACACTAGGCAAACCGCGATCGTCTCGAATGAGACCAGCTATGATCCGGTCCCCATAACGACTAGCAAGCATCCCCGTGCAAATACTATGATAACCCGACGGGGGTGGCTGCCACATCCTGGGAGAAAAGAGATGGGAGGAGACTTTCATCACCGAAAGATAAGCTTCAGTAAAGGAATTGTTTACCTCGACTTCTTTCCACCAAGAAAGCTCTGAATTATGCTTGACTTTGTTCCTCGACGCATAAATGACCCAAAGCTTGTTAGCTATAAGAGATAGCTTCTTCACACTCCACACCTCCGCCATCCGAAAGAACCAGTCCAACATCCCATCCACATTATTAGGAATTTCATTCACTTCCACCAAACCCCTCCATATGTCTCTAACAGCACAACAATAAAAGAAACAATGGGCCAAGTCATCCTTAGCCCCACAGAAGAAGCACTTGGACTCACCCCCGATCCGCCTAGCAAGATTATCCTGACAAGGGATAATATTTCCCAAAAACTTCCATAGATTAAGTTTTACTCTAGGGCAGCAAATGGAACTGGTAATCTTCTTCCCAATCCTACCAATGGAGAAAGGAGGATTGGAGGAGCTTTCCACTCCTGAATCCTTAACTAGGAAGAGATAGGCTGATTTGACGGAGAACTTGTTATCTTTGGAGAATCTCCAAGCCCACTGATTTGAACTATCCAAGTCATGGGGAGAAGGAGATGGAGGCCCACCCCCTCCAGGAGATAGAGGCCGAGCTCCTTCTCTGAGCAAATCCAAGACCGAAGAGATAGACTTCCAGATGGGGCTACCTTTATTGGAAGGGTAGCACTCACTAATATCACTGTCAGGGTAATAGAGTGGTTTCATAACTTGAGCTACTAAAGACCCCGGGCAAGAGAGTAATCTCCACAGCTGTTTAACCAAAAGAGCTTTATTGAAGTTTTCCACTTCTCTGAAACCAAGGCCTCCTTGATCCGGAGGATCACAAACCTTAGACCACTTGGTCCAGTGGAGGGCTCTTTTATCGACTTTCCCACTCCACCAGAAGGAGGAGAAAGGTGAATTGAGTTTCGCAATAATTCCCTTAGGAAGAGCAAAAAGGGACATGGTGTAGTTGGGTAAAGACTGGAGAACACTAGACACCATGATGGATCTAGCTGCTTGTGCCATAGGTTTAGTCCAACTGGAAACCCTTTTGTGAACAGATTCGATAAGATAGGTAAAGAGATCATGTTTTCTCCTACCTATCTTGAGGGGAAGGCCTAGGTATTTGGAGAAACAAGGTACCTCTTGGACATTCAGAAGCCTAGAGAGATTGTCTTTAATGGGGAGGGATAATCTTTTGTTGAACACCAATTCAGATTTGAGATGATTGATTTTGTGTCCAGAGGCTAGAAGAAATTTTGTGAGAATATGGTTCAGGCGGGAAATATTAGTGGGATTGGCTTTACCAAAGAGGAGAAGGTCATCAGCGAAGGCTAGGTGAGATATGGACGGGCAGAGGGGGGAGAGCTTGATACCATGGAAATCTCCATTAATATCAGACTTATTAAGGAAACTAGACAAAGCTTCCTGAGCCAAAATGAAGAGGAAGGGAGAGAGAGGGTCACCTTGTCGAATGCCCCTAGACTGGACGAAAGAGTTACCAGGCTTGCCATTGATGAGGATAGCACATCTGACTGAGCGGACACAATTCATAACTGGAGAAGTCCAATGAGAAGGGAAACCCATGGAAAGGAGGACATCTTGGAGGAAGCTCCACTCTAATCTGTCGTAGGCTTTGCTAAAGTCCAACTTGAGAGCAAAGAAGCCATTTTTAACAGCTTGGTTCTTCTCTAAAAAATGTTGGAGCTCGCCTGCTAGAATGATATTGTCTGTAATAAGCCTTCCTTTCACAAACCCTGACTGATTATGGGAGATGAGATGTGGAAGAATATGTTGAACCCTATTAGCCAGGGTCTTGGAAGCAATCTTGTACGCAAAGTTACAGAGGGCAATCGGTCTAAATTTATCAATCTCCGTCGCCCCCGCCATCTTTGGAATAAGAGTGATAAAGTACTCATTCAAAGAATCAGGGAGTGGCTGGCCTCTGAGAATAGACAGGACTGCATCAATAACTTGGTTCCCAATGATATGCCAAAAGGTGGTAAAGAATTTACCATTAAATCCATCAGGCCCAGGAGCTTTGTTGGCTCCTAATTGTTTCACAGCGGAAATGATTTCCTCTCTAGTATAGGGTCTGCTCAGCTCAGAAATAAAGTTTCCATTTAGTCGACCCTCCACCGCTCCCAAAAAATCCCTATCCACCCGGGGTTGGGAAGAAGAAAAGAGGTTTTGGAAATACTCTCTAGCAATGCCTTCTATACTCTGCCAAGTATACTGCATAGTGTTCCGGGAGTTCAGGAGACCAAAGATCTCTTTGGATCTTTTATTAGAGGAAGCCCTAGAATGGAAGTAACCCGTATTTTTATCTCCTTCCTTAATCCACTTATCTCTGGATCGCTGCTTCCACCATATTTCCTCTCGGAAAGAAAGTAACTCGATTTCCAAAAGGAGCCTCTTCCTATTATTGATAGCTCCCAAAGAGCTATCACTAATAGAGATCTTATAACTCTTCTTCTTATTAATGATCTTCCATTTAATCTTGGAGATCGACCACCCCTTCCATTCACTTAGCTTCCGAGCACATAAATCCAGAGAAGTAGTAATGATAGGATAATTGTTACTCCAGACATCTGTAACTATCTCAGCACACTTGGGATCCAAACACCAACCGTTTTCAAATCTGAACATTTTTGCCGGTTCTTTATGAGTACCAAAGAACCTGATAAAAAGAGGACAGTGATCAGAAGCTTCCCGGGGTAGATGTTCGACAGAAATATTGGGAAAGGCCTGTAGCCCAGCCGAAGAGCAAAACACTCTATCCAATCTACTGTGGGAGTGGGAGTCTCCATCTTGGCAATTAGTAAAAGTAGAACTCTCTCCAAAAAAACCGATATCATGAAGATCACATTCAAGAATGGCCTCTCTGAACGGGGCCATGTGGACATCTTGCCTAATTCTACCCCCGATCTTCTCACAGGCATGCAGTATCTGATTGAAATCCCCGGCTATCACCCAGGGCAAGCTCACTTGCTTACCAAGAATTCGGAGAAGTTTCCAGGACAGATGCTTGAGAGACCAATTGGACCACCCATAGAACCCGGTAAAAACAAAATGGAGTTCACCCGGCATAGACATACTGGCGGACATATGATGCCTAGATTGGGAAATCATAGAACAACCTAGGGAACTTTTCCACATAAGACAAAGTCCTCCACTCCTCCCCCTGCTTGAAACCGCTATCCCTCTATACTGAGGGAGCTTTCCAAAGAAAAACTCCATATCATCCTCAGACTTATGGGTCTCACTGAGAAAAATGATATCAGGGTTGAGTTTAAGAATCAAACTCTTAATCCAATAGACTCCCTTGGATTTACCTAATCCCCTGCAGTTGAGAGTTAAGCAGCTCATCTAAAAAACTGACCGCTAGGGACCTCAACAGTTTAATAAAAAACCAGACCACTCAGCAGAACAGATTCACTCTGAGTATCAAACTGCCCTACAGACCGTCTCAGGCAATTCCCAGCAAACAATCAAGACCCAGAAAACCAACAAACCAACAGGGCAGCTCAACACCAAACACACCAACCGACAGAGAAAACCAAGCCCACCACAACAGAAAAATATCTCAGATGAAGACAGCCCGACGCCAGACACTGACCTAAACCCAGGCGTCGACAGAGAATCCAATTCTTGACTAGGAAAAACTCCGACACTCCCAAACAACTGAACAAAAGAGGATACTCACATCCAGAATAGATCACCGGATCTGTAAAAAATCAAGACTACCGCCTAGAAGCAGTCGGAACTTGAAAGCAGCCAGCAAGAGATTCACCCAGAAAAACGATTGCAACCGAAGCCCAGAGAATCCCAGAGCCAGCTAGAACCCAACCCTATCAAAAGCCTGAACACACAAATGACTCCCAATCGAACTGTGAATGGCCTTCAAATAACGGACCCGACGCCTAACCGACGAAGACTACTGGCCACCGACACTGAACTCAACCCGAGAAGAGCACCACACAGACGCGAATCACACTGGTGTTCTTCCCAAATCAATTTTGGCAAAAATTGGCAAAAATCCCTTCCCAAACAGCGGAACAGATGAAGGACGGCTCGGAGCAGAGGAGCTGCGAACAAGGCACAGCAATGATAAACCAACACCACCACTGAAAATTCCTCTGACTGGAAATCTGTCGCCTAAACAAACGCGAACTGCAGAGGTAGAAGCCGACCAGGCCACCAGAGAAAATAACGAGGAAGATAACCTAAATATGAAGATGGAGAAACTCCAATCAAACAAGAGTACCACCAACTCGAAGAGGTTAATTTCAGTACTTGTCTTTTCTTTAACCTCAGTCGACGTATTTGTTTAGGTTACTCAGTTTGGTAAGTGGATAGTAACAGAAGTTAAAAGTCAAATTGTTGGTTGATTCATTCAGAAAAACTTCATCAAAATAAGTCATCCACAAAAACAAAGTGAAACAAAGAAAATGAATTAATTATTTATCATCTATAACATTTGGATTTGGTGTCAAAGCTACTTATTTAACGTCACAGTGGATCAAGTTACATTTGGTTGCTGCTTTGCGATCATGTCCTACCTTGATTTCTTTTGGCTTGTAGGCTCCAACTATGCACCTAGCCTTCTCTTGACTTGATCTATAGTTGTGTTGCTTGACATGTGATGAATGTTAAAGGATGGTTACGTTTCAAAAAATAAAAGTATTTGGTATAATTCCACATGTGGATATTGGTTTATAATAGACCCCATGAAACCCACGAACTCCATCTAGACACGACTCCTAATTGTTGGGTTAGGGTTGATATTTTACACATGTTTAATAAAAAGATCAGATGAAGACGAAGTGTTTCAGCTGTGTTATTAGATAAATCGGGTACTAAAATAAAATAGTTGAACAAAAAGAACTTTTTAAAAGTTCCATTTCTCTAACTATTTCTTTTTTTTATCTCAAACGATCACTATTTATTAGCCACCAGGATCAATTCGATCCTGGTTTAACCAGATAGTACAGCTTTCAGGAGGTATCGCTAGCTGTATATACCCCCTTTTACATTTCAATCCCAGTTTGGCTATTCCATCTGCAACCATATTACAGCTCCTATCAATCTTGTTTATGGTACAAATATCAAAGAAATCTAGAAAACATATACATCCTCTAATTATCCCTTCTAGCGGGGAGCTTCCACCATCTCTATGTAGTACCATGTCAATTGCTTGCTGAGAATCTGACTCCAAAATGATTCGTTTGTGATTGGCTTCCTTCGCTGTTTTGAGGCCATCATAGATTGTTCATACTTCCGCTTCCAACACTCCAGCCTTTCCCATGAAATGAGTGAAACCACACTTCCATTCACCATTGGGATCTCTGATAAATCCTCCCGCAGCAGCCACACCATCTTTGCTCACTGCCACATCCACATTGATCTTCTGGTAACCATCAGGGGGAGGAACCCATGCGAACTGGTGCTCCTGCATTCTCTGCCCCTTAATCCAATCTCCACGAGCTTTGTCAACTAGATATCGCTGTAAATTTCCATGAAGAAAACTCAGTGGCATATCTATTTCAGATAAATCATTATGGAATTTCACATTTCTCCACTTCCAGAGAGAGCAGTAAGTTACAGGAAAAATATCAGCCCATTTTGCTTTAAAATTAACCATCAGTACAGAGCATTTCAGATTCTGGAGTAACCAGTCCTGAAATACCCCAAACCTTGATATATTGTTTAAATACTAAACTATGATATTTAGAGACTAAAAAGTGCCTTAGAAACATCAGTGTATGATTTAAACCATAGTAAAACACAATAAAGCACTAAGACACAGCTTGAGCAAAAACATGCTCTAAGCTTGGAGGGAACTTGGTGAGGACCCAAAGAGCCTACCAAGACTTGATAACACTCAATTATGATTTAATAAGGCTAAATAAGTCCTTAGGAAACCTTGGTAGACAATTAAACCAAATAAAACACAAATAAATACCTTAAAGTCAATATGAGCAAAATGTGCTCTAAGCTTGGGATAAGTTTGTATAAGACCTAAAGGTCATATCTATACCTTATTTATGTGTTAATGAACATAAATCAATTACTAAAGAAAACCAAGCTTGAAAACAAGTTGAAACACAAAATATGCTTTAAGGAGCCTTAAAGCACATTTTTGAAAAATTGTCTTGTAAATGAGTTTTGAGTGGCTAAATGTCCATCATTACTCTTTAATTAACATTTGTACTACTTAGTATCACATTAGTAAGTCTAAATCAATGGGAAATCAAAATTTTCACAAATATGTGCCTTGGTTAGTGAATAGTGCCCAAATAGTGCTAGTTTTGACTTAAGTCAACTTAGCTTAATTAAATGGTCAACATAAGTCAAGAAATGCCCTATTATATGGAGGGGGCCGGTTTTCTAAGTGGTGACTCACCACCATGTAAGAATCAATTCAAGAAAAGAAGGAAAAGTAAGTAAAAAGAAGAAAGTTACTTTATAACATAAATATCTTCAAAGGTAGACCTCTCACCTCATTCTCTTCTTTTCTCCTTGTTCCCACCGTCTTCATCCTCTCCTCTCTTCTTCAAAAACGATGGGCTGTAGTAACCTCTCTTCTCCATCTTCATTTCCTTGCCAAATCCAACTCCATGCTCCAAATCAAATTCTAAGACCATATTTGTCTTAGTTAAACCAAGCTCTACACTTCTATCTTTTCAATCTTCAAGAACTCCATTTTGGTGCCATGGAGATTCACCATTGATGGAGCTTGAGCTTACCTTTTCATGCCTTGTCATTCTCCTTTGCTTCAAGGTAAGAAAAGTCAAAGAAAAACTTCATTTCCTTTTGTTTTCATAAGTGACCGAAATCACCTTCTTCATGGTGTTTTCTTTTGCTTTGTTTTAGCTTCATTCCAATCATTCAAGGGCTTGGTGGAAACCTCTCTTGTTACATATTCAAGTTCTCTTTCAAATTCTAAGGTAAACTTCTATTTTAAGTGTTTAGAACACTTATGTAAATTTAGGGTTTATATGTGAGTTTAAGTATGAAACTTAATGCTCATTACCCTTATATGTATATTGATTAGAAAGTTGACAAGTGATCAAACTCCTTGCTGATTTTCGGTTCAAGGAAACAAGAAAGAAGTTTGAGAGGAAAAGAGGTAAACAAACTATCTCAATGCAGTTTAAATGCCTAGGAAAAATGAGCTTGATTTGCTTAATAAAATACCTAAGGAGCCAATGGGAAAAGAGCTAGTGAATTGTTTTTAAGGAGATTATTAAAAGGCATATGTGATGTTGAGTGTATTTGCAGGTTAAAGGCAATATATAGGTGGGAAATTCAGTGTTTAAGTTTAATGCATTTAAGGGCCTATGAGCCATGTTATTTAAGGACCTAAGTGTCAAGCAATTTAAGTTATGCACTATATTGTGATGTAGTGTAGTTTAAGGATTTAGATGTGTGTAAAGAACATTCTTTGTGAAGATGAGTGTCTTGGATGGTTGAAGAAGGAAAAACAATATGTTTGTGTGTAAGGAATGTGTATTAAGTGATTAAGTGTTTTTGGTTGTGAAAGGGTGAAAACCTAAGTGTTTGTGTGTGAGAATACTCTTGATGAATTTTAGATGTTCTTGAATGTTTAATGGTGAAAGCTATGTGCTTTGGTATAGCAATGTGCTAGAAGAACCCATGTCAAAATTTAGGTAATGTATAAGGAGTTTTAAGTGTTTAAAATGAGTTTGGTGAGTTTGGAAGTGTTGAGAATGGTTAAGTGTTTTACTAGGGAAATAAAGGTGCATTAAGGTGTTTTAGAAGGCAAAAAGGATTTAGGCACTATCTTGAAAGTTCTAGAAATCCAATGGGTGTTTTGGGATGTACTAAAGTCTTGGAGGAGTTTGTTAAGGTTTAGGTAATGTTGATGTACAAGGAGGAAATGATGTTTAGGTAAGGAGGATGTTGAACTTGTGAAGAAAATTCTTGGAAGGACATGAAGTATTTTTGGTGGGCTAAATATAGTGTGGGAACATGCTATAAACCTAAGGGGGAAGTATTATGAGTATTGAGCATTTAGGCAAGAAATGAGTAAGTGTTTAAAGGTATAGAAAATGGAGTTTTGGGCACGTCCGAACTACCGTCCGAACATGGACGTTCGGACATGCCCTGTTGCGCGTAAGTCTCCTGGACTTCGACCGGTGTCAGAACTACCGTCCGAATTTGGAAGTTCGGACACACCTATCTCTACATTCTGTTTTGGCCTCGAACAGCGTCCGAACTTGGGAAGCTCGGACGCATGTTCGGACAGTCGTCTGTTTACAACCATTTGAGCCTCGAACGGTGTCCGAACTTGGGAAGTCCGGACACAAGTTCGGACAAGGCGCTGTATGGACCAAAAACATTGTTTAAGGTTATAGGATGATGGGGATTATCAAGTAATGATGTTATAAGATTGTTAAGGACATGTTAAGTGAGTTATAATGACAATTTAGTGGGGGAAAAGTTGTATTAAAATGTAAAAGTAAAACAAGTTAAAATGTGAAGTTATTTAACTAGTTAACGGGGATAAGTTATGAGCATTAGACTTTAAACAACCATGTTACCCCGATGTTAATAAAAGTAAATGTAATGTTACCAGTTGTTCAAAGATGTTACGAGGAACATGTGATGGCACGTTAGAGTGAAACCCCGGTGACAGGTATGGTTTTCTTGCAACCTGTGTCCTACCGGATTACACCGGCTTGTATGCCAATGTGTTTTTCTGTATGTTTTCCACGTTGTAAGATAAAACATGTAATGAGTTTACAGTAATTCATATATGTGGCGTGTCTAGTTCCGATACCATTTAACCTCGAAAGTGTTAAACTTAGCTAACTGAGTCTAGGATCACATGAAAGATCGGTATTCGGAATTTAACGACCCGAACCATGGGACGTTCTAACCACGGCTATGCGTGTGTTAATTATGTGATATTTGTGTGTGTATGTAAGGACCTCCCTCGTATGTTAACCCAGTTGTAATACTGTATGGTGTGTGGATGTGATAGACTCCATAGTGGGGCTCTAACTAATATCTAAAAGTAAATATGTACTAACGGGGGTGAGGAATCCGGTTAGGCCAGTCACGCGTTGTTTGGGAGTGGGTATCCTTTTTAGCCTTACCCTCCTCTCTGTTATGGTTGTTTCCCTCACGGGTTACGATCTCCCATTAGCTTACTCCAAAGCTTAGCTATTCTGACTTATGATCGGTTTAGGGGGAACATGTGTTTATGTGGTGTGTTCGGGTCACCATATCCGAACCATCTTAAAGTTACTCGTCCGACTATTAGGACGGTAATGAGTGTTGTATAACGAGTTTATCATGAGGGTGACATCATTCTCTAGGCTCACCAGTGAATTAACTATGTTTGGGTCGGTTCCTAAGAGAATCGTTCCCGTTATGTTATGTGTTGTTGTTGTACTGCAATTCCCATTGCGATGTTGTTATGTGCACGTTGAAACGTGAAAAGTGTTGTTATGTAGTGTATGTTATATGTTGTAAAATGTGGAGTATGTGGATCATGGATATGAATCCCAGTTTGTGATAAGAGACGTTTAAGGATAACCCGATTAATGGATGAGTGTCGTCTATTAAGGAAGTAGCTCCATTAGAGGAGAAACACTCTAGGGGTAATGAACACCATGAGTGACTTATCAAGTAAGGATGTGTTATCTGTTTGTTGAGCCCATTGAGGTGGAATGTTATGTGTTGTGTGTTTATAGTTTACATGCATGATTCAAATATAATCAACCGCATGCTAAGACGACAATTAGTTGTGTGTGGCCCGGTAGCATGCGGGCTGCGGGATTACCATACCAGCAAAGGTGTTGAGCCCCTGGGGGGCCACCCTTTTCTCTTCTTTTTCCTATTTCAGGTACAAGGAGCTGGAAGCCGTTCGAGAGTAGGACGGGGTAGTCGTTTGTACATGGGTAATCATTTTAGGTATATTTGTACAGTAGGTGTAGTAAGACCGAAATTGTAATCGGCATTAGTTTGTGAATACTCGGTACAGTTGGAAGGTATGTGTATGTTTTGTTGTTAATGAAAAAGGGATAGCAATGTGTAGTCGCTCGGGAATCTAGTCCATCAGACCGATACAATGTATATGTAATAGCCTTGTTAGCCACGTGGGTGGTTAACGGCGTGTAACACCAATGAGTTAAGTAACGTGATGAAGTATGTTTTTTTCCGCTGCAGTTTGTTGTAAGTGTGTTAATGTTGGATGGGGTGTTACAAGTCCTGCCAATTTAGATTAAAAAACAAATTTGATACATGGTTCCCTCCCAACAATAAATTCCAGACCCGTTTACTAACCTTGCAGTTTCTAAGCACATGAAAAGTATTTTCCACATCCTGACAATAATCACATATGTTAGACTGAAACATTTTCCGATTATATAAAAGGTCTTTGGTTTTGAGGCCCTGGTGTACCGCCAACCAAAGGAAAGTCTTAACTTTTTCAGCCACTTGAAGTTTCCAGACATACTTCCAGATGGGGTTTTCCCTACCCTTAATTCTCACCATCTCATAAGCTGAGGATACGGTAAAATTCCCAGATTTATCTGCAGGCCATATAACTGAGTCCTCAAGAGTAGGGTCAAAAATACCTTTACTCGCAAGAATATCCAGGATGTTATCCGAAAGATAGTTGTTTAGGAGATCCCACTTCCAACCCTCCTTATCGCTCCAATAGTATTCCACTACTCTATCCTTATCAATTCCCTCAGGCTGATTAGCAAAATTAATTAGAGGATCATCCAGCAACCAACTGTCCAGCCAGAAGTTGATACTTTCCCCATTACCCAATTTCCATCTAGCACCCTTATCAATAATCTCACTCGAGTCCATAATATTTTTCCAAGTGCAAAAAGCATTTCTAGTGCTTAGTTTCCTATACTTGCTCTTCAATACCCTTTGCCAAAACCCCTCCTGGTTCTGAATTAATTTCCATGAAAGTTTAGCTAGGCAAGCTTTGTTCATTATTTTCAGTTCTCTAATTCCCAAACCACCCTCCTGTTTGGGTTTGGAGATTACATTTCAAGCTGGCCTTCCAACCATTGATTCTTGTTTGCACTTTGTCAACCAAATCTCTGAAATTATTGATCTTGGATCTCCCCTCAATAAGATTAACGCCTAGGTACTTTCCAAAATTATCAGCCAGCGGAATACCCACTTGTCTGCTTATTAAATCAATTTCTAAGATCGGGTCCTCGGTTGCACCTCACGGCAAATGACTATCAATAGCTCAACCGCAAGCTCACAACAATTGTAATGGATGGATTCACAATATTTATGTGGAACGAAAAAGATGAACAATGAGGGTGATTTCTACCGGTTACTTAAAAGGAGAGAGAGATATGGCGGACGAGGAAGATAACTTTCATTGCCCCAAGTGCACATCGACAAGAAGGAGTGATCCATAGTAAATGGTGATATTTGTTGTAGCTGAATTGTTGGGAAGAATATGCTAAACATAATCTTGCTTGAACTGCTCTAAAAGAGCTGAAAATCCGAGGGTGGATTTAAAATGAACGATATGGAATGCTCCAAAATTTTCAAACTCTTCAACCATAAGTATCTTAGGCTTGTTTTCAAAAAAGGTCAATAGCATATTGTGGAACACCTTTTAACCTTTTGATAATGGCAGCTAAATTCAGTAATGTGACTGAAGCACTGTCTAACTTGAAGGTCTTATTAGATTTCCCTATTTACATGTGGAGAATATTATGACGAGGAATGTATTTGAAAGACGTGGTTAACAAGACTTTGCTTTGTGATAAATTGGATTCTCAATTAATTTGCTTATAATATATGTGACCCAACCAATGGACAGCTCATGCTAAGTGGAAGAGAATATTGTCTTTGACTTGCCTTGGAATGTGAAAAATATTCATGTAGTTTTGAAATAAAAGAAAAAGTTGTGTTAAATGACTTAAGCACAACCAAGCCACAATTACATGGTTAAAGTGGGAATCCCATGTAAATTACGGCATGAATTCAAGGTTCTTCATCCCTAAAACCCATCAAAGACAAAAATGAACTATGATATAAATTGGTTTTACTAATAATGATCAAATGCACTATTTGTAAGATCCCTTGAACCAATATGAACATTCTTAAAGATTGATCCCCTATGAATAAGATATGGAAAGAATTGGTTGACGAAGGTTAAATGACTGATTTCCTCAGTTATAATCTAAACTAGAACTGGATCACGATGACATAAGCCTAAAGTGCATAACTATTTCTTTCACTATGGCATAAAACATCTAGTTGCAAAGTAATAATAAGATTTTTAGCGGGACGGATTCGTTTCACTCAACCTAGTTCTAAAAAAATACATTATGAGTCATTAAAACATTTTGAATAACAAATAACTTGAAAAAACTAGATCAGACATACACAAATTTGAGCTCTACAATGAAGCATTTGTGTGAGATAAGATGGATTTTGTGTGGGTTGTGAGATGAATGGTAGTATAGTGGGTTGTCATGTTAGGTGAGTTGGATTGTGTTTGTCGTTCCACCGGGACTTGGATTCTATCTAGCTTACTACCAATTTAATCATATGCATATAAATATATATATATATATATACAAAACTGTAAGTGCAGTAAATTTGAGGTTTTTGTTATTTTGTGAGATTTATGGAAACAAAAGAAAACAATAAAACTAAAATGACTAACTAAGATAGGTGTACCCCAGGATGGTTGTAATCACCTAATTAAATTCACCCGAACTTTCCCTTAATCTCACTTCACTCTTGATATCTATTAGAACCAATATGATGACTTTTCAAATCATGGATAAAACAAATCTTACTTAGCTAATTGCACCTCTCAATTCAAGTTGGTTCAATCACTAAATAACATTAATCATAAGTTCACAAGAATAGCAATAGGATTCACCAACTAATTAAGAAAATAAAATCTAGGGTTCCTCTCTCTTTTTCTTGGTCTCGGTTCCTAACTCAAAACCATATGTTGCTAAAACAACCATAAATACTAGAGGAGATCAAGCTGGAGCATTAAATAAGCTTTAGAGAGAGAAAACAACTATATTAAATGAAGTGAAGGTATTACAAGCATGTTTGGGGATTTCGGTTAAACCCTCTTCCCAAGACACAAAATGACACTGCTCAAGCATTAGAAAGTGAAAGAGGATAAGAGAGTGAAAAATAGCCATAAATGAGGTAAGGAAGCTTTAATGGTAATTGAGCACTCCTCCTTCTTCTTATTTGTCTTCCTCTTCTTATTTTCCCTCTTTTCCTCTTTTCTTTCCTTTCTCTAGTTTGTGCCCCGTCTCTGCTTTACTCTTTCTCTTTCTCCAATATCTCTTTTATTCTCCGTGTTTTACGGGCTCTAGAGAGTGGTCTAGGTCTGCGTCCGAGTCTATGTATCCAGACCAAACTAATGTGGAACAATTCTAACATCTCCTTTCCTCGCGTCCAGGTATGTGTCTGGCCCTCTATGCCTGGACACGTCTTAGAGTGGTCCGGGTCTGTTCCCAGACCAAAAGCACGATTTAGGTAGTAAGTTCATCCTAGAGTTGGTCCGGATTTGTTTGCCTAGACATAAATCCGAACCAAAGCCAAAAATTTCCATTAGCTTCATTCGGAGGTGTGTTTGGGTCTGGTCACCTCGACGTGACTCAGAAGTCAGCAGAATAGTCATTTTGCTCTAACTTATTCATTTTAGTTCTGATTTCGGGTCTGTTTGTTCCCAAACACTCCTCTTTTTGTCTACTTTGTCCTAGCTAAGTTATCCTCATGTTTAAACTACAATTGTGTAAGAACACCAATAAAACATACAAATAGAGGAAAGTTAGCTAAAGTGGAGAAATGAGCTTGATATGATAAAGCACATAATACAAACCCTTAAAACATGCTCATTTATACACTTATCCAACTCCCCGACACTTACCTTTTGCTTGTCCTCAAGCAAAATCATGAAGTCAGGCAAGTGGTGCTCAAAGCTAACAAAGACTAGTATGAAGTGTAGGATAAGAGAAGAAAAAAAGTGACTAAAACTTTTGAGGTGTGAGCCATCACCGTACTGGTGGCATGGGTGTGCTAAAGGAAAAATAAAATATAGAGTTTCAGGCGTATGATTTGGAGTGTTTCAAAGCTTAAAATATTAGGTAACTTGGAGAACTTTTACCATGGCCTACTTCACTCAAGAATGTGCATTGAGAATAAACAAAAGGAAAAATATATTTATGCATATGTTTCACTTTTGCATAGGAGGTAAGGAGGCAAATTTAGGCATTTGGCCTTTTCATCAAAGAACACTTAACTCTCATTATTGGTTACTAGTGGTGTCTCTCAAGTCCCTTGAATATTTTCACAATGAAACATCCTTTAGAAATCTCTAAGAGAGATGACGTAAAGAACCCCTAAGCAATAAAAATCTAACCATTCTAGATCATTTGACCACACCGCATGAAACATGTTCCTCAAAAGCAACCAAAAAGAAAAATTTTGAGTGATTTATCCAGCAATTCATAAGAGAATTTGTTCTTAATGAGAACAACCCACAAAACATGGACCCAATTTTTTGTTTTTTTGGAAAAAGACATGATAAGCATGAGGATTAAGCATTTAAGTGCATTTTCACCTACAAGGACTCCCCCACACTTGAACTAAACAATGTTCTCATTGTTCATAAGACATACAGAAAGAGTTTTTAGAAGACATTTTCAAAGATTAAACAAGAGAGAGGACAAAAAGGATACAAATGAGAATTTAAGCACAAAAGCTATCCCTAGTTGCAGAATCTTAGAGAAACAAAATGCAAGAAACAAGTACTCCCCTGATAGTGTTGTTGCTTGCATTGAAATAACTCCCCCACACTTGAGTTTTATCCTCACAATAGTGTAGCTTGACTGCAAAGTAGACATAAATTGCACCTGCATAAGACACTAGAAGCAACCAACTACAAACGTGCTTAAGTGTTAGCAAAAACAAAAATCAAAGGATAACTTAATGTAAAAGAAAAATGAAAGAAATTTTCATCTAGGTTGCCTCTTAGGAAGGTGCCCATCTTTAAGGTCTTTGGCTAGACCATACCATCATGAGTCATCCTGGATCAAATATGAACGCTAATGTTGGCTTCAACGTGTAGGTTGGAAGGCATCATTTGTCAATAAAGAACGACCCGCATTACAAGGAAATGTTACCTCATGCTTTGGGTGGATGTGTTGAGGGTTGATCCTTGGTATGAGGATCAAATTGTGGTGGAGCCTTGTACAGGTTAAACCTAATACGGCAAGAATTTATTAATTAACTAGTAGCGTTCAAGATTCATCTGGTTTCTAGTCAGCTAATCCTGAGGAACTACTGTCTCAAGTTTCACTAGTAATTCATGTACTCTATTGCACGCCGCAATTCTCACTTGTAAACGAGCAAACTAAATCTCTCTAACAATTGTACGGATCACCAGAGAAATATAAACAAAACAAGGAATAAAACTTCAATTGTATAGAAATATTTGTAAAAACAAAAGGAAGAAGCAATATCAAACTAGGAATCCATAATAAGCTAGAATTCTGCACAACTATTCAGACATAGGAGACAAAGAAATAATAACAGTGATAAAAAGATTAAAAAACATCATCTAATTGTTGTAGAATGATGATGAATTCGGTCTCTGTCTTTTGCTCCCGTTTCCAAGTTGCTCACTGTTCTATATGTCTTGTTGTCTAACGGCTAGGTTTAGAGATTTGCTAGAATTAAAGATTATGTTGCTCGGCTGATCAAACATATATATATACTCTGCTACATTAGTGAAACGACGTGCCTGCTGTAATTTTCACCGCACCCAGGTTTACGTCTTGGTCATATACCCGGATGTCTCACGAGAGTCAGTCCGTGTGACAAAAGTTTGCATGGCTCAGGTTTATGTCTAGGTTAATACCCGGACCAACTTGTCTCACATCCGGGAGAGAATCCAGGTCCGGATCCAGATGCTCGGGCTGGACGGCTGGACGAAAATATAATTGTGTTCCTCTGGGTTTTGTCCGGGTTTATTTCCAGGATGCTGGCCTGGACCAGGCTCTAAAATAGGTAGTAAGCTCAGCTGAAGATGGGTCCGGGTTTGTAAGTTCAAACCAAGACCCGAACCAAGCCTGAAATCCACCAGAATATTATTGGATTATGTGACCCTTTTCTTCAGTATTTTTTACTTGTTTAAGCATAAAACCACAAGTAAGAGGACTTCTTCACATATAATATAATTTAACTCATAAGTAAGGGAATTTATCACATAATCCAATTACATATTAATCAAATTAAGCATATAAATATGGATAAATTCTGCACTTATCAACTACCCACACCTAGCTTTTGCTTGTCCTCAAGCAAATAAATAATATAACTACTTCAAACTGAAACACCGACTCCAGGATCAAACATAAGCGGAAGGAAAAACAAGCAAAATGGAAATAAGAAAAATCAATCTGCTTTAAGCTATCAGTTTTCGCAAACAGTGAAAAGAGAACAATTTTAATAAAAGCATGAGTAAACTAAATTGTAGAAACTGAAACACATATTAGCTCAAGACCTTCCATCAATTTCATTCCATTACCCGTTGGATGACATGGGGTGTGAAGTAATGTCTTGTTTCGCAATACCTTTCAACACCACGCACTTATGATCAAAAACTCTAATTAATTGTGAAATTGTTCCTTTACCCAGACTTTTCTCGTTATCCCTGTAACGGCGTTGGGCCAACTATCCCAGATCACAATACCTTAGGTAGATAGGTGATAAAGCACCCCGAGGACTTAATAACTAAAAAAGGCATGATTCGGTATAGGACATTTTTTATCAGATGAGTACCTTGCTTATCCTTTTATTCCTAACATTCAGTTCATTCCCAAGGTTCCAAGCTAAACTTATTCATTTTCCACAATCATCCAGTCCGTCAAATTTAAGTGAAAACATACTGAATTTAAGAAAAACAAACCCGGGAATACAACGTTTAAGTAGAAATTTTTTTAAGGTTGTCATCAGGCTCAATTTCAAACTTCCACAGACATTATCACCTAAAATTCAACATATATTGGCATTATAGAACCATATTATTTATCACCTGAAACAAAAAAAACAGTGGTCTGAAGTAATAACTGAAGGTCAGTCCCCACCCCCACACCTTAAAATTAAACAATATCCTCATTGTGTGAAAAGGCAGAAGTGAAAAATTCATAACACTCAGAGAAACAAGAAAAGTCCAAAGGAACCACAACAGAGTAGTTAGAAACAAAAATAAAAATTAAAAAGAAATTAAAACTAGAACTAGGGCTGCAAAAAAAATTTTGAAACCGCAGTATCCGACCGAAACCGAAGTGAACCGTACCTGCTTTTAGGTTAACCGTACCGATTCTTGTGGTATGGTTAATTGAACCGTGTAAATTGACCGTTTTCGGTAACGGTAATAAATTCTCTGTAACGGTTAACCATGGTTAACCGATTATATAAACAATGAAAAACATTAAATATTAATGTTCACCTTATATATATATATATATTAGCTATTAATGGAATATAATTATATTTTTATGTTACATGTGTTTGATTAGTTACCCATGATTTAAGTTAATGATCAATGTTGTACTATAATATTACTGACATGAGTCTCATCAACAAAAACAATTATACGGCTACAAGGTTAACCGAAAATACCGAACCGAACTAAAGGTTAATCGGTCCAAACGGAATGGTAATTGAATTGGATTTTTGAAAACCGAATTAAACAATTAACTGAATCTGGTTAACCAATTTAAATGGAATGATAATGGAATTCAATTTTAGAAAACTGAAGACCCTGTTAACCGAAAGCAGTTAACCGAATAAGGCGGTTAACCTATCATGGGCAGCCCTAACAAGAACTCCCCTGGATTTTGTTGTCGCCAAGAACGACCCCACACTTGAGTTTCGCTCAAGTGTTGCAGTCTGGTTGTAGTATCATCATGAAGAATTCATCTGAAAGAAAGACACCAGAACCAACCGAAACTACAAAACAAAATTTAAAATTAATAGACAACAAAACCAGGGAAATAACTACATAAAGAAATTAATGCAGAAATTAAAAAGTAATAAAATGTAACACTAGGTTGCCTCCCAGCCAGCTACCCTTCTTTAACGTCTGTGGCTAGACGAATCAGGTAGGAAAAGAAAAACTTAAAGAAACAAAGTAATTAAAAACTACAAACTAAAAATAACTATTAAATCCAAATAAAATAAAAACAACAAAAAATACTAACAAAACTGAAACACCCCTGAATAATAAATCACATAAAATCATAAACGCGACGGGATTACCCGAAAATAACACGTTATATAAGTCGGACATAAAACAATTCATGGACAATTAAATTTAGTGTATACGTGTCCGGAAGCGTGACGACGTTACATATTAATATAGTCACGTACTTATACATGTACGTAACGTTACAATATTGTAAAGTTGTAATAATTGATAACGTCGCATAGTTATGTATAACTAAAACGTTACAAAATAAAAAGGTCGTATACATAACGTAACGAAAATTAAGTGGGCACGTACCTAGCTAATAACGCAATATGTTATATGGTCTTACATATGTAAATAAGCATGTACAACTTATAAAAAAAAAGAAAGAAAAGGAGCAAAGTTGCTCCCTTAAGGTTTGAACCCCGTACCTCTCATATGTCTAGTGAACGCCTTAACCGGACGAGCTGTGCTCAAATTTGGTAACTTATACCCACGAATAGAAACTAGTAATATGTCAACTAAGCTAACTAAACAAAAAAAAGAGAATCGGACACGCCATTAGCACCGGTTTCTTCTCCCTCGATGCAGTGCCTCTGTAATATCAGTTCTTCCTCCTCCACGACAGAACTGTTGTCTGTATTTTTTTTCCTCAGTCGCCCATACTCCTTGTAGTTAGAGACCACAATCGGGACATGTTCCCCCTTTGAATTCCACAAAAGCGGTCAAGCGATCAGACCCTGTTTCCTCTCCCAAACTCTCACGACATAGGAATCAGTAGTGACCAGCAGCTTCATTAAAAAGCCCACACCTCCTTAGTCTCTCTTGTCTGTTAGAACGTGGCACCAGTTTTGGAAACCGAAACAAGGAAACATGAAACAGCAAGGTAAGATGTGCTCAACTTCTGAATCGTCTTCCTTTACTGCTTCTGTTAAAGAAAACAAAACAACCATGGTCTTGACCTTTCTGTTTTTCTTTCCCTTCACGCATGGAAGCTGCTGGAGATAATCTTATAAGCTGTGCTTGGACATTTCCTAATTGAGTACCGTGAAAATTCCTGCTGGAAATATAGTTAGAAGGTAAGGTTGCTAAAACAGATTCTCCTTTTACCTCTGTCGTTGTTGCCCTTGACTTATCAAGCCTAACCTCTGAGGAAACGTTCTCAGCCGCTGTCGAATAACCAAGGGGCAGGAAGCATGCAGTGTGCCAGAGATCAACTGGGAAACAGATAAGATAATCAGGTGAGATGTCTCTAAACTTAGGACATCAATAGAAAACCAGAGAAAACGAATCTGTCAATTTAACCGATAATCACTTTGAACTCTGTAACTAGTATCTGGTAACACCGGTGTTCTGTATACCAACTCTCAGAGAGAATGCAAGATGTGTACTTGGTTAGTAACCAACAAAAAAAAGAAACTTACCAACACCTTACTTAATTAGTAACTGACCTGTTATTGCTTAGGAAATCCAGATAGCATGTTGGAACAGAAGCGAGTAACAGGAGAGCGCAGGGTTAGGTTTCAGTTTCTAAAATTCTATATGCTCCTGTGTATTAATTTCCTGAAGTAATCTAGGTGATTGTGAGTCTGTTTTCGGATACAAAAACTGAGTAATAAACGTACCTAAGTAGTAAGAAAACTGGTAGTGCTAGTGAAACAGTTGGCAAAATTAAAATAGAAGAAGGTAAGGAGAATACTTGTTCCGGTCTTGAATTTTTCTTCAGTGTGATAGGTTCTGAGTTAAGTAACTAGATAATCTGGTCATAAACCAGCAACCAAATGGTAAGTAAACAGAATCAGAGAAGCCCAGTGCCATTGCAGTTTTTCTTCACATCGTTATCAGTCCTGATTCCTGGTTGCTAGTTGCAGGTTTGTGTAAGAAGCTTATGTGACTTTAGGCCACTGTCTGGGTTTGTCTTAAAACTACAACAGTACTAAACCGTATAGCTAAGTAGGCAGACAGGTAGGTAAGAGAATTGAAAAACCAAACTGGTGGGAAAAACAAAAATGAAACAGAAAGAAAATAGTAGAAGCAATGAATCAGTTTCAGATTTTCAGTTTCTGATTACTGCAACAATACAGTCTCAGTGTAAGGAGTTTTGTTCCTGTGGCATTAGCAATATTGTTGTGGGCGTGTTTGAGGATAAAATCATATCAGGACCCTTAACCAAGAAGCTAACTGAGGTAGATTAGTAAGAGGCCAGGTTATTGACAATGGAAAAAAAATGTAAGAGGATGAATTAGTTGGATGTCTCGGTTTTGGCAGTTTTTGTTTCAGTCCAGTATAGCCATGTACAGAGGGGTTAGAAAGGGTTGTTTTGAGCTGGGTTTTAACTTGAGACTTGCCTAAACCACCTAGCTGACTGGGTAAGCCTTTTGGGAAATATCGAAAGTTCAGATTAGTAATGAACAGAAGGAAAACAAAGAGAGGTTATCAGGTTGTGGATGTTCAGTTTTTCCAGTTCTCTTCTCAGTTTTGCTAAGCTCTGTATCAGTAGAATTACCAGAGTTGTTTGGGGCTTACTTTAAATTTAATGTCTTGATAAAACTCTTGACTAATTGGGTAGACAATTTGGGAAGTAGAAACTAGATGAAAGAATGAAAATAGAAACAGAAGAAGGAAAGGGTATCAGTTTCAGATTTCAGAATCTTAGATTTCTGTTTTCTGTGAGTGTTCAAAGAGATTGCCTACGTGAGTTTGGGTTTTGTTTGGAAAAAAGAAAAAAAGGGGGGAAAACTGTATTGAGACATTTAATCAAGTGACTAGATAATGAAGGAAAACTGGAAACCAAATTAGTTAGCAACAAGGAAGACAGCAGGAACATGTCAATCTTGTGCTTCAGTTTCTTGCCTTTTCAGTTGTTCTTTTCAATGCTGTCCGAGGAAGTGTACAGAGGGTTGTCTTGGGGTAACAAAAGCGCTAAGTCAGTAATAAAACATTGGTCTAAGTTGTTGTACTCGTTTGGAAAGTTAAGAGTCAACCACACAAACTGACAAGAAGAAGAAAAAAAATGCACCGGTTCTGGTTTCTCTCAGTTGGTCATCAGTAAGCTGTTTTCTGTGAAATTAGTGCAGAAGCTTTGTGAGTGTTCTACTGGGTTGACCTTGGGTTTAGAACGTGGGTAACACCCATGGCTAGTTGGGTAAATATGGAGGGGAAGAGCTAAACATCAGTTGAACTCAATAGAAACAAAAACATGAAGAAGTATGTAAATTTCGGTTTCAGTTTTCAATAATATGTCTTCTCTGTATGACTGTAATGCCCATGGTTTAAGAGGGTTGAATTGGCCTGAGAGTGAGCTCAAATTCATAGCTAATAACTGCAGCTAGGTTAGCAAACCGTTTGGAGAAGATTGCGCATCAGTGGAGCTAACTATAAACTAGAGTCAAGAAGGAAGATATGAGTTGTGGTTTCAGATTTCAGTAAGAATTGTAGTTTCTGTCTAACTGTTTTACAAGAGTGTATTAGTGTGAATCTAGTCTGGTAATGAACCCAAAACCCTCCTGACGCGTCTAGCTAAACCTATGGAACACCTTGGGAAGTTTAGACACCGTTAGATACATCAAAAGGGTGATAAGATAAGGTTGTATACGAGAACCTTACTTCAGTTTTTGAAACCTTTAAGCTTCCGTATAAGGGAGTTCTAGAAGTGGTTGAGGAGGGTTATTGTGTAAACGATAAGCCTAAAACATAGCTATTTAGCCGAGGAAAGAATACCTCTTAGGCAAATGCAAACCCATCTCATATAAACTTGTTACATGGTTAGCACTTAAAATGCTCTAAAGCATTAGCTAGGAAAAGGATTTAGTTAATGTGTAAAATAAGGGTGTGAATGCCCTAGGAGTAACATAAAGTCTAACACGTGGGAAGTCCTAAGGGCTAATAAAGGTTGAACATTCAACAAAGACTCATCTAGGAAATAACACCCGACAATAAGTTAGTAAATTCGGGGAGTGTCATAAAGGTCGTCACATGCAATCATAAACTGACACATTGTTTGTAATTAACGCTAGGGTCGTAGCGAACTCCAACCGGGAACCCGTGTGTGAGATGACGCTTGCTTCTAAATAAGGTATGGACATGTGTGGTTCGTATGTTGCCGTGTTACACGGCTTGTGTGTTGTGTGCCTTGTTTGATTATGACCACAAGAATACTGCATGAAAAACGGATGTTTGTTTTACCGGGCTTATTTGTCTGTTGTGAGCTTGTGTAAGGCATGTGAATGGATTGATTATCTTCCTTTCTTACCTGCTTGCTATTATTGTGCATATTGTTTGCGCGCACACAGTAGTGTAGTCCCTTCTCGTTGATGAATCCTTGAGATGAAACACAACGAACTTCGTAAACAAACCAAAGGAACTACAAAAAGGGAAAACTCCTCTTAACTATAGAGGACCTCTAAAGACACCCACTATGGTGTCGAATTATCAAAGATAATGATGAGCCAATACCTTGAGAAGGAATAGGGAGACGGACCCTTTGTATCGGGAGTAGAGACCAATGATCTAAAAAAAAATAGGGAGACGGACCCTTTGTATCTGGGGAAGAGACCAATAAGATTAAAGGAATAGGGAGACGGACCCTTTGTATCCGGGGTAGAGACCAGAACATTGAGAAGGAATAGGGAGACAGACCCTTTGTATCCGGAGCAGAGGCTAGTAACATTGAGAAGGAATAGGGAGACAGACCCTTTGTATCCGGAGCAGAGGCTAGTAACATTGAAAAGGAAAAGGGAGACGGACCCTTTGTATCCGGGGTAGAGACCAGAACATTGGAAGGCATAGGGAGACAGACCCTTTGTATCCGGAGCAGAGGCTAGTAACATTGAAAAGGAAAAGGGAGACGGACCCTTTGTATCCGGGGTAGAGACCAGAACATTGGAAGGCATAGGGAGACGGGCCCTTTGTATCCGGAGCAGAGGCTTGTAACATTGAAAAGGAATAGGGAGACGGACCCTTGGTATCCGGGGCAGTGGCTCGTAACATTTAAAAAAGAGAAACAAGGAAAGATTAGCACCTACATGAGATGGTCACGGGATCTAAACTATATCCCCAGACCTGGTGCAAGGAAAGAGAAAGAAAATACACTTTACGGGAACAAGAGAAAAGAAATGAAAACACACAACGCTCGTATGATCCCATAGTGAGGATCATGGGTATGATATACCTATGCACACGTTTTATTACTTACATGATTGTTGTTGCTATACTAGCAGCTCGTTGTGCTTGGTTGTGTATTCGATGTGTTATGATGCCAACATGTTATGCTTGGATTTTTGTTGATATTGCTATACTATCTTAAAGTGCGCATAATATCATGATATATTGTGGTGTGCTTTACTGCTTTACTATAGCATGTAAATTGACTTAATAATATTCGACCAAGTAGTCGTGTGGCCCGGTAACATACGGGCTACACACGTTCATACTCAGCGTAGTTTGCTGAGTCCTTTACAACCCAATTTTTACAGGTCTTGAGCTGGGTGACAACGGAGCGTAGGCGGGATGGCTATCACGGGGGTAGTCTATCCGGGCATGACTTGTGAGTTTGGAATAGTATGTTAGTGTATGAGTTGTTACTAAACCCGGGTTGTACATTTCGATTTATGATTTAGTAATTATATTGTAGACACTCGGTATTTGGAGTTGTATCTTGTATTGTATATGAGTTTTGGTGGAGAGTTGTTTCCAGTCATGCAGACCGTAACTTGGTGTTGGTGATGTGGTATGTCAACCACGTGGGTGGTTGGCGTCTGTGACACCCGGATGATGTTGAGAATCCGCTGCATAGTTGTTTTGTATTAAGGCTAGGAGCTTGTTGTACTACTGGATGTTTATTCGGGGGTGTTACAAAAACAAAGAGACAAATCCTAAAAACAAAATGAAATAGAAATAAATAAAGCTAAATATAAATGATATAAAACGAAAATAAAATCAAACTAAACAAAATCCTATTAATAAAAATAAGATTAACAAAAATAAACAAGTAAAAGAAAAACAACAATAAAACTAAAGAAGACGACCACAAAAAAAATATGCAACACTAAATGAAAAGTAAACTAACCTAATAAAAAAGAAAATCCTAAGAACTAAAATAACTATAAAAATAAAAAGCAATCAATATCAAACCAAATAATAATAATTAAACAAAATAACAATAAATAAAAATAAACAAAATAAAATAAACTGAACAAAGCAAAACAAAATAAATAAAGGAAAAATAGAATAAAGACTAAACTAAATAATTGTGTCTCCCCGGTAACAGCGCCAAAAACTTGTACGGGTTAAACCTAGTACTGCAAGTATATCAGTCTATTGTAGTCAGTCTTTCTAAAGTATCCCTTCAGGTTATGAAACCAAAGGAGGCAGTGTCTTGTTAGAAGAAAAATATAGAAATCAAATAACAGAAATTGGGGATTTGAATTGCTAAAAGAAAAATAAACTAAAATAAAAACAATAAAAGATGATCTTTTGACAAGCTAAACGGAGGAATCTTGGTTTACTACTTCTCCAAAGTTCTTCAATTTCCCTCCCTATATGTTTTCTTAATTCTAGATTGCAACATCAGATCTAAATTAATCTAAAACCGGTCTCCCGCAAGATAGATTCTTACTAGCAATTCCTAAATCCTAACTCTCGTTACAAATTTATTAATTAACTAGCAGTGTTCAAGATTCATCTGGTTTATAGTCAGCTAATCCTGAGGAATTGTCGTCTCAAGTTTCACTGGTAATATTCCAGTAGTCTATTGCACACCGCAATTCTCACTTGTAAGCGAACAAACTAAGTCTCTCTAACAATTGTACGGATCACCAGAGAAATATAACTAAAGCAAGGAATAAAACTACAATTTGTATATAATTATTTGTAAACACAAAAGGAAGAAGAAATCTCAAACTAGAAATCCATATTAAACCACAATTTTGCACAACTATTCAGACATAGAAGACAAAGAAATAATAACATTGATAAAGAGATTAGAAATTATTTAATCCTTGTAGAACGATGACGAATCAAGTCTCTGTCTTTTGCTCCCGTTTCCAAGTTTCTCTATGTTCTCTCTGTTTTGTTGTTTGGCGGCTAGGTTTAGAGATTTGCCAGAATTGGAGATTATGTTGCTCGGCTGATCAAACATATATATATACTCTGTTGCATTAGTGAAAAGACGCGCCTACTTCAATATTCACCGTGTTTGGGTTCACGTTTGGGTCATATACCCGGACGTCTCACAAGAGTCAGCCTGTGCAACAGAAGTTTGCATGGTCCGGGTTAAATACCCGAACCAACTTGTCTCACGTCCGGGCGAGAACATCTGCGTCCGGATCCGGACGCTCGGGCTGGACGGAAATATGATTGTGTTCCTCTAAGTCTGGTCCGGGTTTATTTCCAGGAAGCAGACCCGGACCAGGCTTTAAAATAGGCAGTAAGCTCAGCAGAAGATGGGTCTGGGTCTGTAAGTTCAGACCAAGCCTGAAATCCACCAGAATGCTCATTTTTACTCCCGTTTGGTCCCGTCTTGATTGTTGAATTCTTGGCGCGGGTTTCTAGATCCTTCTCTTCAGTATGTTTACCTGTTTAAGCATAAAACCACAATTAAGGGGAGTTCTTCGCATATAACATAATTTAACACATAAGTATAGGAATTTATCACATAATCCAATAACATATAAATATGGATAAATTCTGCACTTATCAAGCCTTCTCTTCAATTTTAAGGAGTAGACGTCTTTATCTTCATTGAGAGGTGCAGGGAGAACTCTGGAATGGTCTTTGACTTCAGCTTTGGTCTAGGATCAAATGGAATTTTTGCCTCCACACTTAGCGGGTGAAAGTTAAGCTTCCATCTTACATCATTGGTGTGTTGGTGGAGGTGAAGATCAAAGGATGATGGCGTCTTCTCCTCTTCCTCAAATTTGAGGATGTATACATCTTTTCGTATTTGGGAGGCTTAAAGGAGGAGCCTTGATAAAAAATTAAACTCAGAGGGAGATAAGGGCTCCATGAAGTCGATGGGGGAACATTCCTCTTGTGGATCATCTTAAGGGTCAGGTGAGCGGTGAAGTGAGGAGGAAATCTTGGGCTTGGACAAGGGTGAAGAGGGAGGGTAACTCAAGTCTTCAGCGGGTTGCTTCACCTTATTGTTTATCTCTCAAAGTTGTAGAACTATCTGAGCTAGCTAAGCATAAATTTTTGCATTAAAATTCAGCTAGTTCATGTTGAAGGTGTCCTGCTCAGCAAATTTTGGATTGCAAAATGAGATAAAATCTTCCATAAGACCCTTCAATCTGGTGAAATCAACCGGACAATGAGAACTCTCATGGTCTCCTCCACATTCTTGGCACACAATCCATTGATTGTAGTTATACACAAAGTGAACGAATAAAAGAAAATAAAAATGTATAAAAACTAAACTAATAATGGGCTAAGTATTAAGTTCAAGTCCCGGCGTCGGTGCCATTAGATTTAAATGTAGGCAACTTTTCAAAATTGATATTCAAATGGAGCTAGTGAATAGTAATAGGTGAGGCTTATGTTGAAGGAACAATTCAAGACAATTTTTGTTGATTGGAAAGGAAAGACTTGATCTAATTTATGGATGTTAGCACTAAAGAGGTTGGTTTTTAAGAATTCCTATCAACCCTTCATCTGGCTTATTGCAGTCAATCATATTGGAAGTAGACTCAACTAGAGTTTGCAAGATTTTTTCTCAAGTCTTAGCCAAATAGTGTCTTGGACGCCTTCTTCCCCTTCTTGATTCTTGTCATAGTTGTCTTGGGAGAAATTGAAATATTTATACAACTTGTATTAACAAAATTATTAATCGTGAGGTTGATAACATTACCAAAATGACACTGTCTTTATACCAGAGGATTCATATATTTGATATCCCATCTTTTGTATTATTCCTAAGCTAGATGTTGAAAGATGTAGTTCACAGCTAGAGCAAATAACTCCTCACGATAGAGACGATATTGTTAAAGAGGTTATATACCATGTTTTTTATAACACATATCATGTTTGAGATGGACCATGTAAATCATTGTGCTATTGTATTGTTAACATAGATCATATGCATGTTATGTATTCAATATTAATTAATATTATAGTCTAAATATTTTTTTTTACATAGTACTTCATGAGTTGTAACACTTTTTTTTTAACCTAGTAAGTAAAAGTAATATTAACAAAGTTTCTCTAGTGTTGTCTTCTCTTAGCAACATGCTCTCTCTTAGCGAGTGGGTATTCTCTAGCTTTTTCTCCCTTGAACCCTGTTTCACCTAGCAAATTTCCCCAGTTTAACGTTAGTTGAATTCAAGTTTAACCTATGTTTTTGGGAACCATGGCTTCATTTGCAAATAGTCATCCCTTATCCTTCTTCTTTTTCACTTTTATTTTGGTCTTGTCTTGTTTTTTTATCTAAGCAATACGAATGTTGTCCCTTGAATCAAAAGTAGCATGTGTTATTTTGCACCCTCGCTCCGGTTGTGGTCCTCTGCACATGCCTCCACTCCACTCTACAACAATCATAACCACTGTTTGTCCAACATCAACACAATTGGATCATTCGTCTACTTGCTTCTGCCTGTCCTTGCTCACCAATTTTCCCCTCTTTATGTTTAGCGATAAATTAGAGGAGTATTTTTTGTCGCACCATAATCTATTGCTGGTCCAATTGTACACATAGTATTTTGAGAGGGCGAAGGCTTTGGTGTATCATTTTTTACTTTTTGTTTCTAGTTTTGCATATTGTGGTGTAGAGGTGTGGTTTCTGCTGGTGGACAACGGCAAGCCTGAAGGCCATCTTGCAGTCGAATTCTAAATCAAAGCATTTACCAAGGGATTATGCTCTGTCAGGGGAGATATCTACCACCAACGCCCTGATTTCTGCACCGATATTCAGTGCTCACTTCATCAGATGGATGAAAGGACGACTGTAAAAATGATTTCCAGTCTCCTGCTCCCATGGTATTGCCGATGAGAAAAGATGGTGCTCTTTACGGTGGATGTTGTTTAGGAGTGGGTATGTGCAAGAAGCCTAAGGATTACATATCATGGCCAGTACTCGGTGAATTTGAGGTTGCATGTCGGCAATCAGTGGCTAGTTGGAATCTTTTTTATGGGATTATTTCCTCTGGTTAAGATCATGTCGCATGGTCAGATTTGGGATGCTTAGAATTTGAAATATTTAATAGGCAAGAGGGAAGCATGCAATGGAATGGGAACGGAGCCGAGATTGATGGACGTTGTCATAGAGGTTATGTGGAGGATGACGCTGCCATGAAGTCTATTTCTCCTAATTGCACGAGAATTGACACCTCTCATTTAATTAGGTTATTTTGGAAGCTTTGGCTTCAAGATGTGTCCGTTTTGGTAGACTATTTCCTTAGTCTTAGTTATAATTATCGTTTAGGTCTTAGCTTATGTTTTACATAGACTATTACCGTCTTTTGTTGTGTGTTTATGTGATAGATATGGGTACTTCTCCACTGATGGTTCTCGTCTTGCTCAAGAGATTTTTATATGATTGTGGCTGATGTTGGAGTTTGCTACGCCACTGTTGTTGTCGGGGCTGGTGCTGGTTTCCTGAAGAAGTATGTTGGGCTTCTTAAACCAATGAAGGAAGTCAGTTGGTTTCGTTTCTGCCTACTTATGCAACTATCCTTAGGACTTTGGTTGCTTATGGCGGTTAGGGGTATTGGATTCTTGGATTATTATGGCATAGTACTCTAGTATTTTATAGGTTTTGTAATGTTTTTCTCTGGAGGGTTAGCCGATCTGTGGCATGTTCTAGCCTATGTTTTATGTCAGTTTCTTCTCTGGGATTGTCCTTAGCCTGGATTGTTTACTTAGGTATGGATAACTATGTGTTAGCTTGTTGTTATCCTAGAAGTAGAGCTGGCCACGGGCCGGTCCTGATCTTGGTATCGGACTTAACCTGTTCCGGTTCCTAGAGTGAGGCATCGAACCGTTATTAACCGGTTCTGGCCCGATCCCGGTCCCATTTTTTCTTTGAGGGACGTAACCGGTCCGAGTTGACTCTGGGCTTTTATTTTATTTTTTAGTGATAGATTTTGTGTAATTTGTGGCTAATTGGTGTAAAGTTTCATTAAAAATGACAATACTTTTCAAGCGAACTTATGTATTGTAAAAACAATTATTCACTTTTTGGGCCGGTCCCCGTTGAATAACCACTATATTTAAAAAAAAAGAATTGGTCTCGGTCCCAGGCTGGTCCCTGGTCGAGCTCAACCGAACCCTACTTCACGCGGTCTTGGGCCGCACCTGGTCTTTTGGATAGTAAAATCGGACCGGCCCACTATTTTTTACGGTTCGATCCCGAGAAGATCCCGGTCCCTGGTCAATGGTATTGAACTAGTCTTTGACCCGGCTTGGTCCCAAGTTGGCCCGTCCTAGTGGCCACCTCCACCTAGGAGTGTAACAACTACTTAAAGTTAATACATGATATTTTCAAAATAATAAAAAAAACAAAGTTTTTCTAGACTTTCATAACTTAATGGGGTTTACAATGTTGGTGTGGTCGCTAATAGTAGCAAAAACAAGTTCCCTTTAACTAGCAAAAATGAGGACACTCTTGATCAAAGACATAACTCTACATATATCCTACTAATGTGTTTGGAATCTCATCGATCGGGCTAATTACTGAAAACCGGTACGTTTACTCCTATAGATGAATCTTTTCACGTGCTCTAAATAGTTTTTTTAAGTATAATTGTTTTAAATTTTTTAATTTTAGTTCTTAAAAGTATAAGTGGGATCGGTTGATCTCTTGTCTATCTTCACAAATACGTGTAACTATCAATTATTAAATTGCATATGAGTTACATGAATAATATCTAACAAAATACAACTGAAGATGCACCATGAGCCGACTTAATCAAAATGAGCTCCAAAGGCTCCATAAACACCCCTTAGACCAAATAGGGCATTTAAGAGGACATAAGAAAAGTAGTAGAGACTAGAGAACAACAAGTACAAACTTAATAATCCGAACCAAAACCCAACCGAACAGGAGACAGAACAAAGAAAGAACAACACGGCATTAGGTGGAGGGGCAAAGAGCCTTGGCAAAGCTGGCCCCAATCCCAACCATCATTCTTGGAAACCCCCAAAAAACCCATGAGTTGTGCCATCCAACGTAACCTCCTCACCTTGGTAATTACTCAATCAATCACCAACGAACTAAAAGACAAGCCCAACTTAGAGTCGGAGTTCCCCTTTTTTCCTTGCATATTGTCCTTATTGTGCTTCCGGACATCCTTCAAAGAGCCGTCATCTACAAATTTGTCAAGATTTCTCTTCCTCCCTCCCATGGGCTCCACAAATTGCAAGCCAAGATCTGAACTGGGCAATCAACTAGGGATGCCTCTTCAACCAAATCCTGGGTAAGCCTTTTCAGACTCTTGATCATCCTAGCCGGTTTGCTGGCTCACTCCTGCCTGCGAGGAACTAGAGAATCATGCATGTCTTTCATTAACCCCGAACCATCCTTACCCCTCAGCAGACTGTATAGGTCGTTCAGGATCTGGGCGGTGCGACCGAGTCTCCACCCCTTCATCATCTCCATTGTCCAGCAGGCAGGAAGCATGAGCACTAGTGCATGTCCCTTTCCCTGCATCCTCCATTGCCTTCCAGAAGCCCTCAACATCATCATCCAGATTCTTGCGCCCAATCCGAAGGCTCGAAGCTCTCTACCATGGTCCGAAATTGGGAGCATGCTCATTAAAGTCCTTGAAACAGGGACACTCATTCGTAGTGTGAGTGAACAATCCACATTGTCAACATAGGGAGATCTTCTCGTATGAGTCATAGGATCAAAGGAGAGCCTTACAACACGAAAGAGATACACTTCAAAACCGCTTTGGTAATGTTATGTTGGACCTTTATTCTCATAAACTCACCGCCAAAACGACTTTCATCCTCATCAAAATCCAGGAAGCTCCCCAGCTTGACCACCAAACGCTGGGCAAACAACTTATGACGAAGTGCGAACAGGACATTGTGGATTTGAATCTAAAGCGGAATAGACTTGAACTCGTGGTCCTTGTGTGCTCTTTTCGGATGAAGCCGTTGAAGCACAAGGAGGGAATTGTCGAAAACCTAAGGTCCCCAACCAAAAATGTCTTCCACATTCTGATCGCCACCAATTTCGAAGACGAATAGGTTCCTAACCACCATCATCACTCTGATCTATCCATTCAGCTGCCAGGCCTTATCGAAGGTCCCCTCCAAGGCGCGGACATCCGAGGTTTTGGAAGAGAACAATTTTCGTAGAATGCAACACTCATATTTGGGAATACTAGCTTGGTCCAACAGGTCATCAACATTCATAAAAGATCCCTCATCTTTGGTAAGTGAGAGATTGGCACATCGGGTAGCTCTAACTTCTACCCCTTCGCGTTCATTGAAGCCGTCATTACTCAATCGAATGCCTAGCCAACAAGGTGAAAAAAGAAGGAAAGATCTCGCTATTGTGTAACTATCGTGGACTAAGAGAAATTGAACTTTCACATTAACACAACTGTAATTAAATTGGTAGAGTAATAACGTATGTAGCTTTAATTTTAAGATAAAAGAGTAAACTTAAGTTTGATAAAATTTACTTTCTAAGTACCAATCTATGACAGATATTGGAAGGGGTGGACACAAGAGGGGGCAGACGCCCTGAAACTTTTGAAAATTAGTTAATATGTTGCGTTCTAAACTTTTATGTAGTAATTTTTCAAAGAGTGATAGTGTCAAAATAGTTTTACCCTCTAAACATAATTCATGGGTCCGGTACTGATATTAGAGACTACTTATAATGACCAACAAGTCATTTCGTGTCTGTAATATGCAACCACTTGATATCATCATTTAAGCTTTAATTTGCACTATTCACATGAATCATAAATTTAAAATTGTCAACTCTTTTGATTTGTGAATACTACTAGCTACGTACCAAATACACGCCCTAGAACGTTCATAGTATAATCATTGTTACACGATCTACAAAAGTGTTCGTATACATATGTAGGAAGCCAACCGTCATATGGTGTAGAGATAACTTATGTACACAATGTAAGCGAGAGAGGGAGGGAGAGCTTGAAAAAATCCAAAATAACCTCCTTCTGACAAAATATTCCGTGTATTAGTTTCCTTCAAAAATTAATTCCTATAAAAACACTTCCGGGAGGAATCGTCTTTTCAAAAGATGATTTCATTAATTTTAGAAGTTGAAATCGTCTCTTGAAAAGGCAATTTCACTTATTGGGCATGCCACATCAGCGTCCTAATCAGCAAGCGAGAAAATGATCTAATTATATAAACCATGTGTCTATCTGTGGTGCTCCAACACTTATAATTTTCTAAGTTTTAGGTAAATTAAGGTGAAATCATCTTTTCAAGAGACGATTTCATAAGTTATAGTTAAAGGTGAAATCGTCTTTTTAAAAGACAATTTTAAAGTGACAATTTTTAAAGTCGTCTTTTGAACAGACGATTTCTTTATTTTCTCGCTTGCTGACTAAAACGCTGATGTGATTGATATATGGAAAATAAGTGAAATCGTCTTTTGAATACTTTTTTCTAGTTTTCATTCTCCAAATTTACCTTAAATTCTCCACAAATAATATTGATTTTACGAACAACGCGCTGAGATCGTGGAGAGCTTCAAGATGAACACAATCTTTTGTGCTTTTGGTGCAATATCAAAAGTGGGTTTACCACTCCGCCACTGCTTCGCCTTTGCTCCGGCAACTTTGCAACGCGTCGCCGCCTCGATGCCTCCTCTTCATCACCGCTTTGATGTTGCATGTTACTTGTTGGGTTTCAATAAATTATGGGAGCCTAAGTTGCTCATACTTCCATGCTTTTATGTTTCACTTTAGTATGTAATATTGTCTAGACTTAGGTTGGTTTGTTCAGGTCTAGACAGTCTCAAGCAACCTACTCATATGTAGTATCCATGGGATACTAGCATATAGTAGTTGACATTGTCTTGATCTTTCTCGATACTTAGTTCACTGATGCTCAACGTATGAGTAAGGTTGGTGACGTCTTGTTATGATATAATTTACCTAATGGCTATGATGAAATATAATTTATGCCTTAACTTCGGAAGAAAAAAACTTATGTACGCATCAGCCGTGGAATTTTAGATCACTTAAGAATACAGTTAAGAAGAGTCAACCGCAAATAATACATGTATACATTTTTTTTTTTTCGAGAGTCGCATGAATTTATAGGTTGTTCGACCAAATTAAAACAAATGTAGTATATGTATATGATAGTGTATGTCGAACGCTTGATTTCAGTAGATTCCTTTTCCCGGCACAGAAAGAAAGAATTACTCTTTTTTTTATTTTTTTGAACTGAGCAGAGAAGCAAATTAATTCACTAGCTAGCGTAATAGTAACGTCAAGTAATCAGTCGCGACATTTCAAAGTTTAACTGAAATTGCTTAATCAAGAAAGAAAAAGAACAGTCTAAGCACTATGATCCGTGATCTCTCGTTTGATTAATTTAGAGCTAAAGTAAGCCCCATGTTATTATTTGTTTGTTAAATGATCAAAATCAATTGAAAGTATCGATCGCTTTGATAGGTCAAAAGTCAAAAAGATGTCTGAGCTAAACTCAATATCAAGGAAACACACACATGCACACATTGACTTGCCTATTCATGATCATATTGCTTATACCCAATCGAATACCCGGCCACCTCTCCTACCTCTTAGTGTCTAGTAGATCATCGATCGCTAGCTAGTTAATTTTCCCTCTCAAAGCTGCTAGGTAGCTGATCTTCTCCTTCAACATGAGAAAGTCTAATTCCTTATCAACAACAACAACAACTTCCTTCGGTAAGAACAATAACACTAGCTACAACCGGAAATTCATCATCTCCTCCATCATCCTAGTCATCTTCTTCTGCTTCATAGCTTTTATCAACGACATTCGAATTGAACACGTTCTTAGCATCCATAAACGTGCATTCTCCGGTGTCACTTATTACAATCCCTTTCAATCTTCAAACATCATCATATGCAACAACAACAACAACAACTCTTCCACCACCAACATCGAAAACGCCGACACCGACGATGAGCTGAGGATTCTCATCGGCGTCTTAGCTCTCCCAGACCACTACCGACCACGAGACTTCCTCCGACGAGTCTACAACGTCCAACCTCGACCAACTGGAGTCAAAGTTGATGTGAAATTCATCTTCTGTAACATCACAAAACCTGATCAAAAAATCCTCATCCCACTCGAGATACTAACCCACGACGATATCATCATCTTAAACTGCACAGAAAACATGGATAATGGAAAAACCTACACTTACTTCTCAAGTTTACCTTCAATATTCTCCAGCGACGACAACAAAACATCATCCAACCCACCTTATCATTACGTAATGAAAACCGACTACGACACATTCATTCGCGTCCCAAACTTCGCGGAATCATTAAGACCCTTACCACGAGAGGATCTATACTACGGTTTCGCTTTCCCATGCCGGAACACGGCGATGCGTGGAACTTACATGGCAGGGATGGGGTATGTCCTTTCATGGGATATTGTGGAGTGGATAAGTAGATCGGAGATTCCAAGGAATCATCAGAAAGGACCGGAGGATAGATTGGTTGGAGAATGGTTGAAGAATGGTAACAAAGGGAATAATAGCTTTAATGCTAAGTGGAAGATGCATGATTACCCTCATGAAGGTGAGCCTTGCTCACATCCACTCTGGGAAGAGACCGTCGCGGTTCATCAGCTTAAGACACAGGAGAGGTGGATGGATGTATTGACTTACTTTAATATTACAAAAGACCGTCTCAAGCCTTCTAAATTGTATTATATTTAGGTTGATTTTAATTTGAGATATGTGTTGTGTTGATCGTACGTGTGGGTTAATTTGTGTTAATTAATTTTGGTTTAGCAACCGCAAGGCTCGATCTATTTTATTTTTTTTTTTGGTGATTCGCACACCTCCTCATTTGTAAGTCAAAGTATACAGTTCACAACTTAACATAGCTCGAAACGGGTCATGTGTAAGGTAAAGCAAACTAATACATTATAAGTGGATACTCTTAAGGGAAAATAAAAAATGAACTCTAGCGTTCAATATTAAGTTAAGGATTAGAATGAAAGCTTAGGGGATGGATGTAAACCCTTCTACCACAAGGCGAAACGGCTAACATGTTTCAAAACTAAAGTAATACGAGGCATAAACAAATAGTATGATTCACTTGCGAAGTAAACAAAGGAGAGAGAACCAATTTAATAAGCAATAGAGAACTGTAACCCCAACTCAAAACGGTTAGTATAGTTTTAAACTAAGAGAAAACTGTATACAAGACATTTTACACATTACGTAAACATTATTCAAATATACAGTAAACTAGAGTAACAAACAAAATAAATTTAAAACTTGCTCGAGTGTGTAATAAATCAATGTGACTGAGTTTGTTATCGTCTAATAAAGTAGGTTAGTGTTGAGTGATCAACAAGAAATCCAAAAAAAGGATCAAGACTGAGGGAAAATTTGTCTTGCCACGTATGATGATGACTAAACAAAAATAAACAGTTGGACGCGTCAATTGAAATTACGAAGGCCTCTTTACATATGGAGTGAAACGAGCCGGGTCTTCAAGTCCAAAATAGGTTTCAAAAAGTCCCTGCATCATGGATTAAGGTACAGTGCCACGGCCCCATATACATCGAATAACTTGTAAAGCGGCTAGTTGACTACAAAATGTGCCCGGCGACATGTAAAGCTCTTTCCTTTCTCCCCTTGATCGGGTTTTCCATGACAAGACCAGCACAAGAAAACAACTCACTTAATCACCTAGAACATGTAGGGGAACCGTCAGAATACAAACCCTGCTAGACCTAAAAGAATAACCAGCATACCACCATGTACAACGAGACGGAAGAAACCTGGCTTTTTTCTTGACAAACTCCCCCCCATCCACTTAATGAAGCATATAAACAAAACAAAACAAAAAAGTACCTACGACAATACACATTTTCAGCTTTTCTAATAAGTTACATCTTGGACTCGAGTTAATAATGAGGGTACAACTTGATGATTTGGGGGGATAGAAGGATGTCATAGAACCAAATATAACAACACCTTCCTTAGCTGTCAAGCAACAAAAAAACCCCCCATCAAAGGCCCATTCAACAACTTCAATGAATTGAGGATTTCAGAACTGCGCCCCAAGAAAGATGCCTTAGAATCATCTCAAGATGATATGGGCTCGTATGGAAACGAAAGCCAGGGATGCTTCAAGGCCTCAGAGGCAGATGGCCGCTTCTTGGGATTTATCTCTAGCAAATATGAGACAAAGTCTATAAAGCCATGATCTCCCATCGGTAGCCTATGCCTCAGGGATGTCTTCTTGGGAATTAAGTATTCCAATCTATTTGTCTCCTGCAATAAACCGGAAAAGTTAAACTACTCGTTACCTAAAACATACACCAGAAAGAATATATTGAGAAGTACCACTTGAAACTAAGACAAGCTTATTGAAATTAATATAGATAAGCTGGAATATCTCTACCAAACATGGGAATGATACATGTCATCTACTCTCAAGTTGTAATTGAGCAATTCACACATTCCTGCAAATGCTTCCCTTCATTCAGAAACTCGCATTACAAAAAACCTTCCCCATTTGTGCGCCCTCTTTCTTGTTGTTATATTACTTCTGGGTCTCAACAAGAGCACTATTTAGGGTCAACTTTTTCATACACTTTATTTCTTCTTGTTATATTATTTCTGGGTCTCAACAAGAGCACTAATTTTAGGGACAACTTTCTAATTAACCCCCCCCCCCCCCCCCCCCCCCCTAACCCGAGAACATCTACATTTGTGGAGCAAGGAACTTAGATTAGTTTGAAAGGAAGCTCAATCAAGTGGTTTCAAATAGTTATCCCAACTTCATCCTTTTTCAAATCAAAGTCTCACCATGTAGCATTGTAACTTTTTCTATTCATCGAGTGAGTTCACCTTGCTTTCTTTGGTGCCAACACAAAGAGGGGAGAACTAGTTTTATTCGTCCTCAACCCCCCTTTCCGTTTTATGTAAAACAATATCGTAAGCTCAAGGATAGAAGCAGGAAACCATGCTCAAGGATAGAAGCAGGAAACCATCTCGTTATTATATAAGTGGGGGAACATCTTGCTGTAGAATGCAGGCAGTTAAGAATTAAACAAACCTGGTTTCTTTCATACAACATGTGGTTCTTGGTAAAATATTTGTATGTATCTCGTCCTTTGGCAAGCATCCCTTGTTCAATTGAACCAATGATTCCCAACACTCTAGCTAGTAAAGTTGCAGGAGAATCGTTTTGGAAGAGGACCTACAGTAGCAAACAACATTCAGAGAAAATTTATACCCGCTGCATACGACACATGGAAGACAGTCTAAACAACCATAAGTCTAACAAGTTCAAAATAAATCTTGGCGCAATTACTAGTCCTAAGGCACGAAAGTTTCAAACTTGTAAGAATGGCAAAGTGACACCAAACGCTTCGTACACAAGAATTCAGTATCTTTCAAGAAATATAAAGGTAGGAAGCAGCGCCGGAAGTTAGACAATAAAAAAAAACACTATGAACTATTCATCCCCTTTCATTATCACATAGCTATAAAGAATCTTCACCCATCTATATCCAGGAATTTCATGAATGTGGTTTCAAAATATGATATATTTGTTTCCGTACCCATCCACACCAAACCAAAATGACAAGCATCACTCGGCTAGAAATTTTATTTTCTTCTCCCTTTTGCGTAAAAACCCTCCTTAACACAAATTCTTTATTTACAGCGAAACAATCATAAGCATATTGCAGTATCATAAAAGCAAAAACATGATGGCTACATAAAACATTGAAAATTGCAAGAATACATGAGTTGTGGATGAGGAGATGCACTTACATTGCCAGTACAAAGCTCAGCCAAGATGCAACCAAGAGACCAGATATCTATTTTCTTGTCATATGGTAGCCCCAATATTACCTCTGGCGCCCGGTAAGACCGAGATTGAACATATGAGCAAAGATGATCTGTTTCGAAACAACTGCTTCCAAGATCAATAACCTTGACCTCACATCTACTGTAGCTTTTTACCAATATATTTTCTGGCTTCAAATCACAGTGTATCAATCCAAGGCCATGCAGAAACTGAAGCGCTTCTAAAACTTGGATGGTAATTGACTGCAGATTCCGAGTCAACTCAAAGGAATAAGCAAGATGAACATAAAGTTAGAAATCATGCGAAGGAATAAGATATACCTGCAGCCTTGGCATTGTGAAGTAAACTTCCCCACCAGACTCTCTATTAAACTTATGGAACTCGTACAAATTTGCCTTAAGAAGCTCACAAACAATCAACAAATGCTCCTGAAACCCAAAAAGTGCCATAACCAATTAGGCTTGCATTATGATCAATAACATGCTTCCATATATCAATATATCAGCACAGCAAACACCTTCAACTATCCAAACATTATGAAAATAAAGAAAAGGTAATAATCTTCACAATAATATATGCACAAGAGAGCAAACAAACATGAATGAACCACGAAAAAAATAAGTTTTTTGATTTCAAGGAAGATTTAGCATAAAAGACACCATTTATAAAGGTGAAGAACCAGTTGCTGTGTTAACTAATACTGCTAACAGATTACATCATCCAACAACATTTTGTCAGAGAAGTAAACCTGCATTTACCTCATGCACGTCATAAGCTTACATGCAACTGATAGATGAGTTTTTACGTAACCCAACTTACACGGTAATAGAAATAGTCATACAACCGAAGAAGGTGATACTTATCACCAGGGTCATGCTTGTTCACAAATTTCAGAAGCTTTATTTCATCGAGGCTCTGGTCAAAAAAATCCTTGTTATTTTTTATGATTTTGACGCACACATCCATTCCTGTATGCAGGTCGTGTGCTTGAATAGCTTTACTGAATGCAGCAGATCCAAGATACTCAGTAACATGATAGCGACCTGCTATAACTGAGTTCAAAACAACATGGAAATTCTTGTCCTCTTCAAAGCCAGTCCTTGAAAGTAAAACAGAAGTTATATCAGACAAAATCACATGATAAGCATAATCTGAATATAAAATCAGATGAGCATTAGGTATGACGATGGCTGTAGAGGAAACAAAGCCTTAAGTAGAAGCATACAAAATATAAGCAGATGCGCTGCTAATACAAGAGAACAAGGAAACAAAACCTTCAGTAGAAGCATATAACATATATCAAATGATTTTAATTTATATTTTCACCTATTAGCTGATGACATAAGTATATCCGCAGGTTTAGTGCTACACGTAGCACAACCTAAAAGGTGCGGCTACTAGAAGTTCAAAAAAGAACATAACTGATTTAGTCTTGATTAGTAAGCTTATAAACCACCAGAGTTAAACCATTCCCAGACAGATTCAGAGCAGATCTTGCAAGGGAAATTCAGAAAGGAAAAGATGTATGAGACGTATCAGACCAGACATCCAGTTAGAAGCAATACACATACAATTTAGTTTAGGATGCCTCTTGAGGGATGGCAAGTGCAACTAATCTATTCCAATTTTAGCCATAAGATGAAGCAAATTAAGTTGATGAGAGTCTTCAAGTTCAGTCATCCTTGACAACCACCCCCCCCCCCCCCCCCCCCAACCAAAAAAAAAAGAACAACGATCAAAACATTAGTAATGGTGAACGAGAGCAGCTATATTCAGCACTTCTTTTTGCTCGGAAAAGGCAAGCCATCAAGAGTTTCAGGACTGCAATCAATTAGCTAATGAAACAAAATAGTTAACTATGACCTCGGATAATAAAGCTAAAGAGCATGAGAAAGGATTAGCAGTAGGCGAGAAAGGATTGACTACCATCCGTTAATTCATCAGCTGAATTAACCTAGTAAAGTTCAATTTGCAGCATAAGAATATATTACCTGTTTTTGCGATGCACTATTTTCAGATTAAAAGTCTCGTATTCCTCCTCTTGAGCTTTGATTTGTCGTACTTGCTCCTGTACAGCAGCAGCCTCTTCATCCTCCAGCAATGCCCCAGGATCCTCTTCTCTTACACTTGTCCTCTCGTCATCCTCTTTCTTGGCATGTTCTCTCTCAACATAACCATATTCAGACAGAGTTGAAGGAGTAGATTCTGCTGACCTAACAATAGTTGCATCATTTTCTTCTCTAGAGCTCTTTGCCGGTGAAGAATTGCTTCTTCTATGCCTCCACGAAGAATGTGTGTCATCATTAACCGTCATGGTACTGAATCCATTACTACTTTCATCTCCAACGTCAGCATTGTTATTAGTTGACCATAAGGACTTACAAGAACCTACTTGCACCAATTGTGCATCTCTCACTGGAGGAGCAAATGAAAATCCCTCTTCGGTATGGTTTCTGACATGCAGATATGCAGCCTTATCATTTTCCACAACATACTTGTCAAAATCATGGCGGTTTGCTTTCATCCTATCCTTGTTTGAACTATCAATATGCTTTCGATCAGCATTATTTTGACTATGTAATAGGCTACCAATATCGGCATCACGGTCATGGAAATACTCCACTTCTGCTTCATTAATTCCTCCCAGTGAACTTCCCTGCACTTCACCACTGCTATCAACAGTAGTGTTGATCCCAACACCAATTGATCTAACAGAACCATGATGATCATCATCCACGCAAATATCATCAAGCCTAGACCTTCTGTTCTCATTCACAACTTGTCCATCTTCCAACATGATCAAATCGTTTGACTGAGTGACAAACCCTTGCCATACAGGTTCAGAACGCATCAATTTCAATTCTTCTTCATCCATTAACTGCCCATCATATTGATTCATTAGATCATTTTCATCATCTCTTCCGTAAATCTCAGTGACCGAAAGCCCAATAGGATCATCTGAAGCTGAAACCGGCTCTTCATTTTTAGAGTGCAAGTACCGTTCACCAGAAAAATATGAATCTTCTTCAGCAAATGATTGATCATCTTCCTCCACTTTTATCGGTACCTGCCCTTGCAGATCAGGTACACTCCCATGGCCAGTGCCTTTCTCGTTATCGCTGGGATAATCAATTTCATGAGCCAGAAACCAGGCTTCGTCTTCAATGGGCTGTCTCATATATCCAACATCATCATCATCTTCATACTCGTCAGAATCCCACAACTCATTTGGGTAGTCTATTGACTCGCTCAATCCATCACCGATAGTAGCAAAACCTGATACAAGATCAGATGTATCTTCTGTTATGCCCTGACTCACAGATAACCAGCTGCCTCCAGCAATTTTTTTCCCACCTGTGCCAGTACATAAAATAATAACATAAGGAAAGATGTTAGTATAAACATAAGCAAAGAAAGGCCTGAGCAGAAGATTCAGAAGGGGGGGGGGGGGGGGGGGGGGGGGGGGGGGGGAGTCACATAAAGAGAGGAGTCCTATCATTCAATACACAGTGGTATAAAAACATGCTTTGATTCTATTTTTGACAACTGAACCAGTAGAAATATAGGATAGGGAGCAGTGCCAAAATGCCATACCGGTTCAATGAAATTCCACAAAATGTAACGTGTCAAGACTGATAAGGGGATTATGCATCAGGATAAGATGCTAGTGAGGGTAATGAACTATATCCTCCATGAAACATGTATGCAATAGAATAAAAGCCTAGAAACAAATCTTCTCATAGATCAACAAATTATGGAGTAGGAAAATGCCCCTGAAACTTTTAGAAACAAAATTTTCAGGTATATATATCAGCACAAAGAGTACAAAAGGGCCCCCTTTTTTCACAAAGAACTCGGTACTTATTTATCTGAAGCACAAAAATGTTATTAGCCAAAATCGATCAAACTTTGGTCAACCTTCAACTCAAATTACCAGCGATATTCACAACCCAGGCTATGATCAAGGTTTTATCAACTAGATAAAGCAGATCTTCATCTATAATTTTTCTTCATGCATTATATAGAAGGTAACACAAGTGAAATGAACCACATCGTTACTTAAAGGTGACCAAGGTTTATTAAGAGACACTAGACAACATGAATCATCAAAATCTTACTTGCAGAATTAAGCTCCTGTCCAACGGGAATATCCAAGTAAGACCCAATGACATAATTATTTTCAGTTATATTAAGCTTTAAATTGGGTCCATCGCGATCAAATTTCTCCTCCCAGTGGCCAGTGAAAGGTTTATCCTCGGATTTGAGTCTCACAGGAGGTAATCTAGGTAGCTCTTCTTTCTGATTTTCAGCAACAGGTGTCAACCCCAAGTTGCCAACACTTTCTTGATCAGAAGCCCCAAGCTTTGTAAGGTATAAAGAGCGTCCAACCTCATCTACTTGCTCCTTGATCACAGCTCTGATATTACATGGTACTACTTTTCGCTTTCCGTCCTTCTTGTCAGTAAAACAGAGAGAATTATCATCAGCAAGAACATCCTTCCCAGAAAATGGAAAAACAGTCTTGACAGAGCATTGATTCCCAAATGAACTAGAAGCGACTTCACTTCTTGACCATTGGTCATCTATGAGTTCTTCAGTGAACGAAGGGTATAGCTGTCTTTGCTGGTCAATATCCTTTGTCTCACATCTAGGCCCATCCATGGATATGCTAGTACTTCCAACCCAGGATTTTCTCTGGCCCTCAACTCCAACCATCTCTTCATCAGGTTTCCCACACATTTTTCCCACACCAGCAACTTCGGAAATACTAAGCCTGGACATACCAGTAACCTGGAATGCAGCAAGGTTGGACTTAGGAGTGTGGCTATTGTTAGGGCTGGAATGAACAGAGTCACTGCTGGGTTCAACCTTCCAAGGATACAGATCAAGAACAGAGTCATCAGAGCCTTTAGGAGTATCAAGGTGCTTGTCACTAGCCATTATCACTTTGTCAGACGTAGTACGCCCTGCAGTGGCAGTAGATTTTCTCTGCTTGCTTTGTGGTCCATTTACAGCTGGTCTCAATTCTATTTCTTTGACAATAAGCTCTCGTGAAGATTCTTCCCCCTGGTTAGAGCCTGATTCTTGATTTCTAACAACCACTTCATCAACATTTTCTGGATCTGACTTTACATTAGTGAGCTTTTCTTTGAGGGATAATTTCTGAAAACCATTACCTTCTGGGCGTGAACTCAACTCATTGCGTAAGGCAGCCTCTGCCCTGGAAAATCCCTTTTTTTGTAGATACTCCAAAATCTCATCAACTGAGCCTGAGTCCTCCATTGCAAATAATAAACTTCACAAGCAGTTACCAAAGTTCTACAAAATAAACCTGAAAAGGGAAATCATTTTCAAAACATAAGTATAAGCTTATTTGTCATGGTATAGAACATCCTGTACCAACCAAGATCAATCATGCCCATAATCTACAGCAGTTTGCGCATTTGCACTTGTCTGAACCTCAAACTAAGGAACTTTAAGAAGCAGCATGCTGAGAACCAATTAAATACCAGACTATATTGCTATACAAGAGCACATGGATGAGCTAGTATTTTCTTATGGATCCATACATACGTTCACCTTTAAGTCAGTAACAAGCTCCAATACCAATCCAATGTTGAGGAAAGGAGTTGAACACCATGGAACAAAACAGTCATTGGTGAGATAAGATGCTGAAACACAATTCTCATAATGAACTTTCATAGTACCTCACTGCAAGATGTCTCACATAAAACATTGATAGCTCTTGGGTTAGCTGTCACCCTCTATCTCCATGTGTTCTGTTATTTCTCGGCCTTTATTTCTCTTAACTCTCCGCTCTGCCAAAACGAAGAGAATAGGTAAAAATCAGATTCAAGACATCTATAAAAACATGCTTACGTTTACTATTTAAATTTGGAAGCCACCAGAGCATGAAACAAGAACGAGCAAACAATTTCTAGCACTAACAAACACCGGAAGATAGAAGAACTAACTTAATCGTGTAAGATTCCTACATCTAATACGACATTGACACAGCAGAACAAAACCGCCCGCCACATTACGTAGCTTGAACAGCCTAGTAACATCGTCATTGGAAAACGAAAGAAAAGTTACGTTATCCAATTAAGAGTTGAACAAAAAATCCTTCATTTAATTATGAAGGACGGCATGGAACTACCACAGATCTGGTTTGCAATTTACAAATAACATACATTACCTGCAATGCCCGGGCGTGGCTCGTGTTTAGTCGCTTGATTCAAATATCAACAAGGGCTGTGCAATGGCTCACGGAAGAAGACACGAATCCATATGAAAAAAAGCCGAGTCCCCACTGGTTAAGGGGAGGGGCTCCAATTAAGTTCGCCCACTACGCCGTGTTAGAGCTTAAATGATACAGATCGCTGCCATTGTTAGGGTTTTCATTCCCTTCTTGTCCTCTTTTATCCTCCCTTCTGCCTCTGATAATCCTCGTTCCTCCTTGCTCCTGGACGCTGGAACGATCTCGACTAGGTTATTAGGGCTCTCGTTAAGCCAGAAGAGAGATGGATGAACGAACGAAATGAGAGAGAGAGTGGAGGTCGAGTATGTCGCTGTTTTCGCGCTGGCTGTGAAAAAAGCTCTGATCACATTTCATTTTTGGCTCTCGTATATTTCAGATAGGCTCCATTTAACTATCGTATTTTGTTGTACTAGATTCTCTATAATTGGTATCAAATATTACTAACATCTTTCAAAAAAAAATTATTGACAAAAGTATATCACTTATTTCAAAACAAAGTAATATTAACTCACCCTTATTATATGTTTACTATTTAATGTTTGATTTCAATATTTAACATTTAAAATAAAATAATTTTATAATTTTAAATTTTATATATGATTCCTTACATAATAAACTATATATTACAAAATTTAGTTTTATAAAATTATTTATCTTGTATGTTTAATATTAAAATAGAAAAGTGTGTCATAAAACAAACAGGACGATCAATTCAGACGGAGGGTACGACTGTTCAATATGGGTTTAACTTTAATCATTCATTTATATTGTCTTACGGTTAATTTTTGTAAAAAGGTCTCAAACGTATTGATATTTAGAATAATTCTTTGTAACAATTTTGAATAGTAATACCACAAGATATTTATATAGACTATATTAATTTTGTATCCTTACAGCTCTTGTGTATATCGAACTCTTCTTTTGTTTTCCATACAATTTACATTACAAATTTAATCTGTTCTTTGTCTCTACATTATCTCTATAATAATTTTTATTTTAGGCTCTGTTTTTTTTTTTTTATCAGAAAGGTGCTACTTCATTTATTCATGCCAAGATTACTAATATTATAAAAACTATCACTATGCACATGTAGTTTAGCTGCATGCTTTAATCGAAGAGAGGCTGAACAAAAGTCTGATAGTTTCCAATCCCCTGAATTGTTAAAACAACGGCTAAGTAAGCTGGGAGATTAGAGAAATTCATATTACAAAACGCTAGTCTAATAGAAAGAAAACAACTGAATATCGAAACCATCATGAGGAAGTCAATAGAGGAAGACAGTCTTGAGTTCTTCGGAACCTTAGTCAAGGACTTCATAACTTCATAAGCATTTATTCGATTAAGAACGTGTTGCACTCCTCGGTGAAAAGCTTGCTAAGACCATAGCAAATCAGATTAACTATGAATTTTCCTGTTGAAAGCTAACACAAAATCACCAGCTTGTGAAGTAATGGCTCTACTAGTAATCAGAGTAGTCCAAACTTTCTGTAACTGTAGTAGTAAAAATATGTTGTGATTATATCTTTACCACTTAGGCAGTGTATCTATCGTTTTGCGAGATAGTGAATGACTGGAGATTGCTGATCTCAGAGACCTCGTTCAATTAACTAACAATTTATTAATTAACTAAGAAACCTAAACAAAACTAAAAAAGCAGAAAATGACATTTTTATAATGTTTAATCAATCTAGTTGAATGACTAACTCAATAAACAAACATAAAATAATAAAACAATAACAATAAACTTAATAAAGAAATAAATATTGAAACTTAAAATCTAAGGATGCACCCCGGATTGTTCTGTAAACCTTCACTTTCCAAATCTATTAATAAACTCTGCTTATTATGCAATGAACTCATAACCTATAAATAATTCGTCTACGGTTAACTTCAAACGAATCCTAATCAGTTGCTAGAACTAACAGCAGGCTAATGCTCTAATCCGGACATAAATCAATCGCTTAAAGAACAGTTTTTATGAGACAGATTACCCTATAGGCGGGATCATGCTTCTAGTCGTTAATCCCGTTTAACTTCCTATGTCTTGTTATCTATCTCAGCTCTTGCGTGTTTATTAGAAAACTATAAATATTACTTTAATAGTTGATTAGAGAATTAAAGCACGTAAAGAACATGAATTAAACTACTACATTAATAATCAGAGAAAATATTACAAAATAAATCTAAAGATCCGGTTTGCTACCCCCAATCCGGGGAGGTTATCTAACTACTCTAGCATAAATATAATAAAAACAAGAAATTTAGAAGAAGAGCACATTGAACATATTTGATAAAAGGGTATAAGAAACTTTGGTTTGAATTCCCCGCTCCGCCTTTTGCCATCACATGCCTTTGTGTTATCTTCCTCCTAAGAGCTCTGGTGTGCTGTTAACAACGATGAAATTATGGTGTTGGAGAGTGAAGTAGCAGAGCCGCGGCCTCAAGAGGCATACGGCATGAGTAGGTTATGTTCTTCCAACCCTATGTGCCTTTTTATATATAAAAAATAGAGACTTTATCTCTTAAGAACGTGTATTTTTAACTTCTGACGACGGTGTCTGGGCATGCATGTCCAGAAGCATGTATGGACGCATTTTAGGGAAGTTTTAGCCTCTGCCCGGACATGCAAGTCTGGACTCATGTTGGGATACGTTGATATGCCAACTTGTTTTTCGTCTAGATTCTTCTTTCGGACTTCATTTTGGTTCCCGTTTGTTGCATTGTAATCCTCATGAGATATACTATGCAATTCAAAGACTTTTTCCTTCATTAGAAACTTAAAATGTATCATCTTACAACTAAACATAAATGTAAGGAAAAACAAATGATAAGTGAGAAATATTGCCCAAAGTAATACGAATTAAAGGTGAAATAGGCCCTTAAAATTCTATATATTTCACACTTATCAAACTTCCTTACACTTAGCTTTTGCTTGTTCTCAAGCAAATAAATTCTCTAAGGTTGTATCACACTTCAGGATCAAACTATTGTATAAGGAAATCAAGCTAAATTACAAGTAAAGGAATCAACCTGCCATCAGCTATTAGTTTTTGTAAACAGTGAAAAGAGCAATTTCATAAAAGCATGAAGAGGTCAAATTGCATAACTAAATGTTGGAGTAAAAACCTAATGGTAAATTGTTGTTGGGGGTTTAACCTCACGGTAAGTGTACCGGTCGATTATAGCAAGTTTTAAATCTCGGAGTATTCCCTGAGTATCGAACCAGAGGAGGCAGTGTCTAGTTTAATTTCTACTTACACACAAAACAATAGTATAAAAACAACAGGAAATTGGGGTTTTTGTATGTGATGGTGAATGCTGTAAAAGAGTTCACTACTAAGCAATAAATAACAGGTAAACTATTGATTTGATTTTGTTTGATAAAGGAAATTCCGGTTTACTACTTCTCTCTAGGTTTGCAATTTCTTTCCCTAAGTGATTTCTATAGAATTCTGAATAAAACCCTAGAATAAGGATAACTCGTATTCGGTCTCCCGCTCCACGAATTCTAATTAGCAAAGACTGAATCCTAACTCTCGTTATGAATCCACTGTTTACTAATTGCTTTAAGTGTAGTCTAGATCAATGGTCAGCTAGTGTTTAGAGGAATTACCATCTCTATACTAACTGGTTCTTTCCATGTAGTCAATTGATAGTCGCAGTTCTCACTTATAAGCTAACAAACTGATAAACTCAGTTAATTGATCAGATTAACAAGTTTAGGAATTCATAAGGTAAAAGAACTTTATTCTATTGTACTGTAGAAAATCACAAAGGTTCAGAAATAATTGTTCTAGAGATACATAGTAAACCGAAATTAAAAGTGACTACTCGGCCATAGACAAAATAACAATGCTCAATATAAACAGCATAAGGATAGAGGGATTTAGCAGAAAAACTGATTTTAGAAGCCGTCGATGATTCTGCAAATTCCACTCTTGTCTGTGTCACGTCCGGCTGTCTTGGGTCGGACGTAGATCCGGACGCCGTATTCAGGGCCTGTCCGGATCCGGACGTGTCTAAATGAAGCCCCGTGAGCAGGTTTCTGTCTGTGAGTGAGGGAGAAGAGTTACGGAGGAAAATTTGTGAATGGAGATGAAGGATTATCGTGGATGAGCAGGTAATATGGAGAGGAGGAGAGTGTAATGTTTAGACTCAGGGAGTCTGGTACGAATTGAAATGGCAGCAGGAGCAAGGTTTAAATAGGCTTAGAACAAAACATAGGTTAGTGGTGTGGTGAGTTGGGAAATTAATTGAGCATGGGCGTGCCTTAATTTAAGGGAAGCATGGGCTAAATCGCCGCTCGGCTGATAATTGCGCCGAAAGCCTGATTATCAGCGCATGCGTTTTTATTTTTCGTTTCTGTGTGACGTCCGGATCAGTGTCCGGATCCGGACGTGAGACAGCGGTTTTGGATCTGAAACTCAGGTTGTGTCCGGATCTGTGTCCGAATCCGGACAAGACACAGAACTCTCGGATCTAGAATTTAGGTCACGTCCGGCTTGCGTCCGGATCCGGACATGTGACGTCCGGATTTGCGTCTGGCTATCTTGATCCGGACGTGACCAATCTTTGCCTCTTTTTCCGGATTTGTTCCCCGTTTGTTGCGTTGAATTCCTTATGATGTAAAATCTTCATTTCCCTGGGTTTTTTCTATATTTAGCATATAAAATGCATCAGTTCATATCAAAACATAAATCTTAGGAAAAACACATACTAAGTGGGAAACATTGCCTGAATTGTTATAGATTATAAGGTAATTAGACCCTCAAAAGCCTATATGTTTCACACTTATCAACTTCCTCACACTTAAGCTTTTGCTTGTCCTCAAGCAAATAAGGAATAAGAATCTCTAAAGTCCGTCAAATAATCTCAAGATCAGACAAGTGCAGGGTGAAATCAAACAAAGTGATAAATGGAAGAATAATCTTGCTGTTTAGAGGTAGGTTTTCACACACAGTGAAAGAGGAACAATTTTGTAAAAGCATAGAGAAACTAGATTGCAGAAAACAAGTTAGCTTAGCTTGGGACTTTCCACCAATTTTCATTCCTCTAACCTTGGGATGACAAGGGGTGTGAAGTAATGCCTTATTCCGTAATACCTTTCAACACCACACACTCATGATCAGAAGCATAAATTTAACTGCAATTATCTCTTTTGAAAGCATTAGTCTTCAAGAATTATGTATCAAACAAACTAATATTTGAGATCTTGCAGAGTTATTCCGTAACCCAGACTTTTCTCTCTATCCTTGAGATGGTGTTGGGCCAACTATCCCAGATCCCGAGACCTTAGGTAGATAGGTGTTAAGGCACCCTTAAGACTTAATAACCGGATAGACGAGGCCTGCTATTGTTAGGAAAAAATTTTGATCAGTGGAGTACCTTGCCTTATCCTTTTCATTCCAAACATTCACTTCATTTCCAAAATCCCAAGCTAAAATAATCTAGTTTTCTCAACTAGCCAATCTACCATATTTCAGTGAAAAGAAAGTATTTTTAATTAAAACTATTTATACAAACCTCATCAAGCAAAAAGATTCCTACGGTTTTCACTTGGTTTAATTTCACTCGGTGTGTATAGGCATTAGAGCAACAAAAGGCAAGTGTGGCATTAAAGAACAACTAGCATGTTTTCAGGGAAAGGTCTTTCCTTCCTCACACTTAAGAGGAGCAATGTCCTCATTGGTCATAAAAGAAATGTAAGTAAAAGAACTTTCAAAACATGCGTTACTCATAATAGATGCATGTGTAGTAATTAACCCTTAACGCAAGCAAATGCGGAACACCAATAAGTTAAAGTAGGAACTGAGACTCCCCTGGTGTCCTAGATTGAGGAAGATATTCTTCCTCACACTTGAAGTCTTGCAGGGGTCTAGATATTACTCATGAGTCACAGACAGTATGCGTTTTGTGCAGAGTAAAAATTGCTAGTTTTCCACTGGCATGTACAACCACAGAATAAAGTGCATTAACTCGAACGACAGGGAATATTTGAATCGTATGAATAATATTTAGAGAAAGAATACTCCCCATAATTCAAGCATAGCAGACGTTTGCAAGTAGTGTGGTTCCATTTCCTGTACTTATAGCCGTTTGTTTCGCAGTAGAGGTGACATGTAAATTAATCATTTTAGAACGCTGCACTGCTTAGAGAAACAGGAAATTTAGTAATTCAGAATTAAAACACTGCCTAATACAACCATTACCACTTCACCTGCAGTCTCGTGTTTTACTGTTAGTTTTAACAAACAAAAGTAAAATATGTCAAAGAAAAAAGAAAAGTACAGAAAAACAAACAAAATAAAAGAAAGCAGTAAAGATGGGATGGCGGTCACTGAGGTGGCGGTGGTGGCGGAGGTCTCGCGCCCATCTGGGCCATGAACATCTGTAAGAGCTGGCTAGTCTGGGTCTGCCGGCCTGCTGAGCTGAGGAGTCGGCCAAGAACCGGGTTGCCTTGCTCTGCCGAGCAGATGCCTCTACCATGAACTGAGCGGCCTCTCTCTAAAAGGCGTCACTGCGCTCCATGCGCTGGGTGATCAGAGTCTGGGTGTCCCGGAGAGTAGTCTGCTCTGACTGGAGGTGCTCATGAGTCTGGCGGATGTCATCAATGTGTCCCTCCATGCGCACCTGGCGCTGCTGCACATCCCCGACCTGTTGCTCCATATCTCCAAAGTGCTACTCCATACCCCAAAGCGTTGCTCCATCATCTGCTGTTGCTGGAGAATGGAGTCCATCATGGTTTGCATCTCTGGTGGGCAATGTTTTTAGGATCGCGATCCTAGCGTAGGATCGTAAGTGACCCCTAGGATCGGATCGTGGGATCGAATCGTGGGATCGGTCAATCCTACAAAAAGTGAGTTAATATTGTTGAAAAATATACATATGTTATAAAAAACTTTATTTAAGGCCTAAAGTTTAATTTGAGTAAGAATATATAGCATTATTGAATTAAAATACAAAATAAAACCACAACTATGATAGTACACATAAGAAAACCATATGAATTCTCATAATATTGTTCATAGAAAAGATAAAATTTAATATATAGGTTAAGCATAAATCAAATCCACATACTTCATAATTTTTATGTGAGTCTTTATTTCTTTTATCACCCTCCAAACAAACATTATGAGCTACAAGTTTTTTATTTACAAAATCATGGGTTTTCACATTCATGCTCATTCAAAAGAGTAAGTAATTAAGCAAAGGAATACAAAGTCAAAATGAGTTTTCACAGCTTATTTTTTCAATTATAAACCAAGAAGAAAAAATGAAAAGAGTAATCAACAATATTTTATAAATTTGTATTGGTTCTTTTAAGGTTTTTTCCATTTTCTACTTTAGAGCTTTATAACTTTAAATTTTTCAATCATTACAATATTAAATAACACTTTAAATGTTGTACATTTTTTAACACCTAAGTACATATTGTAATCTTTCATGACGGAGAGTAACAAGAAGTGATATTCCAATCTTAATCCATATCCGCTCAATGACTTCAAATAAATCTACATATAAAAGTTGTTTGAATAACATCAAGTTGCAATGTTCAAAGTCATGATACTTTATGGATTATGAATCTTTCTACAAAATTTTAAGAACTTTTTGTTTCTTTATATTTTATTAAGATATGATTCACATTGATATGAAAATCATAAACTATAAATAAAGTTGGAATCGATGGGATCGTAGGATCGTACTACGGATCTAGAGTGTAGGATCGTAGGATCGTGCAATGGAATCGTGATCCTTTGTCGATCCTATATGGCTCAGATCCTACCTACGATCCGGATCGTAACTATGAATTTGGATCGTAAAATCGTAGGATCATGGGATCGAATCGCGATTCTGTGAACATTGCTGGTGGGATGCTCATCACCGGGGGCATGGGAGGTGCCATGGTAGCAGTAGGCGCCGGAGTAGAGCTGGAACTCGCAGAGGTGCCTGTGGACCCGAGACCGGAGCTGCCCTTCACCCAGCTGCCATCATCAAGACAAACGAAGCCCCATCTCCTGAAGGTCCCGACGGAGATGGTGTCTCCCCCCCTCATCTCAATATTGGTGAAGATCTCCTCGGGGAGGGTGGAGGTAAGAAGATGCTGAATAAAATGGGAAAGATGGGGGTGATCTTCTTCTTCTTCTTCTGATAAGTCACCACCTTGTGCAGCTGTCTGAACATCACGAAGGGGAGTGAGAGCTGCTGAGAAGGTGGGTGTGGGGCGACGAGGAGATAATCGAGGAGAACACAGTCCTCATCAGAAGCATCATTTCCGGCATGAGGCCGGATCTGATGACTGAGGATCTCTGCAAGGGTCCTCTGGGGAAGGGAGGGGAGGATAGCATATGGGAGCACGGTCTTATTTTCCTCACCCCGTCGGCGGGTAGTACTCCCGACTGCTTGTAACCACCTAGACTTACTTTGCCTAAGCTCATCCTCCGTAAAATCTAAATGTGTCTCCGCATTATCCGGGAGGAGTAAAATAATACCAAAAGTCTCAGGGGTTTCCTCCACTTGGAACTGGCGCACGTAGGAGGTAATGCTAGTTGTCGTGTCTGATGCCACAGCATTGGCGTAGAATTCTCGTACCAGCTCCGGAGAGAAGACACCCTCGCCCATGTGCAAGATGCTTCTGGCGCCCAAACCCTCAAATATGTCTGTAAGACCAGTGGCAGCTGCTGCCTCGGCGGTGATGCGCCGCTCGATGACAAAGGATCCACCCTGCTCATACCAGGCCCGGGCGGTAGCAGATATGAAGCCATCAGGTCGGAGTGGGGTGGCGGCTGGCTCTGACTGGTCATCAGGGTGTGGGTTCCTCGAAGAAGACCCCGTGCGTGTAGCACCTCCTCCTCTAGCGCGAGCCATCTAAACGATAAACAAATGCAGTAAGAAACCTAAACAGCAAGGAAAGAGAAGCAAAAGACACCCCAATACCCGAAACCGATCGAGCAACATGTTCTATTTGAACATATTGTTGCACATAGTTAATTTATGAGAACCAAAGCATTAAAACATCCAAACATGGCAAATAATAATATTAAACAGTAGAACATTAACCTAGAAAACAGTTTCAGAAAAATTGCCAATTTTGTACATGTCCGGATCTACGTCCGGGTCAACTTAGCCGGACGCAGATCCGGACGCACCTGTAACCCTAAAAAAAATTTGCGCCGCGATAGACAGTTCGAACACACCAATTCCAACCAGAAAACTCACAAATTTCATAGAGAACTTCACGATTGCGCATCTCAACAATAATTAACAGCAAAAAAAACACCTAATTACTACCCTATCTACTGCAAATCGACAGAAAATGATCCGAAATTGGTAAAATTCGAACAAAAACCTGTTTTGGGTACGGTTTCGGTTTCGAAATTGGGGGAAAACTCAGGGGGGTGGAAGTGCAGTGGCTTCGGGGTGGAGTCCTAGTGGTCTGGGTTGCGCGGCGTCGGATTAGCAGGGTGGTGGTGGACTGGTTGTTGGTGGTAGCGTAAGTTGGAGAAGGATGGGTTCGGGTGTTTTGGTGGTCTGGTTCGTCGTTGTCGGGAGGAAGACGAAGGAAAAAGAAAAGAGAGAAAGAAGAGAAGGAAATCGTGACGCCGGGGTGTAATTGAGTCACGTCCGGTTTTTCGTCCGGATCCGGACGTGGCTGGGTTTTCGTGACCGGATTTGTGTCCGGCTAAGTTTAGCCGGACACGTTAAGACTTCTCTTTTCTTTTATATATTTAAATTAAAAACTACTACTCTAAAACACCTCCTTGTTTTATAAATAAAAAGGAACTATTACTAAATCAAGCAAAATGAAATAAACACAAGAAATGTAGAAATTAAATAGCAAGAGTGTTAAAGGACTCCCTGATCCGTGGTGAGCACTGCCATGATATTTCCCCACACTTGAGTTCAGTGTAGCATATGAAGTACCTGAAAGATTAAATCTGCAAAACCAGAAGAACTCAAGTGGAACAGGCAGAGTTATTTATTGAAATAGGGTAGTCGGGTCTCTTGCAGTAGAATAGTAAAATGTGAAAAATGCACAAGAGATCAAAAGAAAATTATTTCCAACAAAAAGAAAGTGTATAAGAGATTTTATACTGGTGGGTTGCCTCCCACCAAGCTGCCCATCTTTTCGGTCTTTGGCTAGACCGTTCAATTGTGTACTCAGCATGGCGGGTTGTAAACAGTGATCACCGAGTGAACTTCGGCACTGTTACTACTCAAATAATGTTTTAGCTGGGATCCGTTGACTTTGAATGTCTCACCTTCGGTGTTGATTAGATCAATTGCTCCATAAGGTGAGACACTTGTCACTGTGAATGGGCCGGACCAACGAGATTTTAACTTTCCTGGAAATAGTTTCAGGCGGAAGTTGAATAGAAGAACCTTATCCCCCACGTGAAACTCACGCTTGACCAACAGCTTATCATGCCACCTCTTCGTCTTCTCCTTATAAATCTTGGCGTTTTCATAAGCTGCCTCTCTAAACTCCTCCAGATCACACAACTGTAGCTTACGCTTCTCACCAGCCTTTTGGAGATCAAAATTCAATGCCTTAATTGCCCAAAAAGACTTGTGCTCCAGCTCCACAGGTAAGTGACACGCCTTGCCATAGACCAACTTGTATGGAGACATACCTAAAGGTGTTTTAAAGGCAGTGCGGTATGCCCATAAGGCGTCATCTAGCTTAAGGGACCATTCTCGCCTCGAGGATGCAACCGATTTCTGGAGGATCCACTTAAGTTCCCTGTTGGTGATCTCGGCTTGCCCGTTCGTCTGTGGATGATACGGTAGAGAAACCTTATGCCGGACACCATACTTCTGCAGAAGAGCTTCAAACTGTTTGTTGCAGAAGTGTGTGCCTCCGTCACTAATGATTGCTCGTGGGACACCAAAACGGGTAAAGATATTCTTCTTTAAAAACTTAAGCACCACTCTTGCATCATTGGTAGGTGCTGCTATCGCTTCAGCCCACTTGGTGACATAATCTACTGCTACCAAGATGTAGAGGTTACCTGAGATGATGGAAACGGGCCCATGAAATCAATGCCCCAAAGATCAAACGGCTCAACCTCCAAGATCGAATTCAATGGCATCTCGTGGCGTCTGGATAAATTCCCCTGCCTCTGACATTGGTCACATGCCTAGTGGCGGCATTTGATTTCCTATAATCAATGCAAACTCTATGCCCGGTAATAGTACGCTAAGGAATTAATTCACCTTTATCATTAGGCACCACAGTTAAACCTCCTTTCTTAGGTACACCTGTGTAGGACTTACCCATTCGCTATCAGAAATCGGGTAGATAATACCTGCATCCAAGAGCTTGATAACCTCCTTCTTAACCACCTCTTTCATGTGCGGGTTCAGTCTTCGCTGAGGCTGTCTCGTTGGTTTGTAATTCTCCTCAAGGTAAATGCGGTGAGTGCAGAACGTAGGGGCAATGCCTTTGATATCAGCAATGGACCACCCTAGTGCCTCTTTGTTCCTCTTTAGAACCTGCAACAAGGGTTCCTCCTGTTCATTGGTTAAACTATTAGAAATAATGACAGGCAAATCAGATGGAGGAACTAAGAAAGCATATTTAAGGTGACTAGGAAGAGGGTTAATTTCAAGGGAAGGTGGTGAGTCCACAGAAGGAGCTAGCGTCTTTGGAACTCGGTCCAGCGGTTCCTCTTCGATTCTGAGGTTCTTCCTATATGGCCTCCCAGCAGCAAGCTGAAATGCTGCAGTAGAAACCTCAGAATCATCATGAGCTGTTTCTATGGATTCTTCCAAGCACTTCTCCAATGCATCTAGCTCCGTGAGGCTGTAAGAATAGTCCTGCATCAAGGTATCAATACAATCTAAACTGAAACAAGCATGAACATCAGAAGGGTGGGTAGTAGCCTTGGTCATATCAAATACAAGCTGCTCATCATGTAATCACAGTATAATCTTCCCTCCTTCAACATCAATGAGGGTCCTTGTTGTACGCATGAATGGTCGACCTAAGATAAGCGGTACTACCTTGTCGTCCTCCATGTCTAAAATAACAAAGTCAGTAGGGAAAGCAAAGGTACCAACCGAAACGATTAAATCCCTTACCACCCCTTTAGGTAGGATGATTGACCTATCAGCTAATTGCAGAGTAATTCGGGTAGGTTCACATTCTCCTAAACCAAGCTTCAAATAAATTGATAAGGGCATTAAATTAATACTCGCACCTAAGTCACATAAACCCTTACCACACTTCACATTACATATTGCGCAAGGTATGACCGGAGTACCTGGATCATCAAGCTTAGGTGGAAGCTTCTTCGAAAGGACGGCTGAAACGCTCTCTATAACCTGCACAGTATCCTTATCCACTAAAGACCGTCTATTGGACAGGATGTCCTTCATGAACTTCGCATATATCAGCATCTGCTTCAACGCTTCAGAAAAAGGAATGTTAATGGTTAGTTTCTTAAAGATACTTAAGAACTTACCAAACTGCTCATCCAGGTCTCTCTTCTTCAACGGTTTGGAAAAGGAATTGGTGCTTCATCAACTGCGTGGCGTGGAGGTGTGGGAATCTTAGGAGTCTTGCTAATCGTCACCTCCTCTTCAACTGGTTTGGAAAAGGAACCGGTGCTTCATCAACTACGCGGCGTGGAGGTGTGGGAATCTTAGGAGTCTTGCTAATCGTCACCTCCTCTTCAACTGGTTCCTCCTGAGAACCTACTGGTGCAGTTTCTTCATTTCACTCAACATTAGGAAGAGGAGCCTCAGCTTCAGGGATCACCGGGTCAAGCTGTGTACCACTCCTCAACGTGATTGCCTTGGCATGCTCTCTCGGATTCTGCTCTGACTGACTGGGCAAAGAACCCAAAGGACGCTGAGCCAACTGTTGTGATATCTGAGATAGCTGAGTCTCGATGTTCCTATTGAATGTTCTTTGATCATAATGTTGAAGGTCCTCTGCTCCTGATTGAAAGCATCCAGCTCATTAAATTTCTTGGTGTTAACCGTGATGAAGTCATTCATTCTGGCCAGAACTTCATCCATACTAGAGGACGCACCAGCACCCGTATTCTGCACTTGCTGACTCTGTAGTGGCTGCTTCTGATAAGAGGAATTATACTGTTGTTGGGGTCTTTGGTTGTAATTGCTGTTACCGTCAGCTTGATAACGATTCTGCTGCTGAGAATGGTAACCCGGGTTGCCTTGATTCCCGAAATAATTACCCGGTTTGTTACCAACATAGTTTGCTGCCTCTTCTTGCGGTGGAACACACTGGCACATGTTAGAACCTCTACCACAATACTCACATTGAGGGAATGAATCAGTGATAGCCGATGCGTTTGATTTTGGTTTCATCAATGTGCAAATCTTCTCAAACTGCTTAGAAATGCTATCCATCTTAGCAGCTAAGAGGGTATTCGAGTCCACCTCATAAATTCCTACATTCTTCTTTGGAAAAATCTTAGTAGCCGCTCTAGCACCTCCCCATTTGTTAGCTGAGTTGGAAAGAGTTTCCAACAACTCCTTTATCCTGGTGATTGGAAGCTTCATAAGACTTCCTCCTGCACAGGTATCAACTAATAGACGGCTTTGGGGGTCTAGATCCTTATAAAATGATTGCAATACAACTTCCTCTCCCAGACCATGATGTGGCACTCTTTTTACAATTCCTTTGAATCGCTCCCATGTTCAGAGAGAGTTTATCACCGCTATACTGTTTGAAGTTCATGATCTCACTCTCATTGACAGCATTTGGGACGGTGGAAAATACTTTGCTAGGAAGCATTTGCCAGCTCACTCAAGAAAGTGATGCTGTGGAGATAGGAGTTCAGCCACTCCGCAGCTCTGTCCCTGAGTGAAAAGGAAACAAGGTTAGTCCGACTACCCCTGAGAAGCTGGTGTTGAACATGCTCCAACCAATCGCATGATGAGGATGTAAGATGAACATTTGGGTCTTCAGTAACTGTTCAATGAACTGGAGCATTCAGGACCATCGTGAACATAATGGGTCTTGAATTGCCACTCTACCCCTTCCGGTAGTGCAGGGATTACTATTGGTGATGTGAGTCCCTCCACATTCGGACGAGTGTAGTCATTCATCCTTCTTTCTTGGCTGATACCGTCCATAATACACTCTTCTTCTGGAACAAAGGTATCACCTGGTGAGTCCTTGAAAAACACTTTTGGCTCAACTGTAGACTCCAGTACCAATCCCTGACGACTTCTTCTAGTAAGTCGCTCTATCTCAGGTTCCAGCTCAAATTCAGGATTGCCTTCAGAACGAGTTGTAACCATAAACCAAAATCAGATAACTGATAGTAATGTAGTTGTAAAAGTAAACTCAAACGGATAAAATAAAATAAAAAAACAAAACAAAAATAAACTAAAAAGCAAAAACAAAACAAAATTAAATGAGATAATACCAATATAAAAATTAAACTAAGCAACTGTGCCTCCCCGGCAACGGCGCCAAAAACTTGTTGGAGTAAAAACCTAACGGTAAATTGTTGTTGGGGGTTTAACCTCACGGCAAGTGTACCGGTCGATTATTGCAAGTTTTAAATCTCGGAGTATTCCCTGAGTATCGAACCAGAGGAGTCAGTGTCTAGTTTAATTTCTACTTACACACAAAACAATAGTATAAAAACAACAGGAAATTGGGGTTTTTGTATGTGATGGTGAATGCTATAAAAGAATTCACTACTAAGCAATAAATAACAGGTAAACTATTGATTTGATTTTGTTTGATAAAGGAAATTCCGGTTTACTACTTCTCTCTAGGTTTGCAATTTTTTCCCCTAAGTGATTTCTACAGAATTCTGAATAAAACCTTAGAATAAGGATAACTCGTATTCGGTCTCCCGCTCCACGAATTCTAATTAGCAAAGACCGAATCCTAACTCTCGTTATGAATCCATTGTTTACTAATTGCTTTAAGTGTAGTCTAGATTAATGGTCAGCTAGTGTTTAGAGGAATTACCATCTCTATACTAACTGGTTATTTCCCTGTAGTCAATTGATAGCCGCAGTTCTCACTTATAAGCTAACAAACTGATAAACTTAGTTAATTGATCAGATTAACAAGTTTAGGAATTCATAAGGCAAAAGAACTTTATTCTATTGTACTGCAGAAAATCACAAAGGTTCAGAAATAATTATTCTAGAGATACATAGTAAACCGAAATTAAAAGTGACTACTCGGCCATAGACAAAATAACAATGCTCAATATAAACAACATAAGGATAGAGGGATTTAGCAGAAAAACTGATTTTAGAAGCCGTCGACGATTCTGCAAATTCCACTCTTGTCTGTGTCACGTCCGGCTGTCTTGGGTCGGACGTAGATCCGGACGCCGTATGCAGGGCCTGTCCGGATCCGGACGTCAATCCGGACGCGTCTAAATGAAGCCCCATGAGCAGGTTTCTGTCTGTGAGTGAGGGAGAAGAGTTACGGAGGAAAATTTGTGAATGGAGATGAAAGATTATCGTGGATGAGCAGGTAATATGGAGAGGAGGAGAGTGTAATGTTTAGACTCAGGGAGTCTGGTACGAATTGAAATGGCAGCAGGAGCAGGGTTTAAATAGGCTTAGAACAAAACATAGGTTAGTGGTGTGGTGAGTTGGGAAATTAATTGAGCATGGGCGTGCCTTAATTTAGGGGAAGCATGGGCTAAATCGCCGCTCGACTAATAATTGCGCCGAAAGCCCGATTATCAGCGCATGCGTTTTTATTTTTCGTTTTTGTGTGACGTCCGGATCAGTGTCCGGATCCGGGCATGAGACAGCGGTTTTGATCTGAAACTCGGGTTGTGTCCGGATCTGTGTCCGAATCCGGACAAGACACAGAACTCTCGGATCTGGAATTTAGGTCATGTCTGGCTTGCGTCCGGATCCGGACATGTGACGTCCGGATTTGCATCCGGCTATCTTGATCCGGACGTGACCAATCTTTGCCTTTTTTTCCGGATTTGTTCCCCGTTTGTTGCGTTGAATTCCTTATGATGTAAAATCTTCATTTCCCTGGGTTTTCCTATATTTAGCATATAAAATGCATCAGTTCATATCAAAACATCAATCTTAGGAAAAACACATAATGAGTGGGAAACATTGTCTGAATTGTTATAGATTGTAAGGTAATTAGACCCTCAAAAGCCTATATGTTTCACACTTATCACTAAACATATAATAGATCGGGACCTTCCACCAATTTCATTCCTTTTTTCTTGAATGACAATGGGTGTAAAGTAATGTCTTATTCTGCTATACCTTTCAGCACCACGCACTCATGATCCAAAAACAAAAATTAAACTGTAATTAATTTTTCACATGCAAAAACTTTATTCTTCAAGAAATATATACATAACAAATGATTTATTGTAAATTGTAGAGTTGTTCTGTAACCCGGACTTTTTCTTCATATCCCTGTAGTTGTGTTGGGTCTTCCATCCCATATCCCGAGACCTTAGGTATATAGGTATTAAGGCACCTCGAGGACTTAATAACCGAATAAAAGATGTCTGCTTTGGTTTATAAATTTTTATTTTTAGATGGGTACCTTGTATTTTTCCTTCCATTCCAAACTTTCACATCATTCTCAAGGTCACCAAGCTAAATCAAACCAGTTCCATAATCAGCTTAACCACCATATTCAATGAAAATAGAATTAATTTGAGAAAAATAAGTTAGTGTTAGTCAAACAGCTTAATGTAGAAAGATTTCTTGAAGTTGTCACCTGACTCAATTTCTAACTTCCACAAGAATTATCACCAAAAATTCAATATTTATAAGCACCAGAGAAGCATATTCATCAAAGCAATAAAATAATAAAAAAAACTAGTGCAACATTAAGTACAATTGACATATTATTAGGAAACGGTCTTTACTTCCTCACACCGGAGAGGAGCAATGTTCTCATTGTACACAAAATAAAATCAAGAAAAGACCTTTCAAAATATGCCATGAAGGATTATATTGAGGACACCACTAACTGATATGTATATATAAGCATATAAAAACATGAAAGGCTAAACACAAACAAAAAGATAGAGGAACAAAAACTTCACTGATATCTTTTGATTGAGGAAGGTTCCCTTCCTCACACTTAAGTTCGAACCATGGGGTAAAGGCGATTCTCATACTTGCATCCAAGCAAGTGTCCATCCTTGAAAATAAACAAATATTGAAAATTTTGCACCTGCACACACTCACAAAATACCACTAAACGCTTTTACACTAAAAGTGTTGCATTAGTAACACGTGTTGCATTAATATCACAGGCACAACCACCACTTCTGACTAAGAGAACTAAAATTGAACGACCATAAATAATTTAGTGCATAATTAAAATAGACTAGACTAAAACAAAACATTAGAGCAACAAAAACTAACTAATAAAAAATGAAAATAATTTGAAAAATAAAAATAATAAATAAAAACTAAACTAAAATAATGTAAAGAAAATAAAGAACTCAATCAGGATCAAAAATATATGTGGATAATGGCTTCAACGGTGATAAGGATAAGCATAAATTTTCATTATTAATCCACCTGGATCTAAACAAAACGTTACCTCAATAAATAAAATAGGCAAATAAATACTCCACAAAACCTGTTGTTTGAGGAGGTACTATTGGTAACAAATCTCTATCAGAAGACCAGGTGCTAATGGCTTTTCTTCCTCGAATTGGAAGAAGTAAACATCATCCCGCTGTTGGTGAGGCTCTTGGAGATGATAGAGAAATTGATGACAAACTGGTGGTGGCACTTTCTCCTCATATTCGAGGATAAAAATAGCCTCTTCTAGTCTGCTTCTTGAGTTGTGGACTAGCTTCTTGAGTTTGGAGTTCACACAATCTAGCCTGCTTCTGGACGCCATAGATTCATGTATGGGTTGACTTCCACTAGAAGTCATCTGCAATATTCATTCATGCTGGAAAAATGTTGCTTAATGATAATAGTAGTAACTTGTACAATCATTACAAGAGTGTATAAAAAGTATTGTAAATATAATTCATAAGGTAGTACAAATCGATAAAAAATAATCAAAATGTATGTAAGTGAGAAAATAAACTTATGTCCAACCAATCGATTGGCACACAAACCATCACTATAGTATTGATTGTAATAAAGAAAGTTAATCTCATCATTGTAGCATAAGCAAAAATTGAAACCATACATGGAAACCAATTGTACATATTCCAATCGTTTGTGTATAGATTGCAGCTTTTCAAATGCTGCAATGAACATATACAATACACATTCAATAAATCAACAATCATGTGGTAATAGCACCAAAAACTTCAGCATAGGTAGCCAACTGGCTATATTAAAATCGGTCATCATATCTTATTCCCTGAACTAAATGTTGTTGATAGGTTGGTGGATGACAGACGATAATCATGAAACATCACCAAAATCTCAACTTTGAATACTCAAAACATAAATTACTTTAAATCCCGGCACCAAATACTCAAATCCTTTTCCATAATCTAATGTCGTTGTTAGTTGGGGCTCTAGTAGTAGCATGCTTTGGTTGCAAATATAATAGCAAGAAAATTGACTTACATTTGAAGAGGAAGGAGAGTGATTGTTTCTCTTTCTTGTTGCTCATTGTTGTTATGTATCTAAAGCTCGGCTGAGTCAAATCTGGCAATCAACAACAACACATTCAAAGAGGAGCAAGAGTCATACGATGAACTCAGAGGCGAATCAGGCTATGAAGAAGGTGAGAAATATTAAGAGAGATCTGTGACTCAGTGATATGTTGAAATTGTAGGGTTTATGAAGAGCTTTTGTTTTAAAATGCATGCATCAGACGCACTTGATGCGTTCTGGATGCCATGCGACCATCTGAACGCATCAGTCGCCGTTCGATGCGAGGATGCACCCCAATACCAGTTCGAGGCTAAAGCCTGTTTGGCGCCAGACTTTTTTTTTAAGGGAATTCATAATATATTCCTAAAATCTTTTGTAATTCACAATGTACCTTTTTTTTAACCTTGTCACAAGATACCCCTAAAATCTTTTGAAATTCATGAAATACCTCCTTTCTTAACATTCGTCAACTCCACATTAACCCCACCTAGAAATTGACATTTTTGCTACTGTATTTTCTTTTGAAATTCACGATAGATATACTCTTAAAAGCTTTCACAATTCACAAAAATATATCCATTTTTAAAAATACATTCACAATATACCCCTAAAAAGTTTCAAAAAATTCACTAAATACCTATAATCTGTGAAATGGCGTTGAATAATGACTATTGTATCCCTTACATTGCAGGTCATGTTTCAAGTTCACAACATGTCTTTTTTTAATTATGGCATTTTATGAAATTAAAAAAATTGAAATACTACAAAAAATATAAATAATTACAAAAAATATTGGGAAAATTCACAGTATGCCACAAATTTTTTTCATTATTCACGATATACCCTGATATTGAAACTCGTTCTTCATATGTCATGAAAAAGTTTCATAATTCATAATATACCCCTATGTCGTGAAATGACCTTGAATAATGACTATTTTATCCCAGCCATTGCATATCATGTTTCAAGTTCACAATATGCCACTTTTTTTTTAAATTTCGGGACATTTCATGATTTCTTTTTATTTTTTTTGAAATACTATAAAATGTAAATAATGACAAAGATGTTTCAAGGGGTAATGAAATAAAATTAATTAATGTTTCTTAAATATTAATTATAAAACAGTTAAACAAATTAATTTTTTTATTCTCTTTGTTTTTACTTTTATTTGACTATCATTTTTCATATTCATTAAAGTATTTGCAATTATGGTTAGATAATGATTAATATTATAAGTAAGAAGATATATGTTAATTTATAAACAAAATATTATAAAATAAGAATATATATTAAAATTTGAAACTCGTTCTTCATATGCCATGAAAAAGTTATATATAATTTCTTTGAAAGAGCAACACCTAAAATTAATTATATACAACAATCTCATCTTATATTGGATTAATTTTGTTTATAAACTGTAATGTATGTTCTTATTTATAATCTTTGATAATTATTTAACCATAATTAAAAATATTTAGTGAAGATGAAAAATGATAATTAACCAAAGAAGGTAAAAATAAAGAGAGAAAAAATTAATTTATTTAAATTTTTGTGTATGTTTAATAATAATTAATAATTTTGTTTTAAAATTCATTTTCTAATCATTTTTTCTAATTTTATTACCTTTTAAATATCTCTGTAATTATTTACATTTTTGTTGTATTGTAAATTATTTTTTGAAAATTTTCATAAAATGTCCTCGAATAAAAAAGTGGCATATTGTGAACTTGAAATATGATCTGCAATATGAGGGGCATTTCATTTGACGAAATAGGGAATATTGTGAATTATAAAACTTTTTCATGGCATATAAAGAATGAGTTTCAAAATCAGTGTATATTGTGAATTATGAAAGTTTTAATGGCATATTGTGATTTTCCCAAAAGTATTTTTAAAAATTAATGATTCTGAAACATTAAACATGCACAAAACTTAAATATACTTTTTTTTCTTCTCATTTTTACCGTACTTATCAATCTTCTTTTGCATTAAAATATTATAGTTATAGTTAAATATGATTAAAAATAATATAATAAGAATATATATGTTGATTTATAAACAAAACTGATCCACTATAAGACGAGGTAACTAAAACTAACCTAGTTCCCAAGTCATTCCGATTTGAAAACTAGCCACTTTAAATCTTTAGTACTCACTTTGTCATAAAAGCGGGAGACCTTGTTGTTATAGTCTACCCATATGTATCCTTATAAACTAGTCATATTCCTACTCATATCCGATGTGGGATGGGGTATTACAATTACCTCATATTATATTGGATTTAATTTGTTTACAAGTGCTTAATATAAAATTAAATAATTATCTAACCATAATTCCAATATTTTAATCAAGAAGAAAGATTGATAAATAGTCATAAAATGTTAAAAAACAAAGAGAATAAAAATAATAGGGAAAACTCACAATATACCCCTGTTTTCTTTCGTAATTCACAATATACCCCTTTTTTGAAACTATGTCACAAGATACCCCTGTTTTCTTTGCTAATTCATAAAAGACCCCTTTTTACTAACGACCGTCAAATACTCCGTTAACCTCCCCTGAAAAATGACTATTTTGCCCCTGACCTTTTTTTTTTTGAAAAATTCACAATTTTTTTGGCTACTTTTTTTTTTGAAATTTTATAATATACCCCTATTTAAGTTTGTTGTTCACGAAATACCCCAGTTTATGTTTTGAAGTTCACAAGATACCCTATTTATGTTTTGTAGTTCATGAAATACCCTTATAACCCTGATGACTTGGTAAAGCATCGCCTAGTTTTCTCTTGGATTTCAAGTGCCTTCAGCCTCTTCATAATCCCAGGACAAATGTTGTTTGCATTTCAGTTCTCTAAGGTTTCTTGTCTCTCAGAATGTCTCACCAATAGCTGAGTATGAATCCCTGTCATAGACAATTAGAACAATTATAATATATGACACAAGACAAACTAGTATAGCATGGATTATTTACATAGTCAGGTAAATACCTTCAAGTAAAGAGTATATTGGGTTAGTCCTGTGGACAAACAATAATGTCACAGACATTGGGCACTGCTGGAAAAAAAGAATAAACAACGCCCCTTTAACAACGGTTATATTGTAAATCGTTTTTTTATCATAGGCCGGACATCTTAAACAACGCTTTGTTTTACAAAGCGTTGTTTTTGTTATCACGCCCAAAGTAAAAAACAACGCTTTGTTACAAAGCGTTCTTTAAAGAGACATGTATAAAAAACGCTTCAGGAAGGAAGCGTTTTTTATGTGTTTGGGCGCGATAACATAAAAAACGCTTCTTAAATGAAGCGTTTTTTATGTTACCTAAATTAATACACTCTTTTCTCCCTCTTGTCCAGTCTTCTCATCAATCAAATCGCGACTGTTCCCCTACCACTCTCTGTAAACGCTCTCTGTAAACACGCTAAGCTCTCTAGCTTCTCAATCGAAACCATCCCAGAATTAAATTCATTTCGATTCCGCCGCGGCGCCTCTTCTCTTCCCTTTCTTCGATCCTCTCCTCTTCATCATATTCTATTCTCTTCATCAACCCGGCGGCCAAACTGTTGATGCATGCGTCGATATCAATCGTCGGCGCCTCGAGATCTCTCGCTATCGGTAATATTGAGCTGCGAACAGTATACATATATGCCTATCGATCCTTATTTTTCATATATATACACTCTTCGGTAATTAATTTTGATTTTGCAAATCGCACGAACAGGGAACATACATGCCCTGTCGCACGCACGCGGGGCGCCTCTGGATTACAACCCCAACTAGCGAAAGGAACAACATACATGTGCGCTAGGTCTTTCGGCTCTATTCTTGTGCTGATGAGGTAATTTTGCAAACCAAACTTCTTAATCAGGAAAATACATGCTCTGTTTGTTTGGGATTAAGGCGTCTGTTTGTTTGGGATTAAGGCGTGAAATATATTGTGTGTGTATTGTTTGGGAATAATTTTGCATGCAAACCAAACTGCGCGCGCATTTGTTGTTAACCTATGTGTGCTTGCAAACCAAACTTGTTAATCAGGAACATATATACTCTGTTTATTTGGGATTAAAGGCGTGAAATAAAGTGTACGTGTGTTTGGGAATAATTTTGCATGCAGACCAATGGACTTGCGCGCTGGTTTTTACTATGTGCTGATTGTTGTTAATCAGGCGCGCATATTGTTGTATTATGTGCTGATTTTTACTTGCTGGTTGTACAATTAATGGACTTGGGAATTAATGTGTAATATAATGCGTTTCGGCATGCATACAAATATAGCCACCTGGTTATATATGGCGAAATTAATTTGGTTAGATGATTATAGGGTGTATTAATTAATGCTATATATTATATTATAGTATAACCTAGGGTGCAAATATTAGATGACCATGGGATGTATTAATTAGTTACAAAGACATAGCATTACGGCAGCTTGCCTGACGTCCCCTTCCCCATATTGCTTTTACCTTAACATCCACCCAGAAGTTTATCTACGTTTCTACCAATACCAACATCAAAAACTTTTAAGTTCCTTCACATTCTTCTCAGATTTGTTATCCGGTCAAGCTAGGCATTCCAATTAACCCTCTAATGTTTTGGAAATCTATATGACCACCATTGGCCATATTAGAGACCTCTAGCTACTTACAGCTTCTTAATTTCTTGTAGTTATTATTTTAGTATCCCTTTACATTTTTTGGCTAGCGCCTATGACCTTCGATCGTCATCAACCTATAATAAAAAAATTGAACTCGGACGGGCCCACCAACTTTATTTTCCTTCACGACCTTTCTTCTCTCCTTTTCGATTCCTTTAGTCACCTCTGACTAGTATATATGTTGTGGAAGCTTCAGTAGATCGAACAATCAGAACTGGACAACACTGAAACATCACAAAGAAAATCGGATAAAAAGTCAGACGAATTTGGCCGATGGAGACGGTTGCTGCCTCTGTTGAAGATGAAAGTACCGACGATCATGATGATTCTTCTACTGATACAAAAGAGACAGAAGAACAAAAACATGGTACAAAAGAGATAGAGGCAGATACAGATGAAAGGATGAATGAGAACTAAGAAACAGAGAGGTTGAAGAAATTGGCTAAAAAGTTAAGTGAGGCTGCCACGAAGTAGAGTCCGGTGGTGATTAACGAATTACCGGCCCACTTCATGACCTTGAATGAAGAAAACGGTTTTCTAGAATAGTTATATGAGGAGGATAGGAGGAAACTTAGTCGATTATATGGTGGCATGGGGGACTATATGAAGATAAAGTGGTACCAAATCGCCCGGTTGATGAGTTTCATGTCTTATGGATGGAGATGGAGATGGAGAAGCTAGGCACTTCTCCATCTCCAGTTTCGATTGGATTCACATCTTCTTTCAGTTTTGAACATCGATAGGTCTGAGAAATCTTAAACACTGGACATGAGTGTCTGTAGATTGCATGTAGTCATTTGGAATACTAGCCACACACTGTTGATGTGGGGTGCATCGTATCTTTTAAAAAAACTAGATGAAGGTCCCTTGGCAATTAAAAAGATTGAGAGATTCCCCCTAAGTATGATTCCCCCTGAGTTTGCATGTTAAGCGACTTTAACAAATGATAGCAATAAGTGACAGTTTTTATGCACAAAATGACAGCTTTTATGACATAAATGAACTTTTCTACTAGGTTAAGTATAACATAAAAGCTGTCATTTATTGTGCATAAAAGCTGTCACTTATTTCTATCATTTGTTAAAGTCGCTTAACATGCAAACTCAGGGGGAATCATACTTAGGGGGAATCTCTCAATCTTTTTAATTTCCAAGGGATCTTCATCTAGTTTTTTTAAAAGGTATGATGCACCTCACATCAACAATGTGTGGCTAGTATTCCAATTGACTGCATGCAATCTACAGACATTCATGTCCAAGTGTTTGAAGATTCTCAGACCTATTGATGCTCAAAACTGAAAGAAGATGCGAATCCAATCGAAACTGAAGATGGAGAAGTGCCTAGCTTCTCCACCTCCGTTTCCATCCATAAGTCATGAAACTCATCAACCGGGTGATCTGGTACCACTTTATCTTCATATAGTCCCCCATGCCACCATATAATCGACTAAGGTTCCTCTTATCCTCCTCATACAACTATTCTAGAAAACCGTTTTCTTCATTCAAGGTCATGAAGTGGGCCAGTAATTCGTTAATCTCCACTGGACTCTACTTCGTGGCAGCCTCACTTAACTTTTTAGCCAATTTCTTCAACCTCTTTGTTTCTGAGTTCTCATTCATCCTTTCATCTGTATCTGCCTCTGTCTCTTTTGTATCATGCTTTTCTTCTTCTGTCTCTTTTGTATCAGTAGAAGAATCATCATGATCGTCGGTACTTCCATCTTTAACAGAGGTAACAACTGTCATAGCGAATTGGAAATTTCTGCTCAGGTACGTATTATAAGTACTTTTGTGTTTGAATTGGTGATTTTAACTATTTGCGCATGTTTGGATAAGTTTAAATGTGTACTTAATTGCTTTTATAATTCTCACGTGCAGCTTGTTGATTTCTTCTCAATACTTATTCACAAGCCGATCTCAAGTTTGTCAAGGAGAGGGCGCACACCTGTGTTGAAAGCACTAACTTGATCAGAAGAAGTCATGAGTCATCTATCTTTTCTTTTTTCATATGGTCGCATTGTACATGTTATGATCGAACTTGAACCATTTTTAGTAGTTTGGTTAACTAGCTAGTTACAAATGTTGTAGTTGATCGATACCACACTTAAGCCTATGTGTGCTGGTATAATATTAATGCAAACAAAGTACTGTTGTTGATCTATTAATTAAAATTCACCAGTTTGGTTGATCTGGTATATATAATGCAAACAGGTTTTGAATGGTTTTATGATTTTAATTTTATGTTATGCGCAGGGTAATAAATTGTATAAAAAATAAAAATATAAAAAAGGACCATATAAGAAACGCTTATATGTATAAGTGTTTCTTATACTCTTGCGCCAAATGTCAGAAAGAACGCTTATCAATATAAGCGTTTTTTATAAAGCTTCATAAAGAACGCTTATATTAAACAAGTGTTTTTTATAGTCAGACATAAAGAACGCTTCAAGGTGAAAGTGTTCTTTATGCCTTGTAGATTCCCGCCACCTTACCCACTGTAACACCCCAACCGTTAATCTTGTCATTACCTCTTAAACCGTCACTAAATGCTCTTACTCACGCAACGGAACTCTAATTACAACGAGCGGTGAAACAACGCTGTTAGCCACCCATATGGCTAACCAGACCTATCTTACATACCGTAACGGTCTGATGAACTGGAACAACCGAATACACAATACAAATACTTTACTCAAATCACTTCTTTGCTATACCGAGTCTACAACATATGGATGCCGACAACATATTCGGTCTTACACCTCTTTCAATACATAAGTAATTAAATCTAACTACCCATGCAAACCACCGACCCCGTCCCACTCTCGAACAGTAACATCTTCGGTGTACCTGAAAAATAAAAATGTTGCCCCTAGGGGCTCAGCTTAACGCTGCATATGAAATTCGCATACCCCGAGCGCTAACCGGGGTACGCCGACCACTTTTGTCGAGAGCATGGAGTTCATTTAATTCAACCAACATGCATAGTATTACATTTTATATGTACACTACACAAGAACTCGACATTCAATCATGGGAGACAATCCCTAACTAACATAACTAGGTTGTCAGTTGTATCGTTTACTCTTAGGCCTTGAGGGTTATACCTCACTTGCCTTGGTTACTCATTCAATAACTCACCCGCTCTCTCGGGTTACTTACTCTTATACACACCCATTCTCTTGGGCTATTCATTCTATACTCACTCATTCTCTCGGGTTACTTATACTCGTTATCTCACCCACACTCTTGGGTTATTATACTCATTATCTCACCCACGCTCTCGGGTTATTTTACTCAAGCTCTTGTAGATTCTCGAGACACTACAGGTCTCCTACGTCACGCTTGTTACTCTTATTACATACTCAAGCCAAACTCATGGCTCTCGAGCATAGTCTTACTTCCCCGGTTTCGACCCTACTCTAGGTCTAGCATGGTGGAAAGGTTCAACTAGCTCACAGAACTCTCTCTTAGTTCCTATCTCTTATTACTTAGGTCCGACTACTCTCGGACTACTTACATTCCCATACACTCCTCTCTCGGAGTTATAATAATATTATGTATATTAGTCTAGAAGCATCGCTCTCGATGTTTCTAATGACTTTGGGAACATTACTTAAGTTCGGTTAATCTTAGATTTTAAGAGTTACCCATACATTTCACTTACTCATACTTTCGGTTATTTTCTTATATCGGGTAAAATCCTCATATGGGAGGTCGACCATGTCTCAAGGGATCTACTAATCCCTGAGGTCTCTTTTACCTTCTTTACTAGTTCACATCTTCGAACTATCTTCAATCCTCTTGAAGGAGGTTCACTTATCTTTCCACTCTCATTTGTTTCGTGGATTGTGTCATTATGGTTTACTAACCGTTATCGGGTAATTACTCAACCCGCACATCTCCTCACATTCTAGGGAGTTCATATGTTTGCGTTTTCGTTATACTTTAACGGATAGTTTGTGTGTTTGCACATTTTCGTTATCATAAGCATCGACCCGATCTATGGGTCTCTAGCCAAACGTTACTCACTATGAGTCGGTCTTTACTCTATGTTAGACCACACCGGCATACAAGTATGTTAGCTCATTCAACATACAACAAGACATACATAATCAAACAATGGATTATTTTCATGCTTTAATCTTGATTAAGCCGGCACACAAACCCACAAATCAACGTAACTCGGTTAGCACGCGGAGTATGAGAAAATCATACCTTTCACCGGGGTTTTTACTTTACCGTGTCATCTCACCATGCTTGGGTCACACACGATTCTTTGATAATGTTTCAAACATTATTATTAATGCTAAGCTCATACGGAACATAATTAAATGCTACTCCTGTACTTACCCCGTTATCCCGTTATCTCGGTTTTACTTTTGTTAATTTGAGTTCTTACTTCTCACTCACTTCCAACACTTTCTTACACTTCCTAGGGCCTTTACATGTCACCAAACAAGGCCTTAACATCATATAACATCATTAACATTCAAACCCCCATCATTAGAAACCTTTAAAACACTTTCTGTAGGATTCTGGGGGTGGTCCGGGACTTGGTACTCACCCTCAGTCCCGGACCAATGCTGGTCTCAACTCTCGGGTGATTTTAACTAGTGGTCCGGGACCTTGTACCAAACTCAAGTCCTGGACCAGGCATGGTTAGCAACTCTCGGCCTGAATTTCATGGGTGGTCGGGACATGGGCAGGGACTTAAGTCCCGAACCTAACAAACTGGAAACTCTCGGGGGTATTTTAGGGGGTGGTCCGGAACATGGTCCTGGACCTAAGTTCCGGACCCTGCTACCGATTCTTCAGATTTGGCATTTCCAAATCTGTTACAATTCCATTCTTCCACCATTTGATTTCCCAATCTTTCCCACTTGAAATCCACATGTTTTAGCATCTAATTTCCCATCTAAACCATCTTTAACTAATCATCAAGTCCTCTCACTATCTCTTGATTATTTCACTCAAATTCACTTATATTTCATAACTAGTTTTCTTGTTCTTTTACTTCTTGTAACAGATTTTGGTACCCTCTTCTTACCATTCAAACCTCACTCACTAATGCCATTCCTAGCACCCAAATGACATTATTTTCCTCTCCAGTTCTACTCCAAGCACCTTTCTCTTCCTCTTCCAAATTTCCAAGTGATTAACCACTCACTTTCATCTTCTAAACATACCTAGTTTATCCTAGGTTTCACACTCTCAATCACTCTTGTTTCCAGGCAAAATTTGACAGCACTTGCTTGCTTCACTAAGCATTTTCACCACACTAAATATACCCACAAACACAATCTCCACCCCTGTTTTGTTTAGGCATCAACAACACATCAAATTCCCATTGTTCAAACAAATAAACTAGCTTAGACTCAAGCTTATTTCCCACACTTAAACAACATTAAAACATCCTCATTATTCATTCAAATTATAGTACTTTAACTACACTAGAACAAGATCTTTAATTCAACATTAAAAATCTGTTTGCACACCAAACAAACCAACTCAAGGTGAGCTTATTACCTTGTTTGTTTCTGGTTTTCTTTCTCTTCTTACTCTTTCTCTTGCTCTCTCTTCCTTTTCTTGTTTCCACACCTCACAGAGGAGTATAGATTGCTAGCTACAATCTTATCCCCACATACACATAACAACCTAATTAATTCAAATTCTCCACATAAAAACTAGTATTTCAAGAACTAGTTTTTAGGCTCTAGTTTAGATATTACCTTAGAGTATCCAAAAGGAGAGCTTGGCAATCAAAATAATGAAGTTCCAGCACTCCACAAGGGCATGATGAAACCGGCTGGAATGGAGAAAATATTCAACGTGGGAATTTTTTTGATTTTGCAAGGAAAGCTAGAAATGAAGAGCTTTTGACTTTTTTTTTACCTTGGAGTATCAAGAAGATGATGGAGACTCAAAAACACTTCTTTAAGCTCCAAAATTGCCTACTTCCATGGAGATGAAGATGGAGGTTTCAAGCTTTTGAAGGGTGGAAAACGTAGCCCTCGCCGATACGAATCCAACGGTGGTGTTTTTGTGTGATTTGGTGAAGAAACGAGTAAGATAGGGGAGGGAAGATGGAGCTGCTTGCTCACTTGTGAAATCACCATTGAACAGAGGTAGAGGAAGAAGGAGCTCAATTTGGAAGGAGGAAAATCGTGAGTGAGGGGGAAGAGAAGGTGAGAGAGAGTACTAATACCCCTTTTAACTATTCCCTCTTACTTTATTGTTTTTGTCCTTTTGTGACTAAATAAAACTAGCTTGTTTATTTAAGTGAGTGTGTGTACCAACTAAAAACCGGTCCCACATTATTAGTGAGCTGGAGGTTTTTCGTGTTTTTTACAGATTACGCTCGTTATTTTACCCGGTTTGGCACTATTCACTAACCGGGCCCGCTTTTCGGATTTTTCTCGTTTCCTTATTTTTAATGGTTATTAAGCTTCCATTAATACTTAATTACAGTTATATAATCAACCATAATTTTTACGGGTCCGTTTGACCACTTAAAGTCACGTTTTCGGGCTTTAAAACTCCGTTAGCGTTTTAATCCATTATTTGGATCCGTTTTCTTCGGGAATCACTCCCGTATACTAATTAGGCCTAACTAAGCCTTAGGAATCCATCTCGGACCCTAACGAGATCATATATCTCTTATACTTATTTAATGCGCGTTTTAGTGTTTTTCGCGTTTTACGCATTTTCTCTTTTCTTTTGGTTTTATTTCCCTTACCAATACTCTTTAGGCACCATTAGGCCTTTAATAATCATATTAGAGTAATTTAATCATGATTTTTAGATCCGGGGTATTAAAATCTACCCCCCTTAGGAACTTTGTCCTCAAAGTTGGTGAATCTTATATCGTTACTCTCATGGGCACGCCATGCCAAGGTTATAATACATGTATAACCTTACAGACTCCACCAGTCAGTCTCTTTTCACACTACACATACCACACACATATCACAGCATGTATAGCAATCAAAAATACTCTTTTTACTCTCTCCATGGAATCGGTCCGAAGACAAGAAGGCACTACAATCCTCGAATCCATATTGAGTAATATACTACTGATCCCTCAGGTACCGGTCACGTTGAACACTTACTCTTTCTGGTTCACGGCCGTTTCATGACAAATGGGCACTTACTCTCTCTGGCCCACGGTCCCTTCGGTTCTGATCAAAACGTTTCACGTATAAATATCCTCAGACACTCTGGTTGACTCACTCAATACAGGATCGTCTCAGGGTACTCCCCCCGTCCCGTTGCCTTTGGAAAAATCACACACTGTCACCGCCCCAACCGGTCACTTAGGACTGCCGCACGTACGGTGCAATGGTTTCAAAACTAATACACGCCCACCGTTCTACCGGTCATCAAGACTTAAGGCTCAGCCATCGGCGGGTGATAGCGGTTTCAAAACCAGTTTTCGTTTCCATCTTCATACTTGAAGAAAATCCTTTTCCAAATTCTGTTCGAAAATTCTTTTTAAAACATACACAACTCCAAGTCCAATTTATGGTAGCTGCCTCTTTTCTTAGCGTGATTACTTGTGACCACTTATAGGGAGCTTCAAGAATCATCCAACCCTGATGTGATCAGCATCAGTGTTGAACTATCCTTCTACTCCAATTTGTGTTCGGTTTCCCTTGATCGCTAGCAGATCAAGTTCCACCTCCCACGTCAGTTTCAAACAATCAGATTGTCAAACATTTTCATTTTCTATCTTTTACTCTTTATAGTCATATTCATAAAACAATTCATTTTAACTTATTTTTATCATGGAACTTAAGTCATCCATTATTCTCTATTTGTTTCACTTACCTTGCCTAGGCATTACATACTTATGGCATCATTAGTCAAATTGTTACTCAATTTAAAACATACCACATACAACTCCAAAGGATGGAACTCACTCCATCAATCATTCTCAAACAAACTCACCTAGGGAACTCACTCCCTACAAGGTTACACATCGGTTTCATACCGATTCATACTCATTATGTCTCATGTCTAATCTCACTACACATGTACTATAGGGATTCTCATTCCCCAGGAGTCTCTCTACTCCTCTTTTCATAAATATTATATACTCGTTACTTGCATCTCTCATGCACATTAATCATAATTACACCATGAATGGGTACATATGTTTATGTAACATAAGTTCCAATCATCAAAACAATTTCTTTTGTGCTATGCACATGGTAGTTTACGCACCTATACGTAAAACATACTCTAAGCGGTTTCTCGCCCTACCCCCCTTAAAAGGGGTTACGCCCGCGTAATCGACCATATGTTATCACTGAACATTGGTTCACTAATTCGAGAATCATGAAGTGTTTTAACTTCAATGCGGTTAATTAACTCATAACCGGGTTCGGTTCTAACCTCTAAGGCTTCAAGGCGTTTATGATTAGCCATTTACTCACATTTGCTAGGTATACTTAACCTTTGAATTAAAGTCCACAAGCTTTTGCTGCGTGACCTAATAACTAGAGCCTAACTCGCTCTTTTGGTATGCTCAATGTATTATCCACTCCCTTTTATCCCTTTTTGACATGAGAATAAAGGTTTCTCAATCGTCGCTAGGTATCTCTTACCGTATGCGAATTCGATGAGTTATAGATTTTCTCTCCAGCTCTCTGGAAATCTATTCTATATAGCACTGTATACCTTTGTGATCATTCACTTACTTTTTCCGACTTATTGTCGGTTGAGGTCAAGCTACTACTCAGTATGTAGTGCTTCCTCGTTAAATAATGGCTTATGGATTATGTTTGTTTACTTGTTTTTGTACAAGGATTCTTCATTGATACTACTCTGCATTTACCATGCATCGGTCCTGGGACCTGTGGGTTATGGGCCCACATTCTTCGTGCATCTTTGGCCAGCGGCCGCACGATCATTTCTCTAAATTTTGCTCAACAGGCTTCGTTGACATTTCTCAAGTTTCTAGCTATCCCACAAGATCATTACTGACCAAGAGCAATACCAAAACACTCAGTCCTACAGAGTGTAGAGGCGTAAACTCCTGGCAGTAAATCACTCATGAGATAGGAATGAACATGTCTCATTTACTATCTTTTCTTATCAGCTTCATATCACTATCTGATTACACTCTTACAATGGTCGCTCACTGCGTACCATGTCCTTACTCATTACCGCATTTGCTTACACAATGGCATCCGCTCATGTACTCTCGCCATTTATGCTATGGCTTGCCATTCACTTGGCTCAATGAAATACGCTACTCTTTTGAATCTCTCTGCGCTTCTTGCGCATTGTTTACTCTACAATTCATATTGCACACATATAGTGTCTACTACTCATCCGTTTACTCTCTCGGTTTCCTTCCACCGCTATCAAAGCCTTTCCACATACTATTTGTGTTCATATACTCCTTGGCAATATACACATGCTCAAGTATCACTACGCCGCTCTAGCGGTTTCACATAGCATACTTAGGTGGTAGCCTTTCTCTGGAGGATTCACACAATTGCCGCTCCTTAGGCCCCACAATAACGAAGGGTATCCCCACTCTAAGGTAGTGGTTCATTCTCTACCTTGGATCTACATATCGTAGTTGGTTTTCTGGCTTACAAGCCACCTTGTCTCGAGCCATGCTCTGTGCGGCTGTTTATACAGTTTCCGCTTCTTCGAACACCATTAAATGGTTTGGAGGTATTGCTGGGCTCTTTGATATGGTTGCCTCATCACGCTTCCGTACACGGAAGGCCCTTTAGGTATCTTGATATTAATTCATGCCCTCTGGCAATCTAGGGTATCCTGTTTCATGTGGGATCCCTTCGGGTTCTACCCGAGTGTTCGCTTTAACACTTGTGTTCTCAACACGATGTTTCGTTCAACTACTGTTGACTCTGGCACCCTTCACGGATTGCTCCTAGGTGTTACTGAATCGCGCCATTACATCTGGCTTGTACTTATGGTTATGTTCAGTTGCGACTTCGCCTTGCGGCTATGTATAACTCGAACTATCCCATTTAGGGTTGTAATGTCTCCCATTCTTGGGTAGACCATTGATTCTTTTTCCTTTAACTTCTTGGTCAGGTCGTTATTCTCCTCAGTGAGGTATGTTGTGGGAATCCTATCCCGTTTATCAAATATTGATATGATCATTTAAGGCATTCATCTTATTGCTTACACTGGTATTCATTCCAGTTATTAGGTATTTCCTCCTTGATTCCTGAGACATATCCAATGTCTATACTTAATACTCTGTGCTTCTCGCACTCATCCACGCTATATCCTTAGGTCTGTCACCTTACTGGTTTCTAGACTCCTTTAGCTTCGTAAACTTCTTTGTGTTCTTCGATCATTCGAGGTGTCCAAATATCTTGGTTTGAATTGGCTCTTTCGTCCGTAGTATGGAGTGGGCTACTTCCCGTGTTCCGTACTCTACTTGTATACATACATGGAGTATCTTATTGATACGTTACCACCTACTCGACTAACTCATAATTGGTCTATCAGGCCCGCAAGCTCCTTCGGAGTGCGGTCATTCCATGTCTCGTTTGTGTACACTTGTAGTGTCGGTCACACGCCTAGGTGAAGTGTTCTGTTGCCAAATCCTCTTATATCGTCCTATGATAACTTACCATGGTTCTTTGGTTTAGTTTTAAAATTTTTGGGGTTTATGGAAAATTTTGCGTTTTGAAAGAAAAATTTGGGATTTGAAAATAAGATCTTCACGGCATTTCAATGCCAGTTGCTTCTTACCGAGTCTAGCTTCTCGCTGACTGGTATGTTCTTTATGCAATGATCAGGCCGTTAGGCCTTTGCAAGGTTTTGTTTTACAATTCTTAAGGTCTAAGTTGCTATATTGGCTTCGTTCGCCACCTTGGTACTTGCTAAGTACTTGTCACTTGTTAAGATTCCTCTTAACGGTCCCGTTATTACTGCACTTGCGGTGGCAAGTGCGCGGTACAGGTGGTTTTTGGGTTAACTCATACCGGTCACGGTATTATTCGCGTTATATTAGTAGCCTTGTCGACTCTTCCTTTGATCCGTTAGTTGGATCACTACTCCTCAGAGTTATTTCTCATTCATCCTGACATGGCTGTCATCCATTTAGGTGCTTCTCCACTCACGAGTTCCTATGTTTACTTAGTTCGGTGTTCCACCTCGTTGCTCGTTCCCACGTCTTTACTGTGGTTACCGAGGTTTAACTCATTTAGGCACTACTTCTGTAGTCCTATTCGGGTATACTCCGTAGTTATGCTCGTAGTTGTCTAAGCTATATCAGTTAAGTATTGCAACTTCTTCGGGTGTGGCAGGGTGGGTGTACCTACTCTTGACTAGATTCTTAGTCAGTTTATCATTGGTGGTATTAATTAACTATGGCGGCCCGTAGGCTTGTGTCCCGGTTCTCGTTATTTCTTAAGAATCCGCCTTGTTGCACGGTTGGTGCTTTCCTCTTGCTGCTGCTTGGCCAGCCAGGTTCTCGCGACTGCTACTCACGTCGCCCCATGCTGCCGCAAATTCCGGTCTCCTTGGATTAGGATTTCTCGATCCTTCGCCATTAAGTGCGGTTATAGTAATTCCATCGGGATTCATCTCCGGGATTTCCGATTCTTCGGAATCTACCGCATGACAGGTTCTGGTTCATACTGATACATTAAATAGCTGCCAGATTGGGTTTCCCCGTCTCTCTGGTGTTCTTCCCCAAGCTTCTAATACGGGGGGTTGTGGAGGGCGGGTTTGGTATTGTAGGTATCCAGAACATACTGGAAGTTCCTAACTAGCGCATCTCTCACGCTACCACTCAACCCTTAGCCCTAAGTCTCTAATTCCTAACTCGGTGTTTCCTAAGCTCGGTATTTCCAGTCATCAGAGCAATACTTCGCTCTGATACCATTTTTGTAACACCACAACCGTTAATCTTGTCATTACCTCTTAAACCGTCACTAAATGCTCTTACTCACGCAGCGGAACTCTAATTACAACGAGGGGTGAAACAACGCTGTTAGCCACCCATATGGCTAACCAGGCCTATCTTACATACCGTAACGGTCTGATGAACTGGAACAACCGAATACACAATACAAATACTTTACTCAAATGACTTCTTTGCTATACCGAGTCTACAATATATGGATGCCGACAACATATTCGGTCTTACACCTCTTTCAATACATAAGTAATTAAATCTAACTACCCATGCAAACCACCGACCCCGTCCCACTCTCGAACGGTAACATCTTCGGTGTACCTGAAAAATAAAAACGTTGCCCCTAGGGGCTCAGCTTAACGCTGCATATGAAATTCGCATACCCCGAGCGCTAACCGGGGTACGCCGACCACTTTTGTCGAGAGCATGGAGTTCATTTTAATTCAACCAACATGCATATAGTATTACATTTTATATGTACACTACACAAGAACTCGACATTCAATCATGGGAGACAATCCCTAACTAACATAACTAGGTTGTCAGTTGTATCGTTTTACTCTTAGGCCTTGAGGGTTATACCTCACTTGCCTTGGTTACTCATTCAATAACTCACCCACACTCTTGGGTTATTATACTCATTATCTCACCCACGCTCTCGGGTTATTTTACTCAAGCTCTTGTAGATTCTCGAGACACTACAGGTCTCCTACGTCACGCTTGTTACTCTTATTACATACTCAAGCCAAACTCATGGCTCTCGAGCATAGTCTTACTTCCCCGGTTTCGACCCTACTCCAGGTCTAGCATGGTGGAAAGGTTCAACTAGCTCACGAACTCTCTCTTAGTTCCTATCTCTTATTACTTAGGTCCGACTACTCTCGGACTACTTACATTCCCATACACTCCTCTCTCGGAGTTATAATAATATTATGTATATTAGTCTAGAAGCATCGCTCTCGATGTTTCTAATGACTTTGGGAACATTACTTAAGTTCGGTTAATCTTAGATTTTAAGAGTTACCCATACATTTCACTTACTCATACTTTCGGTTATTTTCTTATATCGGGTAAAATCCTCATATGGGAGGTCGACCATGTCTCAAGGGAGCTACTAATCCCTTAGGTCTCTTTTACCTTCTTTACTAGTTCACATCTTCGAACTATCTTCAATCCTCTTGAAGGAGGTTCACTTATCTTTCCACTCTCATTTGTTTCATGGATTGTGTCATTATGGTTTACTAACCGTTATCGGGTAATTACTCAACCCGCACATCTCCTCACATTCTAGGGAGTTCATATGTTTGCGTTTTCGTTATACTTTAACGGATAGTTTGTGTGTTTGCACATTTTCGTTATCATAAGCATCGACCCGATCTATGGGTCTCTAGCCAAACGTTACTCACTATGAGTCGGTCTTTACTCTATGTTAGACCACACCGGCATACAAGTATGTTAGCTCATTCAACATACAACAAGACATACATAATCAAACAATGGATTATTTTCATGCTTTAATCTTGATTAAGCCGGCACACAAACACACAAATCAACGTAACTCGGTTAGCACGCGGAGTATGAGAAAATCATACCTTTCACCGGGGTTTTTACTTTACCGTGTCATCTCACCATGCTTGGGTCACGCACGATTCTTTGATAATGTTTCAAACATTATTATTAATGCTAAGCTCATACGGAACATAATTAAATGCTACTCCTGTACTTACCCCGTTATCCCGTTATCTCGGTTTTACTTTTGTTAATTTGAGTTCTTACTTCTCACTCACTTCCAACACTTTCTTACACTTCCTAGGGCCTTTACATGTCACCAAACAAGGCCTTAACATCATATAACATCATTAACATTCAAACCCCCATCATTAGAAACCTTTAAAACACTTTCTGTAGGATTCTGGGGGTGGTCCGGGACTTGGTACTCACCCTCAGTCCCGGACCAATGCTGGTCTCAACTCTCGGGTGATTTTAACTAGTGGTCCGGGACCTTGTACCAAACTCAAGTCCTGGACCAGGCATGGTTAGCAACTCTCGGCCTGAATTTCATGGGTGGTCCGGGACATGGGCAGGGACTTAAGTCCCGAACCTAACAAACTGGAAACTCTCGGGGGTATTTTAGGGGGTGGTCCGGAACATGGTCCTGGACCTAAGTTCCGGACCCTGCTACAGATTCTTCAGATTTGGCATTTCCAAATCTGTTACAATTCCATTCTTCCACCATTTGATTTCCCAATCTTTCCCACTTGAAATCCACATGTTTTAGCATCTAATTTCCCATCTAAACCATCTTTAACTAATCATCAAGTCCTCTCACTATCTCTTGATTATTTCACTCAAATTCACTTATATTTCATAACTAGTTTTCTTGTTCTTTTACTTCTTGTAACAGATTTTGGTACCCTCTTCTTACCATTCAAACCTCACTCACTAATGCCATTCCTAGCACCCAAATGACATTATTTTCCTCTCCAGTTCTACTCCAAGCACCTTTCTCTTCCTCTTCCAAATTTCCAAGTGATTAACCACTCACTTTCATCTTCTAAACATACCTAGTTTATCCTAGGTTTCACACTCTCAATCACTCTTGTTTCCAGGCAAAATTTGACAGCACTTGCTTGCTTCACTAAGCATTTTCACCACACTAAATATACCCACAAACACAATCTCCACCCCTGTTTTGTTTAGGCATCAACAACACATCAAATTCCCATTGTTCACACAAATAAACTAGCTTAGACTCAAGCTTATTTCCCACACTTAAACAACATTAAAACATCCTCATTATTCATTCAAATTATAGTACTTTAACTACACTAGAACAAGATCTTTAATTCAACATTAAAAATCTGTTTGCAAACCAAACAAACCAACTCAAGGTGAGCTTATTACCTTGTTTGTTTCCGGTTTTCTTTCTCTTCTTACTCTTTCTCTTGCTCTCTCTTCCTTTTCTTGTTTCCACACCTCACAGAGGAGTATAGATTGCTAGCTACAATCTTATCCCCACATACACATAACAACCTAATTAATTCAAATTCTCCACATAAAAACTAGTATTTCAAGAACTAGTTTTTAGGCTCTAGTTTAGATATTACCTTAGAGTATCCAAAAGGAGAGCTTGGCAATCAAAATAATGAAGTTCCAGCACTCCACAAGGGCATGATGAAACCGGCTGGAATGGAGAAAATATTCAACGTGGGATTTTTTTTGATTTTGCAAGGAAAGCTAGAAATGAAGAGCTTTTGACTTTCTTTTTACCTTGGAGTATCAAGAAGATGATGGAGACTCAAAAACACTTCTTTAAGCTCCAAAATGGCCTACTTCCATGGAGATGAAGATGAAGGTTTCAAGCTTTTGAAGGGTGGAAAACGTAGCCCTCGCCGATACGAATCCAACGGTGATGTTTTTGTGTGATTTGGTGAAGAAATGAGTAAGATGGAGGAGAAAGAAGATGGAGTTGCTTGCTCACTTGTGAAATCGCCATTGAACAGAGGTAGAGGAAGAAGGAGCTCAATTTGGAAGGAGGAAAATCGTGAGTGAGGGGGAAGAGAAGGTGAGAGAGAGTACTAATACCCCTTTTAACTATTCCCTCTTACTTTATTGTTTTTGTCCTTTTGTGACTAAATAAAACTAGCTTGTTTATTTAAGTGAGTGTGTGTACCAATTAAAAACCGGTCCCACATTATTAGTGAGCTGGAGCGTTTTTTGTTTTTTTACAGATTACGCTCGTTATTTTACCTGGTTTGGCACTATTCACTAACCGGGCCCGCTTTTCGGATTTTTCTCGTTTCCTTATTTTTAATGGTTATTAAGCTTCCATTAATACTTAATTACAGTTATATAATCAACCATAATTTTTACGGGTCCGTTTGACCACTTAAAGTCACGTTTTCGGGTTTTCTCGAAAAACGTGCTTTAAAACTCCGTTAGCGTTTTAATCCATTATTTGGATCCGTTTTCTTCGGGAATCACTCCCGTATACTAATTAGGCCTATCTAAGCCTTAGGAATCCATCTCGAACCCTAACGAGATCATATATCTCTTATACTTATTTAATGCGCGTTTTAGCGTTTTTCGCGTTTTACGCATTTTCTCTTTTCTTTTGGTTTTATTTCCCTTACCAATACTCTTTAGGCACCATTAGGCCTTTAATAATCATATTAGAGTAATTTAATCACGATTTTTAGATCGGGGTATTAAACCCACTTTTAAAAACGCTTTAGCGATAAGCGTTCTTTTAAATTAATGTATAAATAACGCTTATAACACGTTCTTTAAGAGGCTCGACCAGTTGCGTCGCCGGCATAAAAAACGGTTATAAAACGTTCCAAAAGACAAATAAAAACGTTGTTTATTCCTTTTTTTCCAGCAGTGGGGTTTAAAATGGTGATCGCTTGGTCGAACTCAGTAGCGGACACTATTGTTCTTTAAAACATCATGTTATTTTGTATTTTTCAAAAATTTATAAGAGCATTTTGCAAATTTTCAAAAGTTTCGGGGGGGGGGGGGGGAGGGGGCCCGGCCCTGTCAAACTTATGTTGTGCCTAGCACTCTAATGGGATAACCCTAATGGCCACCCCCCCCTGAAACTTTTAAAAATTTGCAATATGCTCTTATAAATTTTTGAAAAATACAAAATAACATAATGTTTTAAAGAACAATAGTGTCAATTTTTTTTTTTGGAAAATTCACAATATACCCCTGTCTTCTTTCGTAATTCACAATATACCCCTTTTTTGAAACTGTGTCACAAGATACCCCTGTTTTCTTTACTAATTCACAAAATGCCCCTTTTTAAAAACAGTGTCAAATACTCTGTTAACCTCCTCTGGAAAATGACTATTTTGCCCTTAACCCGTTTTTTTATTTTTGTTGAAAATTTCGTAGTTTTTTTTGGAAACTTTTTTAAGGGAAAATTCACGATATACCCCTGTTTTCTTTCGTAAATTCATAATTTATCCCTGTGTTTTTCATAATTCAACTTTAAACATGCATAAATGTTGTCCAAAATTGATGAAACTTTACATGGACGATACTAAAGTGTTATATTTTGTCCAATATCAAATATGAAGTTTTTTAAGCTCACATGTGACCTGTGGGACCCAATGAATATGCCACATGTTCATTGGGTCCCACAAGTCACATGTGAGCTTAAAAACCTTCATATTTGATATTGGACAAAATATAACACTTTAGCATCGTCCATGTAAAGTTTCATCAATTTTGGACAACATTTATGCATGTTTAAAGTTGAATTACGAAAAACACAGGGGTATATTGTGAATTACGAAAGAAAACAGGGGTATATCGTGAATTTTCCCTTTTTTAAAAAGTTTTAAATTTTATAATATACCCCTATTTAAGTTTATTGTTCACGAAATACCCCTGTTTAATGTATAAGAATTATTAATATTACTTCACTTTTGAATATTTTTTTATAATTTTAAAAATTTTTGTTTGTATTTATTAATATTTTGAAGTATTTTAAATATAGTTTGGTAAAATTTCATAAAATGCCATAAATAAAAAAAGATATGTTGTGAACTTGAAACATGATCTGCAATGTAAGGGATACAATAGTAATTATTCAAGTTTATTTAATGGAATAGGAGTATTGTGTGAATTTTGAACTTTTTAGAGTATTTTGTGAATGTATTTTAAAAAGGGTATATTGTAATTTGTGAAAGTTTTTGGGTATAACATGAATTTTAAAAGAAAAGTCATTGGCGGGGTTAACGACGGAGTTGACAGACATTAGACATTACAAAAAAGTGGTATTTTGTAAATTTTGAAATTTTTTGAGAGCATTGGCAATTAAGTAAGATTTTAGGGGTATATTGTGAATTTTTTTAAAACATGAGAACTTAACAAAAGGATTTTTTTTTTTTTTTTAAATAACCCTATACCGAAATGAAATCCCTCGCAGCGCTTCCATCTTCTTCATTCTGCGTTCTGCGTTCTCCGTTCTTCTGGCCTCGCCGCACCGCCCTCCTTGCTTCGCCACCACGCTTCCACCGGCGAGCAGACCGGACACCGCGCCACCACCTCTGACGAACAGAGGCCAAAGCAGCAGGTTTATATGCGTTGCGGTTTCTCTTTCCCTTTAACCCTAAATCTGATTTAATTTCTGTTGAATGAACTTATCAATTTCGATCGTTACTTATCGTTATTGCGTTATCAATTTTAATGAAGCTGTCATAGCAGAGGGACGCACACTGTTGTATACATATGCCGTAGAGATTGTGTTCATTTGTCTACAAAAATTTACAGATGATTTTTTAGCAGAGGGACGCTTCACGCATCGCTACTGGAACCTCATCGCATTGGAGCTCATCACACATTTTAAAACCAAGCTGAAGACGAAGATTCGAGAGAGAGAGCGCCGTAAACTGAGTGAGGAGGAGATAGATCAAACTTGGTGCTGCCAAGCCCTATCACCTAAGTTCCATACTTCATTTCTGACTTGAGCCTTCCTGTATAATTATGTACCACATCATTATCAGATATCCCACCAGCTGAACAATCTCTTCCAGCAACGAGCCTGACTTCCGTCTGTGTGCATTTGTCTCAAATGTACTGGATTATATAATCTAGTTCTTCTTTGTCGTAAGTTTGTAATTGTTTTGGTCAAGTTCTAATTGGAGCATTAGATTGTTTGTTGGAGATACCTTGTTCCTTATTATGAAATCTTGTGGGGCACCAGCTGAAGCATTATCTTTCTGTCACTCTGTTCACAGATTTATGGGTTGCGGTAGATTTTGAGAACTATATGTTGAGCTGCAATTGAACCCGATATCGTCTACCATGTCATTCTATACATCGTGCAGAAGAACTCTATTTCTATCTCACCTGTATAAAGGCTCTAGCAATGCTTATTTGCACCCAAAGTAAGAGCCCTGTCCGTTATTTTTCTTTTTTATCCCATCCATTTGGAATCGTTCTGACTTCTATCTTTTACATGGAAGAAGAAATTCTGTCGATATTATAAGGATGTATATTGACTGGGGGAAGGTTTGATTCATTGGAAGACAATTAGTAAGCGAGAAACCACAGGAGACCACTGAACTCTAACTATGACTATGCTTTGCTGCAGATGGATTCTATAAGGAAGCCAAATGAAACTCTCAGTTTCTCAAATTTGACAAGAACTTTTATTTCTTCCTATTCTGCTGTGATAACTACCAAAACTGCAGGGGTAGCCCTTATCTATGATAATTTTTGGGCAATTTTACCTGGTTTGAATTTCTTCCTATTTATCAGCTACTGTACAACCTACACATACTGAGAAAACATATTCCTCAGAATTTCAGCAAATTTTCAAAGGTTATAAATAATTCATCCATCGGAAAGTTGTATTTTTATTTTGTTCTTAACCTTTCTCTGTGCTATGCTACTAGGATAACATTTAAAACGTGTGGCTATGCCAATAGTGGTGCTGGATCCAGATTTGTGTATAGTTCATGGCCAAACTATCAGCTGGGCGGCTTCTCCAGAAGTACTTCTTGTCATATCTATCAATCCCCCACTTCTGTCCTGCTCAAGCGTCAATTTGCGACTGTTGCTGCTCAGGAAAATAAATCAAGGAAAATGCTTATGTACTTGACGGCTTTAGTTTTAGGTATGGTAGGTGCTTCGTATGCAGCGGTTCCCTTGTACAGGAGATTCTGCCAAGCCACTGGTTATGGGGGAACAGTTCAGCGCCGAGAGGTTTGTTAGATGCTTAGTAAATTCATATGTAGCTCTCCTCTTGTTTCCTTATAGTAGCCATATATGTTCTCTCCCCTCCCTCAGTCCAATCTGTCTATGATTGCTCTTGTAACTTACTATGGGTGATATTGCATTCATTTAGAGTGTAGAAGAAAAGATCGCTCGGCATTCTAAGGATGGCACTGTAGCTACAAGGTGCCAGCTCCATTAATCAGATTCTGTCAGAGTTTTCGCTCTTATGACTTAAGTGGTCTTTCAGATATATGCATTCGAGTCTTGAGAGGTTGTTTATATCATTTTGAAGTCTGGCAATTGAATTACAAGAGATTGAGATCGGTGCTTTGTTGGTAGTAAGATTATCAAGTGATAATAAATCATCTGAGCAGTATACTTAGGTCTTCCCGGCTTGAGCTAATTTAGTATGTATGATGCTCAAAATTGATTAAACTTGCAATTGCACTTTTGCTTTCCTCGTAACTAACTATACAGAATATGTTAGATGTCACTTGATGTTGATAAGTTGATGAATTAATGTACTTGTAGAAAGTAGGGTAAATAACTGATTTGAATTACTCTGTAACCATCCTCAGGGAGATTGTAGTTCAATTTAATGCTGATATTGCTGATGGAATGCCCTGGAAGTTTGTTCCTACACAACGAGAGGTAAATAATTCTGCATGTGCATACATATTTGGTTTTGTTATCTTTTGCAAAATTTTATTATTTCTAAGTTTGTATCATCTTGGTTTTGATCATAGGTGAGGGTCAAACCAGGAGAAAGTGCACTTGCATTTTACACGGCCGAGAATCGAAGCTCAGCACCTATTACAGGTGTCTCAACATACAACGTGACCCCCATGAAGGTATCTCCTTTTGCCTGATGTATATGGCTTTTCAGTCCTTGCTTAGTAAGTTGAAGTGACAAGTTTTGTTAGAATCTACTACGTGCATCCTAATTTGTCATCTTTTCCCAAAATATTCTAGATGGAGAGAGATTTGATGTCACTTAGAAGCTTGTACCCAACAGCAAAGTGAAAATATTAGCTTCATTATCCATGCCTGGTCATTTGTCACGTCCAGTTAACTTGAAAGATTTTATTTTTGTCTTCTGTTACATCCAGCTATAGCAACTTTGCCTACCTAAACCTATTTGGTTGAGATTTTTATGATCTGAAATTTATGATTGTGTGAATTTTCTTTTAGACTTGATAGCATACACCACTTGGGAGACTATTCGATCTTGCAGTTGAATATCGTGCTTTTCCTGAATTCTCTAGTATTTAGCTTGTTATTGACATGTATAAATTTGTTGTCTGCAGGCCGCTATATACTTTAATAAAATACAATGCTTTTGTTTTGAGGAACAGCGACTCATGCCTGGGGAGCAGGTTGACATGCCGGTCAGTAATGAAACAACTCTACCTCAGTCATCTCTGGCAGAAAAAATTGAAAATAGAGATTTAAATTTCTGTGGTCTGTTTTCTTTCAGGTGTTCTTTTATATCGACCCGGAGTTTGAAACTGATCCAAAAATGGATGGTATCAACAATTTGATATTGTCATATACATTCTTTAAGGTGTCTGAGGAGTGAAGACGATGTGTTGTGAATAACAATAAAAATAGTTGCTCTTGTTGTGATCAACAGAGGATACAAAAAGCTATCAGTAGGATGCGGATGCTGGACATTTTATTTATTTAGTGCGTGTCGAAATAAGATGTTGACCTTTTTGATATTGTGGTATCCTCATTGTACAAACAATGGTGTCGTTTGGGGACACAGCTTCTCAAGCTTCCAGCAGCTGACAACTTCTCAATTTTTAAAATCAGCAGATTTCCACCAAACACTCAAAACCAGCAGCTGACAGCTTTTACAAAATCATCAGCTGACAGCTTCTCAATTTCCCCTCTACTTTTTTAAAACATAATCCACCAAATACTAAACCACAGCTGTCAGCTTCTGTAAAACCATCAGCAGACAGCTTCTCAATTTCCAGCAGCAGGACCCTGCAGCAGCCCCCAGCAGCTGTCCCCAAACGAATCCATAGAAATTTTGGTATCACCACCAGGTGAATGGGGCCAAAATAATTTATCTTAGCTTAAGAAAAGTGCACGTTATCGATGGAATCGAAATGTGTTGTAAACTTCTAACTTTTCTAAAATTGTAACTTAAAATTCTGGTTTCGATTGAGCTGAATTGATGTCAAAATCAGGCTTGACCTGTCCTGAAAGTTGACCCAAACTTGATCCATTTTTAGTCTTTTTATTTTAATTTTTAATTTTTGATTATTCAACATTTAAACCTTATAATTACTAAGTAATATATTTAAACATAAATTTTACACTAAACATTTAGTATAGTTATAAATTAATCACTAAGTACTAAGATAAGTTATTAAATTTATTTTATATTTTAAAATTATTATTTACGTGTTGTGAGTTCAACCTTCAGGGACAAGATTGATATCATTATGGTTGTGTTATGGGCAATTGAGTTTTGCTCTTTCCATTGTACTCTGCTTTTTTTTTTTGTAAACTTTTGCTGTAATTTGTACTTTGTAGGTTCCCACTAAAAATCAGTAAGAAGCTGGCTTGGCCTGTGTTATGACATCCATTGTACACAAGCATGAATACAATGTACAATTAATTGCACATTTAGCTGAGACAAACAATTGGAGTCGTGTTGCATATGGAAATGGAGTAATGATTGGAATAAATCCTAGTAGGGATGTCAATGGACTGGGTTCGGGTGCAGTCGGGTGAAGTATCACTCATCCGTCATCCGGATATATTATTCATCATCTGTTCATCCGTCACCTGATTATATTTTATTTGTTATCTTATCATCCGCGAGCGGTACGGGTGGATCGGGTGATAATCGAGTGAAACGTTTTTTATATCATAAATAATAACTTTTTAGTATGAAAATTAATATAAATTTTGTATACTGTTAAAGATAAAATTACCGGGGTCGTATGAGAGAAAAAATAGATTGCAAATTATAAGTCTGCAGCTATTTTTTAGTATTTTTTTTAAATTCTTTAAGGTATGTTTGATTATTAAAATAAAACAAAGTGTAATATTAAACAGATGACGGGTCGAATGATAAACAGATGGTAAATCAGGTGACGGTTGAAATTTTTCACCCGAACCCTACCCGAATCCATCATCGTTTATTTCAAGTTTTCATCAATTTATTTAAATCATATGGATCGGGGTTAACGGATATCCGTATAAAATTGTCATCCCTATCATATGGGCTAGTGATTTTACCCCATACTTAACTCAAGATGTTCTTTGACAAACAATTCATAAGAAACAGCAAAGATTATTTCATCTCATCATATTAATATGATGTACCTCTTCTAGAACTGGTTTTCACTTTTGTACATTTTGTGTGAATAGGTCCTCTTCTCATCTTCTGTCTCTAAAAGTCTTCAAAGTAAAACTCGTCCACTAACTCAACTTTGAGTGGTGTATTTAGTATAATATATGCCTCTCCTAGAAGGCATCTCCGACTCCAAATTCTAAGGGTTAGTCCCGTTTTCTCTTGGTTGGCGTCTTCACCCGTACTATCTGTCGAGAATAATCCCACAAATTACTCTCTTTAAATTGACCTCGCATTACTTTCTGCTCCCTCGAGTGATAAGACCCATTAGTTGAGACTAGGTTGAGGGTTCATCATTACAATCTAGAATCGCTACAATACAATTAGCCTCTTCTAAAAACCACACATTCTCAGCAACCTTTTAAGGAGGATGAGGAAAACCCGAAAGAAATACGTATGAAGAATATGTGCCTTCTGTTCCGAATCCAAATGAATTCTCTTGTTTGAAGAAAAGAAAACTTAGCTACTACTGAGAGTTAACAGATAATCCTACGAAACCGACAGCTCAATCATGCTCTACAAAAAGAGGCTCTTCCAGCTGGCGGCAATGTGGCGACCAAAAGACCATAACAAAATAATTTTAAATTCATGTCCAACTCTTCTTCGATCTACTTTCGGAGCTCCTCCCTGCAGCATTAATTAAAAAAAACCAAAACCATTCAATTAGATTATCTACATCTGCTTGCATTCTTTCAATTGGCAAAGATACATGCAACCCTAATACCAAGAGGAAACTTTTATCATTTTTCTATATGGCATCTCTACCTAATTGAAGCCAATAAGGGTGATAATTTATTTAGAAAGAGAATTAAATAAATAGGATTTGTGAGAAAAAAAGAACTAAGCTAGTTATTCTAGCTGATTAGTGTGACACACAAAGAACATAAGCTAGATAGAAGGAAAAAAGGTGTTGCTTCAACTTCAATAACAAGAGCCACAGTTCAGGGACCAAGTTTTATAAAGGAAAACTTAAACCCTTTATGCCAACTTCACCTGGACTAACAAAACTGTGCAGGAGTTCATCCTCTGCTTACACATGATCCACTTCTTGCTTGCTTTTGCGATTCTTCTTCAATGCCGAATGGCTAAAGTAGACAAACTGACATAATATCTACAACCAGACATGGAAAAGTCAAGGCTCAACTTGCACTAGATACCTCAAGATTGGTTCATTACTATAGTTCCAAAAGCTGTGAAGGACATGAAAAACATGAGCGACAAGTGAATTAAAAAAAAAAAAACCGTTCAAGTGAGTCGAGGTGCAGGTGCTACAGTCAACCAGGCAATTAAAATTGCTCTTTAGGTAAACTAATAGAAAAAAAAAAAGAGAGTAGGATACGAAGGAATCAAGCAGTGTGCAGCCTCCAGCTTCCACAAGCCATGGTAGGTTTGGTTTTAGTTTTGACCACTGCAAGCTGTTCACTAGTATGCTACATGAACCAAACAAAAACTAAAGATAAATCATCCGCCATTTTTGAATCTCAAGAAGCTTGAAATAAATAATGGATCCATCATGGGTACCTAGCTAGATATGTTATGTTCCCAACCAATGCAAACATGAACAGCAATGGATTGAGACCCTGCACACCATAAAAGACTGCATAAGGAACAAATCTATCATGATAATTAAGGTGTGTTTAATAAACAAAATGCTGTCAAATTGAAATATCCAATCACACCTCAACATGTCCCCTTCTGATCTGCAATAACAAAAAGTAAGACACGGTTACAGTATGCTGAGCTATTAGATCAACCATAATAGATATTCTTCAAAATTGCATAGTCCAAGTATCAATATGACCGGTAAGGAATTTAAATTGAATCATTCCTAAACTTCAATTGATCCAAAGTACGTCATACATTCAGGTGTATCTGTGGAAACCTCCCACCCATATATATGACTGCCATAGCCCAGCCCATATATGTCCCTATGGAACTATTTCCATCCTTTGCGGCACCTGTTAGTAGTTGACCACTTTCCTGTATTATAATCACAATTAATTTGTCAAACTAAATTCACATAAATTAGATAATTTAGTTGCAAAACTGGTAAAAAAAGAATAGCACGGACTGCATGTTGAAAAATAAAAATGACAGCAGGTTATCATTACACAGACGAGTTGGTATCCTCTTTCAATTATTTCAATAAAAGATACACCAACGTAAGCCTGCGAAGGATGGCAGAGAATTTGACCTTTGATCAGGAACCCAAATGCTTCTATTAGCTACTACCAAGAGGGCAGAATGCACTTTCAAGATATTCAAACCTATTAGCTATTACCAGGGGGGAAAATGCACCCAAAAACTGAGTTATTGTCTGTTATACATATCTAGTATTCACAGTACACTACTATATATACTAGATGCTTGTACATGTAATAAACAGACAATAACTATAACATGGTAGCATTTTTTATAAGTTATGCGACAATACCACTAGGATATAGTAAGCAGTGAAAAATAAAGGCAACCATCGCAGATCTATTTCCGAACAGAGTTCAAAGTATGATTAACAACCAAAAGCTCCTTTTGATGCACCATCTAGCTTTAATAGGTGATTTGAATCATAATTGCGTACACCAGACTGAAAAACTAATGGTTCTCAAGAGTAAAAAAAACTCAAGTACTATTTATTGGAATCTCTTTACTTGACCAACTACTATTTATTGCACTCTTAAACATTGAGTTGATAACAAATATCATAAAAAAGACACCAAATTCGACATTGTATTTTTTATTTCCTTATTAAATGTAAAAGTGAGTTCACTTAAGAAGTGTATAACTGAGAACATACAGCCGTACTTTCCTTGCCCATATTCATATAGCTGTCAGAGTATTACCTTTAATGCCTTTGAAGGATAAAGAGACGCCACAAAATGAAACATGTAGATGGGTTATAATCTGAGGTCTAACGAACTCTATGATTAGGAAAATGACATCATATAGCAATCCAGTATCTGAATCAGGAGATGGGCAAGGAGGAAGCAAGAGGTCAAAAACTGTTGCTAAGCGCAAAAGGACTTCGTAATTCATGGTCCCAACAAAATGAAGCTTTAGCGGACCAGTCTTAAAGTCCACGAATTGAAATATTAGGTACCAGAACAACAAATGAAAAAGGTTTTACTAGAGATCTTTCTCATATATCAAAATATAAGAGAAGTACAAGAAAAGGGGCACAAATGAGAAAACACTAAGTACCAGCAAATACTATGGTCCGAGGAAATAAAGCACGACTGTTAAATTTATAATTCAGAAAAGACCAGATGGTGGTAAAATTTTGTGTCTAATGTACCTGCAAAAGCTTTCTTCCCAGCTGGTTCGTTACACTAAAAACCATATTTTTGTTCTTTTTTCGTATGCTTGGTGTACCATAACTGCCACCGAGGAAGGTAACCACTGAGACCTGAAGATGAACCCAAAAAGGAAAAAAATCATTACAATGGTATATAACACAGTTGAGGAAAGAAAAAGAAAACACAATAAGCTTACCAAACATAATGTAGTTTTTAGATTTGCAGGTGTTGCTTTAGCAGGTATAGATCCATCAAGCAAAGGCTCCTCAACAGTATTCTCAGTGTCCATTATTTTCTTTCTTGCCAGTGCCCCAAGTGATGCTTGAGGAGGTGTATGACTTGTTGATAACGATCTTGCAGACCTGAAGATGCAGAAGTATGCTGGTAAAGCATACAATCACAGAACCAAACATGCGCATACAGTACCACCGAGGTTTTCAGTGTCAGGAAACCAATGATATTTTTTTTTGAAACTTTTATTACTGTTGAGTGGTAGAATTAGATAAAGGACTAATACCCGCTTTAATAGGAAGGCCATTGTGACGGCATCTAACTGTAATCATATAATTTCCCAATTTTCTGAGCCATGATCCTCAGCATGTCATGAAATCCTCAGAAAATTCTATCTAAACCCAGCCATTACAAAACTAACTCGCACATCCAATAATCCAGAGGATAGTTTTTATACCATCTTTTCTGATCTTTCCGGCTCCTTTAATTTGTACTTTCAGCACATAAGAAAAACTAGAGTAAAAAGGAAGTTTGTGATGACATAGAAAATTTCCTCGAGAGGAGAGCCCTTACATGTAAAAAGATCCTCCTGCTGCAGAATAACTATCAGGAACCAACGGAAGAGAAATAGGGGAACTTCGTATGCTCTCACCCTCAACAACAGCAGATCCATAGTTCCTTGTATCAACCAGCCCCTCTTTTTCCTCTGTAGCATCGGCCACCAAGACCTGATCATAAAAAACCAATCAGAATATATATATATATACACAGTTTTACTGGATAATTAAAGTACAGAAAAGGCAAAACATAAAGGCGTCATTTTTGTTTACAATTCTTTAGAGTTGATGGTCAGGGAGAGGCTGAAAAACTACCTGAGGACTTTCTCTCCTCGATTTAAGTCGTTGATAGATGTGATCATAGTATATCGTTTGTAAAGTAAGAGTTACAGTGATGATTGTGTATAACTGATAAAGAAAATGAAAAGAAAAGCAGATCCATTAGACAAGTTAACAACAAACAGAAAACAGAGAACTATACAAGAACCAGAATGGCTGCGTTACTTACCAGAGCTGTGTAATACTGGGTAGGAAGCTGCATTAAATATGAGTCAGTCATTAACTTAACTGAAACAACGAATGAGATCATACAACTCTAGATTGATTTTAATTTGAACAGATCAAATGTGTTTGGTTGTAAGAGCAACTCATCAACCAATTTCACAGAAAACATCATATTTTGTACAAATAAACTCAACCTTTTCCAATGGAGGTTAAAGAAAGGATAGATTGAAATAGAGATTAGAATGTCAAGGTAATTTTCTAATGGAATCATGACTTAGAAGTTAGAACTACAAAACACCATAAGTCCTCCAGAACACAAAGGGAACATTTATGTTATAACAAGCATATCAATGTGTAGATGAGAATGTTGCCAAATGCACATAGCAAAAAAAGCAAAGAAGTTTGCCATTTCTGTAAGAGTATAAAGAGTTTGGTATCACATGTACATATAGCTAATAAATAAAAACAGATCCAGAACTGATGAAAAGTTGAACACAAAGGATAGTTACCGTTTCTGTTTCAAACTTGCATCCAAATAGATTGAATAAATCTCTGCAATAAAAATTCCAACATTAAGAGTGCAAGTGTTATATAAAGTTATAATCACAGGTCTGAATGTTAGAAGAGGAGGTACTTATAGTCCTCCCCAGTCACCAACACCAGCCATTTGCTACAGTATTCATCCCACATAAACAGACAATCAGTCAGCAGCCAGCAGTCAGCAGTCATAACTAAGCATCAATTGTTCACCAACAAATTCATAGAAAAATCACTTTGTGTGGAAGATCAGAAACCTAGATCTTTTCTATGCAGAGAATGCACCAAGGATCCTGGAGTTGAAACAGGGTCATTGCAGGAAGTGCATAATTCATATAGGCCAAGACTTAGAGTCATTCAGCAAGTACCCACATTCATGTTACTGAGACATGAAGCCACAACTAACTTTGCGCTGAAAATTCAATCTCTATACGATTGATCTATGGCACATGGGTTCTCCATGAAACCTTCCTACATTGAAGCAAGTTTAGCTTCAGCTCATACTGCTCGTATTCTTGTTAAGAAGATGTACGAACATAAACTCCTTTGAAAAGTAAAAACAGGCGACCTGGTTCTGGTTAAATTCATAATACTCTAATAATGCCTCACATGACCAGTCAGACGAGTCCCTGCGAATCTGATTCATAGACCCTCCCCTTTTGCAAATGATTCATGGGAGATTTCAACAGGAAAACTTTATCTCATCTTCTTAATGTTTTGCTTAAGTAAACTATCCTTCGAGGCCTAATTTCCTCTCCTTTATAAACTGTATGTACTGTTTTCTACCGTCCATATAGTCATGCCAGAGTCAAATCAGATCTTTGATACACAAAATCAATTATCTAAGCTTACTTAACTGGTTCTTCCTTTCAACATTCCCCGCTCAAAATCAAATCCTGCAGCGCAAAGTGATGGTACACTGAACAGAGATTTGCAGTACGGAAAAACTGGCTGTACGAAAACAATGTTCATCCGTATAATGCACTTTGTCTACTACACTCGGGAAAAAGAAGGTGGTGTGCTCTTTATAGGAAAGTCACACTGTCAATATGCAGCTATAATAATACCCATAACGGAAGGGACATGCAAAGCCGACGACAAAAACTAACGGATTAGAAGCGAATAAGCGCATGCATAAAGAAAAACAACACCGTTGAGGGAGGAAGAAAGAGCGACAGACAGACAGACAGACCCGACGATCCAGAAAAACAAGAAGGACAATGAAAGCCCTTCGCCGGTCTTCCTCTTGTAGTTAGTGATGATTTGAGGAATCTCGGCGACGACCCAGGCGATGACACTAGCAATTCCAAGGCCAAACGAGATAATCTCCCTAGCGGAGCATAGACAATGGCCCATATACTCCGCCGCCATTGTTCTTCCCTTCGCTCACGCTCTTTTCAATAACCGCACTGTCACTCTTTGATTTTTCCTTCTACAACTTCTCGTCCGCGGTTAAGGAATGTGAAACGTCCCGTATTCTGGTGCAGGGCTTTTTTTCTTTCGCCCTTCTTCCAAGAAGGAAAGAAAGCCAAAGCAACAGCGAACAGCGAAAGTAGTCCGCGCAGCGCAGTATGGGCTCGTTGAACACTATCCCCTAACAAGAGAAAGAGAAAGAGACCCAGAGATTCTGTTGGAATGAGGAAGAGAAGAAAAAGCGCATAAACCCAAACTTACTGTTTTGGTTCAAAAAAAAAAAAAAACTTTATGTTTTGTGTCGCATTGCAAATGAAGATTGAACATTAACGAGCTAGTAACACGTATACTATATATTTCTCCATGTCGATTGTCCCGTTTGTTTTTTACGTGTTTTCACTATAAATTAATTTAATAAAATTAAAATAGTTATAATTAATTAAATCAAAAAATTAATTTTATAGTTTAAGTTTATAAAATTATTTTAGCTTATATATTTAAAAATAAGACTAAATTACTCGGAATCCTTTTGAGGGTTTGGAAAATACACTTAACCCCTTTATGTTTATCATAATAATTGGTGACCACTTTGAGGTTACGAAAACTCTGACTATGAACCCCAAACTATAACTCTATTATCAAGACGTTAACTACGTGCTGACTCATCAACTTAATCACATTAATAATGACATGCTGGACAAAAAACATAGTTTAATCAGTATTGATATATTCTAAAAATTATCTTGAAAATGCATCTGAAATGGGATGAGAGAGAGTTAGACGATGTTAATTAAGCAGTTTTGTTGTCCAGCCTGCCATTATTAATGTGATTAAGCTGATAGGTCAACACGTAGTTAACTTCATGATAACAAAGTTATAGTTCGGGGGCTCGTAGTTAAATATATCTTAACCTTAAAGTGGTTACCAATAATTATGATAAAGACAAGGGGTTAACTGTATTATCCCAAAACCTCAAAGGAGTTCGTAGTAATTTACTCTAATATTAAACTTAAATAAGGTGCTTAAATCGTAACCATGATAATTCTCGTCCTAAAAATATGATAAGAAACTACAATAACATTTAGTTACACCAATATGTAGCTATGTTACATTAATTGTATATATGAATATACAAACCACTTCAGCTCTGGGGAAGTCGGAATAGGAGAGCACTCATCTAGTGTTGGGAATGTTGTTACCGTATTAAGCGTAGAATGGGCTGAATGGCTCATCTTTCTTGCCGGTTTACTTGTACTGTAAAATCTAATTCGCTCAGTCTCGTAGTTTTTTGTGAAATATTCGCTAACTCCAGTGACCTAGAGCAGAATTAGCAATGTGGTCCAAGTTCAAACTACCTTTAATTGGCTCAAGATGGGACATGAGACCCGATGTGGCTTCGTGCTACCTAGTGTCGGCTGCACTTGCAAGTTGCCTTGTGGTGTCGCGATGGTTACCATATTTCACAAGTAAGCAGGATGTGATGTGGTCCCCTTGGGGGCCCCATACCTGTGAAGGTCCCAGAGTTCTAGTGGAAGTGTGGCTTTGGACCAGGGCACCATCCAGGTGGAACCTAGGGAATTTTCTAACAATACTTGAATTTAGCTGGAGACACACTTTCGTCCTAGGATCGGTGGAAAGTTTCTTCGTATGGCTTCGACGTTGCCTTTTGTCTCGTGGTTAGGTGCTTAGCACTGAAACTACTTGGTTCCTTTGAGGTGGTTGTTTCCCTGGTGTGAACTGACAAGAAACGACCCATCTAGCGTGTAGACGTTGAGTTGTCAAGGTCTTTGTCACTTGTGCAATCTTGCATGGGAGTAGGCACAGCCTGTTAAGACTCAACTTAGGGCTGATGTCGTCATTGATGAGTAGTGCAGTAAGTGTCGATGCGAATTGAAGGACTAAGGACATTGACATCAAAGAGACATAGGGAACCCATTACTGCATAGCCTCACCGAAATGTTGTCACGCCACGAATGGAAGGACTCAGGATGTCGCAGCAATGTGTTCGCTGTTCACTTTGTGTCATTGCGATGGGAATGGAAGGACTCAGAACGTCACAAGAATTTAAGCGTCTGGGCACTAAGGCCCCGTTCTCAATGGAGCTTCATCACTTAGATGAAGATTATTTTTTGTGGGCTCCATAAACAAACCGTGCAGATTAATTCCTCTACTTGATCGGACGCTGCTTATACCAGCGTTTCATTTTTTTCCCATAATCTAGTGGGCTCCACCTTGAAAAAAAAGTTTCAGAACGGAGCCTAAGTGGCAACGTGTCACGAAGAAAAAGACACAATATGCCACCAACGTTGTGGTGCTCTATAGACCGACGACCCATTCAAGTAGAACGTGGTTGAAGTCAAAGATATTTGAGCTTAAAAAAACACACAGTTTAACAGCTTAAGGCAGTTGTCTGTGTGCATTGGTTAAAGACAAAGGTTATGGGTTATTATACCTTCAAAGTAGGGGAAAATTAGGAGCGTGATAAAATCTCCTTAATTGAGCTAAGGTTCAACGTTGTATCTTGCCGGGGACGGCAAGAGCTTCGGTGAGAGAGGTTCATCATGCCCCTTTTTTGAGCTGCTTGATGACAAGTAGTTCCATGCCAGTTTGCCCCTTTTTGGTGCCCGCTTAGACTTGGGTTGGGTTTGCTTGTCAATCCCACACTTGATTGTCACTTTGACTAAGTCTCTTAAGTTCCACGGTCCTTGAGACCCCCAGAGGACGAAGGTCCGAGGGGCGGGCATTGGTTGAAGGGCACGATGCGTTGGACCTGGCCGAGCTGAGTTGCGTCAGCTTGTGACTCGAGCGAGGGCCGAGTTAGTGGGTGTTGTGAAGGACATCCGTCCGGGCTTGATGGGGATCGGACATGCCTTCGGGCATGCACACAACTAGGGTGGCTTGAAAGTGACTTCAATAGCATAAGCACGTTGTGCTCAGTGTTGTCCCTTAGGTTGCGAGAAAATGTACATTTACTGACTCACATTTTTTGTAACACATATTTTTGTGTCACTGAAAATATGATATACTCACACATGTTATTTGTCTCAAAAAATTAAATGGTTTATACCGACTCTTTTATTAATGTATCAATATATATCTAACTTGTACTGACATAACACAATTGCTTATGTATGATATATAATCTTTTACTAACTTTTACAAAATTAAGTCATTATATATAACTTATCTACATTAAAATCCTTAAAAATTGTCACTAAAACCTATTAAAAAGAACCCGCGAAGTGGCGGTAACCCAAATTCTAATTTCATGTTATTCGCAGCACCATTCCAGTCCTCCCGTGCGACTCTCATTCACGATACCCAAATTCCAACTTCATCTAATTCCATCATAGTAGTCTTCGTCTTCCTCTTTTCCTCCATAGCAAATATTGGCATTAATCTTCCTTGAATTTCCATCATCTACCCTGTTCGTCCTTGGCATTATACTCAAACCGTCATCTTCCCCACATATTCACCAATTCCATCACAGTAGTCTTCATCTCTTCCTCCACGGCAAATAGCGGCATTAGTCTTCCTCAAAATGTTATCATCTTCCCAGTTCATCCTTGGTGTTCTTCCCAAACCGTCATCTTCCAATAGTTTGTTCTTGGAATTTCACTCAAGCCTTCATCTTTTCACATTTTGGTCTTGGCGAGCGGCGATACAGGCCGAAACAACAACTAGATTCAAGGCGTTGACTTAATCAGTATGCAATTTCAGGCTTCTAAATTTTTGCCAGATTTTAATATTAGAGATTATGTTATTCATTTGTATATGGCTTATTGTAGTGAATTTTTGAAGACTTGTTCTTCAATTTGATGTTATTTGGTTGGTTTTCTCGAATTATGCATTTGTCGTCTAAAATATGTTGCGGTGATTAGTGGTACTAACTTAAAAGACCTCTCAAATAGGTGATTTTGCGGTACTAACTTAAAAACCTTCTCTGTATTCATTCCTAAGATCATGAATAGCTACTCGGCTTAACACATAGTTTCTTCTAGTGATGGTATGAAACTTTCTACGTGAGCCTCTCCTCAATAGATACCAGTGATGCATGAGTGTCTTGATTTATTTCTATCAAGCTTAATGAGGAAAGTTTACACGAAAAAGGATTGGAACACTGGTTTGAAACATTTTAGAACTTGAGTTGTGAAGAAATTAGCTGTGAGGAAAATTTACACAAAGTAGATTGGAATAATGGCTTGTAACATTATGGAACCTGAGTTGGGAAGAAGTTAGTTCCCACCTGATAATTCCTAGATGTCGGTGTTGAGTCTGCAACTCAGAAGGTGTCGATGGTCTGAGTTCAGAACTGAGGATGAACGAGGAGAAGGAAGGGAAGACCAGAATTGCATAAAGGTAGAACCTTTATTATAATCACATATAACAATGGTTACACAATCACGTATTCAATGCTAATACCAACCCTCACGTCAAGAACACTATCTTGACATAATACACACGTAATTTGAGTTCTGAACTCAAATTACTTACAACGAAATCAGCAGCAAAACTCTCTCTGAATTAACTCTACAATCTCACTCTCTCTATCTCTCTGATTTTCTCTATATTTACCCTACTGTTGCTCTCGCTAATTACATTGTATTTCTGATTTTCTCTTTTTCGTGAATTGTTCTACTTTCTGACCTAGACTTTCTTCCCCTTATATAGATACAGAGACCGTGTGAGAATTTATTATTCAAAATTTTATCTTTAACAGCTCGATAAAATCTTGTTAAATATTATATCTTCTTCCCTGTTCGTCAATTCAAGACTGACGGACTCCGCTTCAGGCTGGTCTTAAAACAGGCTTCAGTATTGAATTGAGTTCTCCAATCAAAATAACATCAACAGTTTCCCCCTTTTTGATGCGGCAAACTCTGTAAGTCTTGAACTTCTTGAACTGATGAATGTTCCCCCTGAATTATAGAATACGTTCAAGACCAATTTCCCCCTTTTGCCAAATCAAAAAAGAACTAAGTCATAAACCTTATGGATTGGGGGTAGTAGTGCATCATGGTTAGATCACTGAGAAGGAGATGATAATTCTGAAAGAGGTGAGGTGCTTTCTCAACGAGTCTGGTAGGACCGATTTGACTTTGGTACCCAAACTTGTTTGACCTCAGTTGTAGACTCAGACTTAAAGTGATTGATAGGAACCCACCTTTTAGTGTGCAATCTTTTGATTTCAAATGAGTTATGCCTTGATGATTTTTCACGCAATTGTTTTCTCAACAATTTGGGACACCATCTAACCTTGTGTCCTAGCTGATGGTAATATCGACATGAGTGTAATCTTGGCTGATGTCTCGCAGTTACAGTCTGTAACTTCTCAATCGTAGATTGAGATAATGTCTTGGACTTATATCCCAAACCGCATTTGTCTGAGCTATCATTCTGCATCATTTGCTTCAAATTCGCCTTCCCGGTATACCAAGTTGGATTAGCAGGAGTCTGAAGTTCTAACTTTCGATTTGCCTTGGCTACCATGTCTGAAAGTGTTTCGCATTCTCTTTTTAGCAATTTGTTGCTATACAAAGTTAATCCTTGGCTTATCTAGACTCTCAATAACACAATTTTTGCTTTCAGTCGAAGACTGACTCAGACTTTTCACCTTAGCCCTGAGTTCTTTAATCTCAGTATCACACTGATTCTTCAAGAATTTTATCTCAGAGAGTGCAGAGGTTAGCTGAATAAATATCTCTTCTTTCTCAAGAGTATCCTTCCAGATTTCCTTCTCTTTTATGTTATACTCAGTATTGATGTCATCATCTTCATGAGCAACTGCCGTCAAACACATCTGCACGTACTCCCCGGGTTCTGAGTCTGTATCTGAGATATCCTGTCCCCATGCAGCTGTAGCTGTATCTGTGTGTTTCTTAATCTTCTTCTGAGAATTTTCCTTTTGCTGGAGAGGACAATCCTTGACAACATGACCAGGCTTGTTACACCTAAAATATGTATTTTGTCCCTTCTTTGACTTACTCTGTTGGTTTGACCTTTGTTTTCTACTACTCAGCCTCTGTATTATGTTCATAATCTTAGTAATTTCCTCATCTACGTCACAATCCTCATCTTCTGATATTGTGGTAGTATCACGTGTGTTTAGAGCCAGATCCTTAGTTTGAGTAACAATGTCACCTCTCATCTTACCTTCATACACCGTGAGTTCTGATCCCAGCTCTTCGAAAGACAACTTGGATAAATCCTTTGTGGACTCCAAAAGTGTAGTAAAGTTTAGCCAATCTTTACATAGACTATCAAGAAACCTTTCATTAACCACATTGTTGTCGAGAACCACTCCAACAGTCTTGAACTCACACAGTATCTTATCAAATCTTTCAAGTGTTTATGAAATAGTTTCTAATTCTGACATCTTAAAGTTGTCAAACTTCCTCTTGAGCTGTTTGCCTTTAGCCTTTTTGACAAAGTCTGATCCAGCGTATGCCGTTTTGAGAAACTCCCAAACCTCCTTGGCAGTGCACAAACTAACACTTTCTGTTGGTCTGAGTCTGATAGTGATGACATGATAATCCTTTGAGCTTGTCTGTTCTTGCTTATCAACTTATTATCGCTCTCACTCCAACTGGATCTTGATTTTTCTTTGGTGACGCCACCCTCCTCAATTTTCGGCTTCAGGTCACCTTTAGTCACTACATCCCATAACTGCAGATCAATAGAGATTAATTGATCCTCCATCTGTTCGCACCAATTGGTGTAGTTGAACTTTGTCAGCTTTAGAGGTTTAACATAGTAGGAATTCATCACGATCAACCCTGAAGAAGTTTCTTCTGCGTCTAGGGTTACCTAGCTCTGATACCAATTGATAATTCCTAGATGTCGGTGATGAGTCTGCAACTCAGAAGGTGTCGATGGTCTGAGTTCAGAACTGAGGATGAACGAGGAGAAAGAAGGGAAGACCAGAATAGCATAAAGGTAGAACCTTTATTATAATCACGTATAACAATGGTTACACAATCACGTATTCAATGCTAATACCAACCCTCGCGTCAAGAACACTATCTTGGCATAATACACACGTAATTTGAGTTTTGAACTCAAATTACTTACAACGAAATCAGCAGCAAAACTCTCTCTGAATTGACTCTACAATCTCACTTTCTCTCTCTCTCTCTCTCTGATTTTCTCTATATTTATCCTTATTGTTGCTCTCGCTAATTACATTGTATTTCTAATTTTTTCTTTTTCATGAATTGTTCTACTTTATGACCTAGACTTTCTTCCCCTTATATAGATAAAGAGACCGTGTGAGAATTTATCATTCAAGATTTTATCTTTAACAACTAGATAAAATCTTGTTAAATATTCTATCTTCTTCTCTGTTCATCAGTTCAAGACTGACGGACTCCGCTTTAGGCTGGTCTTAAAACGGGCTTCAGTATTGAACTGAGTTTGCCGATCAAAATAGCATCAACACCACCGTAATAAAGTCTTACAAATAGGTAGAACCCATATAGTTAGTAAGAAATTAGCTATGATTTTATCTATTGTTAAACTAAATACCACATATTTTACGATGCAGGTCCATTCCGTTTGGTGAAATTAGTTTCTTATAGTTTGTTGAATTGTTTAATTTGAAAATTTATACTTTTTGATAGTGATCATAATTAATTTTCATTGACATTAATTACAAGTATTAGATGTTTTGAGTTAATTGGTGTAATGATTTAACATTGAATTCTAACCTTTAACAATTTGCTAGTGGTACAAATCATGAGTCTGTTGTAAATTAAGCACGTGCTTCAAATGGAGGAGTTGGTCAAGTAAGAATTTTATTTCCTCTACTTTTTAGATCATAGTGAAGATCAAGGTATTAAGGACCTTGAATTGCTTGACTGTTGCTTGACTGCTACTTCACTACTGCTTGACTGTTGTTGCTGTTTATCCATATTGTTGCTATTTCCTTGACTAGTACATGATGCTGCTTCACTGCAGCTATTTGGTATCTTGTAATTGCTGGTGTTCGGTGTGATTGTTGTTATTATTTTTCATTCAACATGATTGATGAAGGTTGCTGCTGGTGTGATTGTAGTTGTTATTTTTACTACTATACTACTATTTATTTTCACTGCTGTTGCAGCAGCTTCATTGTCTAGTACATGCTGCTCCTCTGCTGCCGTTTGGTGTCCAGTCATTGCTGCTGTTTGGTATGGTTGTTGCTGTTATTTTTCATTCAACATGATTGTTGAAGGATGTTGTTGGTGTGACTGTTGTTATTTTCACTCCTGCTGTTTATTTTCCCTGCTGCTGCTTCATTGTGTATTACTTGTTGCTGCTTTACTGTTGATGTTTGGTGTCTAGTAATTGCTGGTGCTTGGCGTCTAGTAATTGTTGGTGTTCGGTGTGATTCTAGTACATGTTGCGGATTCCTTGTCGCTGCTTCATTGTCTAGTACATCCTTCTTCTTTTATATCATCAATTAATTTGACTACTGTCCACTCTCACTTTATAACATCACAACACGTACATATATATACTAATAAGATGGATTGGATCAATCTACCACAAGGGTTATTAATTTGACGTTAGGGTTGCTCCTTTTTTGTTGTTATATTCACAAGCTTAAACTGTTCCCACACACGATTTGATTGATGATTTCCTCTCCTTAAGAAGTAGATGTATAAACATAGGGTTTGCTACTCTGAGTTTTGAATAAACGTAGGGTCTGCTGCTCTTATATCATTCTATTGAACTGCTACTGATTAATTTCCTTGTTGTATTGATGTCTATTGCTCTAAAGTTGCTTGATGCCGCTGCTTTTAAGTTGCTTGTTGTTGCTACTCAGGATGTAGTTGTTGCTGCACTTTAAGTTGCATGTTGCTTCCACTCTCAAACTTTTCTTTGTTCTCCTGAGTGCATAACTATGTATTCTTTACTAAAGTGTTTGTGAACAATATTGCAGGTTCTTTACAGACATGATCTATCTGGGTGACTGGGTGAAGCGTGGCTGGAAAAATCTCTCCAAACATGGATTTCATCAATTAGTTTTAGTTTCCGGATTGTGTTAAATATTATCTAATGTATAGTACTTTTAAACACTTAAGTTAATGTTAAGACTCATTTTTTTAATGGTAATTTTGTAACAGATCTTGCTTATTTTTTTTAAGTTTTATTATAGCGAAGAAGCTGAATATGCTTTTTTTATTGAAGTATTCAATGAATATGCTCTTGTTTTAGTACGATATAAAAAGTTAATAGCTAGTTTCTCCAAAATGAAGAAAATTATATATATGATGTGCATTGACATATTAATGTGATTTTCATTGACACTTGTTAGTCACGACAAAAAGTCAAAAGAACCTTCTACAAACATAAAAAAGTGTTCACCAAAATTATGACTACGAGTCACTAAAGATTTTTTTAACACATTGAGTGTCTGTAAACATTCAATTAAATAACCATCATATGTCACGATAAAATTCATTGACACAATAATAAGTGTCACTAAAGTGTCAGTTTGACCCTCGATCAATGTGTCAAACAAGGATACACTGACATAAAGTAAAGTGTCAGTATAGATGAAAATCATTCACCGACTTTTTCATTTTGTGTTAGTAAAACCCTTTAGTAACTGTGGTGCTAATGACACTTTTTTTGTATGTCGGTAAATCTCAATTGGTCTTATACTAACACTTTTTAAAGTTTTTCAGACACTTTTTGTGTGTCACTAGATGACGTTTTTTTGTAGTATGTGACCACGGGCACAAAGCAACTAGAGGTTGTCTTGGCCAAGCTGAGTTACGTCAGCTTGTGACTCGAGCGAGGGCTGAGTTAGTGGGTGTTGTGGAGGACACCCGTCTGGCCTGATGGGGACCAGACATGCCTTCGGGCATGCATGCATGCTGCTAGGGTGGCTTGCTCAATGCTGGCCCTTAGGTTTTGAGTGCTAGTGTGGCCACTGACACGAGACAACTAGGGTTGTCTTGATAGTTTGACTCTTGCGATGAAAGATGCAAGGAGTATTGCTCATCAGAGCCATTTTACGGTTCGACAAGCGTTGAGTCTTGGGCAGAGACAAGGTGCAACGTAGCCCGCATTAGCACACCTTACTGACTCATACTAGTTGTTGGTCCTTGAATGTTGGGTCGATAAGGGCTTGATGGTTCGGAGGACGAGTGCGGCCGCTATGGGCGCACAAGTACTCGAGCTGCAGTGAGAGGGACGGAGTCGACTCGGTCTGAGTTGCCGCCGCTATGGGCGCACAAGTACTCGAGCTGCAGTGAGAGGGACGGAGTCGACTCAGTCTGAGCTGCGGCCTGGCATTCGATCAAAGGTGTTCGGACCTCAGGAATGTGAGCCAGTGAGGGACTTGTCGTTGGAAGGTTTTAAGTCCACTCTTGACTCTTGCTTGTGGCTAAGTGGATGGCTACGCTTTCCATAGTGAGTAATAGGCTGGTTGGGTCTTTGACCCAACGCCGGTGAGGCCTAATTGGTCTCATGACCTAATTCGTAAGAGCCTGCTGGGGTCTTGTTTCCCCGTAAAAAATTTCGGATTAAGATTGAGCATTACAATTGTGGTATCAGTATAATTGTATAGTAAATGCAGCTATCTCTAACAACATATACGTGTAGATAAGAATTTGCAAGGAAAATATTGCCACTCGTAAGACAATACTTCTATTTTTAACCGTCTCTCGTAAGACAAAAATGTTGCATTGCACATGAAAGATTGGTCCTTGAATCATAGTTCCAGGTGTCTTTCCAGTTGCTACGACCTAACCTGGTCGTCATATCCTATTCCGCGTACTATGTTGTTTTTCTTAACCATTAATGAAAGGTTCTAAAAAAGGGCAAATTCCTTCTTGATAGAAATAAGATAAATGGTTTTTTCTACCACTTTTTTTAAAAAATAAAGGATACCGCATTAAATTAATTATGCACATTAGTAATTCAGGTTGATGGGTCCGGTTGAAACTCACTCATACCTAACCCAATTAAAATTGTATTGATCCATACCCGTCTAAAAATAATCTGGTTATAAATTTTTAACCCATACCCAACTAATATAAAATCATTGAACCTAAACGCAACCCATTTAACCTGTTTAAATACAAATACTTTTGTTTTTCTACAGAATGATCAGTCGCCCCAAAAAACATGAACATGACAGTCATTTATTTCGAATCATTGTGTGTTATTTATCCAAATGTTAACATTCTGTTAAATGGATCAGTAATCTTAAGCTATCTCGGTTATTTGTGCGAGTGAAAGTGTAAACGGTGGAGTTTGTGCGACTGCAAGAATAAATGACATTTTATTTAGGTTTCCAAAGAAAGAGTGAATGGTGGGTATAGATGACCTAGAGAATGTATTTGGATTTTAAAAATATATATATTTATATGGGCCTAGAGGAGTGATAGTATTTCTGTTTACTATTATACTAAGTAACATATTTATTATTTTATTTATTTTTAATTAAATTAAGTAAACAGATCAGATGGAATTCAAATTAGGACTTTTAACTCATACTCAACCCAAATATTTAATAGTAACTCATAACTGATCCAAAAATTAAATGAGTCAATAATCTTAACCCATACTTGTTTATAGGTTTGGTTTGGATCGGATTTTCGGGTTGTAAAAATTGTCAACCCTAATTAAATTAATGCATGTGAAGGGTGAAAGAAAGTAAGAGAGACAGACCCGGCAATCCAGAAGCACAAGAAGCACAAGGAGAGGCCATCAGCGGACTTCATCTTGTAGTTGGTAATGATTTGAGGAATCTCGGCGATGACCCAAGCGATGACACTAGCAATCCCTAGAGCAAACGACACAATCTCTCTAGGGGAACACAGACAGTAGCTGATATACTCTGTTGCCCCTCTAGCGTACCTCGCCGCCATTGCACTCTCTTCGCTATTTTGATACTTAGCTCCTTTTTTTCTTTGATATTTTCCTTCTCTTCGACGTTACAGGTACATGAAACTGTATTTAATGGTTTTTCAATGGATGGCAAGAAAGCAAGAACGAAAGATGCCCTGAACTCTAACGGCCGGTGCTAATATTTGCTGTAAAATATATAGAAAAAGAGCCCGAGACTGCTTACAGGTTCTAATCTCTGTGTTGTGCCATGTGAACATCTTCTTGTTCCCCATTATAAATATGTATAATGATAATAACACGTTCTTTCTGTAGTTAATTGATTACGTATTATTAGTACGTCGACTGATCAACGAACGTGAACATATCCAATATCCATCCTGTACCACTCATTACAGATACAAATACAATCCCCTTCTCCCTCCAAATAAAATATTGATAAGGTCCATTAATCTATCATTTTTGATGAAGTACACTACATATTATAAATGTTGAGAGAACGCAAAAAGAAATTTAATAAACCTACACGTGAATTCGCACATTCCTTGTTTCTCAGCTGGATCCTCCAGCCTGGAGGATCTGCATGCGGTTGCTGTTGCTCTCTTGCAATGTGGTGGCGAATGACCTTTGAACAACAATTATATATATAAAAGGTGTATCAGATGTGATCTAATATTTATATCAAAAAATCATCCAGAAGAAAAAATATATCTTGCTTCTTTAAAGTGGACCTAAGTCAAATGTTGTTTATCCTCCCAGTCCTAAATGGTCTCTTAGCAATTAGCATCTAGATAAATATAAGTTATCGTGGTCACTTGACATCTTGTTGGTGGTTAAAACTCCTTTACCCTTCCCTAATTAATAAGCAAATCCTCTTTTCAGAACACCGATAATTTATGATAAAAGTTCAGCATTTGTTTTAGTTGGGAAAATATCAATAGTTCAAACTGTGATTTTTTAAGCATGAGATTTTATAACTTCAATATGGTTTCTTTCTTCGATAGTGAATTATTCCTAAGATTTAAACAGTAATTAAACATTGATTATTTATGTAAATTAAAAAATAAATTCATTATTAATTTAAAGAAATGATTATTAAGCCTTAACTATATGATTATATATAATATCTATATGATTTAAAAAGGACTTATTCAGCCTTAATCATATATTTAAGAAAATGTTTATAGATTTTAAAAAGGGTTTATTAAACCTAAACATATGAAAATAATTCTAAAGGCAAGAAGAAACATAACATAAAATAAAGTCATAATATAAGGATTTATTATTTTTATATATACTATAAAATATATTGTATTTAAAGAGGACATTCAAAAAGAGAAGAATATACTATACTATATAATACACATAAATAAATATTAAAAGTGATGATAACAAGAAAAACATAAAGTAAAAAGAATCATGTAATATGTACCTGTTACAATTGAAAATAAATTAACAATTGGAAAAGGAACTAGAAGAGTGTTGACAGATGCTGCTCAGTCTTACGTTCTACAAAGTTATGCAGAAATGGAGCCTTACTTTGAGTAAAAGACTTGTCTTAACTATTCATTTGTTTTGGTTGTTCATTATTGTGTTGACACTTGAATTCGTATATGTGGTAGAATATATGAGCATGAACTACGGCAAACGGAACCAACACTAAACGAGGAGACTATAAAACCTTAAGATGGAAAGGGATTTTCCACTCACTACAAGAAAAAGGCTAGCTTGCTACCGACACAATTGGTAGCGATAATAGTGAAATTGGTAGCTAAATAGATTGGGCTACCACTTTTGTTTATTTGCTACCAGAGTTTGGCGGTGGGTAAACCCCTGGTGGCGAAATTGATTTTCGCTACCATTTTCTGTTTCGTTGCAATTTTGTTGTCACATCGCCACTGTTTTTTCTTCTTCTAGCAATTTTGCAACTGCTATTTCTTCTGGTAGCCATTTTACTACCAATTATGTGCGGTAGCTTTACTTAGTTTGCTATTGCCACCGCTTTTTTTTATAATAGCAATTTTGCTATTACTCTTTCTTCTGGTAGCAATATTACTACCAATTATGTGCCATAGCTTTACTTAGTTTGCTACAAAAAAATAGATACCAACTATAGTGGTTGGATGTGTGGTTCTCTCGACGTATAGGTAAAACAGACCCATACCAATGGCATATAATTAATTCGTTTTAGTGCGCTAAATATGCACACATGAGGAACGATCCTGCGACGTGTGGGTTGTATAGATATTACCTTAACCATTGGGCCATGATAGTTATTCACAACATATATACATACTACTTGTATATATTGAATGTTTGATACTCTAAATATAAATCAAAAAATTTGCCGAGTTAAGAACGAACATTGGATATGTGAAAATTAATAAAATACATATAGGCCTGACTAAGTCACAATGATATTTTAATTTACATAATATTACAACATTAATTTTGATGACCAAAATAATAATAATAAAAGTGTATGTTGGCTTAAAATTGTAAAAAAATTAAAAACTAAACATATATATATATCATTTACAAAATCTTTAAACATTGATAAATTATATATATATATATATAGTTTGTATTTATTTTGCAAATTTTAACCAACACGACAACTAACTTAAATTATTATTATTTATTATATTTTTATATTTTACTAATTTATGTTATTTTTGCAACCTAAAAGAATTATATAGTAAAATGTATAAAAATTGCACAAATTTCAAAATTTATATACATATATATCATTTACTAATTTAAATTATTTTGACAACTAATTTATATTAATTTTGTAAATTCTAACCAACATAAGTACTAGTTTAAATTATTATTGCATGTACTTCATTTTATAATTTATTTATGCGTGTGATACTTTGAAAATTAAAAATATTATAAGTATAAAAAATATATAATGTTACATATATCTTATATGATAAATAGATTCTTGTAGTGGTATGTAGTTTTAATTAATTTTCATGAATTAGAACAATTTTGTTTACTTAAAGTTCTTTTTAAAATTTTGATAGCTAAAAGGTAAGAAGAAAAATATACTAAAGGTACTAGGTGGACCCAATGTACAGCGTAGTGTGTCAACTGACACACATGCAATTCATAATAAAGCTAAAATTTATTAATATGCTATAACTAATTATGTTTAGTTAGGTGGTTTGACACTCATGTGTTGATAAATATGAGTTAAGTTCAAATACGGTTAATGCAATTTGTTTATTTCATTACAAATATCATCTAATATATGTAAAATAAATTGAGTTCAAGGCTAAAGAATGACCTTAATAATAGTTGTATTTCACTTTGTAAATCACTCTTCATCTGTGTATTTTATATTTTGCTTTTAATTTTTTTTAGTTTTGTTTTAGTCCTTATATATATATATTTTATAAGTGAGGTAGGTTTTGAACCCAAGACCTTTGGTTTAAGGATACCAGTCCTCTACTGACCAAGCCACGATTGTACCTTTCTTTACTCACCTAATATTGTTTATTTTCTCTAATCTTGATTTATTATGCACTCACACCTTTCCACCTTTTTATCTTTAAGAACAATAAATACCCTAAAGCTAATTACATAATTTGTTGGTTAGCATTATTTGCTACTTGTCAACCTAAATTTATTTTTCTAGTTTGTTCATGAATGATGCTTTACTAACTTTGATTAAGAATAAGATGTTTTTTTACTGTTTTTAAGAATATAATTAAAATTTATTTTACTGTAGACCTTATACTACTAGTATTTATTGTCAGTATGATCAAAACTTCAATATAACATTATATAAAAACTTATTGTTAACTTCAAAACTCTGATTTTGTAAGTTTGACACACCTAATTTTAAATTCTGGGTCCGCCACTATATCGAAAAAAAACTATAAAAATAAAATATTTATGTAAAAAGATAATATATCCACTATGACAGCAGCAATATATGTTAGTATTTTGAAATATATAGTATTCACACGTTTGAGTTATAAGAATAATAATTTTATTAACGCTTATAAATATTAGGTATCATTTCTTATTAGTTGGTAGCAATTTTGAAACTTAAGATAGTAGCAGTTTAGCTACTTGTTAAAAGTATTTACTATCATAGCCAAAATAGTAGCATAATAGCAACCATAATCAAGTGTTAGTAGCAATTTCTTAATTTCGCTTATCTACATGGTCGTAGCAACTTTTATGTTAGTAGCTAGTTAGCTATTGATTAGAATCTTTTTGCTACCGTTGCTCAAATAGTAGCGTAATAGCTACCATGATTTAATTAGCATCAACCAAGTAGTAGCAATTCGTTAATTTAGCTACCAATATTGGTAGCAAAATTACTTTTACTAAAAGTTCCAGAATGAAAGATAAAATAGCTACTATTGATGGTAGCAATCTTGTAAGGAGGTAGACATTTAGCTACCGGCTAAAAGTTTAGCTACCATTGTTGTTGTGGTAGCACAAAAGCAACCACTTTGTTAATAACATCAAAAATCAGTAGCAATTTTCTGATTTAGATACCAATATATGTATAGTAGCAATTTATCGGTAGCTGAAACATCTTTTTCTTGTAGTGACTATGGTTATGTTAATATGTGAGTGTCTATGTACATTATTAACTACATACATAAATTATATACAATGATACTAGCTTTTTATATTACAGTCAAATGTTATTTCCATACCAAACAAATTTATTCGTAGTTTAGCACAAGGTTCACTGAGCATGGAAATCTCATACCTGGGCTTCTATGTAAATGGGTACAAATTTCACACGGAATCTTATTCACAAGATCGTACAATATAAACTGTGATGTTTGCAATTTTGGGACAAACTATGGTGATTCAGGGTATGAATTATGGGATGCTGAAGAAGATTATTGAATTAGAGTCTTCTGCATTGTCGGTCATGAAAATTGTAATGTTTAATTGTCATTGGTTTGATCCGAAAACGAGAGGAGTACAAATACATCCTCGAAATAAGTTGGTTGAAATTAATCATACAAGAAAGTTTGACAAATACGAGCCATTTGTGCTAGCTGATTAAGTTGTTCAGGTGTATTATTGCTCATGCCCGTTGAAAAGAGATATAAGAAAGATTAGTGTGTTGTGTCAAAGGTGAAGGCGAGACGTGGTTTGGACATGCCAAATTCGTCAACAACTGAGGAAGAGTGTAACGATCCCAAAACGGGCTAGTTTTGAGATCGTTACACGCAGAGTATATACTACTTAATAACGCAAGGCTCTAAAGATTCGAACAATCGAAGAAACATAAAATCAAGATAAAGGTCCGAAGGCTACAAAGGTCAAAACGTCTAGCGTAATACATGACGGTAAACGAAAAACATAAGCTAAACTTTAAAAGCATAAAGAGACCCTTCACTCGGTCAAAATGTAATGTATATATACAAAAGGGGTGAGCAACCACACGCTCAATATGTAGCAGACTTCATCAGTGAAGTATGCTCAAAACATTAAAATAGGATACAAATGAAATCAGAAGGATACAAAACGTAACTTCACAATCAGAGTAATCATATGGGCTAACAAGCCCCAAACCAGAACGGAAACTCATATAAAAACACATAGGTCAGACGTTTAGAAACACAACTTAAGTGGGACCCTAACAACTAGCTAACACATAAGAAGGGTACACTAAGCGCTTACGCTTCACTGACCTATCGCGTGGTAAAGAAAATAAAAGGCCTACGAATCCGTAGACCCCGCATCAGAAGCCGTAGAGACAGCTATGGACCCGTCGATCACTAAACATCCTAGGAAAACCCAAGGAACAGATGCAGAAGGAATTCCTACGCAGCATGCTACGGGACAGGCCGACCCGACTATCCAAGACTTAGAAGCTAAGTAACCAGGTCCCTAAAACAAATGCTTATAAATACTGAACGAAAGCATATAAAAATGCATAACATATGAATAAATAGATTGTACACAATTAGGGGAACATGACCCCACAAACGAAAGTCAAAACAAAGCTCAAACAACAAGTTATGCAAAATCAGAGGCCTGCCCGAACTTGCATGTTCGGATGTAGGCTGGGAGTTCAGAAGTTCAAATCCGTCATGTTCGAACTTGTGTCCAACCTTGCAAGTTCGGACACACATTGAGAGTCAGAAAGTAGAGAAATCACAGTGTCTGAACATACGTCTGGACATTAATGTTCGAACATATGTCGAGAGTTTAAAAAAATGAAGAAAACTCATGTCCAAACATGTGTCCGGACTTACAAGTTCGGATGTATGTCGAACTGTAAATCCAGGGCATCGTCCTCTAATCCCGTCCGAACATTTATGTTCGGACATATTTGAAAACTGTAGAAATCGATCGCTCCAGAGCCCTGTCCGAACATACATGTTCGTACGTGACGAATAGAGGTGAGAAATCAAACCCAGATACAACACAGAATTTGGTAAACTTCCACACCACACACACCAAATCAGAAGTAAACAATACCATGGTGTTTAAGGCACATTTAAATAGACCAAAACAAGGGAAACAACAGTAGCAAGACACACTGAAATTCAATACATAAACCAATCATTCTCAAACCCCCATGGGTGTGCATAAATCACCAAATTCATCCCCTGCTTACATTAATCAGAAGCGTAGCCACAACAATCTGAAATTGAAGAGCAGTCCGCAGAGTCACAGGTAAACCGTAGACACTACAACCACTGAATGCAATGTCAAACCCAAAACACAGAACAGAAAATTGAGCCCTAACTCCAAAGGCAACCGAACACAAACTGAAATCAAATTCCAAACCTGAAAACGACGAAGAGAGACACACACACACGGCAGCGGAGCACCTAATCGACAAACAACGTAGCAAACCAGTAACACAATGCAGGGAGGGAGACTTAAAGAAGAGAAGAAAGACAAGACACTCAGACAACAAGAAGGAGTATTGTCGAGGAAAAGAACGAACAAAAAATAAGAATAGGGAATCCTTTCCTTCTTAAAATCCTTACCAAAAATAATAAGAGGCAAAAGACCTCCTTAACCCCTTCTTCTTCCAAAATAACCAAGGTGTCCTGAACGTCATAAAACAATATAACATAAGAGACCAAAATGTAATCCGATTTAAGTAAAAATCTGGGTTATAACAAAGAGAATCAGCCACTGCAAGATGAAACCACAAATCATGTGGTGTTCTCACCGTTGGTCGATGACGATGAAACATTCATTTTGGTGGACATACTAGATGATAACGTCAATGAAGAAATTGACACTAAACAAGTATTGTGGTGTATGAGAATATATATATAATTATTGTGTTGGGAAATTTATAAGTTGGCGTAAAATAGTAATTTAATTTAATTACATATTATAAATATATCTATTTGTTTTGGTAATTCACATTCATGACAGATGGTCGAGGCTTCTTCAAAACAGGGTGGTTTTTCGCTAGAAAACCTGGTAGGAGCCGCTCTTCTACAGTGAGAGATTATTAGCAAGTTGTAGATGATGCAGGAACCAACGAGGGGTCTCGGTTGGGTGTTGCAGGACTTAGTCGTTCTTTCACAATTTCTAAACAAGCACCGTAGGGACCCCCTACTTTGAGTCTCATCCTCACGCTCATCTGGGATCCACTTTAGTTCCTGCTTCTCAGCTGACTGTTGAGCACTATTCTTCACCTAGTCCACCTGTTCAGCACTCTACGCCTTCACCTGTTCATCAATCTACACCTTCACTTGCACATCATCACTATAAATCTCTACTCACTGATAGCTCACTTGTGGACACACTGCATAGCTCAGACGTGTCGCAAGCTGGCGGTGTTGATCGTCACACCTTCATCACCATCGACGACAAGTAAGTACATGTTATAATTGTACAACTTCATATTAGTTGTTTATCAGGCATATGTTAATTATGTTACATTTATATTCGAAACTATAGGAGTTTGAGGCCTATAAATGTAGTTGCTTGTAACACTCCGGTTTCGGACAATATATAATCATAATTTATTAGCAATATAATTAATGGTTCACTATGGAAAAATAAATTAATAAAATAAAACCTAACGAAGGTGCTATCACCACACTCAGGCTATGAGTGCTAAGGCTTATACAATTATAGCTGGCAATAGAACTTACCGTCAACAAGAGTAATAAAAATCCCAAACGTATGCTAAAACATTAATATCTCCACAAATGTTCATGAATCAAATATTTAAAATACTAATCGTTACGCACCCCTCATCCCAGCAACTTTAATCATTCATACATGCGGTCAGAAAACATAACTACACATAAGAAAAGACTTTATAAATCAAAGAAACTCTGGTAAACCTTGCAACACCTTGTCAAATACATTTTAAAACTCATTGAGTATAATAAGAACAGAATTAAACAAATATTAGCATCCGGACAATCTCACCCATCAATGAAAGTTCCACAGTTCACAATTTTCATCCTTGGTACCACAACAGAGTTGGGACCGATCGAGTTCACCCTCATTTTATACTGTAGCAACTAACTCAAAAGGTTTTAGGGTTTGTGGTAGTCTCTAAACCCGCCACTGCAAACCCTACAAATGTCTTTAACGTTTTTTAGCTTTACTAGGGTGAGTTTTGCGGGGTAGGGTAATCTATTTGGAAGCCGTTTTATACTTTACATTGTAGCAACTAACTTGACAGGTTTTAAGGTTTGTGGGCCCTAAACCCGCCACTATAAACCCTAAAAATACCTTCGACGTTTTTTAGCTTTCCCATGGTGGGTTTTAGGGTGTGGGGTTAGGGTAATCTATTTGGAAGCCATTTTATACTTTAATGTGATGACGTACATATTTTAATTTGAAAATGTACATGTTTTAATGTGAGAATGTACATGTTTTAATGTAACGATATACATGTTCAAATGTGAGAATGTACATGTTCAATTATCATAATGTCTATGTTTTAATGAACATCTATACATGTTTGTATGACCATCTGTACAAGTTTTCTCCCTTATATGTACAGGTTTTAATCTAAGGATGTACATATTTAATGATTCGTACAGGTTTATGTGACCATCTGTATGTTTTTAATGCGAGGATGTACATGTTTTAATGAATATTTGTACAGGTTTGTATGACCATCTGTACAAGTTTTCTTTTATGTTATGTGCACTATCACCCTTAACAGCGTTAGTTTTACTTCTTTTTTTAAAAAAATCTTTTTACTTGTAGGTCAACATATAGCTCCGACGTACAAAGTCAGATGTAGCCAGGATGACTACAGTAGGTTGTAGCTCAAACACGATCTTTTAAAATGACCTAAATGGGGATCGTAACAAAATCATAAGAAACAATCAACCATGTTAAAACAAATCTGAGTGAATTCAAAATAACATGCTAAAGGTTTTTGAATGTAACTAACTATGATGGATAACGAAGATATAAATATTAACCTAAGCTAAGATTTTGGCTTCACCTATGTTCATGCCCCTTAAGGAGGTTCTAACGTTTTACATGTGGTTCTTATACCCAAAATTTCAACCCTCGGGAAAGACCCTAATGCACAAAAGCATATGCATGGGCAGGGGTGTGCAAACGGGGCGGTTAGAACGGATATCCGTAATAACCGGTTTTTTTTCGGGCTCGATCACTGTAGTTTTTAACCATTTTATAAAAATTCGGTTAGTTCGGTTAAAACGGATATTCGTATTAATGTTCGGTTCGGTTAACGGGTATTAAACTTCAAAGTTCGGTTCTCCGTAATAACCTAAGTTTTTTTACGGTTATTATGGTTATTACGGTTATTTCGATTATTTCGGTTATTTTGGTTATGTTTGAAAGTTCGGTCAAGCAAGTTCGGTTAACGAGGCGGTTAACGGTTACTAATATGGTATGTAAAATGGTTATCGGTTAAAACGGATATTACTATAAATTTCGGTTAATTTGGTTATAACCGAAATACCGAACACCGTTTTTTTTCCGAACTTCGGTTAACGGATATCCGTTCTAACCGTTTGCACACCCCTAGGCATGGGTAAAATGGTAAAAGTACATAGAGTTGGGATTTTCCAAGGAGATTCCCAGGACTTTCAATTTTCATAAGGCTTGTTCAAAACACTCTCAAATATCAATCATTATGAGAGGCATTTCACAATTTTTAGATAATTTTAATTCAAGAAATATAGCTTTAAATTCATATTATAGGCTATTTTTCCTTAATAATAAATACATAGAATTGCCCAAAAATAGAAAGAAATGTCTTCACACATTAAAATAAAATTGTCATTAACATGGCTACACATAGTCTAAAAGCTGATAAATTTTATTTAGAGCCTAAACCAAAATTTTTAATGAGAAATTCGAACATTCTTCAATTTTTCTCTCTCATCAGGAAAATACCCAAATCAAGTCCAAATGTCATGAAATTTTAACACGCGATAGAGGATGATATTTAGAGAATAACTCAATTGGAATTTCAAAATTTTGAATTTTAAATAATTAGTTATGAATTATAAAAGGTGTCAGATTGTAACATTTTTATCAAATCGGTTATTTATCAAAGTAACTTGATTAATCCTTTACCTATGGTTAAAGTTTTAATGATTTAATTCAACTTGTAGGCCACATAAAATATTCAGATTCTCTTAAAACTTATAAAGATTCTTGATAAAAAGTATTATTTTATCAATTGGCCATGATTTTTTTAACAAAACTGGACTTTTCTAAATGACCTAAGACACACCATAACCTTCTCATGGTCAGAAACCCACTCTCCCAACCTGCCTCCAACGTATTCCAACCCTACCAATCCAAAACCCTACCGAAATTGACTTGAAATCACCAAAAACTCCAACTTTCCTTTTCTAACAAAGTTACAAGTCTTCAAACACCACAAATCCAGAATGATGAACAACACAAGGAAGAAGGATTTATAAGCTAGAAATCATTGCCCAACCGGAGGACAACCGACAAAGCAATCAAAGATTCCTGCAAGAAAGCAATCATTTGGTGGAGCCTTCAAAATAGGTTAGAGACCACCAAACCCTAAACCTACAAACTCCACTCACTCTCTACACAAATCCCAAACAAAAACTTAACTTTGATTTGTGTATTTTTAAGTTCTATTAATGTTTTATGTGTCTACTTGTTTACCAAGTTTCATGTTATTTTTGAATCCAAATTGAAAACTTTTAATCACCAATAGCTTTAGAATCTTTCAGGCTACATACCCATAAAAGTTGAGCCAAAAACAATGTTGGAACCTTGTCAAAGCCACCGTCCGGGACCACAGACGACTTGTTCAGGACCATGGACGCCCTGTCTGGGAACCTGGCCCACGGATGGTAACAAAACATCAATATTCGAATTTATCTTTAAGTTTCAATTAGGGTCCAGGCCCACAGCCACCTCAAAATGTACATCTTTTATAATTTCACACTCTTGGTTTAATTGGATAGATTAGGGTCCGTGGTCATGGGCGACAAATAAATTTTACCTAATTCGGCACCATAAACCCTAACTTAAGTAGATATTATTTTCACTTTTAAATCCTGTCAAAAAATGTCAAAAACGCAAAAATACAAAAGCTTGCACACTTTAGGTTAGTTAAACTTTATAATAAGCCTTTAATGACATAAATAGAGGAACAAAAGCTTCAAGGGCAGTGAAAGTAATTTGAACCTGGAAAAGCTATATTACCAAGCCCCCGAAACTGAACTCTACCTTTCATAGTTTACTTTAGGTTAAAACTTAGGTGGCGACTCAGTTATAGGTTCAAGTGGGTTAACCTTAGTTTTAATAATCATTGTTTATAACATAGTTGTTAGACTTAGGTTATAAGTGGATCTAGAACCTGATCGAATCCTAATAAACCCAATTAACATAGAATAAGGTTAAAAAACTCGGGGCTCACACATGCAAGGACACAGTAGAGAAACAAAGCTAAATCAGCCAATTGAATATAATGAAGAAGGTTGGGATGTGTGCAACAGGATCAGATGACCTCTATCAATGGGCGGAAAGGGGGCAATATAATTATATCCCACACCCAACTTTGAACATAGGAAAGAGTTTCAAGCTGCCAACAAATGCTATGAATTGTAAGATAAATCAAGCAAAGGGGTTGAAACTCAAATTAATTCATCATCCTAGATTATGCCTTAAGCCAAAGTGCAGTTCAAAGGGATAGATTGTGAGATCATAGCTAAACCCTAATCATTTCCCTCTAGAATGATAAATTAATAAAGGACCTCCCGCCGATGAGTGATTTATCTAAATAGTTAGAGCATTTGGGTAACTATCACCTCATCTATATTCTTATCTAAGCGCGAGGGACAAGTTATATGCTAGCCTCAAATCAATTTCAAATCCAGATCAATGGACATGGGACAACTTCAAAGACAAAGAAATTCAATTTCCAAACCAAATTTAAGGCGCCACAAGAGAAATCAACAAGATTGCTTGTGATAAGAAAGTTGACCATTAGGGTTTTTAAACACATGAAGCGGTACCAGGCCCAAAGCGTGACCGTATAGATAAAATGCAAAGCCCGAAGTCAATTATAAGCCAAGCAATCTAGCCCAAGTGCAATCAATCGTAGATATACCTCGGTCAAACTATTTTATGTGGAGCATAACAGGTCAAATAATCAATAAGCACATCAATATTGGATTAAATTCCAAATCATAAAGGAATGCGCGGGCCAAAACATATCAATTTCCACATCCACAGAAGGAGAGTATCAACAAGATTGCTTAACTTACATTACAAACCCACACATTTTACAGAGAATGGATCTGGCCTAGGAGCCTAAAAGCCACAAGCTCAGTCAATTCATAACGTCCACGGTCAACTCTTTGCCAAGCAAACCTATGGTACCTCAGCCCAAATACAAAATAAAAGAGGAAGGAGCAGATCAAGTCAAGCGAATAACACAAGGAACAAATATTTCTCAGTTATATAACCATGTGCAAGGGACAAATAGCGTTGGAGAAAATAGAACTTTCAAGCCAAATGACAACAATAATAGGGATAAGCATTACCAGAAACAATAAAACTTCCAAACCAAATGTTTGCGCAAGGAACAATTAAATATCAAAGGCAATTGAATTATGGTAACGATTGAAAGATAAAATTTCCAAACCCAATGAGGAAGCATCACGCCCAAACACATCAAGCATTGCCCAAGGTCAAACTCGAAATTAAACAAGCGCAACCATTAGGTAAGCGATAGCTGTACCCAATCGGACATGTGTACCTCAGTTAAAACATGAAGTCAGAGGTAATGAGCAAGTCACATGAGGCGAGCAATGCATATAGTGGCAAAATGAAATTGAATTTAGACGACAAGATTACGCCAACAGTCTGGGTCAGTCCATAACCAAAACTTCAGTGAATCACACATGGATCTCAAACTGGTGTGTAACAACAACAGCAAGAAGCAACACAATTTTACAAAAAAGCAGAAACACACATGAATCACAAGAAGATGGCCATAATCAAGGAATGTGCAAATCAGAATAATTTCTCCATCTAGATTCGACGAAACGCGAAATATCAAGAACTGTTAGGAAGCAGTGGCGGAGCTACCTTATAGGTTAGGGGGGCCCGGCCCCCCTAATTGTCCTGATGACATCATTTTTTTTATTATTAGCATTATATAATATAGTTTATTTTGTTATAAGTTAAGTCGAATTTATTAAAATTGTCTAAAAGTATCTATGATAATTATCATTTTTAATTAACATGAGTCCATTTTAAACTGTTTAGTGTTATAAATAGAAATAATAAATTACACTTAATACATTAGTTAATGTTATTAAGTGTCTTATATTTTATACATTATTATTTTTATAACCATAATTTGAACTGAAAAACTTACTTTTAAAGTATTAATTGTGTTGATCAAATTTTAGTTTAAAGTTAAGTCGATGAGTCTTGTAATTGTCACTATGTACTACCTTCTATTCTTAATAAATGATGTTTTGAAAGTTGTCACTTTTCAACATATAAGATGTTTTGGACTTTTTTATTACTCAATTTTCATATACCCTCTTACTTTTTCTCTCACTCACAACTTCTCTATTTCTTATGAAAAAGAAATGATAAATTAGTCCAAAAATTGTCTCCTTAATTTCCGTGTTTTATGAAAATTAGGATATAATATATTTTCGTAAGTTATATCTATATTTAAAATATAAATCTTTAAACCATATTGTATGTTTTTATTTTAAAATTTTATTATTTATTTTCAGAATATATTTAGTATTTACATTAAATATATAGCCAAAAAAATTTTTGGCCCCCCTAAGTTTAAAATCCTGGCTCCGCCCTTGACAACGAAATTCTTCACGTGGACCGGCAGAGAGTCACCGATGGTACAATCAGTAGAATAATTGCCAAGGTGAAATGGTGATGTTATTAAAAACTCTGGTTGATCCGTCCGTACAACACCAGTATCGCTCTCAAGAGAGGCGATTTCAGAGACGATTAGCGTCGTTCTCTTGTTTCTCTCCTGATTTTTCAGTGAGATTGGCTTCAGCCATTTCTATCCTCCAGCTTGGCAGTGAAGGTGTTGTCTCTCCAGGTCTAGTCCCGTGAGTTTGTTCCTTCCTCGTTTCGCTCTCGGCCTTCTTTAGTGCTGGAATTGGAGTTGTCGTGTCTGCTGTCTTCCAGAGTTTGAAGCTGAATCTAGGGTTGCGATTGGTTCCCCTGGGCAAAATCTCCTCTTGGTTATTAAGTCTGCCTCCACTGTCGACGCCTGGTTCGGTTGTTCAGGAATCTCTTCGCTCCTCTCTGCCAGATTCTGGTCGTGATTCTGTTGGATTTGGGTACTGAGTTTGGGTGCGTCTGTCGTCGGGGCTGTTTTTGTGAGCTATTGGTTGCGATATGGGTGGAATAGTGTCTGCTTCTGCTTCTTCCTGAGATCTGTTGGGTCTGTTATTCCTAGCTTTTGGGGCTCGTGTGGTTCAGAGGCGGAGGGTCGGTTTGGTTCAGGCTGTTCTCTATAGTTTTGCCTGAGGCTTTGTCGTTGCCTAAGTCCAAGTCGTCGTGAGGCTGCCTTCTTTGGCTTGTAGTGCGTTGCCTGGTTGTAATCCTTACTGTTGTTGGGGTTGTTTTCTTCTTCGGCTTGTAGTGCGGTTGCCTGGTTGTAATCCTACTGGGTCCTAATTGGTTTGGTCGTTGATTGCGGAGTCCATCCTGTGCCGAGAGGGTGCTTGCCTGAGCTTGTTTTCTTCTTCGGCTAAGGTTCAGTGTGGTTCTGTCTGTTCTCGGGTTTTGTTGCCTTGTTCAAAGCTTTGTGCTGTCGGTCCAGGGGAATGGGTATTTGGTAGTTCTCTTGGTCTGCTAGTTGGGATTGTGGTTGTTCTGTGCGATTGTGATCAGAGATTTGTGTTGGGTTGCCACAGGTTTTCGAGGCCTTCCCGGTGGTACGTTTGTAGATGAGCTGTTTATCTCTCAATTGCAGGGGGTTAGGTAAATCTAAGGCTGTCAATTGGGTTAAGAGTTTGATCCTTAAACTCAACCCGGATATCATCTTCCTTAGTGAGACTCATAAGTCTGATAGTGATATGGAGGTATTCTTTGGGAGGTTCCCCCTGTATACCGGGCTAGCGGTTTCAAGCAGAGGAAGTAGTGAAGGTCTCTGCCTTATATGGAAAAGTTCCCTAGGTTGTTCTATGATTTCTCAATCTAGGCATCATATGTCCGCCAGTATGTCTATGCCGGGTGAGCTCCATTTTATTTTCACCGGGTTTTATGGGTGGTCCAATTGGTCTCTCAAGCATCTGTCCTGGAAACTTCTCCGAATTCTTGGTAAGCAAGTTAGCTTGCCCTGGGTGATAGCCGGGGATTTCAATCAGATATTGCATGCCTCTAAGAAGATCGGGGGTAGAATCAGGCAAGAGGTCCACATTGCCCCGTTTAGAGAGGCCATTCTTGAATGTGATCTCCATGATATCGGTTTCTTTGGATAGAGTTCTACTTATACCAATTGCTAGGATGGAGACTCCCACTCCCACAGTAGATTGGATAAAGTGTTTTGCTCTTCGGCTGGGCTACAGGCCTTCCCCAATATTTCTGTGGAACATCTTCCCCGGGAAGCTTCGGATCACTGCCCTCTTTTTATCAGGTTCTTTGGTATTCATAAAGTTCCGACAAAAATTTTCAGATTTGAAAACGGTTGGTGTTTGGATCCCAAGTGTGCAGAGATAGTTACGAGGTCTGGAGTAACAACTACCTAACATTACTACTTCCCTGGATTTATGTGCTCGAAAGCTAAGTGAATGGAAGGGGTGGTCTATCTCCAAGATTAAATGGAAGATCATAAATAAGAAGAAAGAGTTAGGTAAGATCTCTATTAGTGATAGCTCTTTGGGAGAGCTATCAATAATAGAAAGAGGCTCCTGTTGGAAATTGAGTTACTCTCTTCCCGGGAGGAAATATGGTGGAAGCAACGATCTAGAGATAAGTGGATTATGGAAGGAGATAAGAACACGGGTTATTTCCATGCTAGGGCTTCCTCTATTAAAATATCAAAAGAGATCTTTGGTCTCATGCATTCCGGGAGCTCTATGCAGTATTCTTGGCAGAGGATAGAAGTCATTGCTAGAGAGTATTTTCAAAACCTCTTTTCTTCTTCTCAACCTCAGGTGGATAGGGACCTTTTGGGAGCGGTGGAGGGTCGGCTAAATGGTAGTTTTATTTATGAGCTGAGCAGACCTTATACCAGAGAGGAAATCATTACCGCTGTGAAACAATTAGGAGCTAACAAAGCTCCCGAGCCGGATGGTTTCAATGGTAAATTCTTTATCACCTTTTGGCATATAATTGGGAATCAAATTATTGATGCAGTCATGCCTATTCTGAGAGGCCAGCCCCTCTCTGAGTCCTTGAATGAGTATTTTATTACTCTTACCCCAAAGATGGCGGGGGCGACGGAGATTGATAAATTCAGACCGATTGCTCTCTGTAATTTTGCGTATAAGATTGATTCCAAGACCTTGGCAAATAGGGTTCAACATATTCTTCCTCATCTCATCTCTCATAATCAATCAGGGTTTGTGAAAGGAAGGCTTATTACCGACAATATCATTCTAGCAGGCGAGCTCTAACATTTTTTAGAGAAGAACCAAGCTGTTAAAAATGGTTTCTTTGCCCTCAAGTTGGACTTTAGCAAGGCCTATGACAGATTAGAGTGGAGCTTCCTCCAAGATGTTCTCACTTCCATGGGCTTCCCGTCTCTTTGGATTACTCCAGTTATGAATTGTGTTCGCTCAGTCAGATGTGCTATCCTCATCAACGGCAAGTCAGGTAACTCTTTCGACCAGTCTAGGGGCATTAGACAAGGAGACCCTCTTTCTCCCTTTCTATTCATATTGGCTCAGGAAGCCTTGTCTAGTCTCCTTAATAAGTCTGATATTAATGGATATTTCCATGGTATCATGCTCTCCCCCCTCTGCCCGTCTATATCTCACCTAGCCTTTGCTGATGACCTTCTCCTTTTTGGTAAAGCCGATTCCACTAATATCTCCCGCCTGAACCATATTCTCACAAAATTCCTTCGGCCTCCGCAAAATCAATCATCTCAAATCCGAATTGGTGTTTAGCAAAAGATTATCTCTCCCCATTAAAGACAACCTCTCCAGCCTTCTGAATGTGCAAGAGGTGTCTTGCTTCTCTAAATACCTGGGCCTTCCCCTCAAGATAGGTAGGAGAAAACATGATCTCTTTACCTATCTTATCGAATTCGTTCATAAAAGGGTTTCCAGTTGGACTAAACCTATGGCACAAGCAGCTAGATCCATCATGGTGTCTAGTGTTATCCAGTCTATTCCCAACTACACCATGTCCCTATTTGCTCTTCCCAAGGGTATTATTGCGAAACTCAATTCAGCCTTCTCCTCCTTCTGGTGGAGTGGGAAAGTCGACAAAAGAGCTCTCCATTGGACTAAATGGTCTAAGGTGTGTGACACTTCGGACCAAGGAGGCCTTGGTTTCAGAGAAGTGGAAAATTTCAATAAAGCTCTTTTGGTTAAACAACTTTGGAGATTACTTTCCTGTCCGGGGTCTTTAGTAGCTCAAGTTATGAAACAGCTCTATTACCCTGGCACCAATATTTGTGAGTGCTACCCTTCAAATAAAGGTAGCCCCATCTGGAAGTCTATCTCTTCGGTCTTAGACTTGCTCAGAGAAGGGTCTCGGCCTCTACCTTCTGTTGGGGATGTGTATTTGTCTTCTATTTCTCATGACTTGGATATTTCTAATCAGTGGACCTGGGCTTTTTCCAAAGATAATAAGTTCTCTGTCAAATCAACTTATCTCTTTCTGGTTAAAGAAATAGGGGTGGGAAGCTCCTCCAATCCTCCCCTCTCCATTGGTAGGATTGGGAAGAAGCTCTCAAGTTCCATTTGCTGCCCTAGAGTTAAACTTAATCTCTGGAAGTTCTTGGGAAATATTATCCCTTGTCAGGATAATCTGGCTAGACGGATTGGGGGTGATTCCAAGTGTTTCTTTTGTGAGGATAAGGATAACTTAGCGCATTGCTTCTTCTTTTGTTGTGCTGTTAAAGATATATGGAGGGGCTTGGTGGATGTGAATGATATTCCTAATAATGTGGATGGTATGTTGGACTGGTTTTTTCCGATGTCTGAGGTGTGGAATGTGAAGAAGCTATCTCTTATAGCTAATAAGCTTTGGGTTATATATGCTTAGAGGAATAAAGTCAAGCATAATCCAGAGCTCTCTTGGTGGAAAGAAGTCGAGGTAAATAACTCCTTTACTGAAGCTTATCTTTTGGTGATGAAGGTTCCCTCTGATATCTATTCTCCTACGATTTGGCATCCTCCTTCGTCGGTGAAATACCCCTAACCTTAAAAACTTAATTAAATGATCTAATAATGATCTAAGATGGTTAATAAACATCTAAATACCATTGGGGGAACAATCTAAAGATCTCAACAAGGCAAAACATGCCTTAAGATCGGTAAAGCCAAAAATGTGCTTTAAAGCACCATAAAGATTGTATGACCTCAAATAGGATCCAAAGTGGATTCCTAAGTATTATAGTGAATTAAGGAACACAACAAAACTGTTCCCAAAGAAAACTAAGCTCAGAAATACCCTGTGACACAAAATGTGCACTAAAACACCTTAAAGCACGTTTTTGTGTATGAGCTCTAAGATAATGACTTTTTGTCATTTTAAAGACTGGTGTATATCATTTATATCATTAATTTGACATGATAGACTATATTATAAATTCTAAATCAAAGTTTGAAAATAAAAATCAAAATATGACATTTATTTGTGAATAGTAACCCAAATAGTGCATTTTTAAGCAAAATTGACTAAGTATGGTCAATGGTCAACTAATGACCCTTCTAACCCTATGGCTGTCGGCAGGCATGGAGGAAGGAAGACAGCACATTCTACTTTAGTGCTAAATATCTTCCTAATTAGGTGAATCATCATTTACTATTCCTTTTTATAACATTTTATTCATTTAAACACATTACCTTGCCTTATCTTGCCTCTTGTCCCATTCCAGCCGAGCCATCAGCTCTTCCAAACCCTCTCAAGCTGTGTTCTTGAGTATGGAAGACAAATCAATCTCTTAAGCGCCTAAGGTAATGGTTTAAGGCATATTTTAGCTCTTTTTCTTCATCTCTTCATTACCTACACTTGGAGCTCATGATCTATCACTTTCCATGGCTTATTCTAAGCATTTTAAACCTTGAACAATCTTCAATCTCGGCTGAAGCAAGTCTAGGGACCAAGGTTTCCAAAATTTACATTATAAGGTAAAAACATACCTTAAGGATTTTTATTCTCCATCCGGTTTTCTTCTTCTGATTTCTATGAGTTTATTCACTCATAATCTTCATATTTACATGTTTGTTCAGTTGTTTAACCATTTGGAGCAAGGGTGGCCGAAATTCAAAGGAAATACCATTCTTTAAGGCATTTTGCCAAGGTAAAACCTATTACCATAGCAGCTTGCTGTTGCCTAACTATTTCCTATGTTTATATGGTGAATTTAAAACCATGTGGTGTGTTTAATTCAGGCCGAAACCCTTTGGAAACTTCCTTGCATTTTTAAGGTGATTTTTGCCTTAAATCTTACATTAATTGTTCTTTATGGTTAAGCTCATGCTTGGAGTATAACCATATCTTATTTTGGTGTATTAAACATGTCTAAATGATGTGATGATTTTTCCTCCAAGCTGCCGAGTTGTTACAAGGATAAACCAAGGTATAAACACCTTAAACTTATGATTTTTATGATTTCTTAGCATATATATAATATATATTATGTGCCGAGAGTGGAGTTAAATATATGGGTTATATTAACCTAAGTATGGAAAAAATGACTAAGATAAATTAAGCTAGTCATTTAAGTGATTTAATTAACATAATGGTCAAATTATGACATTATGTGGAAAAATAAATAAACTACAACAAGGCCATGAGTTTATTGTATAAATTGAGCTATTTATGTGTAATTTTATGTTATAAGCAAAGTTGTAATAAGGCCATGTCATTAGGCCATTTTATTTAAGTTTAAGAGCTTAATTAATTTATTTTATGCACTTACTATTAAGTAAGGGGTCAAAGCCATAATTAATCAAACATTAGGGGGCTATAGATGAATATAGCCAAAAATTGGGATTTAAAATGTATTTTAATAAAAATTATAAATTTTATAAAGTTTTTGGGGTGAAATTGCAAATATTGGAAAGTTTGGGATAATCTATGTAATTACCGAGGAAGTGGGGTCAAAATGATGTTTGGAAGTCAAACATTGACCAAGCAAAAGACTTTGACCAGATTTGATGATTTAATAATTTAATTATCAAATTATATTAAGTTATGTATTAAAATGTAAAAATTACATAACATGTGGGTATATATGATATTACCGAAAGTTTAGGGTATAAAATGGTATTTTATACACCTATGGGTCATTAGGAATTTTAAGGAATTTATTTGGTTAAATTTGGAGTTAATATGGATTATACAAGTATAATATATGATATTTTATATCATTGTTACATATAGGTAACATATAAGGTGGAAACCGTAAATATTGAAAATATAAGGTTAGGAATGATGTTTATAACCTTTTGGTATGGTTTGGTAATTTTTGGAGTTATATATTAGGTTTTATAAAGAAATATGTATAATATATAGTTTTAATGACATTAGAAAACTATGTATTATAAATTGGGGTTGGTTTGTAATTTATGGAAGTTTAGTGGTATATAGTGAAAGCCGAGGGTATAAGGGACTATTTGGTAATATATAACAATTTATAACTATAGGTTATAATTGTTTTAATGACATAAATGTCATAATATATGTTATAAAACTATAATATAACATTATATTAATTATGTGGTGGACTTTGTAAATATTTAAGAAAATAGGTACTGTTCGGAAATATGGGCATTTTTAAATAAAAATTTATAATATGGTTTTAATGTTATAAGAGTTATAACATTTATAATATAAGGAATATTCGTTAAAAGAAAATGAATATATTATAAAGACTTACCATATAATAAATAGTCCCATAATACATGTATATAAATAAATATATGATATGGAGTGGAAAAATATAATATGGTTTAATAACTATATATTATGATAATTAAAATGATATAAGATAAAGAGAAAAGATTTACAAACATTAGATATGGAAATTCTAAATGTTAGGAGTATTCATGGAATAATAAGGATTTATATAATTCAAAGTATTTTTACATATGAATTATACCACATTAAACTTGGAAAAACAAACCTTAGGAAAATAAATACTAAGGTGAAATGTATAGTATATGATTAAGATTATACATGCAATATAGTGATAAACTATATAATATACAAATGTGTATTAAATTACATGCGATAATAAACGTTTAAAGTTAAGTATATTAATATACTCGACGTAATCACGCATGAAATATGACGTTTTTCCAAATCCCGCGTTAAACCGAAAACCCGACAAACGTTAATAGTTAACAACGAGGAATAAACCGGGATGGATTAGTAACGGTACGGGGTGCCATAGTGTATTGTTAATATGAGATGCTGATGCATAGTGTGATGCATATTAATAGATTGTTAGAGGCGTCTCGAGGATCACCAGAGAAATTAGCAGATTCATACTCCACGGTCTTATAATCCCGGTGCACGGTATGTTATTTATGTGGCTTGATTGTCTCTGAGGATTTCCTCAATTCAGACATTGTGTGAAAATCTGTGTTAGGATTGAATGTCTGCTTGTGTGAATTAATATGCTTGAGTTGTGTATTAATGCCGCTTTATTATTATTACTGTTGCTCGATAACAGTACCGTTCGTATATATGAACATATTATAAAACGAACTAGCGGCAGTGATGCTATCTTATATGTGTATTATAAGGAACGTAAGTAAAAATGTTGTAGCATTAGGATAATAAGATATATATATATTATCCGAGACTTATATACGGAGCATTGGCCTCTTTAACGCCGCTCTCGTATCTAACACTGGATCCCGAGTCGACATACTCAGGATTGGACTAACGACCTTAGTCTGCTGTGTTAGGAAAAATAGTAAAACGATGCGATGGTATAGATAAGTTTATCAAGAGGATGTGGCTCTTGCTGTGAACTGTGATCAATTAACGATACTAGGATACCGTGTGGGTATCCGTAAGTATCAGGATAAATTTCCAACGAACTACAGATGGTTCGTAGGTCGGAGACTCTACCGCTGGAGTGGCTATTGCCGTGGGTGACCCGCCATAGGAGATGGGTAACTTAGAGACACGTCGTTCTAACGAGACGTTGTCATTAGGCATGACTGAACAATTACGAACGACTATATTAGCTCGTACATTAGGCGAACATTATTTGGGCTTGCATGCCAAAGACGAGAATTTATACTTGTTTATAATTCTCGTTGTTTCGCCTTGTTGTTCATTGGTTATGCTTTGTGATTATGTGTTGTTTATTGGTGGATTTGTTGAAACGAGTTGTTGTACTCATTGTGTATTGTGATTTGGATTAATTGAGTCGTTGTACTTATACCTAGGGGTGTCAAAATCGGGTTTCGGGTCGGGTTGAGCTCAACCCGAACCCGACCCGAAAATAGTTTTGGTCAACCCGAACCCGACCCGAACCCGGAGCGGGTTGTACTTCCTTAACCCGAACCCGGAGCGGGTTGACCCGAACCCGACCCGTTTTTTCAAAAATTTATTTTATTTTTTAAATTTTGAATTATTTAATAAAAAAATATAATACTATAATATTAATTAATTATTATGTACAATATATAATCATATGTTATCGATTAAATGTTTATTTTAGTTATAAATTAATCATTAATACTAATTAAATCATTAAATATAACATATTTTTTTTTTTAATTAAATTTTTTCGGGTTACGGGTTAGCGGGTTCGACCCGAACCCGAAGCGGGTTTCAATGACCCAACCCGAACCCGACCCGAAAATCATTTCGGGTAAAAAATCTCAACCCGAACCCGGCTTTTTACGGGTCGGTTTCGGGTCGGATTTCGGGTTCGGGTCAAGATTGACATCCCTACTTATACCTGTGATGTGAACTGGTTGAGTCGAGTCGCTGTACTCATGTGTGGATTATGGTGGATTGTTTGGTCGAGCGAGTCGCCGTACTCAATTATGAACTATCAAGTGTTTGTTGGAATGGAGTCTTTGTACTCATATAAGCGTTGTAACGCTTTCAGTGGTTTATTACGATGCGATGTTGAAGTCGGGGGCTTGTTTACTAATTGAGTTTACTGCAATATATATTGTTGCTTTACAGTTTTAATATTAAACTACTTGCATGAAAATGAATTGCATGCTCTCGACCAATTAACTGAGGGTCTGAGGGGGCATGACAGTCATGTAGTAACATACTCAGCAGGGGCTGATTCCATACCACAAACAACCATTTTTGCAGGTATGCAGCTTCCGGTGTCGACAAAGAGAGGGACACGCTGGGTAGTTTAGTTACAGTTGTTTAAATATGCACTGTTGCATTTTAATACGAACTTAGAAACGTGTATAGGATTGGGATACTTAGAATGCTCACTGTGAATGTATTTTATATTGGTTTGGGAAGGCTAGATCTATCTCTTGTTGTCACTGTGGGAAATTGTTTTGTATTTATGAATATATCAGTAAGCACGTTATTACTCGTATGGGCGAGTGAGAACGGTGACACCAGTAGTTCAGTTGTTTAGATTACCGTTGCGATTACAATGTTAAGTAAGACGATTAGGAGTCGATTAGAGTAGGGGTGTTACAGTCAGGCTATCATAGCATTTGTACGGGTACGCTTGCTAGTCGTTATGGTGACCAGATCATAACCGGTATCATCCGAGACGATCGAGGTTTGCCTATTCTAGTTTTCAATCGAAGAATTTCCAGCACTAGTAATGTGCAGTATGCTGATATTAAAGCAAAAAGAATTGTCATGGAGCTTGCTATCTCGGTGGGTAGCCATAGCATTTGTTTTGAATCAGTTGATAAATATTTTGAGAATGTCCTTAATTTGGGAGATATCAGAAGACCCAATGCCAGTTGGAGGATATCTTGATGGTGAGAGAATTACTCTCTAATTTTGTTAGTATTATTAGGAGTGATTCTCTTTCATACGACAAATATCTGACTAAGATTATTTGTAATTTGGGGAACCCCTCTGTTGAGAGTAACCGGGTGTGGTTGGGGGAGCATGTTCCCCCTAATATTAGTTTGGCTTGTAAGCTAGATATGGAACTACCATGACATGAGGATTCCTCCCTTATGCATGGTTATTTTTAATATATGATCACAATGTTCTTAAAAAAAAGTAGAATAATTGCCAAACACGCAAGACTGTTCCTAGTGGCGACAAGTTACTCAATATTATATGTGAGCTGAGAATTCAATAGTAGGTAGAAGCCAAAAAAATCTTTCCGATCAAATAAGTATATAACAATGAATAGACTGGATTCTTGTTCGCCTTAAATTTTTAATCTTCCAAAGATACAGTGATCTTCACGATTCAGATCAAAATAGCACCAAAAAAAAATGTCAAAGGTCATATCAGAATCCAACGCATAAAAAAAAAATTGAATTTGCAGGAGTGAATATTCAAGCTAACTCGAAATGGGCATTGGTGTTTCAATTATTAATAAAATGTCAAATGAAGCGGCAACAAAATTCCCAGATATCGACACCACAAAGGGATCAGAAAATAGTCCTAAATGAGCTCATCAACAGTGGCAACCCATAAAGAAATAATGAAACAAAATATGAGAGCAAGGGTGAACAGAGCATACCTTATCAAAAACCAGGTCTGAAACAAGTCATCATCAGAAACTTTTGAATCGGCTCCCACAAAGAAAGAAATACCTCGATTAAGTGCAGGTTTGCTGCGGTAATCCCCAACATGGACAAAAGATGCTAGGAATTCGTCAAGAATGTTGGTTGGGTCATCTAACGGGCAAAATCATTTGATGTGGCCTGAGAGAGATTTGGGTGTGAAGTTCTCCAGAACATTGTGGCTGACCGAATTCATAAAAAAAGGAGGTGCTAGTTGGTCATTGAATGAGATAGGGAGATCAGGAGGAGTCTCTAGTTGGAGTTTTTCGAAGAGGAAACTAGTGAGGAGGTGATGAATAATATTGTCGACCAGGGGAGAAAATGAGCGTATCGAATGGGTGTTTTTGGTTTCAGAGATAGAGAAGAACGAGAAAGAGATGAGTGGTGGTCTTGGATTCAGAAGCTTCAATGAGACTGAAGAGAATGAAAAGCAGAGCATGGATGTCTCTTGTCAAGTTGGGTGTGCAAAATTGCCGATTGAAGAGGATGAAGAGAGGCGGAGGGTGTATGTTCCTCGTTATCTTGTTTACTTTATGACATAATTTTCTAATTTAATATTTAATATATTAGATAAAATAATTTTTTAAAATAAAATTTTATAATTTATAGTTTACTGTAATGAATCATCTACAAATTTAAAATTTTAAAATTATTTTATCTTATATTAAAATTGAAGTCAAACAATGTCCAAATAGTAATAGAGCGTAAATTCAAGATTGAGGGAGTATGTTTCTTGTTTTAAGGATTCAAAAAAATGGGAGGGGTCAATTGAGGAGAGAATGAAAGAAAATTGGGAGGGTGAGAGGTGGCGGATGTTGTTGCCGCTGATTCTCCCGTTTTTCTAGGTTTAGGGCTTTGTTTATATAGGTAGGTTTCAATTTGAAGTTCAAAAATAACAATAAAAAAAGGGAAATTTCATGAAATGCCACAATATTTTTGGTTAATTCATGAAATGCCACTAAAAAAAAGAAAGTCACAAAATGTCACTATATTTTTGTAAAAGTTCATGAACTGCTACTATGTCACTGACCAGAAGCAAAAAAGACAAAAATACCACTACTAGGTAACAAAATACTTTTTAAGGTTCACAATATGCCACTAAATGTTAAAAAATCACAAAAAATATAAAAATAAAAAATATAAATAACTATAAAATAAATATGTAAATATTAACATTACAAAAAATATTAATTTTTTAAAAAATTCTAAGAAATATTCACTTTCTTTTAATGTTTTATGATATTTAAATATATTTTTTATTTTATTTTTCTATTTTATAATGTTTTATAATATTTTAAATATTTTTTATAGTTAATTTGATTTTTATAGTATTAAATTACATCGCCCACCCACCCATGACGTTTGGCGAAATTACACAGCCCACCCACGAGGTTTCAAAATTATTTTGCCCACCCATGTGGTTTCCACAATTTTATATCCATGAACTTTTCTAATATTTGATCAACTTAAAGATGGTTAAATGATATCCAAATTTGATGACTTTACACGACGATGCTACGGTGTATATATTTTTTTCAATGTCAAATCCAAAGTTTTTTAAGGTCATATATGACCCGTGGGACCCAATGAAACATGAGACACGTTCATCGGGTCCCACGGATCATATATGAGCTTAAAAAACGTTGGATTTCACATTTTACCAAAATATAACACTTTAATATCGTCCATGTAAAGTTTCATCAAATTTGGATATCATTTAACCATCTTTTAAGTTGATCAAATATAGAAAAGTTGATGGATGTAAAATTGTGGAAACCACATGGGTGGGCAAAGTAATTTTTAAAACCTCGTGGGTGGGTTGTGTAATTTCGCCAAACGTCATGGGTGGGCGATGTAATTTTCCCTTTATTTATTTATGAATTTTAGTGAATTTTTTAACACTTAGTGGCATCTAGTAGGGGTATTTTTGTCTTTTTTACTTTTGGCGAATGACATAGTGGCATTTCATGAATTTCGGAACCCAGCCCCACTAGTCCCGAAGTCTAGTGTCGGGATGAGTGAGTCGGTGTTGACAGCTCGTCGTTGGGTGATTAAAGTCCACTCCTAGTCCCTGTTTGGCTATGGTTGTGGCTGTCTTGAGGCACGGCCTTGCCCTAGCCGGATAGGCATGCATAAGGCTGGTCGGCATGTGCTCGACGCCGGTGATGTTAACCTTGTCAACTTGCATGCTTGTTTGCTTGTATTCTTGTGAATGCTTGTCTGTGTGCTTGTGTGATCAGTGAAATGTTTGTCTTGTGGTGTCTTGTCGTGAGAAAAAATTTCATTTTTAAGGTTGTGCATTACAATTTTGATATCAACAAAAATATAGTGACATTTTGTGACTTTCTTTTTTTGATGGCATTTCATGAATTAGCCAAAAATATAGTGGAAAGCACCCAACCGCCTGCATCAAGTTTCAAACCAGGGATGTGTGGCATCTTTTTCAACAACACTAACTAGTTAAGCAAACAATGGAACTCAATGTTAAATTGGGGGAAATAACAAAAAAAACTGCAACTTGATCTGAACAATTTTTCTAAAAGATGCTAACATAGAGTAAAACTGAAATATTTTCTTTGGAACATATACAAAATAATAAAATGAAGGTACAAGTGTATAAATAAAAGTTAATTAAAATAATAAAAATGCTAATAGTAAAAATGAAATAAAATATGATCAAAATAATAGTTAAGTAAATATAAAGTAGATACGAAATAACTAACTAAAAAAATGAGAGTAAAGTAGATAGATAAATAAATAAGTTATATAAAATAAAAATAAGATAGTAAATAAGTAAATAAATAGAAAGGGATGTCAAACTATGAATTTCTTATTGATCTTGTGAGAGGAAAACGAGAGCTTGATAGCTCGGGAGAACGATGTCGAGAAGAATGGGAAAGATAGATCGATGGGAGTGTACAGGACAAAACCCTAGTACACGATGCAGAGGGGGAAACTCAGATATGAGCGAAATTACATACATATCCCTAATACACACTAATGAACATAAAACACCCGTTACAGAATAACAGATATCGACATATACATCAGTAGCATATTATATGCACATACTCACATTCTAACACCCCCCTCAAAGAGTACCCTCTTGAACAGAGGAGTGCTCTTTGTATTTCAGATTCATTGCAGAAGGATTCTTCCTCCAGATGTTCATAGATCAGCCGCGCCCTTGTTGCTGCTGCAGACCCAGATGATGAAAGGAACCCTCGTAGTGCCTTCCTGTTAGTGGCTTAGTCATTACATCGGCCAACTGTTGAGTGCTTGGCACATATTGTACCTGTATCAAACCTTCCTGCAGCTTTTCACGAACAAAATGGCAATCCAATTCTATGTGTTTTGTTCTTTCATGTGAAACGGGGTTTTTTGCTATGTGAATTGCTGCTAGATTATCACATTTTAAGGGAATGGGTGTGATATCTTTATTCCTATTTCACTGATTAGTCTACTTAACCAGCTTAGTTCACTAGTTACCTTGCGCATTGCTCTATATTCTGCCTCAGCAGATGACAAAGAAACTGAAATCTGTTTCTTTGACTTCCAGCTAAGGGGAGACCCCCCCAGGAGAATATAGAAGCCTGAAATTGACTTCCTCGTGATTGGGCAAGAAGCCCAATCTGAGTCACAGTAAGCTATCAGATTGTAACTAGGTTGTGTATTAAAAAATAACCCGTAATTGGCAGTGCCTTTGATGTAAGATAATGTGTGATAAGCTGCTTTGAGGTGTTCTGTTGTGGGTTCTTGCAAAAATTGACTCAGATATTGGACAGAAAAGGCAATGTCTGGCCTTGAGTTTATAAGGAAATTCAGTTTGCCAACAAGGCATCTGTATTCCGTGGGATTTTTTAACTTTGAACCAGAATCCTTGTAGAGTTTCATGTTCATTTGTAAGGGTGAAGGAGAGCTTCGACTGTTTTCCATGTTGAATTCCTTGAGAGTTTGATTCACATATTTCTGTTGGGACAGTATCATACCATTTTCTGTTTCCAGAAACTCCATTCCAAGAAAAAATTTCAGTCTCCCTAAATCTTTAATTATGAATTCCTTGTTCAGTTTTCCTTTGAGAGTTTTGATTTCCTGTATGTCATTTCCCACGACAAGGATATCATCTACATAAACTCCTAAGAGTATGAACGTGTTGTTCCTTCTTCTGATAAACAGTGAGTAGTCGTTTTGAGACTGTTTGAAACCAAGTTTTATAAGGAAATTTGTTAGTTTTTCATACCATTGTCTTGAGGCTTGTTTAAGACCGTAGAGAGATTTGTTCAACTTGCAAACTTTGTTCTCTCCATGAACTTTCAAACCTTGAGGAATGTTCATATAAACCTCCTCATGGAGGTCGCCATGGAGAAAAGCATTGTTTACGTCAAGTTGGTCAAGAATCCATCCCCTTTTTATGGCAATTATGATGAGGGCACGGACTGTAGTAAGTTTGACAACGGGAGAAAAAGTTTCCTCGTAATCCAACCCATATTTTTGAGTGAATCCCCTAACAACCAACCTAGCTTTGAATCTTTCTAGAGTTCCATCTGCTTTAAGTTTTGTTTTATACACCCACTTGCAACTTATAGGATGCTTTCCCTTAGGCAATTCAACAATTGACCATGTATTATTTTCTTTTAAAGCTTGGAATTCTTCCATCATAGCCTTAGTCCATCTAGGGTCCTTGCTGGCTATTGCATAGTTAGGTGGTTCAGTTAGGTCCTTTAATTGTTGCAAGTAGTTATTGGTCCCTTTGAGGAAAACAGAGGAAAGAATGATTCTGTTTGGTGTGTAGTCAGTAAGGCTGTTAACAGAGTCTGTTTCATTTCTGTCAAAGGTTTTGTGATGGAGTCTGTGACTAAGAATGTTGGTAAAGGGATCCTCGCTATTTTTGGTGTTGAAGGTACAAACGAAATCATCATACTTGGTTGGAAATTTGTGAATCCTGGTGGATCTTCTAAGGTCTGAGACCTCATGCATCTCACCCTGAGATTCAACAGTGGGACCTTCATTTCCCTGTGGGGGATTGAAGTGTTGTGTTAGGAGGAGACAGAGAAGGAGAGTTTTCTTTTTCTGTGTTGGCTTCTGTTTGGGAGTGAGAAGGAGGGTTTTCTGTGTCTAATGAAGAAGAGGGATTTTGTGTATCGAAGGGAGGGGTGGCAGCATAATCATCTGCCTCAAAATAATGGTCTGGATAAGTAAGGAAAATGTCAGGTTGAGCTTGTTTTTCTGTTGGACTAGGTTTCCACTCATGGTGCCTGAGAGGGTTAATGTGCTCAAAGAACTTAACATCTCTAGAGGTTTTTACTTGACCAGATTCTAGGTGAAGGACTTTGTACCCCTTACTGTTTTTACAATTTGCTAGGTATACAGAAGTTGAGGCTCTTGGGTCTAATTTTTTCTGTTGGGGCATATGTTGGTGACATAGCACAAACATCCAAAACTTTTCATCTCACTATAATTGGGTTTGGTTCCATAAAGTCTCTCATATGGGGTGTGATTCCCTATGGGCTTTGAGGGAATTCTGTTGACTATGTAGACGACATGTTCTACACAGTGGCCCCAATACTTATCTTCTAAACCTGCTTGGAACAAGCAAGATCTAGCTATATTCATTATATGGCCTTGCTTTCTCTCAGCCACTCCATTTTGTTGTGGAGTGTGAGGGCAGGAAGTTTGATGTATTATGCCTTTTTCCTTGAAAAAATTTATTCCTTCTTGGGACTTCCCCAATTCCTTTGCATTGTCACTCCTTATTATCTTTATAAGTTTATTCATTTGTCTTTCTATGAGAGTGACAACATTTTTAATCTGTTGCATCGCTTCAGATTTTTGTTTGATAAGGGTAACCCATGTGGCTCTTGTATAATCATCAACTAGAGTCAAGAAGTATCTATGTCCTTCCTGTGTGGTGACCCTCATGGGGCCACACACATCTATATGAACCAATTCAAAAGCACATTTGGTTCTGATATCAGATTGAGGAAATTTAAGCCTTTTTGATTTAGATTTGTAACAAATAGGACAAGGAACATCATCAGATCCAATATGTTCTTTTATTTCAGGTATCTTACAAAGTTTGGCATGAGATGAGTGACCTAACCTATTATGCCACAATTCAGAGTCTTTTGGTTTGTTTTTCTTTAAAGACTATGTACAAGCATTAGAAAAACCAACAGAAGGACATTTCCTGTGAAACATGTAATCACATAAGGCACAACATTGAGAAAGTAGAGACCATAATGCTTTTCACCAATTTTCAGAGCAATATTCCTATCAAAATCCTGCAAAACACAGTAATCAGGCTGAAATGCAATCTGGATTCTTAATTTTTCTGTCACTTTTCCTATGGAGACAAGATTAAACATGAAATATGGTATATATATAACTTCCTCAAGACAGTTTATATTGTTACTCCTCAGGTCTCCTAGGCTACCAAAAGTTTTCCTGTTACCATCAGGGAGGATAATTTCTCTGTTCGAAACAATTTTTCTATGGTTACTCAACAAGGATTTATTCCCACAAACATGCTCTGTTGCGCCAGAGTCTAGCAACCATGAGTTGTTAAGTTTTTCAGCAATAAGATCACCACAGCCACTCAGACAGTAAAAAGAATTAACAAGGAAAGGTTTGTTACCTGAAAAATCACCAAAGTTTCCTTCGTTCTTGCTACTACTTGATTTTGTTGCAAGTAGTTGACCAACTGGTTGAGTTGATCTGAACTGAAACCGGAGACAGGCGATTCTTGACTCCCACCTTGGTTGCTGGCTTTTTCTATGCCTTCTTCCTCTACTGCAGAAGCCACCCTGGCTTGTTGTTTCCTTCATTAGTTGGGAAACCGATGAGCCACCAACATTCTTCCCTTGAGTGTCCCGGTTTAGAACAATTGGAACATTTAAGTTGAGTTTTCTTGTTGTTGTTGATCGCGGTGTTAAAACCAGACTTGTTACCCAATTTGTTCATCTGCGGTCTGGGGCTGGTGGTGTTCGATTTGTATTTGGTGAAACCGGGCTTGACTCCCTTGATTCCTAGGGCGACAGACTGCTCAGGTTCCTCCTTCCCTTCAGGAGTGCTTCTCTGTTCTTCTTCGTGAATCACTAAACCAAAAGCCTCCTCTAGGGTTGGTATCTCCTTCGCGGCCAGAATCTGCCCGCGTATGTAGATGAAATTCTTGTTGAGTCCCATCAAGAAACTTACCAATTCCTCTTCGTTTCTCTTTTTCTTCTGGGTATTTAGCGATTTACAGTTGGCACAGCAGCGGCAATCCTCCAGTGGTCTAACGAGGTCCATCTCAGCCCAGGTTTCTTTGACTCTCATGATATACTCCGTCACGGAGTCGTCTCCTTGTTTTAGAGATGCGATTCTGTTCTTGATAGATTGGACCGTCGCAAGGTTCTTCTGCTCGAAGCGATAGCACAGCCAATCCCAAATCTCTTTTGGGTCGTCTGTGTACATTACACTTTTGGCAATGTTGGGGGCAAGGGAGGAAGTGATCCACGACACGACCAGAGATCTGGCGCGCTCCCAAGAAGACCTTCTTGTAGCCTCTTCTTCATCTGGTAGTTTCACCTTCCCGTCGATGAAACCGAGCTTATTCTTGGCTCGAAGGGCTGTTCTCATTGTCCACTTCCATCCGTGGAAACCTTGGCCATTAAACTTTGGAGCGAGGTCGTGACCTGGTTGTTCGGAGCTGTGCACATAAACTGGATCGTTTGGATCGATCGCGGACATCGCCGGAGAAACAGGACTGTCCGACCCTTTCTTCTTCCCCGATGTTTCTTCCTTTTCTTCTGGGTTTGTCATCGTTTGCGGTGTTAAGGAACCCGCTCTGATACCATGTCAAACTATGAATTTCTTATTGATCTTGTGAGAGGAAAACGAGAGCTTGATAGCTCGGTAGAACGATGTCGAGAAGAATGGGAAAAATAGATCGATGGGAGTGTACAGGACAGAACCCTAGTACACGATGCAGAGGGGGAAACTCAGATATGAGCGAAATTACATACATATCCCTAATACACACTAATGAACATAAAACACCCGTTACAGAATAACAGATATCGACATATACATCAGTAGCATATAATATGCACATACTCACATTCTAACAAGGGATGGGTATAAAACCGGATTGTGTTAAAATTCATTTTTGAAGAATTGAATTTTTAAAAATTGATTTAAGATTTTTTCATAAAACGATGGTTTTATTTCGACACATTTTCATATGTTTTGAAAAAAAGAAAGGCGACAACGACAACCCCTCTTATTTTATTTTTTTTTTAAAATTTGCTCTATAGGGTGAGAATTTTTGGTGTATACACATAGGATCGTTGCTGATATCATCCACCAAAAGGAACCTACAGTTGCATCTACTAAGTCTCCAAAAGTAGCCTGATTCTTATAGGGGTTGCCACGGTAAATGAAAAGAAGGTTTTTTGGTTGCCAGGATGGCATAGCACTTGCACAACCAAGTTTTTGGTCGAGTTTAATGCTGATATGTCAAGTTTTTGGTTTTGTTTCTTCAAGTTTGACATAGTTGTACATATTTTTTTCCTTGTTTCTATAAGTTTGTTGCCTTTCGTAGGGCTATGCATGAAAAGAGTCAGGGTTCTTGTCACTTGGTAGGTTCGGATCAGGTATTTGACTTGGTGGAGAATTTAGGTTATGTATGAAAGCTTTTATAGAGATGTTTTAGAGCTAATGCTGCTCTTTCATAGTTTGACCAGTATAAATAATATCGTGCTTAATGGATACTCTTCCGGCAACGGTAGTTAGTTTATCGACAAAAAAACACTATGGGCTTTTACTACTGGCTAGGGTTTTGGTTAGGAGTATGATTGAATCAGTTCAAATGTATCCTTAGTGCTTGTTAACAGATGATAATTTGGTTTGTTTAAAAAAAGAAAAGAGGAACCAAGATTGTTTTTTTTTTTAGGAACCAAGATTAGTTCAACCTAAGCCGGTGGCCCGCTGCAGGACCGAATGGATTCCACATAAAAGAACCCATAACCGGGACCGATTATTCACAGTTCCGTCCTGTGTCATCGTCCAGTCCCCGTCCAACCAGGTCAAGCCGGTTTCCTTTCCTTATTTCCGCGATACAAATAAGTCATATCCCCAGCTTCCTGAAAAAAGACGACCGATATCCCTAGCACTAGCCGAGAAATGGCTGAACTACCAAATCAAGCTGGGAGTAGCCCAAGTGGCATGAATGCTGAAGAAACACCAAATTCGGTGGCGGCGACGGCCCTCGTCCCATCCTTGTTTCCCGTGCTCACCGTCTCTTCCTCGAGCGCTCAATCAACTTCGCTTTTTCAGAGTTTCAGCTTCACTCCCGACCTGGCCGCAGTGAATGATGTCGTCTCCTCTCGCTATGGTAACGCTAGCGTCGTATCGGAGGAGGACAGCGATGCTGACGAATCAGAAGAAGACGACAAGAAAAATGGACTGAACCACAAAGCTTCGACATCATACGAGTTTGTACAATCTTCTGAATCCGATGGAGGAGGAGATAGGAAGAGAACCGACAAGAAAAAGAAAAATAAGCGGAAGAGAAAGAAGACCGCAGCTGAGGATATTCATCCGATGCCGTTTACTCGTGGTCATGGAGCGTACACTGTTCGAGCTGGGGTTGATTCTGAGGCCAAACCGGCCAAGGATTATTACGTTGATCCTCGTGGCGATCCTGATAATCTGGCCTTTGGTTCATTATACAGGTTTATAATCTGATATGCATTTTTTTTCTGAACTTTTGATCTCGTTGCCGCAAATTGGCCCGAGAGTTCCACAGGCCGCTTCTTCAAAAGCATTCGGTGGGCGGCGTAACCTAGATTACAAATTACTTGCCTAGACATCTAGTCCTGAGATTCCGACTTATTTGTTACCCGCGCATTGTTCAAGTGCTTGTGCTCCCACCTCATGGAAATTTGTGAACATGCACTTCTATGAACCGGGGATGATAATTCTCTTCTGATTAATTTCAAGCATTCTAGTTATGACGTTTGTTGAAATTTAGATCGACAGATTTGATGTTGCGTGTGTTTACATGATTGCTGTCTGTGTGATGTAGAATGGAGGTTCCAAGGTATAAGCTTCACAACCCATCACTGCACTCCGAGGCTAATCTACGGGCATATTATCTCTCAGATGCTAGAGGTTTGCTTCTGAAAGAGGAGAATGATGTTAACGCCTTGGATAGCCATTTAAAGTCCAATGGTCGCTACTGGTCTGCTAAGTATTCAGCTTTAGAACGACATGCGAACTTCAAGCGAATAAGGATTGTGCGGCCTGAAAAGCAGTTTCATGATCCATCTGTTGAATTTATTCCACTACCAGCTCAAGATGTCAAATGTGATGACTTTCAGGAACCCACAATGCTTGAGGAGTCCTGGGAGGATGAGGTTTTAAGAAGAACGAAGGAGTTTAATAAAATGACAAGGGAGAATCCCCATAATACAGAGTTTTGGCTCGAATTTGCTGAATTCCAGGATAAAGTTGCGAGCCGGCAAACACGGAAAGGAGCTCGTCTGCAAACCCTTGAGAAGAAAATTAGTATACTGGAAAAAGCTGTTGAGCTGAACCCTGAAGATGAAGATCTGTTATTGTATCTTTTAAAAGCTTATCAAGGGAGGGATACAACTGATACTCTAATTGTTCAATGGGAGAAGATACTCATGCAACATCCTGAGAGTTCTAAGTTGTGGAAAGAGTTTATCCATGTTCTCCAGTCAGAATTCTCTAAATTCAAGGTTTCTGAGCTAAGAAAGATGTATGGGCATGCAATCCAAGCTCTTTCTGCTGCTGTGACTAACAAAAGGATTAGGCAGGTTCTTACTTTTTATGCATGTATTTCTCATTATTTTGTTTGATATCGCCCTTCTTATCACTTCTACTGTATAATGCTTAATGCTTCATCACCTTGTAGACCGCTTTTTCTTTTTCCATTTTGTTACATTTACCTCTTCAGATGTATGATGATATGTTTGAGAACTTTGGCCATATTGGTTCATGAAGTTGTGAAAAGCCTTACCTAACTCAATGGGTTCAAGCTGTGATAATATTTAAAGTGTTCTTCATTCTTTGTCCTGACCTGGGTAGGCTTGAAGCTTCTATATATGTTGTTTGCTTACTGTTGGAGTTGAAGGAAAATAAATAAGAGAGTGAAGAAAGAATATGATGCTTTATCCTCTATCAGGAGGCCCTCCCTCAGTCCGCTGTTTCCTTTGTTGCTTATTACTGGTGAGGGCTATGATGAGATTTAAGATTGCCTTTACTGCTAGAACTGGTGAACATGTCTACGTTTAGCACTGTCTAGTTGCTTTGATTTGGTATGCAGGATCTAGTGACAGTACCATAAGTTATCGGTACAGTTTTTTTTTGGTTGTAATGTCTGCAGAAATCTGGGATATGTAGTATTTCCAGTGTGCACCATATATTCATGTTTTGAAGTAGCAATATAAATTGAAGCAGTTGTTATCTTAGTGAAGCTTGCATGATTCTTTGTGTTGTCACCTACTTCACAGTTATTAACTTCCAAGTGCTTGCTCCTATTCAACATCTCCATCCGAGTTCTTTGGCTACTTTATTGCCTGTAGGAATTTTAAAAATATTTAGACTCAGTAACTGAAAGAAAGAAAAGAGATCACTCATATTTACTCAGATACGTGCTGTCTGTACTATTGATAGGTTACAAGGACAAGTGGATGATCGAAATCTGTAGTTGCTTACTTTGTTCATGATTCATTCCATGTAATTTTGTCGTCTTCTTGTGTTTCCACCCACCTTACACTATAGAACATGGAGTATCAAACTAATAATAATAGCGTATATATATGCAGGTTCATGGCAAAATGGATTTGCGGCCAGCTGAAAATTCAGTCATTGAGATTGAACTTGGAATTGTTGATATATTTGTCAGCCTATGCAGGTTTGAGTGGCATACTGGCTATCGGGAGCTGTCTACTGCCTTGTTTCAGGCTGAAATTGAATACAGTTTGTTTGCTCCTTCTCTACAGCTCTCTGAACAAAGTAAAAAAAGACTATTCGAGCATTTTTGGAATAGCACCGGTGCTAGAGTAGGAGAAGACGGTGCAGTTGGCTGGTCTACATGGATGGAGAAGGAGGAAGAGCAGAGACAGAAGGTTGCTAATGAAGCTTCATTGAAGGAAGAGGAAGAGGGTGGTTGGACAGGCTGGTTTATTCCTGAAGATAAGGAAAATGCTGCAGCTTCTGTAAATAACAGAGAAATTGATGTAGATATGCAGGATGGGGGAGAGGAGGGGAATAATGAGGATATAAACAATGCGGATGACTTCGCATTGCTTAAGAGGCTAGGTATTGATGTTGATGCTGAAGCTACTTGCGAGGTAAAAGATACAACAACATGGGCTAGATGGTCTAAAGTGGAGTCAGCAAGAGACTTTGATCAATGGATGCCTGTTCGTTCCCAATCAGGTACCATAATATTCTTATTCGGGTTTCTGTTTGATTTGCTTGGTTTATCTCCTAATGTTACTGTTGTTTAGTCTATCCAACAGCCACTATTGTTGTAATTATTACATGACTAGTGCTGTAATTATTAAGTGTCTAGTGGCTGTTCAGTTGTAGTTAATTATTAGTGACTGTTCAGCTGTAATTAATTGTAACTCTTCAGCTGATTATAGTTCCTAGGCAGAATCTTTAGAATTCTCCTCTCTCTTACATAGTTCTAGAACTCTCTCCTCTCTTAGACATTCTCTCTATAAATATAGGGCTGTATCACTTCTCAAATACAATTATCACATCAACGATTACTGCTGTAAACTTCATGGTATCAGAGCAGGTTTCAACCATAGCCACCACTTTCTTAAAACACTAAACATAGATAAAGGGTGTCTTCACCCAAATCTCTATTCCTAAGGGTGTCTCCGCCTAAACTCTATTCCTAGGGGTGTCTCCACCCTAAATCTTCTGCCTAAAAAGGTGTCTCTACCTTCTTCATCCACCCACTTTTTTTTTTTCTTCTTCATCACTATGGCTGAGGAGAACAAATTTGATTCAAATGCTGTTGCATGCTGCTGCTGCTGCTATTACAGCAGCTTTGAAACCAAACAAGACTGATCTTGCTCCTATTGATTCAGCCTATAAACTGAATGGCAAGAACTACTTGATTTGGTCTCAGCTTGTCCTTACTCGTCTAGAAGGGAAGGAACTAGAGAATCATCTCACTCGATCAAAACCAGCTGACACTAATGAAGGTGAATGGAAGAAAGTAGATGCCAACATACGGTCATGGTTATGGGATTCAATGGATCCAAGCATCAGCATCACATGTATGTTTCTGAAAACAGCAAAGGAAATCTGGGAATATATCCAGAGATCCTACTCAACAGCAAAGGATGCTGCCTTTATCTATGACCTCTGGCTTAGGTCAATGACCACCAAGCAAGAAGGACTATCAGTCTCGGAATATGCTACCAATCTTCAACGGTGGTGGTCGGAATTGGATCAATACCAAAGAATCAAGTGGGAGACCACAGGAGATGCACTTCTATATCAAAAGGCAACAAACCAGCAGCGTGTGTACTGTTTTTTGGCTGGTCTAAACCCAGAATATGACCAGGTTCGAGTTCAAATTCTTGGAAACAAGGATCTGCCTAATATAGAAGAGGTCATTGTTACTGTCAAATCAGAGGAAAGTCGCCGCTCAGTAATGCTGGAAAACAAGACAACTGAAAGCACTGCCTTTACTGCAAAAGGGGAACATAATGTTGGTAAAACAGGAAGGTGGTGCAGTCATTGTAAAAGGTCAAACCACAACAATGATCAGTGTTGGAAACTTTATCCCCATCTGCAGAAAGAACGCAAGAAACGAGGACAAGGGGATGGAAAAGCCTACACAACCACATCTACAGTTGCTGGTCCTTCGGATTCACACATCTCTCAAGAAGAACTGAAGCAACTTCGGGCTATGCTGAAATCCCTTCAATCTCCCTCCAGCACTGATCAATGCTCTCTCGCCCTACAAGGTAATACTTCACAATCTTTTTGTCTTAATGCTTCGGAACATGTTTAGACTGGATTCTTGATTCAGGAGCTACCTCCCACATGACCTCTACTTCCTCTTGCCTTGATGATTATTCATCTTGCCCTGAAAAACTACAAATTACTAGCAAATGGTACATCCACATCTGTTGCTGGCCAAGGAACTGCCAAAATCTCAAATGGATTGCACCTTAGTAATACCCTACATGTCCCCGGTCTTGCCATGAACCTTGCTTCAGTATATAAACTCACCAATGATCTCAACTGCTTTGCTGTTTTTTCTCCATCTTGGTGTGTTTTGCAGGATCTACACTCGGGGAAGACGATTGGAACTGCTAGGCAACGGAATGGATTGTACTACTTGGATTTACATCGTGTCTCACCTAATTCATGTAGAGCCCTTGTATCCGCTGCTGATAAAATGCTACAATTTGGCTTTATCATAAGCGTTTAGGCCATCCCTCTTTCTATGCTTTAAAAACTTTGTTTCCTAATTTGCTTGTTGGTATTGATGTCTCTGCCCTCAAATGTGAAGTGTGTGAACAATCCAAACACACTCGTGCTTCTTTACCTCTCAGTACGCAAAAAGCAGTCTTCCGTTTTCTCTTATTCACAGCGATGTTTGGGGTCCTTCTCCCATAGCTAATTCTCAGGTGCTCGATGGTTTCTTACCTTTATTGATGACTGCACTCGATTTACATGGTTGTTTCTACTAAAAAATAAGAGTGAAGTAAGTTCTATCATACCCATTTTCTGTAACATGATTCAAACTCAATTCTCCACCTCAATTCAAAGGTTTCGCACTGATAATGCTACTGACTATTTCAACCAAAAAGTCACAGCATTTTTTCAATCCAGAGGAATTTTCACGAGTCTTCTTGTGTCTATACTCCACAACAAAATGGAATTGCTGAAAGAAAGAACCGACATCTTCTTGAAATAGCTGTGCTCTTCTTTCCAATCAAACACACCTCAACGCTATTGGGGAGAAGCTACCTTAACCGCCTGTCACCTAATCAATAAGCTTCCCTCTCGTGTCCTTCAAAACAAATCTCCTCTTGAATGCTTAAGCCATTTCTTCCCTACTCACAAGATTTCCACAAACTTGGACCTACGCGTCTTTGGGTGTACCTCTTTTGTCCATATTCACACACCCAATAGAGGGAAGCTTGATCCACGGGCCGTTAAATGCATCTTTCTTGGATACTCTCCTACACAAAAAGGGTACAAGTGCTACAACCCTAACACAAGAAAAACCTATGTCACTGCAGATGTCACATTTCATGAGGAAACACCCTACTATCCCTCTACTGAACCTATTGACGTTCCTCCTCCAAGTACACATTCTAACCATGATAACCCTCCCATGACCTCCTTTGACATCTCCTTTACTCCTGTGACAAATCCAAACCAATCCGAATCACCACCAGCACCCTCCTTACCACCTTCACAACATGAATCATCATCTTCTCCTTCCACAAATTCACAAGATACACCACCAGCACCCTCCTCACCATCTATCCCATCTCCTCCTCCATTGACACATGTTTACTCCAGGGAACACAAGTCCAGACCATGGCTGATGGAGGACCAAGCGTCTGAACCAAGTGTTGATCCTGCACCAACAACCGATTCAGATCTACCAATTGCTCTTCGAAAAGGAGTCCGTAAGTGTACTTCCACCCCTCTTTATCCCTTGACTAATTTTGTATCATTTGATAACTTCTCTCCATCACGTTCACTGTTTGTCCAAAGCCTTAATCAGATTCCTATCCCTAAGACTGTTTCTGAAGCATTAACCAAAAGAGAGTGGAGAGAAGCCATGGAGGAAGAAATTCGAGCATTAGAAAAAAACAGAACTTGGGATATTGTTAATAAACCTCTTGGGAAGCATGTGGTTGATTGCAGGTGGATTTTTACTCTCAAATACAAAGCAGATGGATCACTGGAGAGATATAAGCACGGCTGGTTGCAAAAGGATATACTCAAACCTATGGGATTGATTATCAGGAAACCTTTTCTCCAGTTGCCAAACTTAATACGGTTCGTATACTATTATCTCTTGCAGCTCATTTTGATTGGAAACTATTGCAGTTTGATGTGGAGAATGCCTTTCTTCATGGTGACTTGCACGAAGAGATATATATGCGGATACCTCCTGGTCTTGATGCTGCAAATGATTCATCCAAAGTCTGCCGCCTTAAGAAGGCATTATATGGTCTCAAGCAATCTCCCGTGCATGGTTTGAGCGATTTGCTTCTGTTGTATGTGCGGCTGGTTATAAGCAAAGTCAGGGTGATCATACTTTGTTTGTCAAGCATTCTCACCCAGAGGGGATCACCATCCTATTGGTTTATGTAGATGATATTATTGTCACTGGCAATGATCCCAAAGAACAGCAAAGATTGGAGAAACAACTTCAATCCAAATTTGAAATCAAATCTCTTGGGTCGTTGAAGTATTTCTTGGGAATTGAGGTTGCTCGTTCTCATGGAATTTTTATTAGCCAGCAAAAATACATCACTGACCTCTTAATTGAAACGGGGAAGAGTGCTTGCCGACCTGCCACCTCACCTATGGATCCTAATCATAAGCTTGATTCAGCACAGGATGCACCAAAGGTTGAAGTATCTCGGTATCAGCGATTGTGTGGAAAACTAATCTACTTGTCTCACACTCGACCAGATATCGCTTATGCAGTAAGTGTCCTGAGTCAGTTTATGCATGATCCTAGAAAACCACATATGGAAGCAGCACACCGAGTCTTACACTACCTAAAGGGGGCACCTGGAAAAGGTATTCTATTTGAAAGAGGAAAAAGACTAACCCTCCAAGCATTCACTGATGCAGATTATGGAGGTTCACTTGTTGATAGACGATCTACTACGGGCTACTGTGTTTTCTTAGGAGGTAATTTGGTTACTTGGAGGAGTAAGAAACAGTGTGGTAGCCCGCTCATCTGCAGAATCTGAGTTCAGAGCCCTCGCTCATGGCATTTGTGAGCTTCTTTGGATTCGTATCATATTGTCTGACTTGAAGATCAAGTGGGAAGGCACAATGGAGCTCAGATGCGACAACAAATCAGCTATCAGCATAGCACATAACCCGGTTCAGCATGATCGAACCAAACACATCGAAATTGATCGCCATTTTATCAAGGAAAAGATTGAAGGAGGACTAATCAAACTAAGTCATATCACTTCAGAAGATCAAGTGGCTGATGTCTTCACTAAGCCTCTTCATAGTCCTAGATTTCACAACCTTATCTCCAAACTTGGAATGCAGAATATCTACAGTCCAGCTTGAGGGGGAGTGTTGTTTAGTCTATCCAACAGCCACTATTGTTGTAATTATTACATGACTAGTGTTGTAATTATTAAGTGTCTAGTGGCTGTTCAGTTGTAGTTAATTATTAGTGACTGTTCAGCTGTAATTAATTGTAACTCTTCAGCTGATTATAGTTCCTAGGCAGAATCTCTAGAATTCTCCTCTCTCTTACATAGTTCTAGAACTCTCTCCTCTCTTAGACATTCTCTCTATAAATATAGGGCTGTATCACTTCTCAAATACAATTATCACATCAACGATTACTGCTGTAAACTTCAGTTACTCAGTCTAGCTATTTTTAGTAGTAATTCGAGTGTTCCTGCGGAGTGTCTTTGAACTATTGTTATTCCTATGGTTAAACTTGGAAATTGATCATAAAAGAGGAAAATGAGGAGACAACCAAAAGTGAGAAAAGTCAATCTCATAGACTAAGATATCGTTGTAATTAAATCATCCTAGAGGATAAATGCTCTCCACTGGCATGCTTCTCCCGTTGTTCGTGACAACAGTTTGTAAATATTAAATTCTTTCAATTTTTTTTTTAAATTTCTATAGCTTGAGAAGTAGGAGTGAGTCAGGCTGAACCGAAACACCTGGGGGTTGTCTCAGTTTCTGAGAAGTTCCAATATTGGAGAACCTTAAACACCCTTGAGATAGTTATGGTGTAATAGATTTTTTGCGGTCTCCTCATTTCTTAGTTTAAAAAAAATTGCTGTTTCCTGCCCTAGAAATGTCCTGTTTCAGGCTCGCGTAACTTGTGATGTCTTCATCATGTATCTCCGTGTACACTATACAGCCTGGACACTTATACAATACCTCAAATGATCATATTGAGGAAGATAATTTAAAATGGACAACCTAGAAAACTATTATTTCGTTCCATCAATCTTTCAGTTGAGGCTCTGTTTCTTCTACCCATATTTATCTGTCCTCCCCATTCCCTCTTCATTATTACAAAAAGCTGCACTTATGTTGAACATCAAAAGGATCCATGGGAAAACCAGCTGTAATGCTTGATTTGTGCTTAGATGTGGACATGGTTCTTGTTAAAGTGACCAAGAGTTGCTAGTTTTGGCCCTTTGTATCATGTGCGGATTGTTACTTAGATAATTTAATTGGGGTTAGCACTGCTATGATGGTGGCTTATTTTTAATCGGTCATGGTGAATTGAACCTAGTGTAGGTGAATCACCGGAATAAACCATTGGCTGTCTTGAACTGCATACTACTCATTTCAGTTGCGCCCCTAATGTGATTGTTGCACTTCTACAATTTGTTTTATGGTTTTGTTGTATTGCCTCCTTGTGTATTGTGATAGTGTGGTGACTAACTAATTGTGTCAAACAAATTTCATGCTTAACACGCAGAGCCTTCTTACAATGATGAGGCAACTGAGGGAGAAGATGAAGAACAACTATCAAGAGTCATATTATTTGAAGATGTTGGAGAATACCTTTTTTCATTAAGCTCAACTGAAGCCCGGATCTCTCTAGTATCCCAGTTTGTTGACTTTTTTGGTGGGGATGTGTCTGATTGGTTAGTATATACGCGGTCTATTTTTGCTTTACTTTTGTTCACTTCTCTCTACATGTTTTACCAACTGAGTTTCAAGTTGCGAATCACTATTTGTTAAAAGATTCAACTTTCTGGATCTGTTTGCATTCATCTGCATTTAAACATTATAGTAGTGTTGTTGGAAGATACTTGTTATTGATGTGTATTAACAAGGAGAATTGCAACCTTATTTATAAGAAAAAGTGGCTTAAAGAATAAGCTAACTAGCCTAATTTACAAGTATACCCTTAGTTAGTATGTATAGGTAAAAGAATAAGACTTAAGGCCCAAGGCCCATTACATAGTTAAGTAGGTCTAATAACACATATCATTCCCAACTTGGAGATGAGTCTATGGAACTTAGGGCTATGTGGCTTAAAGAATAAGCTAACTAGCCTAATTTACAAGTATACCCTTAGTTAGTATGTATAGGTAAAAGAATAAGACTTAAGGCCCAAGGCCCATTACATAGTTAAGTAGGTCTAATAACACATATCATTCCCAACTTGGAGATGAGTCTATGGAACTTAGGGCTATGTAGAGGTCTGGTGAAGATATCAACGACTTGGTCTTCGGAAGGAATGTAGTAGATTGATCAGACCTCCCTCCACCTTTTCTTGGATGAAAAATCGATCAATCTTATTGTGCTTAGTTTTGTCGTGTTGAATTGGATTGTGAGCTATGCTTATTGCAGATTTGTTGTTACATCTTATCTCCATAGGGCCTGCTCATTTGATTCACAAATCAGTGAGAATGATATGGACCCATAAGAGTTTGCATAGACCACGGCAAGTGCTCTCAATTCTGATTTTGCAGATGATTTAGCAACCACATTCTGCTTCTTGCTCCTCCATGTCACTAGATTACCGCCTAGAAACACACAATATGCAATAGTGGATCACCGATCATCAAGGGAACCACCATAGTCAGCGTCAGTGAAACATTGGACTGTCAATGAGTTTCCCTTTTTAAAAAGTATTCCTTGTTCCGGTGCTCCTTTTAGATAGTGTGAAATCCTATATGCAGTCTCAAGGTGAGTTTTACTAGCATAAACTGTCTAAGAACACTTATAGCAATGTTAGATCGAGTATGAGAGAGGTATATCAGCTTCCCGTAGAGACGATAAATTTCTGCATCAGTTTGGGTTCATCTAGAGCATCTCCTAGCTTATGATTGAGATCCATGGGTGAAGTAGTTGATCTAGTAGTTGATCTGCATCCACTTTTGCTGGTCACATTTAGCAGATCTGTGATATATTTTTGTTGGTTGATAAAGATACCTTGGGATGACCATGCAACTTTAATTCCAAGGAAGTATTTAAGAGAGCCCAGAGATTTCATCTCAAACTTCGACTTAAGTTGTTTCTCCAAGCGTTCCCTTTTTAATGGATCACTGCCTGTGACAGTAATTTCATCAATATCTACTAGTAGAATAGTGAACCCCACGTCCACCCACCTAGAGCGAAAATCATGCAATTCCCCATATAGAAACACATTCTTGACATCAAACATAGCAAGTGGTCAATCATAATGAGCAGCCTAAGATAAGAGAATACGAATAGTGTTGAGTTGGCAACCGGAGCAAAAGGCTCTAGGTAGTCTATCTGATAAGTTTGAGTGTACGCCTTAGCCACAAGTCGGACTTTGTACCGCTCAAAAGATCCATCTGCGTTGTACTTGAGGTTGAAAATCCACCTGTAGTCAACAATGCGTTTGCCAGAAGGTTCGGGACAATAAGTCAATGACCCAAGTTTGATTTTTTTTCCAAAGCCTTGATTTCTTCATCAATTGATTTGCGCCATTCAGTGTGGTTCAATGCCTCAAAGACATTTTTTGGTATCTTAATATTACCGAGGCTTTTGACAAACAACACATGAGATGGCCAGAAGTATTCAAACATCACAAAAATTAGCCAGAGGATAAACAATTTTTTTTGTGCATTGACAAACAGCTTTGCAGAAGGCAATAGGGGAGAGGAAGTATCACTAGTAGGATCATTACCTGAGGTGGACAATTGGTCTTGTGTTAGCCATAGTGTGGATTGGTGATCCCTCGAATATACCTGCACAATTGGAGGAGCCAAAGGCTGATCTTCTGCGTTTGTGGCATGCAAGAGTGGTTGATCTTGTTGTGAAGGAGGTGGCATTTTCCGAGGAGCTGATGGGGGAAGAGTAATAGAATAAGTGGGATTTTGTTGAAGAGGTTCCATATGTGAAACAAGTGTAGGATCAGGGGTGGATGAGGATGAGTAGCAGTAGTAACATAATGCTTTTGTAGGGGGGTCATAGCATTTTATCCTTTTTTGAGTAGAAGAATAACCCAAAAAGACACTTGCTCGATCTAGGATCTAGCTTTCCTCTATGAGGTGTGAACATGTGTGAAGATAGTGCACCCGAATTCCCGCGAGTCAAGATGAACCGATTTTTTGTGAAGTAGAAAAAATGTCTGTAGACATTCCAGAGGAGATCTATTCTGAAGCACCCGAATAGGTAGTTTGTTGATCAGATGACGTGCGGTCTTAGTAGCTTCCCCCAGTATTGTTTAGGCATATGAGTTTGAAAAAGAAGAGCTCTACTCATTTCAAGAAGGTGACGGTTCTTTCGCTCAACTAACCCATTTTGTAGAGGGGTGTAGGGACAAGATGATTCATGAATGATACCCTGTGAGTGAAAATATGAAGTGATGGTCTGATTGAAGTAATATGTAGCATTGTCTGTGTGGAAACGTTTTATGGTGCTGGAAAATTGTGTTTGAACCATGGTACAGAAGATGAGAATAATAGTATTGGTCTCGCTTTTGTTTTTCATCAAGAAAACCCACATAAATCGAGTACAATCATCAATAAAAGTAACAAACCTTCGTGCCCCCGAGATATTAGCAGCCGAAGGACCCCACACATCACTATGAATGAGTCCAAAAGGAACAGTGCTTCTTGTATTACTTGGAGAAAATTGTATTCAAGAGTGGTTAGAAAGTTCACACACATCACATTGAAAAGCTGAAACATCAACATTAGTGAATAGTTTGGGAAACATTTGTCTTTAGGGTATGAAAGATGGGTGATTAAGATGCGTATGTGGTGTTGGTGGTATCAAGTAGTGGCAAGAGCTTTTGGAACGTTGAGGACAGCAAGCATATTGAGGTTGTACAAGCCATCCCGCTGCTTAGCAGTACTGATCACCTTCCCTGTGCATAGATCTTGCAAGATACAATAAGATGGAAAGAAAACAGCAAAGTAGCCAAGGTTAGTGAGTTTGTATATGAAAGCAAGATTTATAGCAGCCCCCGAAACATGCAAGATTTCCTTTAGTTGAATGCTATTTGTTAAGACAACATCCATGGGCCCGGCAACATTAGTGGACGCTCCATTTGCGGTAGTAATGGTTTCGGTTCAGGAGTATAGCAAGGACAATAGTGAGTAAGGAAAGAAGAAACAAATATCATATGAGTGGAGGATTGGTGTGATGTATAAAGAGAATAAGGAGCTGTAAGCGTGCTATGACCAAATTTAGTAGACACCTCAAGAGATTGCTACATCATGTGATATTCATTCAACTTAGCAAGAATGATAAGAGTGGTGGAGGTGTTAGTAACACCATAATCTGAAGAAGAATTTTTCCCCATGATAGGAAGCTGATGTGGAGAGACTCACACAACAATAAGACGGGTAAAATAAACCCTAGGAAGAACCTGGTTGAGGTAGAACCGGTTTATGGTAGCTGGTTTCTAGCAACACCAGTTTGAAGAAACTGGTTTTGAACCAGTTGAAGGCGCGCAAACATTGACGAACAAAATATCATGTCTGTTTGAACACCTTTCACACAGATGGCGGAGGGCGGTGCAGCCGAAGAAGGCCGACGTCAGTTGCGCAGGCGGACAGTTGATCGACGAGGAGGTAGAAGAGGGCCTACAGAACGGTCATTCTGGTGTCTTCAGTCCAGTGTCGTCAGTCCAGTGTCATCAATCCGGCATCGTTAGTCGGTGTCGTCAGTCCGGCGTAGTCGGTCCATGTCGTTAGAAGATACTTCTTATTGATATGGATTAACAAGGAGAAATACAGACTTATTTATAAGAAAAGGTGGCTTAAGAATAAGCTAACTAGTCTAATCTACAAGTATACCCTTAGTTAGTATGTATAGGTAAAAGAATAAGGCCCAAGGCCCGTTACATAGTTAAGCTGTTCTAATAATAAATAGCTATCTCCATATTTGTGATTGTAGATTGAGAGAATGTTTCATGATGGTGGTTGGTCAACGTTGGCTAACCCTTCCAGATTAAGGAAAATTGAACAAGTGTCCCTGGGGTCAAAGAACCTCCAAGGGGCGTTTGTTTTGGAAAAATCAAGAAAGAGAATTAGAATGATTATATTTTATGCTATTTGTTTAGCCACTTTACCCCTTTTTCAAAAATGGAAAGAGATTATCCCGAACCCGTTTAACATGATTCCCCACCTCCTCCCACCCTAGTACTCATTGATCACTGGCTGATAACTGGTGGCCATACCTCTGACCGGTGGCCATTGACTGTTGACGGTGGCTGTTGACCGGTTATTCTTTTCTCCCTTGCACAAGCCAAACATATAGGAGAATTCTGGGGTATTCTTTTCCTCTTTCCTGTATTCCTTTTCTTATTCTATGTCATTTCCCTTGTACAAGCCTCTTTTGCCCCCTAAAAATATTGGGTGCATTATGAGTTGTCATTTGAATATTTGCTAAGTTTCTACCTTGTGGTTTAGATTTTTCTTGTGCTAAAGAAAATGATAAATCTGAAGGGGTTATCTTTTTATAGGCTGTTGCAACATAGATGATATGATGCTAGGCAAGTTTGTTTCATAATATCTGCATGGGCTACCTTTCTAACTACCTTCCTTTAGATCTTGCCATGGAGTTGCTACTGACTCATTTTTCACTGTGCTTGTTAATCCTGTTTTTGAGGCTTAATACAATGTGCCTAAAAAAATATTGGCAATAAAGAAATCTTTCCATTGGCTCAATAATAATTTGTACTAGGGCCTATTAAATATGCTGATCTTATGGTCAGCTTGGAGAATTGCTTTGAAGAAACATAATTATAATTGATCTTCTTTCCTTGACGTATTTGTAAATTTGTTAGACTCTTAACGCACAATACTAGTGTAGTGCCTTATCTTTGGTCTCAGTTACAAGTTCTAGCTTTAGAAGAAATTAAGTAAAATAACTTGTGCTTGCTTAATAGTGTATGGAATCCAATATGGGTGCTGTTATGTGCACAATTTTGTTCGTCTGGGACCTCTGGGTTTCACCCTTTGTTTATAACCTTGGACTTTACTTTGAAGTGCCATGAGCTGCATTCTGCAGCTTGTGTATTGCTGATATGACCATTAATGTTATGCTCTGCTATCTTTGTATCTTCAGTATCTGCACAAACACTTCAGGATGGTCTGAGAGATTGCTGAATTCTGAAGATTTGCCGGGATTCATACTGGAAGAACTGAAGAAAGTTCATAATAGTTTAACGAGTGTACAAAGTAGCTCAAGTGAATGCAGTGTAGAATTACTTTTGCAGGGTCAGGACAAGATGTCAAGGAGGAAGGATATAATAATCTTTCTTCGCAATGCTATTCTTTTGATTTTGACTATATTTCCCCGGAACTTCAAGCTGCAGAAGGCAGTGTTGATTGCTGAGGAGCAGTCTGTTCTAGGAAATAATATATCAGGTAGTTTGACTACCCCATGTCAAGGTCTAGCAAAGCGCCTGCTGAAGAGTGATAGACAGGTAAACTTTGGTATTGTAATGCTGTGCTATCTTCTTTAATTCCTCTATATATCCAGCAATGGTAGTCATGGGGGTGGGTAAAACTCATTTTCTTGGATTTGCTGTGCCTTAAATAGGTACCCCTGATCATTCTTAGCTGGTCCATGCATCATTACTCATGTTATTTTTGATTTAGTTTGTGCTCTAATCTACGGAGAAGCAGCTAATTATGACTATCCTGATTGATCTTTTTGCGTTGGCATGCGTTTTACTTCAATATTTGATTCTTTGTAGGTAATAAATGTGCTTCTCTCTTGTGATTATTGAGTGAATTTCCATATTTGAACTGCTGATGATCCTGCTCTGTATACTTTTCTTAGTGCACTATGTGCGGACAGAATTGTTTTTCATAAAATATGAAAAAGAAGTTACGTGCTATACAATTGAGGGTGTAGTTGTGGTGTACACATGTATGGTACTGTGCATGATTATGAAGGCTCAGGCCTCATTGTAATTAATAGTCCGAAGTTCTGTGACCAATTGATAGGATGTGCTACTTTGTGCGGTTTATGCTCAAAGAGAAGCTGCTTTTGGAAATGTTACCCATGCGAGAAGGGTATTTGACATGGCACTTTCGTCTATTAATGGGCTTACACAGGTACACTATTTCTCTTTCATGGTAACTTGATAGCTCAGTGCAATTGATATCTATTGGGTGGGATGAAGAACATTTTCATTTATCTATTGAAAATATTCTTTATTCAGCTTATTTGGCGAGAGTTCAGATAGTTGCTCTTATAGCTTTATATTATGTGGTAGCTGTCTATTCAACTTCTTTTTTTAATAGAATTTTATATTTCCCTCGATATTAAGAAGTTAGGGGGCCTTTGTTTTGGGCAGGGGAACCGAAATAGAATCAGGAAAGTGAATGAAGGGGAATTGATAAAAACCCTCTTTGATTCTCCTGATTGTTTGTTTGTGCCGAAGAAAAAGAAATTAATTACCAATTACCGGTCAATGGCTGTTGGTCAATGGTTGTCAGCCACCAGCTGTCTTTCAACAGCCACCAATTACCGATCAATATCCATCAATCACCGGTTCATGGTCGTTGGTCATCAGTCAATGACCACCGTTCATAATGAAATGGGGAAACGTAAGCCCATTTCCTAGTGGGAGTTGAGGATTCAAATTAGACGGATTTGATCAGCCTCAGATAATCTTTTTCCCTTTCCCTTTCTTGAAAATATGAAAAACTGCCTAGACAAACAACAGGAAAAGAAATCATTCTGATTCCCTCAAAACAAACGTCCCCTCATTTCTTTTCCCCTTTTGTAGTATATGTTTGAGGTCTTTATACATTCTCATGGAGTGATGTTATGTGACTCATTCACATGAGCTATCAGCAGTTATAACTGATGTTTGTTTCCTTGTTCAGGAGATTCAGTCACGTGCACCCATGCTGTATTTATGGTACAGTGAGATGGAGATTGCAAATGGTTCTTCTGTGGGATCAGATTCCTTGTTTCGTGCGCTGCATATTCTATCTTGCCTAGGAAGTGGAATCTCATATAGTCCATACACTTGTCAGCCATCAAGTATGCAATTACTCAGAGCACACCAGGGCTTTAAAGAGCGTGTCAAAGCGATACAATCTGCATGGGCATGTGGTGTTATTGATCAAAGTTCCGTGGCTTTCATTTGTTCTGCTGCCTTATTTGAAGAATTGGCCACAGGATGGACCTCAGGGGTTAAAGTTCTGTCTGAGTGCCTTGCAATTGTGCTGACAGGTGTGTATCCATTGTCTCCAACCGTTGTTTTTGTTTCTTTTCCCTTTTTCTCTGCTGTACAAGCAACCAATTGTAGTTTTTCAGAAAAGTGAGGCTGACTGAAGTGATCGAGCTTAGAGTGAGTTATAATATTACACAACCTAGGCACTATATATAGAGAAAAAAACCTTAACACTAGAGGAGAATTCCTGCAATTATATGACAGTAATAACAGATTTTGGCCTTGGTTAATAGGCCTTACAATAACTAAACATGATATCTAACAGATTAATCTAATAAATCCTAGACTCCTTGCAATCTGAGCTAGAGTAGTGCAGATCATCAGATTGCCGTATATGTCTTGAAGAAACAGCAGTTGAGCTCTTCGGCACAGTCTTTACTTGAATACTTCAAGTCTTGAAATAGCTGGTTGAAGAAGCATCAATTCCCGTCAGAGGCGGTGGAGACACCTTCCAAGAGAAAGTTTAGCAGTGAAGACGCCTACCATGAAAGATTGACGGCGGAGAAGCCTACCAAGAATGAGAGGGATTAACCCAAAGATAACTGCCTGGTAGTGTAGACGCCAACCCAGAATGAATGCGATTAACCTAAAGAAAGTCTAGTGGCTGAAACACCTACTAGAGTCTAGAAGATACAAAAGATTAACCAAAGATCGTGGTGATGGGGACATCTATAAGGAGAGAGCGAGGATAATCCAACAATCTGATGGAGACTTCAATATGTAAAAGTTGAGGTGAAGGTGCTAGCTAGGAAAGAGTGAGTTTAAGTTACCCAAAAAGAGTGGTGGCGAGACACCTAGCAGAAAGAGTGGATTTAATATCCAAAGATTGTGCTGTCAGATAGAGATTGCTGGCCACAATGCCAACCTGAATTCAGAATATGACGGAAGAAGAGAAGAAAGCACAACAACCCAAGACAGTTTGAAGGAACCATGTGGAGGAATAGTTAGGATGTGAAGATTCAAACCAAAACGAGGAAGTGGAAGTTGAGTAGAAACACCAAAGACTGGTTCATTAAAAAATATAAAAACAGAGGGTCTGTAGCAGCAGGAGACAACTGCTGCGGACAGGTACACAATGGTATAAGCATGTGTCAAAGCCTTTGTTGGTGAAGGAGGCAGTCAGATGGGAGCATATTCGACAGATGTCTGCAAGACTAGGTAAAAAGTGGCAGTCTGCTTATGGGTTTTTATTGATTGAAAAAGCATGAGTGTACCATGTTCACCATGAGAGAGAGGAACCACGAATGGAGATGCCAAGAGGAATGTGCTAGCGGCAGCAGAGAGGAGGGAAAAAGTTTAGGGTTTCTGTCAACAAAGCTCCAATACCATGTAGTTTTTCAGAAAAGAGAGGCTGACTATTGGTCAAGATTAGAATGAGTTATAACCTTTTCACTATATATAGTGAAATAAAACCCTGTAGAGGAGAAACCCTATAATAATTTGGGGTTAACAGATTTTGGCGTTGACTAATGAGGCTTACTATAACTAAATATAATATTAACAGAATAATCTGATAAATTCAACACAAGTATGTCTTCATGCTCTAGAAGGTTGAATAGTTATCCGCATTTGTTGCATGTTCTTTATAGAGCTTGTCTGGAAATGACCAACTTTAGAAGTTCTGAGAACCCTCAAGTCTGGAATGTAAGGCTAGGAAACCAGAAATTTATTTCTATGTGGGTGCTCACCTCAGAACAACACCGCTTAATGCTTCTCATTCTTGATGCTTGTATGGAGACTGGTCCAGTCACAAACCCTCTAGTTATCCAAATCCTGTTTATATCTGAAGATATGTATTGCATGATTGCATCTGTGGTACTGAATTTTTTTCTGCTTGATGAAGGATGCTCAAATCAGATCTTGGAGTTCTTAGTTAGCCTTTATGTTTTTGTGCCCTTGCTATGTAGGTTGCCTGTGAAGGTTTGTCTTGTGTGGGGTTTTTTGTATAGTCAGCTGTATACTCCTTGGAGTAGGTATTGCTTGTGAGTGGTCTTTTCTTTTTGTTTCAAGGCTGATGTCTTTGTAATTTTCTTATCATTTAATTGCCGATATCTATAATAAAAAGAAAGTCCGGTGGTACTGGACTCAGGTTCTGTGACCAGGATGATAGATTGATATTTATCTGCACGGAGGATAATTAGATCTAAATTTCTGGTTCCATTGAATTCTGGATGGATATAGAAAAATACTTCTATCTTTTCGTGCAACTTCCCTGTGAATCCAGGCATCTATGCCATGTCGTATGTTGCCTCTTCACCGAGCTGCTTCCTATGGCCATTCAACTTCAGTTGACTGCTATGACTTTTTGAATCGCTAATGTGATCTAGCTCTCTTGATACGATATATCCTGTGTTATATATAGGGTTGTTTTCATAAGTTCTGCTGATTGATTCTGTAAGCTTTTGTTTATTTTATCTTATGTAAAGTTGAGATTATTTGTGCTGCAGAGAAAAAAAGTAGAAGTCAATATCTGGAGCATTTGTTCATGTACCATGTGAAAATGCTCATGAAACATCATCATCTGTCAAAGCTGTCAGCAGTGCTGCACCCTATCTTACAAGGATTGAAGATCTATCCCTTCAATATGGAACTTTTTCAATCTCTTGTTCAGCTGAGCCATCTTTACAGTGTTCCTAATAAGCTGAGGCAGATATTTGACGAGCACTTTCAAAAGTGAGATTATTCTTATCCTTGCCATTGCCTTGCTTGATAGATGACTTGACGTATTGATAGTCTGATGCATGCTAGACTCACTTAGGGTTATTGGTTCTAGTCTTTTCGTTGTACTTTTTGGTTGAATGTGATAGTAATTCCGTTGTACTTTTTGGTTGAAGGTGATAGTAATTTCGTTGTACTTTTTGGTTGAAGGGGATAGTAATTGGAGGTAAATTGCTTTTTATTATGGGCAAAAAGTAAAAGGCATATCAGATATAAGTTGTTCCAATTTTGGGTATGGTTTGTCGATATCTATCTTTTCTAAACTTGCTCTAGGTGGGAGAGTTATAGAGATGAACGATAGGAAACTCCGTAAACGGATAGAGTCCAATTGTTTCCCAGTTATGTACCATCCGCCGCTTTTTAGGTTAACCTAGTGTTGCCAAAACCCCATTCAGTTAGATGTTATCCTGTGATCTTTTTGGCCTAAAGCTGTTGCTTCAGTTGCACCTTATATAGTGTTATGCTGTTTTTTTGAGGCATCTTAAAAGATTTGTTACTTTTTCAAGTCAGAGGAATCTATAAAAAATGATTTGTTTTTCACTGGTTTTAGTTAAATCGTCCAGCCTTCATGGTTCAACTTTCCTAATGGGACTAAATTCTGAGGAAGTCTTTCAGGTTTTGGGGCTTCCTTGAGTTTAGGGTTTAGCGTGGTTCTCAGCCTAATAATTTCCGTCTTTACTTATTACATTCTGAATTCGTTGCATCAGCAGCCGGACATGTATTCTGTTTCTTTATAACCTTTGGTCGTGAATACGTTTACCATTTTGGCTATGAATACGTTGGTTGAGGCAACATCTTAAGGATCAGTATCTTATTTTTTCTTTGGCTGTTCTTCCAGGAAATCATCTGTGGTGGTTTGGCTTTTTGCTATGTCGTATGAGCTCTCTAGAAATGGCACCCAGCACAGAATTAGAGGACTCTTTGAGCGAGCATTGGCAAATGATCAGCTTCGTGCCTCTGCTTTTATTTGGCGTTGCTATGTTGCATATCAAACGGATGTAGTTGGCGACCTGGTTGCAGCGAAACGAATATTTTTTCGAGCAATACATGCATGTCCATGGTGAGTGGTTTCTGTCATTGTATTAGATGAACGTTTTATTCCATGTGTCCATAGATAATCATAGCTAGCACCTGACTGACCATTACCTAATCTGAAAAGTAACTATGACCCTTTATTTTCCATTTATTTCCCTTTAATTTTGTGATGATGAAACAATTCTACGCTTATCCAGGTTAAATTTGGTTTTCATGCATTTGCTACACAGATTTTATCTTTCTGCAGCAGTTTATTATTTGGATTGGCTAATGACGTTTGGTTTTTATCATAACAGGTCAAAGCAGCTGTGGCTTGATGGTTTCTCTAGACTGAGTAGCATTTTAACAGCGAAAGAGCTGTCAGATCTTCAAGAAGTAATGCGTGATAGAGAGCTCAATTTGAGGGCTGACATATACGAGATTCTCTTGCAGGATGAATTTGAACAAGGCAAAGTACATGTTTGATGATGATGGAATTCATATGTTTGTTTAATTTAGGCTCTTTCTGGTAGTATATTGCCCACCAAAGTATGGGGGAAGAAAACATTATCCCACTCTGTGGTAGTTTCTGCTCATGTGATTATTGCCTTGTAGAAGTCTTTAGACCAGAGCAACTGTGTGGATTCTCATTGTAACAAGAGGGATTTAGGGGTCTGTGCTAATGTGTTAATTTCATCGACATATATTCAGATTATAAGTTTTTTTTAATAATTGATCTCAACTGTAAGTTGTTATTTTAGTTAATGATTTATTTTTGTAAATAAAATGAATTAAATAATTGTACAAGGGTATTATAAACATACATAACTATATATTCTATTTGTAATTATACATATAATTATTAGTGTGCGTCAAAAATACTATTTTACTTTATTTTGTGGTAGATTGATTAAAAGTGATTTATTTTTTATTGAAAAGCTGAACTTTTTGTCTCAGATTTATAATATATTTTATGTAAAAATTAAATTTTTATGTGTAGATATTTAAATAAGTTGGATAAATGAAAGTGCATTAATTTTATGTGGCATTAAATTTTTATATAATAATGGAAAAATTACAGTGTCCATCTGTGAGGTTTTGGGGGTTTACATTGAACAATCATTTCTCCTGTTTTCAGTCAATTATTAACTAGTCAATTATTAACTATTTGACTTTTATTTGAGCGATCTCAGTCGTAGCTTTGATGTTCTTCCAAATAGGGATGATAATGGGTGACGGGTACCTGTTTCATCCGATCACCCGACCCACAAAAGTGGGTGAAAAATCCAAAATAAACGGGTGAAAAATGGGTGACGGGTGAAAAGCGGGTGACGGGTCGGGTCGGGTGACATTTTTCACCTGGTCATCTGACCTGTTCACCCGACTCATTACCCGTATGTATTTATATTAAATAAAAGAATACTAATCTCATATTTGTTGAGATAATTTAGAAAAAGTATGGTTAATACTCCATGTTTTGAGTATGTTATTGATATTAGATGATGTGGTATATATTATTGAATAAATATGAATGATTTTTTTTTTGAAAAATTATGCTTATATAAAGTGCTAAAAATAAAAAAAATTACTGAAAAAAAAATATAAACGGGTGATGGGTGAAACGGGTGATGGGTGATGAAGTTGCGGGTGACGGGTCGGATGGGTGATGCGGGTGAAAAACGGGTGATGGGTCGGGTGGAGCACCACCCGACCTGAACCCGACCCATTGCCATCCCTACTTCCAACTTCTTGTGTCGACATCTTCGTTCTAGTTGGTTTGAATCCTTAATCGATTATGCCCGTCTGTTTGAGGTAAGGAACATCTTGATTCCCTAGCCGAAATTGGCTTCGATGTTTCTGTTTTACCCTGTCCCCGATTTAGGGTTCTGTATTTGGGGAGATTACAAAATGTCCGACCCGACCATGTTCTCGTCCCATTGATTGAGGTTCTTTCCTGGTTGTTTTGCGCTGATTTTCACCTCTCTTCCTCTGGTGTATTCACGTGTTGATTCATGGTTGAATTTGGCATTCATTGTCTTCGACTTTAGGGTTTTGGATTTGGAGGTGTTGTTTGGCGTTGATTTTCGCCTTTGTTCCTATGGTTAATTCAAATGCTGATTTCCTGCTGGAATTTCGGGATATTTTCACCCATTGATTGTCTTCGATTTTAGGGTTGGATTTGGGGGTGTCGTTTGGCGTTGATTTTCACCTCTGTTTCTATGGTTAACTGCTGGAATTTGGTTTACCTTAGTTGTTGGCGTTGATTATTGCCTTTCTTCATCTAGTTTAATCACGGGTTGAATATAGGTTCTTTATTTGGAAAAAAATATTGATTCGCAACTTAAATTGTTGCCTACTTCACGTTTGTGTTATGTGTTTTTCCTGGCTGTAATGGATTGAAATGTGTATTATATGTATATGCTGTTGTCAAATTCTCTGTTGTCTATATTCTTTGTTGTATGTAACATTTGATAGTTCTTTATCTGATTGATTGTGTTTTACATTTGTAGGGCTATTGTACGAAGACTATGGATGAACATATAATAGACTTGTCATATAATGGACACAAGTTTTGCTTGCAAGAGTTGGATCCTGACCTATATTCAACCATATAATTGATGAGGGACTACACAAAAGAAATTTTCAAACAACCTATCGCTCCACCCAATAACCTTACCTTTTTCTACATACATCCAAGAAGCAAGAAATACATCAAAATTTGCAATGACACAACTCTGGTGAATATGTTCAAGGCATGTTCCTCCACAAAGACTATAACCGTGTTTGTCACAGATGCTTTAAACTCTGTTAGATGGATATGTGAAGGAATTATGAGAAAGATCAGAGTACAAGGGTGTTCAAACCGAGCAGCAAGATGAAATCCTTGAGTTGTCCCCTCCTCCGGCTACACAACCTTCTACTCAACCACCTCCTTTGCCCCAACCTTCTTTGCCCCCGCCTCTTTTGTCCCCTTCTCCGGCTACACAACCTTTTACACAACCAACCCCCCACAGTACCCAAAAGAAAACATAAGAACAAAGCTGCCAGGGGTCTTAACCAGTCATACCGATTGCTAGTTTAGCCAACAGAGACACCATCACAACTTCCCCTCATCATTGTCCCAAGTGTCCCTAACTTTTCATCTTCTGCTGCTGCACCACTCCAGAAGAAGGGAACAAGGTGAGACACCTCATGTGACCAAGAGGTCAAACCATGTTACATGTACCATTTGTAAAAGAGTTGACCACAATCGAAGACATCCTGAAGCCAAAAGGATAGGGGTCATGGTCCCAACAATAGTGGTTCTCAAACTTCCAGTGTCCTACCTGCTTCGAAAAACAAGAGAAAGAGGAGTGCTAAGTGATTGTATGTGTTATACCCAAAAGGGAAAATTCACGATATACCCCTATTTTCTTTCGTAATTCACAATATACCCCTATGTTTTTCATAATTCAACTTTAAACATGCTTAAATGTTGTCCAAAATTGATGAAACTTTACATGGACGATGCTAAAGTGTTATATTTTGTCTAATATCAAATATGAAGTTTTTTAAGCTCACATGTGACCTGTGGGACCCAATGAATATGTCACAGGTTCATTGGGTCCCACATGTCACATGTGAGCTTAAAAAATATCAAATTTGGAATTGGACCAAAATATAACACTTTAGCATCGTCCATGTAAAGTTTCATCAATTTTGGACAACTTTTAAGCATGTTTAAAGTTGAATTACAAAAAATACAGGGGTATATTGTGAATTACGAAAGAAAACAGGGGTATATCGCGAATTTTCCCTACCCAAAATTTTGACCCCCTGGTTAGGGTCTGTAAGGCTTTGGTGTTGTGAGAAGCACTTCAATCAAGTAATGAGGGATTCCGGCTTGATCGGCGCATTCCGGGACATGGGGAGCAGTTTCGTCATCGTTAGGGGCATTTTTGTAATTTTTAAGGCTCCCAAGACCTCCTATAGGCTTTCTCTCTCCTCCAAAGGATGCCAAATCAACTTGAAATGCTTTGAAATTTTAACCCATGATAGAGGATGGCATTTTGAGCATAATGGCATTGGAATTTTGATTTTTCAAATTTCCAATAATTTCCTAGCAATTTTTGATTGAATCTGACGAGAAATTGAATTTAAAAATATTCCAACATTTAAAAAATTCGATTCCACTTCAGAAAAATCATAATTGCCATCCTTGACACGTGGCTAAAATTTCATAGCAAAATTCCTTTGGGAAGTCACTTAATTAAAATGCCAAAAAATCTTACTTTTACTAAATTTTCTTTATCTTTAAGAAAGTCTATATAAAGGGAAAAATCTATTGATCAAATCAGAATCTCACAAGCTCAAGAACCCTAGGAAGTCAAAAAGTATAGCCTCCCCTCTCTCTCTCGCGTTTTTCAACACCCGGCCACCCGGTGTGAAGGATCATTGTAAACCCGAAGGTAAAACAGGTAGAAATTCCACTTTCCTAACTCCTACGACTTTATCAGTCTTGCCTCGAAATTTGGGGTCAAACCAACTCTTTTCGGCCTATGTAATAATTGTTTTAGCTACTGCCTTGTTACTTGTTTGCTAAGTTTCGTATTAATTTTAACTTCAAATTGAATTCTTTCAATTACTAACGTACTTATAATCTTTCAAGCTACGTACCCATAAAATTTGAGTCGAAAAAACCGTCGGGAACCACCAGAAAACCCCTGTCCGTGGGTGGTCCGTGGCCACGGACACCCACGGACGGCGGCGGGATTTTTTTATATTTCAAAATTTAGGTCTTTTTAAATAATGTCCGGGCCCACGGATAGCATGTCCGTGGCCCCGGACTTTTTCAAAATTTCGTTTTCCCTTAAATTCAACTTTTATGTAAAGCTAGGTTAACTGGGGTCCGTGGCTACGGACGTAAACAAAATTTGACCTAATTCTTCCTCCGAAACCCTAGTTTAGGTATTTTTAATTTCACTTTAATTTTATGTAAAAAAATGTTAAAAATGTTAAAAAAACAGAAGTGCGCAGTTAGGTTAAAAATGACCCGTAATAAGCTGTAATTAAACTAAGTAGAGGAAAAACGACTTCTAGGGGTAATGAAAGTAATTGAACCCTAATTAAGTCGAATATCAAGCCCCCGAACCCGAACTCTCCTTTCCTAAGTTGATCTAGGTAAAAATTAGGTGACGACTCATAATAGGTTCCAGTGAGCTAGCTTAGGTTTTAATAATTAATGTTATATGACATAGTTATTAATCTTAGGTTATAAGTGGACCTAAAACCCGACTAGATCCTAATCAATCTAATCAACATAGGGCAGAGTTTAAAAATTGAGGGTCACAGAATGACGACTGCTGGGGACAAATTCTTAACTTAACCTGTTTAATTTTAAGAAAGAGGGCTTAACTTAAAAAATTGTTTATTTATGGCTTTATTACTTTGTTTATTTACTTTTGTGCGCACTTTAATTTCTGCACCTTTGCATCATGTGAGAGCGAGGGTTCATGCAAACCGATTTCACCCCGGGACCCGTTTGAGGGTCCCCTGTCAGGGACTCACACCTTTTAGGTGATGCGAATAAGTGGGGGAAAAAAGGAGGGTGTCTAACCACACCCCTTAATACCTGGGCTTTAGCCCCAAGCATTTTCCTGGCAGTACCCTTACCTAGCCCATTGTTTGGTCAGTCAAAGACCCGACCGTAGACGCACACCTTTAGGTGATGTGAAAAGAGTGGGGAAACCCAAAGAGAATAGCGTGCAAGCCCTATTCCTTTGTGGTGACCTGGGCCCGCGCCCCAAGCACCTCTCCGGATCGATCCGTACCCATTAATCAAAGTCGTCAGGTGAGGACATTTTGAACTTGTGTGGAACCTTGTTTTCTCTCATGATTGGCCCATGACTAGACTTAAAATGGATAGGGATTCACCCCACAGTTGGCCCAACCCAGTTCAAAGTCTCAATTGTTTGCGGCCCATAAGCAAAGTTGGGTGCTGATCGATACCCTGTATGTGTTTTCCTTTCTTGATAAAACAGAAGTCCATGGCCCACTGTTTCGAATTCATGAAGTCCTGTGACAGAACTATAAAAGATGTGTTCAATTGGTCAAAGAAGGTCAATAAGCTGTCTATCCTCCACACTCTAGCATATTTATCCTAGACGTGATTGCATAAAGATTTCCTGAGAGCAGCTATTAACCATTGGGATCCGGTCGAACACCTCTTCAAGTTTGGAGATAACGAGTTAACTTTACTACCTGAAGAATTCGACGCACTTCTGGGGGCCAACACCTTAGCTAGCCCAGTAGTACCGAACTTGACACCCTCACCGGTCGAGGCCCATTCCCATTTACTTGGACTAAGTCTGACTCAGTTACTAGGAATGGTAGGGCCCGAGGGATTGCCAGTGGGAACTCTTTCAGACTTCATTACCTCTGAGTCTCCTTAGAGCACAAGAGGAATTTTCTCGATCTCGCGTTGCTAGCAATCTACCTCTTCAGAACCCCGTACATGGCCATACACCGAAAAGTCTTCCCTTTGCTTCTACAGGTTCGAGCTGGTTTCGCCTTGGGACCATTGATAGTCGCACAAATTATTCAGAGTCTGGATTCATGGCCCAAGTCAAAGGATACCCCTTACTTCTTCGAAGGAAGCATTCATCTTCTGCAAGTCTGGCTTCTCGAGCGGCTCAAGCTGATTCCTGCGTACAACCAAATTTTCACGATTCAGCATCTCCCTAGAAGACGCATGATAAGTGTGAAATATGCATGGTTTTAGTGGTCTTAAAAGTCTAATTTTTGCACCTGTATTAGTGATATTCCACACTTATCTTACGTTTTCCCTTGGTTTCTTGTTCAATGAGAGTTGATACCTTTTTGTGTGTCAAATGTAGGAAAAGGCCAAGAAAACAATAGCTTAGTTCATGAGGGTGATGATGCAACAACCGGGGATCAAATTGGAGTCAGAACGAAGAATTTAGAAGATTTTGAAGGCGGGTCCGAGCTTGTGTCCGAATATCCAAGCTTGGACACAAGTCGAGAGTCCGAGTGCTGTGCCTGACGAAATGTCCGAACATCAATCCGAACTTTGAAGTTCGGACATGGTTCGAGACTCACAACAAAGAAGTCGAAACTCCGTTCTACGCTGCATGTCCGAACTTGTGTCCAAACATTGAAGTTCGGACACAAGTCGAGACTTTTGAAATTGAAGCGTTCAAAACGTAGTGTCCGAACATTGAAGGTCGGACCAATGTTCGGACGTGACTAAATTGTCAACAGAAGTTCGACGTTTTGAAGGAAAAAGTGGGAGAAATTTTATATAAGTGACCTAATCAGAGTTGAAGGATCATCTCATTACATTACGACACTCTTACGCTCTTCAACAACGCTCTTTTCACTCATCCTCCCTTCATCAACATCAGCTTAACTTTCATCCACATTCATCAAGTGCACCATTGCTATCGTTGAGGAGCATTGCCAGAAGGGAGTCAATCATCGTCTTCAACCTTGCGCCAGCAAATCCCTAAGTCTGGATAATTACTCAATTTGGGAGTTTTTCTTTCCTTAGATGAATTCTCTTTTGACTGTATTCATTCGCTTCTTTGATATGTCTGGCTAGTAAGGATAACTCTGGGGAAGGGTTGTTCGTAATGGATACAAGTTAGTTAGAATTTCTGCAATTTGATTATGAGATTATATCGGATTGTTTCTAGGTTAATGCTAATCATTCATCTTCTCTATTAAATTTGCGCATTTATAGAGTCGTTTTGCGAATCTTGTTATGATCAGATAAGGTGATTAACAAGAAGTTCAAGTTAATCTGGAGATTTGTGGAAAGATTAGTCGGATAGATAACTTTTCCTGCAAATGCTAATAATTCTTCGCACGTATTCCGTCTATATGTGTTTTGCCAGCTTCTAGATTAGAGTTGACATGTTCTGATAGGTGAGCTCTTCCTTTAACTAGGATTTAGGATCGAAGAGAGTCTAAGAATTGGCCTGTCCGTTTCTCATAATTAAACTGTAGGTTTGGCTAGATTTATCCAGTAAAGAACATCCCAAACCCGGAGTACCACTCATTTTTATTGAACTTATCAATTTACTTTCATTAATCGTTCATTTAGATTTAGACTTGCGTTTACTCAATTCAATTACAAAACAATTCACAACCCCCTAAATTTCCAGTTTTCTTAGGATTAGGCATATTTCTTCAAGTCCCGTGGATTGATATCCGGTTGCTTCTGTTAGCTATACTACAATGACCGGGATTTTTGCAACCCGACAGGCTTTTTGATTTATTAATTTCTAGGTTTACTTTCATAGTTTTAGTATATCATTTTTCCTGTTTACAAAATGGCGCCGTTGCCGGGGACTTGACTTTGTCTAGTCCTTTACCCTGGTTGTCAATTGTTTTTACTTTATTTTATTTTATTTTTCTATTTTGTTCTAGTTATATTTATTTTATATTACTTTATTTTATTTGCGCTATTTATTTCTTCCTTGTTTTAATTTGATTATAATCTTAATTCTGTGTTTGCTAGTTTTGTTTTTAATTTTTAGTATAGTTTTGAATTTATTCCGTTTGAACAATTTTGTTTTATTTTACATTTAGTGTATTCGTAGTTATTTATACGTATTTTAATTTGTTTTGTTTTGTTTTCACTGCTTTCTTAACTCTATCTTACTTTCAATTTAATTACAGTTCATTTTGTTATTTGTTAATTAGACATTTTATTATTTAATAGTTTGTTCATTCTTGTTTCATATTAGTACTAACTTTAATTTCTGTGTTTTATTTGTTTAAACTGTGCAGATGTTTGGTGAATGCACGGTACCCGATCTCGAGGACCACCAAGATTTAATCTAGACCCAAGATCAACCGTACAGCTCGTCGAGCAAGAAGAGCACTCACCTTCACCATGGCTGTAAACGGACCAGTAAATAATGAACAAGCCACAATGGGAAGGATCAATCGCCCACCAGCTGCTCCTAGAAGAGGCCCTGTGATTCTACCAAATCTCACAGCGGAGTTAACAGCAGAATGACAAATAAACCAAGCCATCAAACAAATGCTGTTAGGAATCACCCTGCGGGGACCTTTTCAGGCGCAGACCCGGCTGATGCGCTCGGCCATGTCCATCGCTTTCTAGTTCATCTAGATTCGTTGGGGATGTCTCAAGGTCTGGAGGAGTGTGCTCGGCTGTGTTTGTTCCAGCACAGTCTATCAGGGGAAGCATCTAAATGGTTCCATCGTCTGCCACCGGGTATCATAACTACTTGGGAGCTGATGACAGACAAGTTCTACGAGAAGTACATCCCCATCTCCAGGACCAGACAGATGATTGCTGATCTGACAGCCTTCAGGCAGTCCGACGGTGAGACAGTTTGTGAAGCTTGGGATAGATTCAAGGAGCTGCTTAGCCAATGCCCTCATCATGGTTAGAACACCACATCTTTGGCGCAGGGGTTCTTCCAAGGCCTAAAAGATGAACATAGAGGTGAGGTTAGAGCTGCACTGGGTGGAAATCTGCTTGCAAAGAGCGGGGAGGAGTTCATGACTGCTATGGAGTCCTACTATGAGGAGCTCCACCAGTGGAGCAGTAGTGGTGGAAGAGTCTTTACAGTGGGTCAGACTTCTTCTCGGACTCCAGAACCTATGATGGGGCAAATTGCTGTTGAGCAGGCCCATTTAAGTACCACAGTTGGTAACATGGCGAAGATGCTCGAGCAGCTCACTTTGGGACAGACATCTGTGCAAACTGCAAAGAAGGTGTCTACTGGTTCCAGTAATGTCTGCTGCTCACAGTGCGGAGACGACCATGAATACGAGGACTGTCCAATGGTAGCCGAAATGAGGCAGACCGAGGAGGCACATGCAGTTGGTCAGTACAACAGGCAGCCTTGGATGCAGAATCAGCACCCAAACCCGAGGTACGAAAATCCGAATAACACCCTGAATTCACATCAGATGGAGCCTCAGAGGGCGAACCAGGGAGGACCATCAGGCTTTGCTAGGCCTCAGTATGGCCAGTTCAGGCCACAGTAGTCTCAAGCTTAGCAACCATCATTGAGCTCAAACAATGCCAATCTGAAGGAGATGGTGGATAAGTTGATGGCTTCTCAAGAGCAGCAAACTGTAATCAATCAGAATCTGGCAGCTGGTCAGCAAAAATTAGAGAATGCCATGGTAGAAATGTAGGGAACGATGAGTCAGTTGATTCAGTTCCTCTTACAGCAGAGACCTTCTGGATCACTGCCTTCCCAACCAGACCCCAATCCCAAGGAGCAGTTGAAGGTAGTGTCGGTCTTAGAAGCAGTAGTGATTGAGGACTGTGAAGATTCTGGAGAGGTAGCAGTAGTTACCTTAAGGAGTGGAAGGAGCTTAATCAATGACAAAGTGGCAGGGAGCCATACTGATGAGGAGACCGAGCCCCCTTCTAATACCACCGGTGCACCATCAAGGCATCCTGCCCCTCCTGAGGTAGTTCATGAGGAGACCCAGGCTCCTATTCCTACCTCTTCACATTCAACTGCTATTATAAATACGAAAGGAAAAACATCTACAAAAGAACTTCCTTTTCCAAACCATCTCAAAGAGCGAGAGCTTGATGAGTAGTTTGGAAAATTTTAGATGTCTTTTGTAAGCTGACTATCAATATTCCTCTTATTGATGTGATCAAACAAATGCCTAACTATGCTAAATTTCTGAAGGATTTGATTTCAAACAAGAGGAAGTACAAGGAGAAGGACACCATTCAGCTGACTGAGACCTGTTCAGCAGCGATCCTACAGAAGCTGCCTCCCAAGCGTGGTGATCCAGGTCAGCCCATTATTCCTTGATCAATTGGAGATATGGATTGTGGATACGGCCTCTACGATCTGGGAGCGAGCATCAACCTGATGCCATATACTATGTTCAAGAAGCTTCATGCGGGTGAGCTCGTTCCAATTCATTTCAATCTCCAATTAGCTGATAGATCGTCAATCACACCCAGAGGTATGGTAGAGAATGTGGTTGTTGGTGTGGGTAAGTTTTTCTTCCCACCTGATTTTGTAATCCTCGACATGGATGAGGATGTCGAGGTACCTCTAATTCTAGGTAGACCTTTCCTTCGTACTGCTAAGACTGTTATAGACGTTGATAAGGGAAAGATCACCTTAAATTTCATGATGAAGAATTGATTTTTGATATTAATAAGATGACGCGAAAGAACTCTTCTTCTCATGCTGTGTTTTCTGTCGATTTACTTGAGGATTTTCTGATCTAGAGGATGATTATATCCCTAGAAGTACTGATGTTCGTTTTTCCTTGGGTGAGTATTCTGACTTGTTAGAGCAGGTACTGAGCCTATCCAGTGAGGATGACAAGGAAAGCTTTGAGATGGCTTCAGTTGTCCAGCAGCTCAATCAAGGGAGGCGAAAATAGGTCTATCCCTTCAATAAAGAAGCCTCCTACCCTTGAACTCAAATCTCTTCCTTCCCACCTTAAATATATTTTTCTGGCAAGGGTAGCATCCTGCCTGTTATTATCTCTGCATCTTTGTCTGTTTCACAGGAAACTAGACTTCTGGAGGTGCTCAAGAGGCATAAAGGTGCCATGGGGTGGTCAGTTGCTGATATCAAAGGGATCAATCCAGGTTTCTGCACTCATCGGACCTATATGGAGGATAATTATAAGGTAGTGAGGCAGCCCCAGAGAAGATTAAATCCCAATCTGAAGGAGGTGGTCAAAGCTGAAGTGCTGAAGCTTCTTGATGCGGTTATTATCTACCCGATTTCTGACAGCCAGTGGGTGTCTCCAGTCAGGTTGTCCCAAAGAAAGGAGGGATCGTGGCAGTTCCCAATGAGAAGGGGGAGATGGTTCCCTAGAGACAGACGACCGGATGAAGAATGTGTATTGACTACTGTCGCCTCAACAATGCCACGAGGAAGGACCACTTCCCGCTTCCATTCATCGATCAAATGCTGGAGCGGTTAGCAGGTCAGGAGTTCTACTGCTTCCTCGATGGCTACAGTGGCTACTTTCAGATCCCTATTGCTCTAGAGGATCAAGAGAAGATGACCTTTACCTGTCCATATGGGACGTTGCATATAGGAGGATGCCTTTGGTCTCTGTAATGCTCCTGCGACGTTCCAGAGGTGTATGATGGCCATCTTCAATGACTTCATTGAGAAGAGCATTGAAGTTTTTATGGATGACTTTTCAGTCTATGGGCAGAGTTTCGAGGTGTGTCTGGAGCAGTTGGATAAGATATTGGGAAGATGTGAGGAGACAAACCTTGTGCTGAATTGGGAGAAGAGCCATTTTAAGGTACGAGAAGGTATTGTACTGGGTCACAAGGTTTCTAAGGAGGGCATCCAGGTAGATAAAGCTAAGGTGGAGGTGATAGAGAAGCTTCCCCCACCGACTACAGTGAAGGATGTCAGATCTTTCCTTGGTCACGCAGGATTCTACAGGAGATTCATTCAGGACTTTTCAAAGATTGTTAAGCCCCTGTCAGACCTGCTTCAGAAAGATGTCAAGTTCCAGTTCACTAAGGAGTGCTTAACAGCCTTTTAGACCATCAAAGATAAGCTTTGCTCAGCTCCAATTGTGGTTCCACTAGATTGGTCAGAACCATTTGAGATCATGACAGATGGGAGCGATTATGCTGTTGGCGCCGCATTATGTTAGAGGAAGGATAAGATACTGGGAGTGATCACCTATGCTAGCAAGACCTTGATAGACGGACAGAAAAATTACACTACTACAGAGAAGGAGTTGCTGTGGTATTTGCTCTGGATAAATTTCGACCGTATCTGCTAGGGAGCAAGGTGATTGTCCACACTGATCATACGGCCCTCAAGTATCTTTTCCAGAAAAATGAATCGAAGCCTAACTTCTGAGGTGGATTTTGCTTCTCCAAGAATTTAACTTGGATGTTGTGGATAAGAAGGGGAAGCAAAACGGAGTTGCCGATCACCTGTCTAGGCTTGACATTCCTGATGATGGAATCCCAATCAATGAGTTCTTTCCTGATGAGACAGTGTTTATGATTGGAAAGGTGAAAGAACCATGGTATGCGGATTTGGCAAACTTCTTGCTTCTGGGCTGATTCCTCACGATTATAGCTACAACCAGAAAAAGAAATTCTTATCAGAAGCCCGCCACTATATCTGGGAGGATCCCTATCTGTTTAGGATGTGTGTTGATGGTTTGTTAAGGCGATGCCTTCCAGATGAGGAGATCTAAAGCGTAATAGAATTCTATCATGCTAGAGAGGCAGATGGCCATCATGGTTCCACAAGAACAGCTGTTAAGATATTAGAGTGTGGATTCTTTTGGCCCACTCTACATAAGGATGTCCACCACTTCTGTTCCCATTGTGACACCTGTCAGAGGATGGGAAACATCTCTAGAAGACATGAGATACTTCAGCAAGGTATTCTTGAGGTGGAGCTTTTTGATGTTTGGGGCATGGATTTCATGGGCCCCTTCCCTTCATCCCATGGAAATCAGTATATCTTAGTAGCTGTGGACTATGTCTCGAAGTGGGTTGAAGCTATTCCCTGCCACACTGCTGATGCTAAGACAGTGATAAAATTTCTGAAAAAAGCATATATTCACCAGATTTGGGGTGCCCAGAGCGATCATCAGTGATGGTGGCTCTCACTTCTGCAACCGAGCTTTCGACTCCTTAATGACTAAATATGGGGTGACACACAAGGTGACATTACCTTACCATCCTCAAACTAATGGTCAGGCAGAAGTGACCAATCGTGAGCTTAAATGGATCTTGCAGAAGACTATTAATGCATCAAGGAAGGATTGGTCAGTCAAGCTGGATGACGTTCTGTGGGCATACCGGACTGCTTTTAAGACTCCTATAGGGATGTCTCCGTTCAAGCTTGTGTATGGAAAAACCTGCCATCTCCTAGTGGAATTAGAGCATAAAGCATATTGAGCATTGAAGGCCCTGAATTTTGATTTACACGATGCTGGAGAGAAGAGGGAATTTCAACTGTCTGAACTTGAAGAAATGAGGGAACAAGCATATGACAGCTCAAGGATTTACAAAGAGCGCACAAAAAGGATCCATGACCGGATGATTCAAAAGAGAGACTTCAAAGTGGGGGATTGGTGTTGTTCTTCAATTCCAGGCTACGTCTTTTTCCTGGGAAGCTGAAATCACATTGGACAGGCCCCTTCAGAGTTGTAGGAATTACATCCTATGGAGCATACGAGCTGGAGAACAAAGCTGGTGAAACCTTCAAGGTAAATGGTGCTCGTTTAAAAAGCTATCTTGGTACTGATCATAAGCTTCTTCCTATGCAGGCGGTATTCTTTGTTGAAAATGACTCCAGTCCTGCAGCAAAGATAGCTTTACAGAAGACAAATTCAACTATGAAGACAAAATTTTCTTGGCGAATGAGGAAGGAGTTAGGAAGGTTGAAAAAGCTTACTGTAGGATGTTGTGGAGCTTCAAACCACGCTGCTTTTGATTGAATCAAATGGGGAAATGTCTAGCTTAAAGACTTTAAAGAGGAGCAGCTGACTGAGAGGTAACCCAGTATTTTCGGTACTTTATTCCAGTTCGATTTTGGTTATTTAAGCTTTGTATTATGTTAAAGTTGTTTACATTGTTTTTTTGTTAAGAAAAGAGCAGGTTTCTGCATCTGTAGTGTTGTCCGAACTTGTGTCCGAACTTCAAAGTTCGGACACAGTTCGAGAGATTGAAGACTGTGCAAAACGAGATGTCCGAACTTCGGTCCTAACTTCAAAGTTCAGACAATGTGAGAGAAGAAATGGAAAGAAAGAACGACGATGTCCAAACTTCTGTCTGGACATCAAAGTTCGGACCTGTTTCGAGAGTTTAGCGAAGGTAAATACGGGGATGTCTGAACTTTGGTCCGAGCTTCAAAGTTCGGACACGATACGAAGCACTGCCCAGGTATGTTTGTCCGAACTTCAGTCCGAACATCAATGTTCGGACATCCCGATAAATTTGAACTTAAGAAGCGCGGGCGACATTATTCGAAAGCAAAATCCCTAATTCTACCGTGAGCAGCAGTAGCGACGAAAATCCCCTATACTTCAATCTCTCATAACTCTCTCATTCTCCCACCAAATCCTATAATTTGGGTATCAATCTCTTCGTTTTTGAATCCTTTACAACCCTAGCACTAGAAATCGACCAAAAGTTTCCCAAATTAGTCTGATTTGAGCCTGTTCTATTTGAACCCTAACTGTCGAAATTGGGGCATTTTGAGTCGAAGTCTTGCAGATTTTGCTATTCTTTCTACTTCTAAACACTCATTCAACTTAAGCAAGGTATTTTCTCCACTTTCCTACCACATTTATTGTGTTTGTGATAAATTTTGGAATCTGAGGTGTAATCAGTCGAGAATGTGCTGTTTATTATTGAGTTTCCTGGACTTTATCTGCATCTTTGAGGTTTGTTTTCTGCTGTGTTGTGAGTTACTGGATAAAGGTGTTTAAACCACACTATTGTGATTTTATTGTGCATATTTGAGTGTGTGGTTTGATTTTGCATGGATGAACTAATACCATTGACTGAGACTAAGTGGAATGTGTTGGAATATTGTGATTTTCTGTCGGTTAAGTCTCTGCTGGTCACTGTTTGTAGAAGATTACCATTGCAAGTGAAAGATTGATTGACCTTTGTTGTGGAGAATGTTGAATTTTAAGGGGAGGCTCTGTCGAATTTTTATAACTGTGTGCATGCATTGAGCTCTTTTATATACCATTATTGACATTGACTGCCTTCGCTTGAGCAGATGTTGAGCAGAATCACTGGCCGTTGTAAGAGGGGTGGGAGAGCAGGCGCTAGTTCAAGTCGCCAAGCTCCGCGAGATGAATTTAGGGACGACGGAGCCAGAGAATGGTTTGCTAAGGAAGTAGACATCATTGCTGAACGTTGTGTAGTGCCTGAGCTGGAGCGTCAGCTGGGGCTGAAGGAACTGCTGGACCAGCTTGGTTGGTGCAAAATCTTGGATACAGGGGGCCCATACTCCGAAATAGCGGTGCGAATGTTTTATGCAAATGCTATCTATCAAGATGGGCAGATTCGTTCTACGGTCGACGGTGACAAAGTGACAATCTCGACGATGCAGATTGCACAATATTTCGGACTTCCTTACCCTGCTCCCCCTCACCCTGAAAACCTTAACCCACATGACTTCCAGGCAGTAGCCATAAACCACTACACCCCACTAATGGTTCAAGGACCACGTCGACGCAGAGGAGATGACCTGTCAAGCAGGTCATCCCTGCTGATCTGCTACAGGACCCCCAAGAGAGAGTCCTCTTCACACTGCTGGTTACGAATGTTCTCCCAAGGCAGAGCTGAGACCTGAACCATACTGATTGCCTTCTTCTCCAGGCTGTGCTGAATCCGGAGTTTGTTGGGGCTGCTGAGGTCACTTACTTGCCATGGGTCATCTCCCTACATCTGCGTTACATTGTGGAGCCCAAGGACTGACATAAGCTAGGCTATCCGGTCATGATTTGTCAGTTGCTTCGGAGGCAACTGGTCTCCATCCCATCTGATGGGCTGCATGCTACGCGGTCGCCTATTGATATCGGCGCCTTGAAGAAGATGTGGTTCGAGTTTGACGGGGTGACCTGGAGGAAGAAGGCTGCCCCAAGGCCATAGAAGCGCTAGAGAGATGCAGGTGAGGGTCCATCAGCGCCAGCTCCTCCTTCTGCAGCTGAAGAGGAAGAGGAATTTACTGCATTTCCTGCTCCTGGGAGTGAGTATGTCACTCGCTACGAATTTGATCAGCTCGAGTCTCGCTTTATGGAGATGGATCGTCGCTATCAAGCGAAGATCGAGATCCTTCAGCAGCAGGCTCGCCGCTCTCAAGAGGATTATGAAGCTTTGCTCTCTCAGTTTCAGCAGTGGCAGGCATACTACCCACCTCCACAGTGATGATGATGATGGATGATGCTACTCTTGTTATTTTGAAGCCATCTCTGGACTTCTTTTTGTTTTACTTTCAGTTGTTTTTAGACTTTGTTCTTTTTAGTTTATCTGAGTTGTATTTTTCTTTATTCCATTTTTAATTATGTTCTTCACTTGAACTCCAAGTACTAATCATTACTAATGCGATGCTTCCAACATATCTTTCTGTTTTTTGATGTTTATGTGCAAGTATGCTGTTACCGTGATGATTCCATGGCTGGACACTTGCTTGGAAGCGGGTGTGAGGAAAAATTCTCCCCTAGAAAGACATTAAGTGTGAGGAAGAACCTCTTCCTCAATCAATCAAAAGGGAAATCAGGGGAGTTTTTAGTTTTTTTTCTTTTTCGTTTGTGTTCAGCCTGTGCTTTAACGCGTTATATCTCTGTAAATTTTTACTTCCACCCTTGTGAGTCTGACACATTTAGTAAGATCTTTTTCTTGTGTTAATTTTCTGAACAATGAGGACATTGCTCCTCTTTAAGTGTGAGGAAGGGGATATCTTTCTGAATGTGTCAGCCATTTATTTTGCATCCCGCATTAGTTTTTGATTTTTCTTGGGCTATATGGGGGTATGTTCCTTGGAGTGCTTTTATGTGTTGAACACTTGAGGTGAATTTTTTGTTGTGGAGTCGAGTCCGGTGATTACTTTAAGGATTGGTTTGCTCAAAGTTGTGTGTTCTCATATTTTAGAAATGGCTGAATTTTATTAAATGTCTGTGGACAAGCTAATTATGGAGTTAGAACTGGTTTAACTTGGAACCTTGGGAATGATGAGAATGTTTGGAATGAAGGATAAAGGCAAGGTACTCCTCTGATCTGATTTATTTTCTGAACCAAAACAGGCCTCTTCCATCCGGTTATTAAGTCCTTGGGGTGCTTCATCACCCATTTACCTAAGATCATCTGATCTGGGATAAAAGACCCAACACCATTACAAGGATGGAGAGAAAAGTCTGGGGATGAATTGATTGTGCGAATAATTTAATATACACGCAAGAAAAAAAAGAGGAGGCTCTCTAAAGTTTTATGTTTATTGCAAATCCTTTAATTCAATCATGAGTGCGTGGTGTTGAAAGGTGCTGTGGAATATGGCAGTACTTCACACCCCTTGTCATCCATGGGTTTGAGAAGAGAAACAGTTGGAAGGTTCTGAGTTACTCTATGTTTTGACTCCGTGACCTAACTTCTTCATAATTTTTTTGTTTTAAAGCTTGCTTCACTGTTTAAGAGACATACAGTTAAGAGCAGATTGGTTCTTGGGTTGTTATTATGGCTTAACTCCCTTTTATCTTGTGCAATCCCAAGGTTTGGTACTAAGGCATTTTGAGATATCTTACTTCTGTTTTACTTGAGGACAAACAAAGGTTAAGTGTGAGGAGGTTTGATAAGTATGAAATATGCATGGTTTTAGTGGTCTTAAACGTCTAATTTTTGCACCTGTATTAGTGATATTCCACACTTATCTTACGTTTTCCCTTGGTTTCTTGTTCAATGAGAGTTGATACCTTTTTGTGTGTCAAATGTAGGAAAAGGCCAAGAAAACAGTAGCTTAGTTCATGAGGGTGATGATGCAACAAACGGGGAAAAAATTGGAGTCAGAACGAAGAATTTAGAAGATTTTGAAGGCGTGTCCGAGCTTGTGTCCGAACATCCAAGCTCGGACACAAGTCGAAAGTCCGAGTGCTGTGCCTGACGAAATGTCCGAACTTCAGACCAAACTTTGAAGTTCAGACATGGTTCGAGACTCACAACGAAGAAGTTGAAACTCCGCTCTACGCTACATGTCCAAGCTTGTGTCCGAACGTTGAAGTTCGGACACAAGTAGATACTTTTGAAATTGAAGCGCTCAAAACGTAGTGTCCGAACATTGAAGGTCGGACCAATGTTCAGACGCGACTAAATTGTCAACAGAAGTTCGGCATTTTAAAGGAAAAAGTGGGAGCAATTTTATATAAGTGGCCTAATCAGAGTTGAAGGATCATCTCATTACATCACGACACTCTTACGCTCTTCAACAACGCTCTTTTCACTCATCCCCCTTTCATCAACATCAGCTTCACTTTCATCCACATTCATCAAGCGCACCATTGCCATCGTTGAGGAGCATTGCCAGAAGGGAGTCAATCATCGTCTTCAACCTTGTGCCAGCAAATCCCCGAGTCTGGATAATTACTCAATTTGGGAGTTTTTCTTTCCTTAGATGAATTCTCTTTTGACTGTATTCATTCGCTTTTTTGATATGTCTGGCTAGTAAGGATAACTTTGGGGAAGGGTTGTTCGTAATGGATACAAGTTAGTTAGAATTTCTGCAATTTGATTATGAGATTGTATCGGATTGTTTCTAGGTTAATGCTAATCATTCATCTTCTCTATTAAATTTGCGTATTTATAGAGTCGTTTTGCGAATCCTGTTATGATCAGATAAGGTGATTAACAAGAAGTTCAAGTTAGTCTGGAGATTTGTGGAAAGATTAGTCGGATAGATAACTTTTCATGCAAATGCTAATAATTCTTCGCACGTATTCCGCCTATATGTGTTTTGTCAGCTTCTAGATTAAAGTTGACATGTTCTGATAGGCGAGCTCTTCCTTTAACTAGGATTTAGGAACGAAGAGAGTCTAAGAATTGGCCTGTCCGTTTCTCATAATTAAACTGTAGGTTTGGCTAGATTTATCCAGTAAATAACAACCCAAACCCGGAGTACCACTCATTTTTATTGAACTTATCAATTTACTTTCATTAATCGTTCATTTAGATTTAGACTTGCGTTTACTCAATTCAATTACAAAACAATTCACAATCCCCTAAATTTCCAGTTTTCTTAGGATTAGGCTTATTTCTTCAAGTCCCGTGGATTGATACCTGGTTGCTTCTGTTAGCTATACTACAGTGACCGGGATTTTTGCAACCCGACAAGCTTTTTGATTTATTAATTTCTAGATTTACTTTCATAGTTTTAGTATATCAATTTTCCTGTTTGCAACGCACCCCCGAGGAACCGGCTAACAGATGGCCGACTTTCTTGAACTCTTTCAGCAGGGACATCAGGTCCGATGGACAGTCTCGACTTGGAAAATTGAAGGAGTTCAAATGTGTGGAGGTTATTACGGAGGGATCTCGTTACCTGGTTTTGAGAACTTTCATGTCATTCACCCGTGGTGTTCCAGCCGTCAGATCGGATGAGCCCAAAACCGACCCAAGGGCTTGCTATATGAAGCACCAAGGAAAGCATATGGCCATGAAGCTCTCCATACAATCATGATGGATTGACTCAAAGGGGAAGTTCAAGTGGTAAAGCCCCTAGCACCTGAAGACTTGGAGCTCTCAGCTAGTTATCGGAAATGGCTACACGGCCGAAAGGGGGAGGTAGATGCATTCGAACGAAGGAAGGAAGAGGTAGCAGAGCCAAGAGTTGTTAAGAGGAAGCTTGCATTTTAGACATTTAGTCCTTGGCATTTTCTGTTTTCCTAGAACTCTATAAATTGTACTTCTTTCAACTTCGAGATGAATAAAGAGAATATTTTGTTTTACTTAGTTTTCTTTTAAATCTTCATATTATTTCAATTAATCAGTTACTTTTCAAGACAAACAAATAATTATAAAAAAATGGGTGTCCATGACCCCGGACGTTGACTCAGACGCGCCCGTTTGACCTCCAAACGATGCCGTTCCACTTAGTGTCCTCCCCCTGCCGATTCAAATCGGGAATTCGTCCCAAAATTCCCATTTTCATTCCAGCACTCACCATTTCCAAAACCCTAAATTCTCTCATTCATATCTCCCTCGTTTCTTGACCAAATCACTCCATTCCACCACCATATTTCTCACAAAACATTCCACTTTCAATTCTGAGCATTTCCATACCAAGTTCTCCTCATATCGAGCACTTACGGGGCAGAAAGTTACGTCCGAAGTTAAGTCCGGGGTGGAATGTTTCGGCTCGTTTTTGGCACTTTCCCGACTTCCAACCCAAAATCTTTCACCACCATTGTATTTGGGTAAGTTTTCTCTACATTTTGACTACTCATTTGTCCATTTTGGTGAAGAAACGAAGAAAAACGAAATTTGGAGCAACGAAGAAGACGATAATGGTGTTTTTCGGGTCGGATTTTCGAAGTTTGATTTTCTACATTCTGAGTGGTCAATTAGCCTTAATTTGACATTAGAAAACGTGAAAAGTTGGATTGGAAAGTTAGAATTGTTTGTAGTTGCCAAAAGTTACCCATCTCGGTTTAGTGCGTTTTAAGTGCAAAATGAGGTTTTCTTGCGTTTTTAATTCATGAAATGTCAAAAGTTTGTGTGAATGATAGATCCTAGGACTGATTCTACGGTGTGGAGTGCATTTGAAAGCACGAGACTCATGAAAATCTAGGGGAAGCTCTGCCGAAATTCCCATAAGTTTATAAGTCTTTTGCTTTGCTGAAATCATAGGCGCATTATGGAGGGTCGAATGAGTTCTCGTAGGGTAGCTGAGGCCGAGGCATCGGGTTCTCATCCACGACGCAGACATCACAGAGAGGCACCCCCTGTTTATGATCATACCCGTTTCATAGGAGCTCAGCAGGAGCGTTGGTTCCATGAGAACCAGGACATCTCCATTCAGCAGGAGCGTCTTTTTAGCGGCGAGGTGATTGCCACGTTCGATCTTGACCACCTGTTTTAGCACCTTCATTGGGGAGGGTTGCTTACCTGCCCGAGGAGTTACATCAGGGAGTTAGTCATAGAGTTCTATGCTAACTTGGACCAGGATGAGACCGGGGCCATTGTATCCTATGTGCGTGGTCAGCCCATCACTGTAGGCTTAGAGGATTTTGTGCACTTTTACGGCCTGCATCCTAGCGACCCCGAGCATAGGGAGTTCGAGATGATAGTTGCGTCAGAGAGTGAGGCACGCTAGTTTTATCTACAGCACTCCACCTTGTCAGAGCGTGTTCGCTCTTCTACGAGGGATCAGTCGAGGAAGCAGGTGATCCTTCCCTCTGCGCTGCCTACTGCTTTGGATAGGGTACTTCTGGAGGTTCTGTCCCATAACGTGCTACCAAAAGCACGCAATGATGTCTCTGCCCGCTATTGCTTCCTCATGAGGTACATTCAGCGTCCACCCGATTCAGAGGAGGGTTTAATTCCACTGTCAGTCTTGATGAGAGACCATCTGATGACGGCAGCTCGGGTTAGTCGCCATGCTTTAGTCTACCTGAGCTTCATCCAGTGGCTATGCGAGTGCGCTCAGGTCCTGATAGAGGATGGCGATTGGGAGCCTCTATATCCTACCTACACCATGAAGATGCTGAGGTCCCTTGGCTACTCAGCCGATCAGGGTTGGGCGTTCCCACAGCAGGCCAAAGTCTTTTCTTAGAGACCAGTCCGGCCCAAAGAGACAGCAGGCACCGGAGCCTGAAGATATCCCCCACCACGAGGACCCGTCTGGAGGGTATACCTACCAGGGTGAGGGATCGAGCTACATGGACACTGGGTACCCTACACCACTCTCTTCCTACTACACCTTACCAGCTTCACCACCACATCCAGCTACGCTTGCAAGCTTGCAGAGGGATATCCAGTCTCTCCGCATCACCCAGGGTCACATTGAGCGCAGGCAGATGCGCATGGAGGGTCGCATGGACGCTTTCATGACTCACATGTATTCAGTCTTCCCACGTCCACCTCCTCCAGGGCAGTAGTTTTAGGATTTTGTATTTTCTCTAGGTACTTCATGTCCTTTTTTGTATGTATCGTCAGACATGAGTTTTCTTTTGGTGATTTTGTGCTTTGACATTTGTTGCATGTTTCATTTAATGTTATATGAGAAATCTCTTGCATGTAGAAAATCATTGTCCACTATCACAAGTTAGTTATGCATCTTTGTTGTCAAAACAAGGTCAAAAACAAGTCATCTCATCATTCCACCCATGTGTCTTACCACTTTACCTTTCCACCACTTCACCAAAGTTTAAACTAGAAGAAGCCTTGAAACAGGGAAAAATGATCATTCAACAATCACTTCCTCACAAGAACACCCCACCATCATTTATCATCACACATGCAATCACCCTCCATAAATAACTTGGGCATTCAAAGATTTGTTAAATAAACCCCAAAACAATACTGGGGGCAATCTGAGTTTAAGACCGAAGATGATTATTTCTTGGGAAAATTCACGATATACCCCTGTTTTCTTTCGTAATTCACAATATACCCCTGTGATTTTCGTAATTCAACTGTAAACATGCTTAAATGTTGTCCAAAATTGATGAAACTTTACATGAACGATGCTAAGTGTTATATTTTGGTCCATATCAAATTTGAAACTTTTTAAACTCACCATGTGACCCGTGGGTCCCAATTAATATGTGATTGTTATTGGGTACCCAGGTACATGTGAGCTTAAAAAACTTCAAATTGATATTGGAACCAAAATTACCACGTTAGCAATCGTCCCTGTAAAGTTTCATCAATTTTGGACAACATTAAGCATGTTTAAAGTTAAATTACTAAAATCACAGGGGGTATATTGTGAATTACGAAAGAAAACAGGGGTATCTTCGTGAATTTCCCTTATTTCTTTTGTTTAAGCGTGTGAACAAGTCTTTGAGTGAACATTGCGTGAGAGCGTCTTGAGTGGTAAAACCAAGAGAGAACGAACGTGTCATTTTTACACGACTCAGGTAAGATTACATTCAAAGGTAAGGTAAATGGCATAACTCCGACCGAAGGAGATAATTTGTAAATTTACGCTTAAACCTATGAAAAGTAACAAAGAACGGATACACAACTATTAGGGATGACGAAGCACCTGGGTACAACACCACACAACCAAAAGCTTGTGAACCCTAACATTACACCCTAGGCACCCCCGCTGAGCTTTTCGTATACGTCCCCTTTTACAGCACTACAAACTCCACAAATAAGCCAGCCAATGATGAATAACCGACCCGGTGAGCAAATGAAGCAAGGAGCCCGACTTTCGAGCAGCAACTTCACAAGTCCAAAGAAGCAAAACTGCTACCAGCATGACGAAATGATCCGCAAATGGTCCCAAAATGACACCGGATCCAAATGAGCTAACATCAAAAACAACTCTCAAAGTTCAAAACCGGGAAACACAAGAACCCTGAAGGAAAAGTGATTCAAAGAAAGGCAAACCTGAAAAGCCTCGAAGAAATCCAAAATTGGAAGAAAGAGAGAAGGTGCAAGGAACAACCCAAAAGTCCCAAATCCCAAGCTCACAAGCGAAGTCATCATGAAGTAGCCAAACGACTTCAAGACAAAGAAGGCAAGTCTGGAAGAAGGTGCAAGTTGCGGCTTTGGTAACCCTTATAGCTCCACATATCCTAAACATTCCTCTATCATCCCATTATCTTTCATCACACCCCATAGCCACGTTATAAGCTTAAAAGACTTCAGACTTAGTAGTTGTGTATCCAATCACGTGAAAGTAACAGGTTGAACGCATAAATCTAACAAATGTCAAATTCAATGGTTGAGATGTTTTGACCAAAAGGAGAGCACGAGTGCAAGCATTAAACACTCTGAGTGTAGGAAAGAAAGCACCACATCAAGATAAGCCCTGACCTTGTGAGAGTGAGACTTGTTTTCGCGCAATTAATCAAAAAAATACTGGGGGCAATCGATCGTTCCGATCGATTGCCATAAAATCCTAAAAAACCTGAAACCTAAAGGATCAAACCCTCCTCATATCACACAGGCCCGTCCTAAGCCCTACCTCCACATCAAATTTCCTCAGGCCCGTCTTAAGCCCTACCTCCACATTCAAACATCCACAGGCCCGTCTTAAGCCCTATCTCCACATTCAAAGCCCTACCTCCACACCAAATTTCCTCAGGCCCGTCCTAAGCCCTACCTTCACATTCAAACATCCACAGGCCCGTCTTGAGCCCTACCATCTCCAGGTTTGACATAAACCCTAATCCTTCTACATTCATTTAGACCCATCATACATTTTACTCACTTTCACTTAGAACTACCTTTAGGCTCATCATAAGATCTAGTTGCATACCTTTAGGCTCGTCATAAGACCTAGATCCATCCTTTAGGCTTGTCATAAGACCTAGATCCAACCTTTAGGCTCGTCATAAGACCTAGATCCAACCTTTAGGCTCGTCATAAGACCTAGATCCAACCTTTAGGCTCGTCATAAGACCTAGAATGCTTTAGGCTCGTCATAAGACCTAGAACCATCCTTTAGGCTCGTCATAAGACATAGTTGCATACCTTTAGGCTCATCATAAGACCTAAAACCATCCTTTAGGATCGTCATAAGACCTAGTTGCATTCCTTTAGGCTCGTAGTAAGACCCTTTAGCTTACCCACTCTCATCAAACACATTGCATCCATCTCATTCATGTAGGCTCGTCATAAGACCTAGTTGCATTATCCAGGCGCGTCACAAGACCTGGTGACAGAAAAGTTGGCGAGGTGATGGTAATAAATCCTCCTGTGTTATGTAAGCTTACTTTCGGATCAACGAATGGTGGGCGAAGGCAATAAGTCCCCAGGGTTTTTACCAGGAGTTATCCCTGCACACCGGCTTGGGGGCGATGGAAATAAGTCCACATTGGGTCCAGCCAGGAGCATTGACACGGGTTTTCGGTCCCTAGAAGCATATGAGCATCATTAGCATCATCAGCATCGTCATCATCATCAGCATCATTAGCATTTCAACATCCTTGCATTTGCATACCACCTAGTTTTCACATTTTAGGTTGTCAACGCCTTAGAATCGCTTGACATTATTTAGGTTGTCAACGCCTTAGAGTCGCTTGACATTATTTCATTTTTACTTCTTTAGGTTGTCAACGCCTTAGAATCGCTTGACATTACTTCACTTATAGGTAGTCAGTGCCTTAGAATAGCTCGACGCGGCTTGTTAGTCTCCAACGGCATGCAAGGTCTGTTTACGATCCAAAATTTTGGGGCATCATTCAAGCATCAATCAGACTTCTCATATTCATTACAAAGTCTAGTTGACGGGGGGCAATTTGTTATACCCAAAATTTTGACCCCCCTGGTTAGGATCTGTAAGGCTTTAATTTGGTGTTGTGAGAGGCACTTCAATCAAGTAATGAGGGATTCCGGCTCGATCGGCGCATTCCGGGACATGGGGAGCAGTTTCGTCATCGTCAGGGGCGTTTTCGTAATTTTTAAGGCTCCCAAGACCTCCTATAGGCTTTCTCTCTCCTCCAAAGGATGCTCAAATCAACTTGAAATGCTTTAAAATTTTAACCCATGATATAGGATGGCATTTTGAGCATAATGGCATTGGAATTTTGATTTTTCAAATTTCCAATAATTTCCTAGCAATTTCTGATTGAATCTGACTAGAAATTGAATTTAAAAATATTCCAACATTTAAAAAATTCGATTCCACTTCAGAAACATCATAATTGCCATCCTTGACACGTGGCTAAAATTTCATAGCAAAATTCCTTTGGGAAGTCACTTAATTAAAATGCCAAAAAATCTTACCTTTACTAGATTTTCTTTATCTTTAAGAAAGTCTATATAAAGGGATAAATCTTTTGATCAAATCAGAATCTCACAAGCTCAAGAACCCTAGGAAGTCAGAAAGCATAGCCTCCCCTCTCCCCCTCACGTTTTTCAACACCCGGCCACCCGAATCATACCGAAATTCACCCGAAATCACCATCTAAACCCGTTTTCCAATTCACAAAGCATCAACAATCATCAAAACCCCACATAAACACCACCAAAAGGTGAAGAACAGGAAGAACAACCAGCAACCAGAAGCTTGGTTCGAAAACCTTTCGGGCCTGCCATCAACGGAGCATTCGACGAATCCCAGTGCGAAGGATCATTGTAAACCCGAAGGTAAAATAAGTAGAAATTCCACTTTCCTAACTCCCTACGACTTTATCAGTATTGCCTCAAAAATTGGGGTCAAACCAACTCTTTTCGGCCTCTATATTACTAATTGTTTTAGCTACTGCCTTGTTACTTGTTTGCTAAGTTTCGTATTAATTTTGACTTCAAATTGAATTCTTTCAATTACTAACGTGCTTATAATTTTTCAGGCTACGTACCCATAAAATTTGAGTCGAAAAAGCCGTCGGGAACCACTAGAAAACCCCTGTCCGTGGGTGCTCCGTGACCTCGGACCTATGGTTCGGGACCACGAACGGGTTGTCCGTGGCCACGGACACCCACGGACGACGGCGGGATTTTTTTAAATTTCAAAATTTAGGTCTTTTTGAATAATGTTTGGGCCCACAGACAGCGTGTCTGTGGCCTCGGACTTTTTTAAAATTTCGTTTTCCCTTAAATTCAACTTTTCTGTAAAACTAGGTTAACTGGGGTCCGTGGTCTCGGACATGGGGTCCGTGGCTACGGACGTAAACAAAATTTGACCTAATTCTACCTCCAAAACCCTAGTTTAGGTATTTTTAATTTCACTTTAATTTTCTGTCAAAAACGTTAAAAAATAAAAAAAAACAGAAGCGCGCACTTAGGTTAAAAACGACTCGTAATAAGCCGTAATTAAACTAAGTAGAGGAAAAATGACTTCTAGGGGTAATGAAAGTAATTGAACCCTAATTAAGTCGAATATCAAGCCCCCGAACCCGAACTCTCCTTTCCTAATTTGGTCTAGGTAAAAATTAGGTGGCGACTCATAATAGGTTCCAGTGAGCTAGCTTAGGTTTTAATAATTAATGTTATATGACATAGTTATTAATCTTAGGCTATAAGTGGACCTAAAACCCGACTAGATCCTAATCAATCTAATCAACATAGGGTAGGGTTTAAAAATCGAGGCTCACAGTATGTTTGAGTCTGTTGTTGTTATTAATTGTGTTTCTTTTTTTTTTAGCCATGGCAATATTTCCACTTCTAACATGCTTCTTTGTTGTTGGTGTAATCCTAGGTTGTTTGGGTACATTTAAGCTCCTACATTGACAAGTGGTGATGTATTAGGCGGGCATAAGTTGTGATGCTGGGATTATCGTAGATCTTCGACTAGTAGTTATGTAACAAACAACTATAGCCATGTCATAATTGTTATTTTGTAATGAATCATTGGAATTTTTGGAGTCGTGGTTTGGTACTCTGACAAGTAATGATGTAATGAACACCTCTACTCTTGTCTTTTTCATATTAATGAGGATCAGTCTATGGAACATCTTGTCTTATGTGGTTTTTCTGGATATAATGGATTGATAATCTGCTATGTACATGCAAATTTGTTTATCTATTATTCTCTGCAAATCTGTATATCTGTTGTTCTATGCAAATCTGTTTATCTGCTATTCTATCTTGGACCTGATACTTGGTATCTGATGTTCTTTGGAACATTTGTGTATTGTGTTTTTTCTAGCTTCTAATGCTTTCTGTACAGGCTACCTTAGTTGTTGGTGTTGGGGAACCAATTTGCCTTCTGCTGCCTGCTATACGGGCTACTTTAGTTGTTGTTTGGCGTTGATTCTTGCCTCTCTTCACCGTCACAATTTTAATATACGGGCTACTTTAGTTGTTGTCTAGCTCTGAATTAGTTGTTGTTTGGCGTTGATTTTTGTCTGCTGTACGAGCTACTATAGTGGACAATGTTAATTTTTGTCTGATGTATAGTCCTACCCATTCTTTGATTTCGTTGAATATACCATCCGTGAATAACGGGGTTATTTATGAACTACACACTACAGAATTGATCAAGGAAACACCCAAATTATGCGCTTGATATATACATGTAACATGTATGAAATGAAATGAAAAAGCTGCAAAGGGAAGAGCTTGATCTATACCAAGGAACATGAAATAAACACAATACTTGAAAAGAGTTAATACTGAATTGTCATTATAAGACATATTAAAAGCTGCCACTAAATTGTCATTACAACAGGTGTCAATGCCTGACATCACAACATATATCTTAAAAAGTCATTACAAACTATTTCATACAAGGTCGTTACAAGACCTTAAGTCATTACATAACTGAAACACGAAAGAAAATAATGCTATTACTATGACAAATACTATCTTCACATAACCATCATTGGTTGCCTTAAGCTGGTCCGATCTTGTCTTTTGTATCTCCTCGAGTTTATTCAAAAGGCATGCATTTTGATTCTTCAATTTAAGCATCATAGATTCAATATCACCAGCAGAAGAAGAGCCCCTTGATGAAGCATGTATTTGTGAAGCATGGATTGGTGGGTAGATGTCTCTCCACCATACAAAATATATGCACTTGTTGTTGGCACAATTGAAGTTGTTCCAACTTAAGGATGACATTCTGCCGGAAAAAGCAAACAAAATTGCAAACTCAAGTATATCACAAAAAGGAGCTCAGATTGGTCATTATGGCCATCATCATTGCTACATAAGTGGGTTATATGTCTTTATATGCCGAAAATATGGAGCAACCCTATCACAAACTGCTTCAACGCATTCAAGCGGAGCAATTACATGAAGGGCCGCTACAACACAGATAAGTACACTTAAATGTATAGCCACATATAAAAGGTCATTCAACAAAAGAATATCATTGACAAACATATATATTCAAAAGTTGTTGATAGAAACAAGAAGTACTTCATAGTGTAGACAACAGTGCAAAACACCTGACCACACATCGGAAGGGAAATTGTTTCCCTAGCACCAAGAGCATGTACATAACCATGTAATCCATTATAGCCAGAAAAAGCACAACAGGCTGATGTTCCAAAGAACATCAGATAACAACAATGAACAATAGATAAACAGATATGCAGATAACAATATCAACAAATCTGCAGAACCTGTATTCAAACCTTGAGTAAACCAGAGGAAGAGAGGTGAAAATCAACGCCAAACAACAACTAAGGTAACCAATACAACAGAGGGAGCTCAAATGGTTATTATGGCCATCATCATTGCTTCATAAGTGGGTTATATGTCTTTACATGCCGTATCTATGGAGCAACCCTATCACAAACCGCTTCAACGCATTCAAGCGGAGTAATTACATGAAAGGTCGTTTCAACACAAATACGTACACATAAATGTATAACCACACGTAAAAGGCCATTAAAAACAGTATAACATTAATAATCATACATATTCCGAAGCTGCAGATAGAAACAAAAGTTTCTTCATAGTGCAAATAGCGGTGGAAAACATAGACCAGAGTTGTATGCACAAGAAGGGCAATTGTTTCCCCAGCACCAAGAACATATATGTAGCAATGTAATCGATTCTAGCCAGAAAAACATAATAGACAGATGTTCCAGTAGGGTAAATTACCCCAAATTCATATCCACGAATCAACATGTGAATAATCTAGAGGAAGAGAGGCGAAAATCAACACCAAATTTCCCCAAATTTAGAACCATGAATCAACACGTGAATCATCCAGAGGAATAAAGCCACAAGCTCAATCAATAGGGCAATATTGAGTGAAATTCCCCCAAATCCAGAACCATAAAATCGAAGACAATCAATGTTGGGTGAAAATATCCTCAAATTCCAGCAGGAAATCAGCATTCGAAATAACCATAGGAACAGAGGTGAAAATCAACGCACTGCTCCGCCTTGAGGTTGTTGAATCCTACTTCGATATTCACATTGCTGAATTGAGGCGACAAAACCCTAACAAAAACCATATTGGCTTAAAAAAGAACAGAATCGAGTATTCGTCCAATGGTTTAAGGTATATGTGTTTGAGCAAGCTTCATTGAACCCCGAGGATGTCAATGAAGAAATCAGATGTCTAGCTGTTGGTCCCGGAACAACTGTTGTATCATTTGAAGGGTATGACATTAATGGATGTACATACAACACTGCACGCCAAGATGCTAAATCAATACATCAGAACAGTGGGGTAAAAATTGAAGCATCAGTGAATGAATATGGTCTCGGTAACCAGGTTCAACCAATGAGCAGTAGTAGTTGGTATTATGGTGTCATAGAGGACATATGGGAACTAGACTATCACATTGATTCGTTTCTAGTGTTCCGCTGCAATTGGGTGGACAACCGACATGGACACCAAAATGATAAAGGACTTATTTTGGTTGATCTTTCACGTGTTATACATTATAAGGAAGATCAATTTGTGTTGGGTAAAGAATGTGACCAGGTGTTTTATGTTGAAGACCCAAAAGATAGTAGATGGTCTGTTGTTCTTCCAGGGAGAAGACCGGTTTTGTTTAAGGATGAAAACAATGACGATGATGATAATAAGATGATAGATGAAACAATATCGTTGCATACAGGGTTGCATGATTCAACTAATGATTTATAAAATGATGATGTTCATACCATCTACGCTCGATCAGACCATAATGAGGGGGTTTGGGTAGAAAACAGATCATGATATATGTTACTATGTCTAGGTAACACCATTGGTTACAGTTTTATCAAAATTAATTATTATGTTTATTTTTGCAATTATACATCGTTCCATGAATATTGATCTAATATTTTTGCTTTTTTTTTCTCAGTGGATGATCATCCGATTGACGATCCTATAGGACAGCTGCTCACGACTGGGGAAATTCAGCCCCAGCAGAGTAGACCGGCAAAACGCACCACACGAGGTGGTAAAAAGAAATCAAAGACAGCAGACATTCCAGCACAGTAGACTGAGGCAGCTGGGCCTTCACAGGAAGCACAAGAGATACAAGTTGCTCCTCCGCCTCTCAAGAAACCCAAAGAACGAGGGGTTACCCGTGCGCTGAAAGCAAATAGAGGCCCCCCGACCAAGCCTTTGTAGTTCAATCAGTGGAATCAACCCATAGGTACATGGAAAAATGATTTTACTGCTCTGGCTAGGCATTTGCTGAGTTCATATTGTCATATAAACCACCATTGGAAGCAAGTGCCTCCGGTGTTGAAGGAGCATATATTTGAGCGTCTTTAGGTATTTGTTGAGTTTATAGTTTGTTTTAAGATTAATGTAGTTACTATTTAACACTAATCCATTTTTTTTGCATATAGGCTCGATTCAATATAGATCCTTCTATGAAGGACAATGTGATGAAGGGAATTACCAAACAGTTAGAGACTTCAGATCTCTGCTCACGAGGCAGTACATTTACTGTGAGGAGCCCGCAGAAATAGAGGAAACATCAGATGAAGATGTGGATGATCAGAGACCACCGTGGCAAAAATATGATGGTATTATTGAAGAGCAATGGAAGAGTTTGTTGAGAAGTGTTTGACCGCTGAGTTCAAGGTGAGTTTCACACTAGTAGTTGTTCTTTCGTATGATAAATGTTTAAAGTGTCATTAGAGTTCATTCGGTTAATTTTTCTTTTCTATATTTTATTTGTATAACTTGTCTTTTTCATACATATACGTAGGCTTTACGTGAGAAACAACAACAAAATGCCAAAAATATCTTTACCCCCATCATTTGGGCGGTAAAAGTATTGCTTAGCGTGTGCCGGAGTCGGAGAAAAAGGGGTTGCTGCCAGCTGAATCAAATGTCAGCGACAGAAGGATGAAGGTTTGGGACTTAAGTCGACGGAAGAAACCTTCAGATCCGGCGGCACCTGCTCAGTATGATGACGGCACGAGAGAAGTCGTCAACCAAATGGTAAGTGATTTTTAGTTTAAAAGAAGTAGAATGTTTATTATATAATATCGAAGTAACAATAGCAGTTACATGAAACGAAAGTATCTTTATTGAATTATTAAACTCCATAACAGGAAACAGTTAAGCTCCCAAATCACCCAGGGCACTTGGCAGCCCGTTAGGCAGGATGATCCATTTTCCCGCGCTCTCGGGAAGAAGGATCATCCGGGTCGTGCAGTATGCTTTGATGGTCATGTCGGTATACGGCAAGCCTTCAGTAATCCTGGGTCCAGACAGGGTGCAGGAGGGAGCATTACATATGAGGAGCACTTACGCTAGAATGCGGAGCTTGAGCAGTGATTACGAAATGAATTCCAACAGCAAATCGCTCAAGCTATGACCATGATACGATCTAAGAGGATAAGTCAGGAGGTTTCTAGACCGCCAGATCAGTCACAAGCATCATAGCCCTCACTAGTGCCTCCCAGTTGTGTTCACTTCGTCAACCCGTTTCCATATTCATCTCTTCAGGTTAGAACAACATGTTAACTACAAATACAAAAAAAAAAACAAATTATACACTTATTTATGTGCATCTAAAATCTTTAATTTTGAAAATTTAGAAACCGGTTGACTGCACATTGTTGCAAGTGATTGGCGCTGATGAAGTCGTAGTAGGGTGGGGAAAACTTTTCAAGTCTTCTCTTGGTGACTACGTGAGGAATGAAGCGCTCCGAGAGTACCATGCTCGGGTGCTTGTTGATGATTACGTGCCTGCGTATGGGGATGTTCAGCTACCGGTGCCCAGTGCAGACATGTCCACCCTTCGTCAAGCGCAATCCAGGACACTACAGTCGTCAATTAGATTGATTAAGCTTGGGGAGTAGCAGGTAAGTACACGAAACAACTTATTCTTAAACATATCCTAGGGTAGAAACGTATACTTATTAATTTAATATATCAGGAACAGATTCAATCAAATTTTGATAAGGCAAAAGGAAAGGGAGTTGTTGTTGCACCAGCTAATCCTTTGATGGCATCCGCCACTAGAGTTATGATGAGATCGAATTTGCTGGAATCGGCGGTTCTGAATGCCTTACCCCCCAAGCTGAGAATATTGCACTCCACACTGTTGATGATGCCGCCGACAAGAGATTCGGTTACAGTGGAACCAAGACCAGATCTTTTTCAATATGAAGGCGCTCAGATATTTGAAATCTACCTTAGTGATTTTGTGGAGTTGTTCATGAAGGATTGGTTGAGTGCGTCGATTCTCATGCATGTGAGTAACTAGCATACCTTGTACACATTTTACTCTGTATATTTGAAAATTAAATCACTAATATTGGTTTTTTTATATTGTGCAGGTTTGTTGATGACAAGGCGGTCCAAGTGTATGATAATAGTAGTTTCGGGTTCTTATGCCTGACTACTGCTCTGAAGCTAATATGGGATCTGACCCCCAAGCTTTGGTCCAGTACTTATACATGCATGTGCATGTGCTGATAAATCTTACATACTGCTACCACTTCATCAAGGGTAAGAATTTTATCAAATGTTAAGTTAATTTAAAAATTATGATACTTGTATTATTCGATTGAATTAAGTTCCGCATGAACAGTCGACACCGGTCTTTGCTCTGTCTATGTGTAAAAAGCCCAAGAATCTTGCATCTTGACTCAGCATCTCGGCATCCCAAGAAGCCAATTATATGTAACATATTGCTGAGGTGAATTACTTAACTTGATTAATTATCAATTTTTAGTTATTTCTTAATCATTTGGTTGATAACTTTTACTTTATCCGTGTGTATGAATTTTAGTGCCTTTCAAGCTGTACTAACGCAATCTGGGGATGAGAATTAAGAACATTCAGTGGAATGTAGTCAAGGTATTGTTGTAGTCCTTATTCAAATTTTGTAATATGTTCATTAGTTTTGAAATAGGAACAGTATTATAATTTATGTTGAATCGATTTTGAATATATATGTACTTATATGAATGTGCAATGTCCACAACAGTCGGGAGGTTCAGAATGTGGCTACTTTGTCATGCGGTTTATGAGTGACTTGGTAGCGGCATCGACACTCTTGCCAGAGAAGTCTCTAGACAAGGTAAGTAGCATTCTCGAAATATTTTGGTTTTGTATATACTTTTTAACATTGATTCTTAAACTCAAAGTTTTTAGCTACTAATCATAATTCTTTTTTTGTTAATTTCAAGGCTTTTGAAGAATTGGTAGCTGGTGAGTACGGTGAAGGACATATAACCGAGATGTTCGAGGAATGGGCAGAATACATGAGCGTTAATGTAGGTTGCTTTTAGTGTTAGATAGGATTGAGTTGATGTTTTTGAAATTCTCATGGAACAATTGTGGTTTGTGTAATGATTTTGTTGATGTTTGATTAAATTGCTTATATTTGTAAGTGAAAGTGGATTATTGCCCGTTGATGGGTTTGGTGGCCATTTAAATGGCGTAATAGTTGATCTACTGCCCCACTGTGATGGCATTGTTGATTGTTGTATGTTAACAGGTTTGATTGATTTTTGGGTGTGTTTGGTACAATTGTAGGGTAGAATGGAAAAAACAAAAAAAGGCCCCTATTGCAGCGATTCTTAACAACAACCGCTGCAATAGACCCTGTCTATGGCTATCTGATAACAACCTATTGCAGCGGTTGTTGTTAACAATCACCGCAATAGCCTCGACCAACCTTGGGACCGACCCAGCGTCCGGTCAGTCCAATGCAGAAAGTATTCTGGAAACGACCGACCTTGGGACCGACCCAGGATCCGGGTAGGTCGGTTCCAGAATACTTTCTGCATTGGACCGACCCGGGGACCGACCCAGGCTCTATCTCGACGGTTGTAAGGAAAGAACCGCCACGATAGGTGTCGTTATATCATGACTTTATCGGGCATCTACCACGACGGTTGTTTAAAGAACCGCTGCAGTAGATCACCTACCTCAGCGGTCTACAATCGCTGCAATAGGTGTCTCACCTACCGCGGCGACACCCGTTTCAGCGGTTTTGAACCACCGCCATAGGGATCAAACAACTGCCACCATAGGGTGTTTTTCTACTAGTGGGTGGTCGGGTGAAACGGGCATCCGTCACTCATTACCATCTCTATTCGGACCTGTTGGCCACCATTATTGAACACCATGCTCGTAAAACCCCTTGAGCGGAATGAGTTCTCATGTAGTTTTACTTTTACTTTGAAAAGTTATGGAAAGTAGTTTGATTAGGTGCAATCTTCTTCATCATTTTAATTAGCTTCATGAAAATAATTTCTAATTTGTTATTTATCAAGCATAAACGAAATTAGTTTTACCGTGATATATATAATATAATATAATACATTACATGTATTAGTTTTCCTCCAAAATATTATTAAATATGTTGTTAGGCATTTGCAGAGTGGTTATTTAAGTGTATTCTTTCTTAAAAAAGACTGAGTAATTATTTAGCAAACATAAACTGTTATTAAATTTGTTGCTACCACTTATTGTGGGATCGTTCAAAATTAATGTTACCATTTGTCGCAATTTCACTAAAAAGGATATTGATATAAATTAATCACGGGATTGTAATTTTATTTTCCTCAATACTAATAATCGCAAGGATATCAATTATTATAATTTTCATGTTTACATCTATATCCTTATAATAAAAATTGAAATTCAGATCATTAAAAAAACTTGTAGACCTAATAAAAGATTCATTAATCAAAATGCTTTTGAACACCATGCTAAAGCACATTCTCCATTCCCGTGTATTAAATAGTACTCATTATCTATTTATAGGGAGGTACCAAACGCCTGGAAAATGAAACAACCTCAAGATCAAACTAAATTAACCTATTGCTCAAATTCGAACATCGGCATTGGCAGAGGACGAAGTAGAAGATCATTTGGTCCATAGCTCTCATCGGCATTGGCAGACACTCACGTCAATCCCTGAATTTACCTAAAGCCGCAAGTGTCCACGTTTACAAAATTAATTAAACAAAAACCTCCAAAAAATGTTAAATATAATACTATTACAAAAATGAAATATGTAATATTATAAAAAGTTTGTAGCCAAGTGATGGGATCTTCGGTTTGGGTAGGCAAAACGAGGGGTTTGATAAGGGTTAAAAAATACATTCTTGTTAATGTAGTAATTTGTATTGCTAAAAGAAAGAGAATATGAGACCAGTAAGAAAAGAAAAGGAAACAAATTTTGTTTGTATAATTGTTACTTAGAAAATCTCGTAAAAAGAAGTTTGATTAGTTGTTGTTCAATAATTGTGACTGAAATTAAGCATTGACAATAACTAGTTACTCAGATTCATATGAATATTTTTGTTATGGATGTGCCTAATAACTTACATAAAAAAAACGAAATTCCCTAAGATAAGGTGTCAATGCAATGAAAGAGTAGACACCAATTCTAATTTAATATACCTTTATATCTTACAATATTTTTGTCAACATTGCATTAGTGCCAAGGGGTGAAATTATTAGTGTGGCTAGGAAAGGTTTGCTATGTCAAATCAATGGCTGGTTTTTTTGGGTAGGTGAAGATATTCCAGCTGATGTACTAAATCTATGCTCTTAATGTTATCTTCTTTTCTTTCAAAAGAAAAAATACAACATTTTTGTCAACATTGCATTAGTAATTACTTATGGCGTCGGAAACAATGCAGCAATAGCAGGATTTCATTGGTGGGTTGCCGAATCTCGGTTGTCTCCCGAACAACGAACCTTCGCATAAGAAAATGGCATCGTTGATGAGAACAAATTCTCATTAAACTCACTCCCCTCCCGAACAACGAACCTTTGCATGAATAGGCCCCATTCTTGAGTTGATTTGATGAGCTAGATTGGATTCTTTGTCACATATATCAATTGTCATATCAATTATTTTCGTCTATATTTTTTCTAATTTTAACTGACAACTGAAATCAACTATATGTTTCAAGTTACAAAAGAAATACTCGGTCAAAGCCAATCTTCCATAAATTTGGACTCTATATTTTACCTTCTACAACTGCACCATAATTTTCAGTTCTACGGAAAGGTCATCTGCCATGCACGTGGGGAATGCATATATATATATATTGAGTACAGCAATAGTATAGTTTCCTAATCTTCAGCAAGTCAAAGCAAAGCTTCCATAAATTTTTTTGATAAGGAGCAAACTCTATTTTACCTTCTAAAAAAAAAAAAACTGCACCTCAATTTTCGGTTCTACGGAATGGGTCATCTGCCATAAACGCGGGGAATGCATATATCCAAACTTGAAACAGTACAGAAATAGTATCGTTTCTTAATCTTCAGCAAGTCACTATTCCCCTAGAATTAGATTCAAATTCAGCTTACAGAATAATTAAAAAATAACCCTAGATTTGAAGATGCCAAAGTGGCTATGATATATTCACATAATCTCATTCCTACACTTGACAGCCTGATTGGTGGGAGAAGTTAGAAGTGAGACAACGAATCAACAACTTCGAATCTAATTTACCAACTCCAAACAATAGGGCAGATCGGCATCACCATGGCTGCCCTTTAACTCCAAGTCTCCTTGCTAATTCGAGATCCTTTTTCACTGAAATGAATGGTTTAGTCAAACATTATTTCCAATTTTAACTAATAGCAGGAAATCTTAGTCTAGACACATTGGACGAAGCAGGAAAAACCGGAGAAAAGACATTTTTTTTCAAATCCTAGGGGAGAAATAAGACTAAACCAATCATATTACTTTGCAGCAGTAACGCAGGAACAATGAATAACCTTTATTTCATCATTAATACACATTATTCTATCCCAAACCAACTCAAAGATGGACATTCCTTCAGGAAGAAAGCGGTGGTGAGAACAAATTATACAATAACAGTATAAACAGAAGCATCTCCACGCGACTCAAATACTTTTTTGAGAATACACATACATTTGCAAACACTAGAATAACAATACAGTCGGGTGAAATAAATTCTACTTGTGTCGGTCATTAGCTCACAGCATCAGTTTGGCTTCTAAAATCTGCCTACCATGCACAAGTTCCTTAGTTGTTATGCAGAATTTCTATTCGCTCCAAGCATCAGTGAATCCGTATCGTTGGTCAGATAAGACAAGCAGTGAGTAATATCAAACTTAAATAGTTAAATGGCCATTTCTCCAACTACAAGAATAGGTCGCAGAAAGATTGGGCCAGCTGATAGAAAGATGATGAAAACAGTGAAAAGTCGAAAAAGATGCCACTGTGGAAGGAAAGGTAGAGAAACAGTGAAGTGGACTAGCAAAGAAGAGTTTGAGACATCAGGAAAGAGGAGGTGCTGGTGACTATATAGAGACAAGCAGGTAATAGACTTTAAAAGATGGAGACTGGGAAATGATAAAGTGAGGAAACGGATTGTCAGGTTAGGTTGGGCACAGTGGTTTAACCAGGTGCCGTAAGACACCACTATTCTACATAATCTCTTGAGAGTTCCATACGGTTTTACTTGCTCCCAATGTTACATCGCATTTTTGTCCCTCACTCCATATTGGCCAGTTTCAACATGGAGTTCTGCTATCAGATAAAATTCCTGCCCATTCGCGTTGATTTGTCGTTGGGCACAGAACATGCATTTCAGACATGAAAATTGTCATGATCATGGCCTCCAATTTTCAGAAGCAATACAGCAACAAGCTCGAAAAAACTCCAAGGCAAAGCCGTGGTGATATATATAGGAAGCGGTGAATTGTGAGAATAACAGGAAGCTACATCTTGAGATTAGGAAAATGGTAACTACAAAACTACAGAATATAACAGAACACAAAGTTCAGCGAGATGTGTTTATAGACTCTACTTACTCAAGGTAACACGCTTGGCATGAACTGCACACAGCATAGCATCTGAAAACAAGCCAACCATATAATCTTCTACAGCCTACAATAGATCAGATTCTTTTAATATATCATAATTCATAGGCAGCAACAGATCATTAAATCCAGTCTAGCTCATAGATGCAAACTTAATAGCATATATGGTGAGCAGTTACCATCTGTCTAAGGTGTTTTACATGACAGTGAAGAATTTCAGGACACACCATCAACATAATGACTTGCCATAGCAGGAAAATACTGACCCAAAGGAGCTCACAGTTCATTTAGCTAAGCCAGCTACCAATAATTAAAAGAAATGCAAATTCACCACCAGATAATAGTGACCTCATACCTCTTGAAGAGCAACCATAGCTTTAGCTTCCCAGCGACTGACAGTTCGTGAGTAGAAGTTGCTAATCTCTTTTACCTTATAGAAAATACAACAGCAGTTGAAGCCACATAAACCATAAAAAGAACAAACAAACAAGCAACCCAATTACGAATCAAATAGCGAATTACTGGCCTAACGGGACCATTATTTGTTAGTTGACACCAATACACACAGTCACAAACCCCACCGAACTATGACGATAGCCAATTCAGAAACACCAAGATCGGAATAGGTAACCCAGATCAAGCGAAAACCACAACAGAAAGTTATATTGTAGTAATGTGCCTTGAGCAGCAAGAATGAGAGCTAGTATACCGTTCGAACGAAGGGGGCAGATGGGATCACCAGTTTAACTTCCTTTTGATACTTACGAATCTCTCGTAAAGCGACAGTGCCAGGTTTGGATCTTCTTTTCCCGTGTTGTTGTACCCCAATGGAAGGCCCTGTAAAAGAAAAGACCTCAAGCACTGGCCCTCACGAATGAGAAATTGCCTGTACTTCTAATACTATCACCCATTAAAATATAAAAACGGAGGGGAAACTTGCCTTCGGACGGCACCGCATTGCCTCTTGTCTTCTTTGCACCTTTAGTTGCAGGCGAACCTAGTGTAGGATTCCAGCCAAATATGAAAAAGAAGCGAGAAATTAGGGTTCAAAGCGTAACGCCTGTTCTTCAGACCAAGCGGTGATACAGAGAAATGAAATATGAGCACTGAGAGACAACACTACCAGACGAAGGTCGACTCCGGGTAGCCATCTGCTTGACTCGCGCCATTGTTTGGGAAAAATAAAACCTCAACGGGAATAAGCGCCGGAGGAAAGGAACTACACAAGTGGGGAAAGTCATCCACATGTAATAATTCGAATGTAACCGTTGGCAATCAAATCAAATAATTTTTTTTTTTTTTGAAACTTTTAGCACCGCAGCCTTACTTCTCCGCAATAAACAATCTAAATTCAACTATTACCAAAAATATCATTTACTAGTATTTTATCTATTAAGGCAACTTTTGGAAAGAGAATGAGAAAGGGATTAAGAATAGAACTATGTTGTTTGGTTGTAAATAAAGGGAGTGAGAACGATACTAAAATATATTACATGCATTTAAGTTAAAAAAAGGAAAGAGAAAATCATAAAGATTTAGTGCAAAATACATTTAATTTGTAGCTAATTGCAATTAACTGCTTATTAAATATATAATTAGTAAACGTACACAACATTGTGATACAAATTAAGAATGGACAAAACATATTACACAATTATGTAATAAAATAAAGACTTTAACAGTTTTTTTATTTCCCACTCATTCCGGTAAAGGACAATGTTGTGATACAAACTAAAAATGGGCAAAACATATTACACAATGATGTAACAAAATAAAAACAACAACTTTTTTTATTTTCCCCTCATTGCCGAAAAAATGTGTTGGAATGAAAGTACAGAAGAGGCGGGGAATGGAAGGGAATAGATTCCCTTCACTTGGTTAGTGATGAGTGTCCAGATGAGCATGTTTTAGAGGTGTATTTCATATGTTTTATCAACACTTTTCATGCTCATTTCTCCACTCTAGCTAGTTTTCCTCTACTTTTGTGTTTTATTAGTGTTTTACACAATTATTATTGAAACAGGAGGAATAACATAGCTAGGATTAAAGTAGACGAAGAGACAAACCCGTGGGCGTAGACAGATCCAAAATTGGAGCTAAAACGAAGATGATACAACGTTTTGAAGATTAGCCTGTCCATAGGACTGACCCTAGGTGGGTCGGCAGTTCCGGAGGCCGGAAACGCTCATTCCAGGGGCCAAAACTACTTCTGGTCCCGGCCGACCCTAGGACTGACCCAAGGTGGGTCGATCGGACTTAAAAACACGCCCAAAATTGCTACTGACTTCGATCGACCCTAGGTCGGTTGGGTCGAAATTTTGCCTAGATTTGCGTTTTTAAAAGCAGGAAAAGAAAGAGAGAGAGAGAGAGAGAGAGTTCGAACCCAGACGAAAGGCGATGACAAAGGAAGAAAGAGAGGGGGAAAAGAGGAAGAAGGAAAGGAGAAAGAATCACCTCCATTGAAGCTCCCAAGCTCTATTAATGACCATTTCTCTCTCTCTCTCTCTCTCTCTCTCTCTCTCTCTCTCTCTCTCTCTCCCTTCTTTACTCTCTAATGAGTGTTTGAACTCGTGTATACCTTGTGATGGGGTTTCTCCCCAAAATCTCTAAATTGCTTTTGTAAACCTAACTCATCTTTTAGTTGTTTTCTCCTCATCAATTCTTAATTAATGCTTTAGATTTGATCTCCTATTGCATTTATTGTGTTCCTTGCAAAATTATATCTTGAGCTTGGGATTAGACAAATTGGGGATGAACCCTAACTTTCATTTCTTTAAATTAGGGAGTGAAACTTTAGGGCTATTGTTAGGAGCTTGAAATTAATGCTATCTAGTGACTCTAGCCTTTCTTGAATTGGGATGTTTGATTAATTAGGTAAGATTTGATTAGTCCAAGATTTGGATAATCTTTACAATAGCTCTAATAGACAACTTAGTGAGGTAGAAACGAGAGCATATTTGGGTGATTTAGGAGATTCCCACTATCCTAAGGTATACACCTATCTTAGATTAGTTAGTTTAACTTTATTCTTTTTCTTCAATTTCCAATATCAACCAAAAACCCCAAAACCCCCAATTTATATTTATGCACTTTTTTATATATCTTCTTGCACATTTACTAAGTTGATAATTAACTAGATAGTAACGAAGTCCCTATGGATACGACCTTGTTGTACTACAATGATTGGGTTCACTGCTCATAGTTAGCAAGATAGTTTCACCACTATTTTGCAACAACAGTTAGTTTTCCTTTATACAAACAAGAGGATGGGAGCGTTATTTATATTTCCCTTCCCGTCCCTTAGCTTTCCCACCTATACAAACAGTGCCTAATATCTCTGGTTAATCCGAGTTCTCTAAAAAAATAGTTTTGTAGGACATTTGTAATAGGGGGAGTCTTTTGGTTTCAATACATATTTTGTTTATCTTCCTTCGTAAAAAAATTATATCTGACAATTTGGGTTGATGGGTCGGGCTGATATCAACCCTAACCCAACCCATTTAAAATCTCATTAACCTAACTCAACCCAAAAATAGATGGGTCAAAACATCATGACCCTAACCCAACTCGTTTAAAATCCTTAAACCCAAACCCAACCCACCCTGCCCATTTTTTAAGCAAACAATAACCAATATTACTTAACACAACCATAAATGTCACATTACATGAGATTAAATCGTACTCCATCATGTTCTTAATAGATGATAATCTAAGTGTTGTCATTGTTTTCAATTATATAAGATGTTTTGGTCTTTTTTACCACTTACTTTCCACATTTAACTCTTACTTTTTTTCCTTCACCCACAACCTCTTATTCCACATAGAAAAGTAAGGGTAAAATAGTCCACATATTATCTCCTTAATTTTCGTGTGTTGTGCTAGAAAAGCATATATTAAGAACAGAAGGGAGTATATGTCAAATACAATAGCTACATTGATAGACTACTTTTCCAAGTACAAAAGCTACTTTTCACAACCCCTGGATAGCACATAACATATTTAATTGATATAATCTCATCCCTTGGATAGCATTTGATGGACCACTTTTCAAAATAAAGTAGCTTCTTATAGAACTTAATAGACATAAAATACTATACTTATGTTGTTGTATAATATTATTCACAAACATATATATATATCTCCTATTTTTGTTCACTCTCACTAGTAGAAAAAATGTTTTTAATGACGGTGTTTAAACCACGGTTAAATGGAAAACCGTGGTTTAAAGTTTATAAACCACGGTTCTAATAGAAATCGTCGTTTAAGGTGCATACCAGAGCGCATATACCACGGTTTTTCCGGAACCGTCGTATATAGGTTAGTTTTATACCACGGTTTTCAGGGCAACCGTGGTATATAGTACATGCCGGAGTCAATATACCACGGTTCTTGGAGAACCGTCGTATATAGGGTTTCTATATACCACGGTTTTGTCAAAACCGTCGTTTTTAGTCGTGGTAAAAAACTTTATATGACGGTTCCTTGTTAGAACCGTGGTATATAGTCTACGTGGGAATTCAAATTTTCGCCGAAAATGAACGTGGCTCTTTCACTTTCTCTTATTATATATATTTTCTCCTCACTCTTTTACAACCTAATGCTCACTCTTCTCCTCCTTCTTCTCTTCTTCTTCTTCTTCTTCTTCTTCTTCTTCTTCTTCTTCTTCTTCTTCTTCTTCTTCTTCTTCTTCTGCGCGCGCCTCTGTAATTTTTTCAACCCACCGGCGAACATGCATGCTCTTCGCCATACTGGAAAACAAGGAACACATGTTGCGCCTCTGTAATTTTTGCAAACCAAACCGGCGAACAAGGACATGCTCTGCGCCTCTGTAATAAATCGTCGGCGAACAATGTTTTTCACGGTAATTTTGTGCAACCCTAACCGGCGCTTCGCCCGCTCTCTCATCTCTTTCACGGTAATTTTGCAACCTACCGACGAACAAGGAACATAATGTAAACTTCACTCATTATTTAGCAACCCTAATACACAAACAAGTAACATACATGTTTTGGCCTGTTCATTCTCTTCTGTTTGCGCTCTCTATTGAGAAATATCGGAGGCGGCGGCGCTAAAGCGCGGGCGAATTGGAAAAAAAATCGCAGACTATAAACCACGGTTCTACATATAACCGTGGTTTATTGTTGATTTCTATAGACTTTATACCACGGTTTTAAGTAAAACCGTCATTTATAATGCACTATATACCACGGTTCAGACTCACAACCGTGGTATAAAGTCAGTGAATGTTCGCGGGAGAAGGGGTCTTAAACGACGGTTTCGAGAAACCGTGGTTTTTTCGCTCACTTTAAACCACGGTTACGAACCGTGGTATATCTCAATTTGTGAATATACGACGTGAGCATAAACCACGGTTCCTAACCGTGGTATATAGGCCAAATAACCGTGGTTAAAAACATTTTTTCCACTAGTGTCTTCTACATCATCTAAACATATTAGTAATGTTGAATCATTTACAAAAGCCAAAAACGAATATCATTCACAAAAAACATCTTGTAGTAGTTATCTTCACATCAACAACTGTAGAGCGGGTTGAGTTTAACTAAACAAATAATATGTGAAGTCAGAACTTCAAAATAATTGTTTGATATCCAAAGCTGGTTAGACTGTTTGTTTGATTAACATAATGAAGTGTGTGATATTTTTAACGGTTGGATAGTCCAACTAAACTTGGGTCGATTGGTAAAATATTTTCTACTTAAGACTAAGACATAGTTTGGTATGAAAGTAATATCTATATACATATGTACATTAATATTTTTATTTTTTATTATTAACAAATATATGTTTAGGTTTTGGGTGGGTCATGGGTTGTGATCTCTACCCTAACTAGACCTGGAAAAATGGGTTCAACCCGCCAATCTGACCCAAAACCAACCAGTTTATAATGGATTGGGTTGAGTTTTTCAACCCGTTTAATAAATGGGTTGGGCTAGGATTAACTTAAGGGGGCGTTTGTTTTGGGGTAATCAGGAAAGGGAATCGGAATGATTCTCTTTCCTGCTATTTGTTTTACCATTTTTTCCTATTTTCAGGAAAGGGAAAGGGAATGGGATTACCCCAAAATCCTCTATCTTGATTCCCCACCCCCTGCTAGGGAATGAGATTCCCTTTCCCCACTACACTTTGACCGGGGACATATGACCGTTGACCGGTGACTAATGACCATTGACCGGTGACTAATGACCATTGACCGATGACCGATGAATGTTGACCACCAATTAATGACCGTTGACAGGCAGCCGACAGTAGTTGACCATTGACTAGTGGCCGTTGATTGGTTATTTATTTTATTTCCCCCAACTCAAACAAACAACCTGGAAAATCAAAGGGAATTCTTTCCATTCCTTTCCTTTTTCCTTTCCTGATTCGTTTCCATTTCCGCCACGTGAAACAAACACCCCCTAAATATAAATGGGTTGGGGCGGGTTGTATCTTTTCAATCCGTGAATCCGCGAATCTGTTTAATATTGTATATTCATAAATATATATAATTATTTATCTTGCTTCAAGATTTGTTTTTACCATTTAAGTTTTTTGTGTTATTATTGTGTATTAGTCTTTGATACATTTGGAGTTCAGCAGTTATTATTAGACAAAAGAAATTTATAGCTTTGGATAGATACCAAGTATGCATCAATATTGAAGTTTTGTTGTTGTACTAGTACTAGTCACTTTTGTTGTCTATTTATCTAGCATGCTAATTTCTTCCTTTTCAGGATACTTGCATTACTATTGAATAACTGTTGTTATATATATATCTTTACGATAGTGATTTTTACTTAATTGGGTTGATCTGTGGGTTAATGGATTGGGTTAGGATTGAGAATCCTAATCCGAATAATTAATGGGTTGGCGAATGATGGAGATGATGATCAAAGGGGAGGCACGAATGCTGTGCTGCAGAAATTTTCTCCTTGATGAAATAGTGTTGCGGCTCTGTATGAGGACTAGCGTTGCAGGCGTCTCAGTCGATCGCTTTTAATAACTTATTTTCTATCTTTACCACAACGCATCGTTTCGAAGAACCGACAGTCTGTTCGCGTCCGGACGTAAGGTCGGACGCGTACATTTTTATTCACCTGACAATGTCCGCACGGGAGGCTTTTGTGAGGCGTCCGGATGCTCCATCCTAACTTAAGTATGGGTCCGGACGTATGTATCTCTTATGCAATGCTTTTGACTCATGTCTCGGACACGGCTGATTGTGCTTCTGTCTACCGTCCAGGTCTACTGGTCCGGACGTAAGTTTGGACAGCTCTCACAAATGCCCTAGATTCTTCATTTTTTCTCCGATTCGCTCCCTGTTTGTACCGTACGCTCCTTGAGATCCGAACTTTGCATTTACTATGCTTTTTCATGCTTTTAACACATAAATATTCATTAGTTATCCATAAACAAGAATCATAGGAAACCTAAATATAAATGTGAAATTTAACCCGAATTCATTATGAATTTAGAAGTGAGATAATTCTTAAAAGTATATAAATTTCACGCTTATCACCTACAACAACACTTTTCAGTCCAACATTGGATTGCGGGAGGAAGTGTAAATCTTCTATCTGCTAGGACGATCTGAAGGAAAGATCTCTCTTAGGTCTAGATATTTTTTAGGATGAGATGGTCAAGATTTAGACCATTATGAAGCATCTGCTAGTGGATTAAAGCAGGCAGGAGAGCTATGCAGACATTAGGAGGAGACCTTTGAAGTTTCAGGTTGAAGACCATGTTTTCTTGAATGTGTTGCCTGTTAGAGGTGTTATGAGATTCAGGAAGAGTGAGAAGTTAAGCCCACATTCGTAGGACCTTTTGAGATTTTGAAGAGGATTGGTTATGTAGCTTATCGCCTTGCCTTTGTCGCCAGTGTTGTCAGGAGTTCATGATGTTTTCCATGTGTCGATGCTTACGAAGCATATCCACACCTTGGAAGCAGGAGGATGAGATGCAGACCAAGTACCCCACCTTTTCGAGACTTAAGGTATGTCAAATTTTGAGGACAAAATTTTTTTAAGGGGGGAATGATGTAAAATACTGCAGTTTTAGTTTTGGTTGATCAGTTTCTTATTCTAGTTTCTTTCGCAAGATAATTAAAGCAGATCATTTTATGTTGTTGGTGAGCCGTTATTTCAGATCTAGTTGATTAATGGGCTTAGGTTGGTTCAAGGCCCGTCAGGTTTAGAAAACCTAAAGAAAGGAAAAGAAGGGAAGTTCTGAAATAGTCTCTCTCTCTCTGTAGTTTAGTCGCCATTTTGTGTTTCTTTCTTCCTCTATCTGACTTCTCTCTTGCTTTCCAACTGATTTGAAGTAGAAGGATTCTGGTGAGATTTGTAGTCTTCTTATTGTAGAGTTTCAGATCCACTGGTTGTGGTTAATTACTATTCATTATCATGTTTTGTTCACTTTCTATTTTCTGGTGAAGTTTCTCAGTTTGTAGTCTGGATTGTTCAGATTGTTCGGCGTGGGAATCTCAATCGAATCGGTGGTGTGAATTGTTGTATCAGTTCAGTAGAGATTTGTAATGCTTTGATCGACAAGTAGATGGTAGACGGATCCGGTGCAGGTGTATTCACCCATGGGATGAATTTAGGATTAGTGCAAAGCAGCAGCAATTTCCGAATGTACCAGGAAACACGTGGAAATTTGATTATTGCATTGAAAAGAAAAGAAAAAAAGAGATAGACATAACAGGAAGCAAGCATATATCTCAAGACTAGCTGAAATGATGAAATGAAATGGAAGCTCGTAATTGATGAAAATTAGCTAGCTAGCTAGCAACTACAGAGCAAAAGTCCAACGAATGTTGACTCTGACAAAATTTGCTGTTCCCCCAGTAATAGGTATGAAGTTAGAGGATGGAATTTGGTCCGGAGGAGAGAGTTGTACGGTGCCTTGTGCAATCGGATCATTAGAAGTGATTGGATCATAGTCCAATAGATTGGCGGTTAATTCGACAGGAGCGTCGAGTGGGACCGCAATAATAGATTTGAGTAAAGGAATTTTTTCCCAACGGTTGACCGAAACATAATTATCGGAAGCTCTTTCGAAGAGCAAACAGGTAGTTGCTTCATCATGATTATAACGAACGGAAATACTTCCAAAAACCTCGCAAGTCCTTTCACCTCCGTACTCAAGTTTAATGGAGAGCTGTGCTGATACAGCATTTCGAAACACGGCATAGTTGAGGGTAACCATTCCTCTAGAGCTAGACAGTTGATGTGATATGAGTTTGTCATATACATTGCTGATGTCATTAGCATCCCATGAGATGGAATCGTCAATGATTATGTCGTCGGAAGTCAAGTAATCCTTATCTGTGAGAAGCATGATGAAGGTAATTTGGCCATAGGCGGAGATGACGGATGTTTCAGGTCCGGTAAGGGTAGCATTCTGGCCTGGCTTGATGGATTCAGGGTTGCCTCTGGTGCGGTTGTAGATGAATTCAGTGTACAGCCCATTGTTGATCTTAATTGTGCCGAAGAGCTGACCTGGATTCTCATTGTCTATGTTGTTGATCTGAACGGAAAAGACCTGAAGAATTGGGGATCCCAGGTAACACATTCCTTGATCATCATCATTATTAAGTGGCGCTGCTAATAAGCGTCGACGTCCATCAGGTCGACTTGGACTGAAGCAAAGACCGAGAAGGATGGCGAGTACTTCTACAGCCTGTTGAATGGTGGTGACAGTTCTGTTATCCGGGGGAATTTGTATCAGATTAGGCCTTAGTTGAAAGCTCTGTTCTGGGAATGCATCCGCACGCAGCACCGCTGAAGACAGAGAATACCAACTGGTGGCCAAGTTAGCTACCCAAGTTTCTATGACGCCTTCGTCACCGCCACCTGGCGTCGAGTTATTAAAATTGGTAGCCATATACTCCAACACCGGATTCAATCGGGTAGCTTCACAGATCATCATGATCACCACGATCAAACTTCGCGCCCTTGTCGCTTCGTCTGTCGTAACCGCGAGATCGTCGGTGGCGGATACCAGGTTGTGGTACCCGACCCTGATATTTTCCATACTTCTTTTAGCGGCAGCCTTGAGCCCGTGCTGGCCACTGTAACCACAGTTGAAGCCGAGCCAACTTGTTCCTGGTTCTGTGATCAAATGTTGGTCAGCTGGCGTACCCTCCATTCCGAACTCCAACCACTGTCCTGCTGTGCTTCCCATTCTGTAGCCGAGCAAGTAGAGGTTGTCAGCCCGAAGTCTGAATCTCACCGAACGACTTTGGGTTTGGGACCTTTGGGTGGTCAGTACCACATCGAAGAATTGAGTCGGTGGGTTCTCTTGTACAGCAAGTGCTGGAAGATTGTGACTATATCTCACTCCCAAACGCACTCGCAGATTCCGAATGAATTCCCGATAATTTCCCCTTGTGCTCGTATCCACAACAAACTCAACCGTAAACAGTATCGTCATTCCTTCCTTTTCCTATTTTTATTTTTCAAAAGCAAAAATCTTTCAAATCTCAAATAAAATTACTTCTCTATAAAATAATGCAATTTAATTAATCGAAGATGCTTAGAATAACTAATTAACTAATGCAAAGTTATTATACCTGCCAGTACTTTCGCCTCCCTTTGTTTACAACTGATTTTTACCTTGCCGCCTGGTGCTTCTACCCATATGTATTATGCATCTATATATAGATAGAACCAATCAACCTGATTCAACCAGCGCTCTACACTGCTAGTGCCAGCTAAGGAAATTCCTGTATCTATGCCTTTCTCTCACCCTTCCATTTGTGATGTCCAAACAAAAAAAATAAACATCACAAAAAGAAATCCACACGTTCTACATCGTACACTATGAAATCAAAACAAAAGTGGGGCTAAACTGAAAAGATAATGTTTCATTCTTAAGAGATTATTTCAGGATCGGATAGACGTCGACAATTTAGAAAGAGTCGTGTCTGATTTTACTACTTTTTTATGGTCCCATTCTATAAAAACAGGTTTTAGTGAACTTTTAAAATTTTGGGTATATTTTGATAAATTTTTTATTTTTTTATTTTTTGTATGTACATATGTTTTAAGATTCATTGTGAATCTTAAGTTTAAGAAAAGTGAATTAAAGGTTGTTAAAAGTGAATCAAAGGTTGTTAAAAAGTGAATAAGAGTGTTGCTTAAAATTGAATAAGATGTTTAAAAAGTGAATCTTATAAACAGAGATTGTTTAACTAAAGTTATTATGATTGTTTGACTAGTGTGAATAAGAGAGTTTTAGAAAAGTGAATCAAAGATTGTTAAAAAGTGAATCATAAGTGTTACAAAGTGAATCAGAGTAATAAGAAAAGTGAATCTCATATGCATAGATTGTTTAACTAAAGTGATTAGTGAATCATGGGTTTAAGAAGAGTGGATAAGAGGTTTAAGAAAAGTGATTCTCGTAAATAAAGATTGTTTAACTAAAGTGAAAAAGAGGTTTAAGAAAAGTGAATCAAAGTTTTTTAAAGGTGAATCAAAGGTTTAAGGAAAGTGAATATTTTGTTTAATACTAGTAAAAGTTAATCCTACCACAAACTAATGCGAGAAGAGTATTAACTTTTCATTTATTGAAAGTGAATGATTTTTTTTTCAAAAAGTGAATCTTATGTGTTTGGGGGGTAGGGTAATCTATTTGGCATTGGTTCTATACTTTATATCATCGTTAAAGACTCGACGGGTGTTTAGGGTTTGTGGTTTAGGGTCGTTAGACCATAAAAATGTCTTTTATGTTTTTAGCTTTCCTAGAGTGGTTTTAGGGTGTTTGGGGGCCTTCAGTGTTTTTAGCTTTCCTATGGTGGTTTTTAGCGTGTTTGGGGGATAGGGTAATCTTTTTAGTATTAGTTCCACACTTCATATTGTCGTTATTGACTAGACAGATTTTTAGGGTTCCTACACTACAAACCATAAAAATGCTTTCGATGTTTTTAACTTTCCTAGGGTAGTTTTTAGAGTGTTTGGGATAAGATTCATTTGTTAATGAATAAGTTCATTTTATTATTAAAGAAGATTCATTTTACTAATGAATAAGATTCACTTTAAAAATACCTAATATATAATCCTTCTAAAAATATAAAATTTTAAGTTTACCAAAATATATCCATGATACATCTTGTTTTGAAGATTACGTAAAATGATGAAAAATTGTGTAATTTTAGATTTTTGCACTTATATTTTTGAGATATAATATTTTGAAAAAACAAATTCTCTCTCCTATCCCAAAAAACTCCCCACGCGCGTGTGAGTATTCTTCTTTTTCTTCCGTCATTTTATTCTCCAATCAAATATTGACAAGTGGCAGAAGCCATATTATACCCTGGCCCAGGGGCCAGGGTCTTGGTTCTGTCAAAAATTGTTTTAAGCTTACTATAGTTAACAAATGGGGTAAGAAAATTTGGATTTTTGATGGGGTCATACCTATAATAAACCAAAGTTTCTTGACACCTGTCCGGAATAGTACAGAAAATATTATATGTAGTTATCGAACGGGACCAATAGCTGATATCAAAGTAAAAAGAATTGTCATGGAGCTTGCCTTCTCGGTGGGTAGCCATAGTATTTGCTTTGAATCAGTTAATAAATATTTCGAGGATATCCTCCAGTTGGGGAACATCAGAAGACCCAATGCCAGTTGGGATGATATCGTGAGGGTGAGAGGATTACTGTCTAATTTCGCTAGTATTATTAAAAGGGATGACCTTTTGTATGATTCTTACCTGACAAAGATTATTTGTAATTTGGGGAATCCCTTCTTTGAGAGTAATCAGGTGTGGATGGGGGAGCATGTTCCCCCTAATATTACTATGGCTTGTAAGCTTGACTTTGAGCTAGCATGACATGAGGGTCTTTCCCCTTGTGCTTGCTAAGCGATTTTATTAATATATGGTCACAATGTTATCAAAAAAAAAAAGAACGGGACCAATAGCTCAAACAGGGAAAAAAGGATCTTTATTGGCTTTTGCTATTAGGCAAATTAGATCGTGCGAGCAGACCGCGTATACTATTGTACGGACTGTGTCATGTGGTACTGATGTGTCATACATCATGTTGACTGTGTAATATTTTAAAAGTAACAAACTTTAAATGGTTGTAACTTTTAAAATATAAGTCTAAAATGAAAAAATTTATATCACTATTTTCCTAAATTCATTCTCATCAAAATAAGATTAAAAATGGATATATTTTGGCAATGGTGAATTAGATAACAAACTTTGAGGCCAATACAAAATTATTATTGTTTTATGATGTATTATTATTGTTCTGTGATGTATTTTAAACCTTATATGGTGAATCATGTATTTTTCTGATGTACCAATTATTGTTTTGTGTTGTATTATTGTTTAATTTTGTAATTTTTATATGTTTATGATGATACACTAAGTTGATGATATGATTCTTTAAAACTAATATTATGATTCATTAAAATTAATATTATGATTCATTAATTAACAAATGGTGAATTGGATAACAAACTTCAGAACTAATAATGGATCATTATTATTATCTTACGGTCTATTATTAAATTTATGATATTTTTAAGCCTTATATGTTGAATTATAAATTTTCCTAACATATCAGATTTGTAACAGATCATGTGTCATTACTGTTTTGTAGTGTATTATTATTGGTGTATGATGTATCTTAAACTGTATATGGTGAATCATAAATCTAGATGATATGTATAGATATATACATGTAACAAATATAAAATTTTAAATTTGTCAAACATATCTATTATTGGTCATGTAATTAATATTATGATTCATTAATATTGATATTATCATTCATTAATTAATAAGTGGTGAATTAGATAACGAATATCAGAACTAATAAAAATCATTATTGTTTTGTAATGTATTATTATTGTTGTATGATGTATTTTAAACCTTATATGGTGAATCATGTATTTTTCATACATACCAAATATTGTTTTGTATTATATTTTGTTTGAAATTTTTATTTTTATACGTTTACGATGATACGCTAAAATGAAGATATGATTCACTAATTTTGATATTATGATTCATTAAAATTGATATTATGATTCATTAACTAATAAGTGGTGAATTAGATAACAAACTTCGAAACCGAATAAAATCATTATTGTTTTGAAATGTATTATCATTGTTGTATGGTGTATTTTAAACCTTATATGGCGAATCGTGTATTTTTCATGCATACTAAATATTATTTTGTGATGTATTATTGTGTAAAAAAATTTATTCTTATATGTTTGTGATGATACACTAAAATGAAGATATGATTCATTAAAAGTGATATTATGATTCATTAAAAGTGATATTATAATACACTAAAAAGATGTTATGAATCATAAGTCTTATTGATATATATGGATATATACATGTAATTAATATAAAATTTTAAAGTTCTCAAAACATATCCATGTCTAGTCTTGTTTGGAAGAGCATGAATTTAGATGAATAATGGTATAATTTTTTTACATTTTAGACTTATATTTTATAAGATACAATAAATTAAATTTAATATAATAAAAAGTAACTCAGTCAGCAGCTGACTGAACTACTGACTGGTTGCCAACTCATGGGGCCGCTACGGGGCGGGCTTGCACCATCTCTGATAAATCAAAGGACGTAGAGGGACCTTAAAAATGTAATCTCCCATGTAGCATTATTGGGGAGGACCGACCTAAGCTGCCCATGTTTTTGTTATTGCTAAAAAAGGACGTAGAGGGACCGCATCAGATCTTTGTCATCTGCAGCTCTCAATCAATGGTCCCAATTTTTTTTTTTTAAAATGATTTCCCTAAAACACGCACATTGATAATGTATCATCATCCGCTTTGTTTTTACCCTTGCTGCCGAGCAGTTGTCGATGGGAATGTATTATTTGTGTTTGTTCCTAAGTGAATGGCATGAGCACCTAGCTTAATTCTTCAACGTTTTTTTTTTCTTTTTTACTAAGAAGAACCGGTTCTAACATGCATAATTAATCTAAAAACTAGTTTATAATTCTCTGTGTAATGTTGTTAGATTTTATTTGCGATTTTATTTGGAACCAGAACCGGTCCCGGCTGGTTTCGAATCTGAATCTAATGTTTGGGAACCGGAATCGGTCAGCAAAAATATGTGATTCTCTAACTATGCAGTGTACCTATCGTTTTTGTAATATATTCAATAAGTAGGGTTGTTGTACCCAAGGGACCTCGTTATAATTAATGACAACTCCTAAATTAATCAAGAAAGCTAAACTAAACAAAAACATGAAAGATCGTATTTTTAGAATAATTAATCATTCTAATCAAAGAACGAATTAATAAGAAAAAGTAGAAACAATAATAAAAAATAAAGATTGAAACTATATGATTAAAAGAGCACCCAGGGTGGATATGCTAATCTTCTCATTCAATAACAAACTTAGGAACTATAAGTGATCTAGTTAATCATATTCAACAAATCCTAATTAGTTAAGATACCAAGTAGCAAATCATGCCCAAATTACTTTAATACAATCGTGTTATAACCGGTTGATATTAGAGACGAATTATCTTACAGGCAAATCATGATTGGGATTAATTCGGTTAGATTTCCGATGTTAGGTTCCCTGTCTCAAACTCGCATTTTGATCGAAGAACTACAGTACTGAACTAATTGATATTCGTTTGGATCCAGTTAGTTTGTTTAAAGTTTATTTTACTTCGGAAATATATGTATTAGTATTTCAACAATACTAAAAATTTAAAGCCCCCTGTAGCATTATTGGGGAGGACCGACCAAAGCTACCCATGTTTTTGTTATTGCTTAAAAAAAGGCATCAGATCTTTGTCCTCTGCAGCTCTCAGTGGTCCCAAACCAAACAAAAAAATGATGTCTATACACGCACATGAGAATGTGTCATCATCAGCTGTTTTTTCCCTTCCGGCCCAGCAGCCGTCGACATAGCATTTGTATTTTCCCTTCCCACCGCGTCGACACAGTGGATCAAAACTTTTGCATGTCTCAATGTATGCAACAATTCTTTTGGAGAAAAAAAAAAGAATTTAACTCTTCAAGCCTTCATGACATTTGCTAATCAGTGTGGTTCTCTCCTATTGTATATTTCTAGGAGGAATCTTATCACTCACGATGATGAATCGTGTAACAAGTACATGACGAATTGGACTTGCACAACAATAAACAGAATGCAAGAGTTTGTCATGTGAAGTATCACTCTTATCAACACGTAATTCACTCAGTACAATCACTTTCTCAAAAAGAATAGGATAATTCGGTTAACCGAAATCCAAATTGTAAAAAAATTGGATTTCAGTTATTTTGGTTAAAAACAAATTATCCAAATTTTGATCAAAACCGAATTTTATCCAAATTATCTAAAATCCAAATTTTTTTTAAGTGAAAACCCGAAAACTGAACTAAAATCCAAAATTTAGTTAGTTTGGATTTCAATTAACTGAAATTTAGGGGACAAAAAACTGAAAACTGAATTTTTTGTTTGGTTTTTAGTATAGGGTTTACCGAAATCCAAACCAAATTATAATTTGGATATTCGAATATTCGAAATTTTTAATTCGGTTAAAATCCAGAAAAAAATTCTGTTATTTCAGATTTTGGATAAATCCAAAATACCTCAACTGAATGCTCACCCTGCACTATTCAGATCTATATGCAAGATTCTATTTTATAGATAAATCTTCTCAAGATAAATCTCAACAGCGTAAGAAATAACAACCACATATGAGTATATTTAGATTTTCACCAAAGATAAAAACTTCTGATGTAAAAACCTTAGTAAAAATCTTGATCAACAGTATTCGTGTTAAACTAGTTGAGATCTAGAACGCAAATTGAGAGAATATAGATCGGCGGGATAGAACTCAAGGAAGAGAGAACTTAGAAGAAAAGGTAAGTGGCGATACTTTTTCATTCTGTATATTGATTCAAAAATTACAAATCGTCCCATGTAATGAATGATATATATATACACACACAAGGTATATGAAAAATAAAACTGAATAAAACGACGTAGTTTAAGACAAACAGAATAAGCTAGTATAAAGAATAAAACTAGTATATATATATATATACTGTAACAACCCCCCCCCCCCCCCCAGACAAGGATGGTGATAACCAGGCTTGGCTTGAAAAAACAAAACAGTTAATGATTTGAAATCCCCATTGTCTGAAATTGAGAAGACCCTTTTGCAACTGATCTCTCACATAATGGAAGTCGATCTCAATATGTTTGGTTCTTTCATTAAAACCGGATTCCGGGAAATGAAAACTGCAGCATGGTTATCGTATTTGACTGGAATGGGAACATTATCTGTGATACCCAGCTTGTGGAGGAGTCGGCTTAACCAAGCCAGTTCAGCGGTTACTTTGCGCAATGCTCTATATTCCGCTTCTGCGAAAGATAATGAAACACAGGCTTGCTTCTTTGACTTCCATGAAATTGGCGAACCACCAAATTGAATATAGTAACCGCTAACAGATCATCTGGATATAGGGCATAATGCCCAGTCTGAATCGCAATAGGCAACTAGTTGTTGTGAGGCGGTATTGTTAAGTCAAATTCCGATGTCAACGGTGCCTTTAACAAAGTGTAAAACATGTAGGGCAGCATTATAATGACTGACACACGGAGCATTGAGGAATTGGCTGAGCAACTGTACACTAAAGCATAGATCTGATCGAGTGTGAGTTAGGTAATTCAGTTTGCCAATCAATCTCCTGTACCGCTCAAAATCTTGAAAAAGAGGGCTATCTTGTGGCAACAACTTTAGATCCGATTCCAGAGGAGAAGCAACAACCTTATTATTCTCAATACCAAATTCATGAATGAGTTGCCTTGAATAATGCCGCTTGCAGTTTTTACAAATTCCATGCCTAAAAAATAGCCCAAACCACCGAGATCTTTGATTTTGAAAACTGCATCAAGACTCGTCTTGAGGCTTTGTATTTCATCATAATCATCACCACAGACCAAAAAATCATCTACATAAACACCAACGTGAACTACTGAAGTGTCGGTGTGCTTGGAGAAAAGAGAGTAATCATTATAGGAACTAACAAATCCTTTATTGAATTAGGAAATCAGCTAATTTGGGGTACCATTGTCTGGAAGCCTGTTTAAGGCCATAAAGAGAGCGCATGATATGGCACACCTTGTTTCCTCCCTCTATGTCTAATCCTTCAGGAAGTTTCATGATATTCTCGTGCAAATCTCCATGAAGAAATGCATTGTTGATATCTATCTGGTGAATCTCCCATCCTTTCTTGACCGCAACTGCAATTAAAGTGCGAATGGTGGTCATTTTTACAACAGGGGAAAAGGTTTCAGAGTAGTCAACACCATATTTTTGTGTAAATCCTCTTACAACTAGCCTAGCTTTGTATCACTCTAAAGAACCATCTGCCTTAAGCTTAACCTTGTAAACCCACTTACAACTAATAGCCTTCTTTCCCTTCGGTAAAGGCACAATGTCCCACGTGTGGTTTCGTTCCAAAGCCTCAATTTCAAGCTGCATTGCAAGCTGCCATTTAGGATGCAAACTGGCTTCTTTGAAAGACCTAGGCTCTAGTAAAATAACATGTCATTCTTTACTAGTGGTGGTGGTGAAACAAAGCGAAGAAGGGGTATTACAAGGGACAGCGGGAATATCTGTCAGAGAGCAAAAAACAAGAGTATCATGAGATTTTTGTTCATTTTTCTTTAATCTAGCTGTCAAGAATTCTGTAAAAAATTCTTCATCAGCTGGTTGAGTGGAAGAGTGTCCCACAAAGTAATCACGCAAGTGGGATGGTCTTGCATGATTTCGTGAAGATCTTCTAAGTGAAACCTCTAGAACTGTCACTTCGGTTGGACTTACAATTTCTGAATTTACGACTTCTTCAATGTGAATAGCAGCAGGTGCTTCTGTCGCACCTTGTGGACTCGTAGATGTTGGTGAATTGACTTGGTTTCCTATACCCGGTTCAAGAGGTTCAAAGTTGACAACATTGTTATCATCAGTGGAAGATGTTATTTTCTGAGAGTTATCATCAGTGTCATACATGACATCCATGGTAACGGGAAACAGGTGTTGTCCTGATTAATTAGTTGTTTGTTTCTCCATAAATGGGAAGACAAATTCATAAAATTTAACATCACGACTATGTATGATAGCCATGTCCACAAGCCTCAGCAACTTGTGACCCTTGTTAATCATGCTTGGCCCAAGGTAAACACTTTTGATAGCTCTCTCCTCAAATTTCTATTTGTTAGGTTTGACCACAGCTGCATATGAGAGACATCCAAATGTCTTCAAGATTCAAAATTGGGTTTTTGATTATATAAAATTTCATATGGTGTTCTTCCTGATAGGATGGAGGATGGAAGTCTATTGATGATATAGGTAGAGAAAAGCATTGTCTTTCCCCAATATTCTATGGGAATTCCACCCTGAAAGTATAAGGCACGGGCAGTTTCAAGAATGTATAGGTGTTTCCTTTCAACAATCCCATTTTGTTGGGGAGTGTGGGGACAAGACCACTGGTGAATGATACCTTGAGATTGCATATATTGAACTCCTTCCTTTGAAGCTCCAAGTTCATAAGCATCGTCGGATCGTAGAACCTTAACTTTCTTTGAGAATTGTCGTTCTATCATGACAATGAAATTTTTAATGTGATGAAAAGAATCAGATTTTCTCTTCAACAACTTGACCCATAAACATCTACTCTTATCATCAACCAAACTCAAAAAGTAATCAAATCCGTCATGTGTGGTGGTCGAGCAAGGACCCCAAACATCTACATGAACAATATCAAAACATTCACTACTAGTACTTTGTGAATTAGGAAAAGGAAGCCTATGCCCCTTCGCTCTATTACAAGCATTACAAATGAAGTCAAGGGGAATTTCTTGTTTGTTTATTATTCCCAAATGTACCAGTTTTTGTGGAGAAACATGCCCCAATCGACAATGCCAGTACAAAACCTTATTAGTTGTTAAAACATTACAAATCAAACTAAGTTGCTGCTGTTCTTCTAATTTCAACTTTTGTGTCTGTCTTGTTTCAAAAAACTGGGTAAGAGCATCTGTATCCAGCCAATACAGACCTTGATTCACCTTGCCAATGACACCCTCAGTCCTCGATTTCAGGTCCTATAAAATGCAGCAGTCATTATCAAACATGAGTTTACAACCAGTTTGCTCAGCGAATCTGTGAACAGATAGTAAATTATATCTGAAACTTGGTACCAGAAGGACATTATGAAGGGAGAATCTGCCCCCTAAATGAAGTTTGCCCACAGTTTTAATATGTCTAGATCTCCCATCAAGCATAGTAATAGAGTGACTACTCAGCAGGTTAGTAATAAAAAAAAACATCTATTCTCCCACTTAAATGATCTTAAGCTCCCGTATCAATGATCCACCCATCAAGCACTTTATCTGTCCTTTTATCTTTGCTGGAATTAGCACTTAAGCAATAAGTAACTTGTTTTATATTATGCATTTTACCTGCAAAATTGCATTCACTGCCTCTGTCACTACTGCTCAATTTCTGCAGACAATCAATTAGTAAACTTATCTGTTCTTGATTTATACCAAAACTCCCACCATATTGTTTCACTTGGCCAATGCTCTGATCGCCATCCTTCACAACAGCACTAACAACTTTCTTATTCTTGCCAAATTTCCAGCCAGCTGAAAAACCATGCTTACTGTAGCATGTCTCCTCAGTATGACCATGTTTCTCACAATATTTACATAATACCTTTCCAGGAAATCCATGTTTTGAGAAGCAATTTTCTTCTACATGTCCTGACTTTCCGCAATGAGTACAAATGTCCCTACCTTTCTTCCCCTTTTTATCGTTGTTTTTCCACTTAAGGAACTGCTGCGGTCTATGGGCTCATCAGCAGCATTGACAAAACTTTCAGAGCTGAGATCACCTTTCTTCTGTTTGCCGGTTTCTCTTTGTCTTTCCTCAGCAAGGATTAGAGAGTAAGTAGAATCCAGACTAGGTAAAGGTTTCATCATGAGGATATTACCTCAAACATTCTGAAACTGACTGCCTAACCCCATAAGAAAGTCTAAAACTTTGTCTTCTTCTAGCATCTTATCAAGTTTCTTAGTACGACCACATTTGCAGTAGTTGCAAGTACTAATATTGCCAACTGAAGTTAATTCATCCCAAATCAGTTTAAATTTGTTGAAGTATACACTCACAGAATCGGTACCTTGTTCAAGATTGGAAAGATCCCTTTTGAGGTTGAATCGGTGAGTGCCGTCGATGTGATTGTAACGAGCGAGAAGACCTTTCCAAATCTCTCGGGCTGTCGAATGAAAAAAGAAAGTCTCACTTATGTCTTTATCCAAGGCGTTCAAAATCCAGGCCATGACCAAGCCATTACACTTGTCCCAGGCGGTGGCTCTAGCAAGATTATCAGTTGGCCTCTCGATTGAACCATCGACCATTCCAATTTTGTTCTTCGAAGACAAGGAAATCAGTACCGTGCGTTTCCAAGTCTGGAAACCGCTTCCACTGAATTTGAATGCGATAATCATCCCAGGATGCTCTGCACTATGCGTATACAAAGGATCTAAAGGTTCAACTGTCGAATCCTTGCCTCTTGCATCGTTGAGCGACTCCAGAAATTTCTGGATACTTGTCGTAGCCTCTGTTGTCGTAGCCTCTGCCATCCCTAATTCACGACGAGGTTGGAAACAAACCTAGAATAGAACAAAAACTTGCACGAACGATCGATCTAACAGGATCGTCGCTCTGATACCATGTTAAACTAGTTGAGATCTAGAATGCAAATTGAGAGAATATAGATCAACGGGATAGAACTCGAGGAAGAGAGAACTTAGAAGAAAAGGTAAGTCGCGAGACTTTTTCTTTCTGTATATTGATTCAAAAATTACAAATTGTCCTGTGTAAAGAATGATATATATATATATATATATACACACAAGGTATATGAAAAATAAAACTGAATAAAACGACGTAGTTTAAGACAAACGGAATAAACTAGTATAAATAAAAAAACTAGTATATATATACTGTAACACTTCGCCCTTCGATCCTCTTAGCGCTCAAACTTCTATGTCTGTGACGCAGACTTGATATTTCATTTTGCTTAGTGCCCAGACGTTTGTGTCTGTGATCCAGATTCAGTATGTAAAACATATTGACAAATAAAAAAACATTACACTAACAACCAAGGAGTAGAAAGAAGTCTTCAATAAGCCCTTTCATAGTACAAGATTTCTTGGTCTCGTTACTAAGCTAAGAATGCAGAAATCCATAACCCAAGGGAAGTTTTGTTGTGGCCATATCAAACATGCATAATTAATCTAAAAACTAGTTTATAATTCTCTCTGTAATGTTGTTAGATTTTATTTGCGTTTTTTTAGATGTTGTATATTACTAGGTAAGTCACCCCAAAGAAAATTCCATTTGGGTCTTCGTAGCTGCTCATCCTGGATCATCCGCTACTGCAAGAGGAATCGCCCCATCAACTTAGTAAAAAGAGCGGCAGTCGCCAACGTTGTCTACCACATCTGGATAGAAAGATGCAAACGAGCCATGGCCAACCAGGCTAGAGCTCCAACACTCATAATTTCCGACATCAAGGCTGCAATCAAAGCTATCATAGGAATGAGGATGATTAGCTCGAGTGCAGACAATGATTGGCTTGATAGGGTTCTCTGCTCGTAGGAGGGATGGGATTGGCTGCAACATTATGTATGGGACAGTTGTGTTTGCACTCTGTGGTTTTTGTACAATGCGTTCCATTGTGGGGTAGACTAATTTTTGCCAGCGCTGCGCTATTTTTGTTAATGTATAGGAAGGTTTTTGTATATCCTTCCCGAGCTATTGTTGCCCCATTTAGTTATCAGATATATAGAGCCTCTATGTATCTAATGCTACCTTACTAAATTCATATATATATATCTTTATTAAAAAAAAATTCCATTTTCTAGATAGTTCCACATCCATCATTTGGAACCAGAACCGGTCCCGACTGGTTTCGAATCTGAATCTTATGTTTGGGAACCGGAATCGGTCAGCAAAAATATGTGACTCTCTAACTATGCAGTGTACCTATCGTTTTTGTAATATATTCAGTAAGTATGATTGTTGTACCCAAGGGGTCTCGTTGTAATTAATGACAACTCCTAAATTAATCAAGAAAGCTAAACTAAACAAAAACATGAAAGATCGTATTTTTAGAATAATTAATCATTCTAATCAAAGAACAAATTAATAAGAAAAACTAGAAACAATAATAAAAATAAAGATTGAAACTATATGATTAAAAGAGCACCCAGGGTTGATATGCTAATCTTCTCATTCAAATTCAATTATACACACACTCCCTCCCTAATTCTGTAACAAACTTAGGAACTATAAGTGATCTAGTTAATCATATTCAACAAATCCTAATTAGTTAAGATACCAAGTAGCAAAACATGCCCAAATTAGAGTTGAGCAAGAGTTTCACTATGGATTGTTTGGTATCTCAGAACCGCGGTCCTGATGTTGGAGGGGGTGGTCTCCTCCGATGCATGGGTATTTTAAATTTAATGTTGATGGTGCTGTTTGTAAACAGTCTAACTCTGCTGCTATTGGGGGTGTGTGCAGGGATAGTAGAGGGAATTGGGTGGTTGGATTTGGGAAGACGGTGGGCAAGGCGGATGTGCTGCGTGCGGAAGCAGTTGCTCTTCTTCATGGAATCAGATTGGCCAGCGACAAATGCATAGGATCGTTTCTGTTCTGATTCACTTGCGTTGGTGAACCTGTTCAACCAGTGCCCAGCTCAGCACCACTGCCTACCTATTATACGTGAGTGCCAGGCCATGTTGGATAGTATGAGTGAAGCCTCAGTGATGTATACCCCACGCTATTGTAACACTATAGCTGATGCTATTGCTAAGTATAGCTTAGCCTGTAATCTAGATCATAGTGTAATTCTTTCTCCTCCTGAGTATGTAATTCCTCTCCTTCAGGAGAACTTGACTTTTGCTGATTAATAATACTTGAGGCATTGCCTCCGCTTTGTGACAAAAAAAAATGCCCAAATTACTTTAATACAATCGCGTTATAACTGGTTCATATTAGAGACAAATTATCTTACAGGCAAATCATGATAGGGATTAATTCGATTAGATTTCCGATGTTAGGTTCCTGTCTCAAACTCGCATTTTGATGGAAGAACCAGTACTGAACTAATTGATATTCGTTTGGATCCAGTTAGTTTGTATAAAGTTTATTTTACTTCGGAAATATATGTATTAGTATTTAAACAATACTAAAAATTTAAAGCCCCTTGTAGCATTATTGGGGAGGACCGCATCAGATCTTTGTCCTCTGCAGCTCTCAGTGGTCCCAAACCAAACAAAAAAAATGATGTCTCTGAAACACGCACGTTGAGAATGTGTTATCATCAGCTATGTTTTTTCCCTTCCGGCCGAGCAACCGTCGACATAGTGTTTGTATTTTCCCTTCCCGCCGCGTCGACACGGTGTTCAGAACTTTTGTCTAGGGTGATTTTTTTGGGAAAATTCACGATATATCTCTGTTTTCTTTCATAATTCACAATATATCCCTGTGATTTTCGTAATTCAACTTTAAACATGCTTAAATGTTGTCCAAAATTGATGAAACTTTACATAGACGATGCTAAAGTGTTATATTTTGGTCTTATATCAATTTTGAAGCTTTTAAGCTCACATGTGACTTGTGGGACCCATGAATATGTGACTGTTCATTGGGTCCCACAGGTCACATGTGAGCTTAAAAAACTTCAAATTTAATATTGGACCAAAGTATAACAATTTAGCATCGTTCATGTAAAGTTTCATCAATTTTGGACAACATTTAAGCATGTTCAAAGTTAAATTACTAAAATCACAGGGGTATATTGTGAATTACAAAAGAAAACAGGGGTATCTCGTGAATTTTTTCAATTTTTTTAACACTATTGTTTTTTAAATTATTATGATATTTTATATTTTTAAAAGTTTATGTAAACATTTTATAAATTTTCATAAGTTTCGGGGTCGATGCCATCGGCCCGATTTGCGTCTGCAGCTGTTGTCGATGGGAATGTATTATTTATCTTTGTTCCTAAGTGAATGGCATGAGCTTCTTCAAAGTTTTCTTTCCGTTTTTGTACGTACTAAGAAGAGGCGTGTCGTGTCTATTTATATGTAGATGGTAGAAAGCAGTTACACACACCAACATCACAATATTCATCTGAAGAAGTTGCTCTCTGATCAATAACACATCAAATGGTATATATGTTTATATTTCTTTTAGATTAGTGTTAATTAATTTCTTTGTGCGTGCGTACAAGTAAGCCCTATACAGCTAGATTCATATACTCTTATATATCTGTGTATATATATATGGGTTCATTAATTTGTGTGGTGCTTATTAATTTATTCATCAGGGATCCATGGAAGGAGTTATTTCATTAGGACCATGGGGTGGGCAAATGGTGGAAATCGCTGGACTTTCAGGGGAAACCGTGAGATTACAGAGATAATAATCCGCCATGATGGCATGAGTATAGTCTCAATTTCCTTCAGTGATGCCAGTGGTCACACTTCTGGTACATTTGGAGGCAACAACGCCAGCAGTAACAGTAGTAGTGAAGAGAGAAAGGTTGGCCTGACAAATTACTTTAAAGAATATACAAACAACACAATTACTTTCTAATCAGTTCAATCTTTATTAATTGTGACATTCATGAATATGCATGCTTGTCATCTTAAAATTATCAGATTGAAATCCGTTCGCCGTCGGAGTACTTGAAAACTATAAGTGGAACTTATGGAGACTCTTCCAATTCAGTAACAGTGATAAAGACATTGTCATTTATCACAAACCTTACCACTCATGGACCATTCGGAAGTTTGGACGGCACCGGGGAATTTTTTCAGTTCCAATAGTCGATAGTGCTGTTGTTGGTTTCTTCGGGAGGGCTGATTCTCATCTTAATGCAATCGGCATATTTGTGCTACCGGTAATTGATTTGAATGAATTAGTACATGCTACTGCAGCTGTTTTTATATAATTCCCTCCGTTGGACCTATTCTTCTCCACAAAATTTCAAACATGCTACTGCAGGCTGTAAGTAATTAATTAATTAGTAAGTATTTCATATACACATACAATAATACATACAGGCGCCCACAAAGGGAAGCATTTCGCTTGGTCCTTGGGGGAGTGGAACGGGCGGCGATGCTTTTAACTTCAAAGTGGGAAGTTGGATCACCCAGATAACTGTTCGTGACGATTCCAACAATATAAAGGCCATATCTTTTAAAGACTCTAACGGACACCAATATGGATTCTTTGGTGGGAATCGTCCCAATGATATTTGGACGGAACGAACAGTGAGTTTTCCACAGATTGATATAAATTAATGTCCCCACTCAACTCTGTATATATTATTATGCTAGTAATTAATACTACTCTTAATCAATTACTTACTACTATTTAATAGGTCAACCTCAATGGGCATTCAGAGTATGTGAAATCTATAACAGGGACAACTGGCATTTTCGAAGGTATCACAGTAGTAACCTCATTATCATTTGTTACCAATTTATCCACATATGGACCGTTTGGGAGAACCACCTCTGGCGGCAATGGGACTACTTCTTTCACACTACCAAATATGGAAGGTGCGGTTGTGACTGGATTCCATGGAAGATCAGGGTGGTACCTTGACGCAATTGGCATCCATTGTCAGCCAACACCACCGGTCAGTCTTGGAACAATTTTGATGGGTCCATGGGGAGGCCCGGGTGGAAATCCGTGGACTTATACATCCACTCTTGGTATAAATGAGATAATCATCCACTCTGATCATGTCAATGTCAAGTCTTTATCATTTCGAGACACGTCCGGTCTTGCTTCACCAACATTTGGTGGCGATAATCCAGATGACCGTGGCACAAGGCATATCGTAAGCATAAACATTCTTTTGCCTAGCCTTAATTATCGATATAGTCACATCAACTAATTAATTAATTATATATGCTCATGACTAACAACAATTAATTAAATGCGATTTATGCTTCTTTTATATAGGTTCATATTAGCTGGCCAGCTGAGCACCTCATATCCATAAGTGGAACAAACTCAAATACTTATGGTATAATGACCATTACGTCGCTTTCTTTTATCACAAATCTGACTGAGTATGGACCTTTCGGAACCCCGCAAGGTGCTTCTTTCTCCATGCCTATGACCAACAGTAGAATAGTTGGATTTCATGGTAGAGCTGGACACTTCCTGGATGCTGTTGGCATACATGTTAAACCTGAAACAACAATCTAAGTGTTTTCCTATGTGTCACTCCTCTACCGACCAAGCACAAGTGTTTGTACGCATATATAATTTCATGAGGACACAGGTTACGTACTCATGTTGTCTACGTACATTTACTTTTATATAATTAAGAAAATAAAGCTCTTGATTAATTTGGTTACAACTTACTACATACACAAGTACTTCTCTATTTGATTTTTATTTTATAATTTGGGCTTAAAGCCTTTTTATTAATAAAAATAGATGGTTTTTTGTGCCTCGTTAAAATCTCCCTAAGCAAAACCACATCGGAAAAAGCTTAGGAAGGAAAAAAAGTACCCCCATCAGATTACACTACTAGAACGATTACACAACTAGAAGAATGGATAAAACCGAATCCAAAAGACAAGCCTATGCATCAAGCTGAACCGTACATTAACCAAGTAACAAATAATTCCGAAAGCTATGGTGCAAGAGTCTTTGAGCGATATCGACCCAATGAAGAGAGCACAAGAAGGAGGACGTCCTTCCACCAACATTTAGTCCAAGACCACACCCCCAACTTTATCTGCATGGCAATCCTCCCAACATTTAAACTTTCATCTCTAAATAACGTTGTTACGGTATCCATATGGTACACTCCATAGCACATAGACGATCTCCAAGATCTCGTCGCCTTGGCATTAAGGAGATTTTCTTACCTTAAGTTTTTCAAGTTCTTTTCCAATTCTCCTCTTGCTCTTCCTCTTATCAAATTCGGTCAAGTGGGCAATGGAGTTGCCAAACTCCATTCCCATCACCCAAGGAACACAAAAAGTGTAATTAATTCCTAACCCTTGGAATACTACTAATTCAATGAAATGCTTAAAACACCAAATCTAGGGTTTACCTTTGGAGTCTTTTAAGAGGGGTTTTAACCCTTGATTCAAGAAGATGACCTTACCACCATCGGAAGGTTGGAATTATGCTCAAAAGAGAGAGAAAAAAACAGAGCTCCATTAGAGGCTAAAATCGGCCAAGGTAGAGAATGGAGGAAACATGAGTTTTTCTTTGAAATTTTTACCTTGATGGAAAGAGGAGAAACTCCAAGCTTCAAGTTGGTACCATTTCTCTTCAAATGGGCAAAACCCATGGAGATAGTCATCATTTTGGATTTTGAAAAGTGAGAAATGTAGAGCTTGATGAGAGGAAGAAGAATATATTTTATTTTGCATTTGGAGCATTGAGTTGGCTATAGAAAGAGAGAAGCCATTGTTGAGCTTCAAGAAATCGCCCAGCACAGGAGGGAGGAGAAATCGGCAAGGAATAGAGGAGGAAGAGGAAAGAGAAGAAAAAAGGAATTAGGGAGAGAGAGAGTACTTTTATCTTTTTGTACTTTTATGCATAAAGTGGTCAAGGAAGGGGGAGACTAGTCATCCGTCCCACACACCCCACACACACATTTTTCTGATTCTTATTTATAATTGGGGAGTTATTTTGGTTTTATTACACTAACACCCCCACAAGTTCTATTTTTACACTATTCACTCACCGAATCCGTTTTCCGGAATTTCTCGTTAATTAATTTCCAATGGTTCTTAAGCTTCCATTATGTTTAATTATAGTTATTTAGTCAACCAAATTTTTACGGGCGGGGACCACTTAAGTTCACGTTTTCGGGTTTCCTCGCAAAAACATGCTTTAGGCTCTGTTAACTTTTAACACATTATTTGGATCCGTTTTCTTCGGGAATCGTTCCGTATATTAATTAGGCATGAATAAGCCTTAGGAATCCATATAATACTGTAACCGAGGTCTCGTACCTCCTATGGTTATATAACGCTTATTTTAGCGTTTTTCGCTTTTTTAAGCGTTTTCTCATTTCGTTTGGATTTATTTCCTTTACCAAAATTACTTAGGAAATATTAGGCCCTTAAATACCATATTAAAATTATTTAATCACCATATTTAAGTTCAGGGTATTTCAGAAGTTAAGCCCACAGTTCGTAGGACCTTTTGAGATTCTGAAGAGGATTGGTTATGTAGCTTATCGCCTTGCCTTTGCCGCCAGTGCTGTTAGGAGTTCATGATGCCTTCCATTTTTCGATGCTTAGGAAGTATATCTACACCTTGGAAGCAAGAGGATGAGATGCGGACCAAGTACCCCCACTTTTTCGAGACTTAAGGTACGTCAAATTTTGAGGACAAAATTCTTTTAAGGGGGGAATGATGTAAAATACTGCATTTTTATTTTTGGTTGATTAGTTTCTTATTCTAGTTTCTTTCGCAAGATAATTAAAGCAGATCATTTTATGTTTATTTGGTGGGCTGGTATTTTAGATCTAGTTGATTAATGGGCTTAGGTTGGTTCAAGGCCCGTTAGGTTTAGAAAACCTAAAGAAAGGAAAAGAATGGAAGTTCTGAAATACTCTCTCTCTCTCTCTACAGTTCAGACGCCATTTTACGTTTCTTTCTTCCTCTATCCGAGTTCTCTCTTGCTTTCCAACTGATTTGTAGTAGAAGGATTCTGGTGAGATTTGTGGTCTTCTTATTGTAGAGTTTCAGATCCGCTGTGAAATACCCCGTAATTAAAAACAGTGATTAATTAGGCTAATTATAATTTAAAGGCTTAATTACACTTAAATAAACATGAGGGAACAAATCCTGAAGGAAACCGACCTTTGAAATGGGTTAAAAGCATAAACGAACCTTAAAGCGCGTTTTTCGAGGAAACCGGGAAGACGCGACTTTAAGCGGGTCAAATAGACTCGTAACGATTTTGGTCAACCAAATAGTTGTTAATAAACAGTAATAAAGGTTGGGAACCAATAAAATTAATTAAACGAGAAAATTCCGGAAAACGGGTTCCGGTTAGTAACAACTGTAACAACCGGGAAGTTGTGGGGTGAGAATGTAAATAAACAAACTTAGTGTGTCCACTTTGCAAATAAAAATTAAAAATCTGTAGAGGTGTGTATAGGGGGCCGATTTTCCCTCCTCTCTCACACTCTCTTTAATTCTCCTTATTTGCTAAAAGACAAAGGAAATAAGTAAAAATCAAAAATAACTCTCTCTCTCCTATCCTCACCTCTCTCTCACGATTTCTCTCACTCTCTCTATTCCTTCTTCCTCCTTGGGCGACATCAATGGGGATTTGAAGAACCCCACAAAAACCTCACCTTCTCTCCTCTTGTTAACCCCTTAATCCTTCTCCAAAAATCATAAAATTAGTACCATTGGAATCCTCTTGCAAAGGAGAACACTTCCCTCCTTTCAAAAATTGAAAACAAACAACTTCATCTCCATGGGCGTGCTGCATTTGGAGCTTGAGTACCACCATTAGAAGCACCTTCACCTCCTTGTCATTTTGAGGTAAAAATATTCTTGAAAACCCATCTTTTCCTAGCCCTTGTTGGCAAAACGAAAATGCAAACTAAACCCTTGTTTGGTGCCTTTTGTTCTAGCCGATTTTGGCTTCATTTTGGGTGTTGGAATCTTGCCTTGATTGCTGTCCACCAGTTCATCTATCCATTGGAAGGTAATGATTTAATCTAAACCTTAAACAAGCATAAACCCTAGATTGGTAAAGATAGTTTCTAAGTGGTTGTGTATGTGATATGGGCTGTAGCATTTGGTGTGTGAAACCCATTGGGACCGAGAACAAGAGAGAAAGAAAGAAGGAAGAATGAAGGAAAGGAAAGAAAGGAAAAACTAGCAAGACAAGGTAAATACTCTTACCTTGAGTTAGTTTTGTGTATTGTATTGTAACAGATTTTAAGTACCTAAAAATAAGTAATGTGTGTAGTATGAGTAGTAGTAATGTAGTAGTGTAATAGAGAAGAGAATCAAACAGTTTTTGAACTTGTAAACGATGTTTAAAAGCTTGGGTAAACCTTGGGTATTGATTGGGCATGTGTAGGAATTTTAATGTGTGTAGAGGAGTTATTATGTGAGTATAATACATTGAATAAACAGGTTGTGTAAATGAGCAATGGGTGAGCTGAAATAGTGTGTGGGCAAAGTGAGAGTTATAGGGGAGACTATGTCAAATTTTGTCTAGGAATTGAGGACTTAGTGGTTTAAGAAGAGGAAATAACCTGTTAGTGTAAAATGAGTAGTTAGTGTCTTGAAACAGATTTGGAAAGGAGCATGTTAATGGGACGGAGCTAGGATGTAAAGTAATGTATTTTGAATGCTAGGAGTAGCATTAGTGGAGGGAGTAATGGAGGATAGAAGTGTGGGTGAAAATCTGTAGCATGAAAGGGAAAACAAAAATCTGTAGCATTAGTGAAATAGAAACTAGCATAAGTGTTGAAAAGAAGTGAGGAAAGATGTGTAAGTGAATCTAGGATTGAGTAGTAAGCTTGGTGGATGAACTAAGGTGATTTAGAGGGTTTAATGAGTGTTAAACGTGGGGAATGCATTGGTAGAGGTTAGGGAAGCAATGGGAAAGTAAAACACCAAAAACAGATTTTTAAAACTGAAGTACTGGGTCGGACCGACCTTGGGACCGAACTTGCAAGGTCGGTCGAGCCCAGAATTACAAAGACAGAAACCTTCTGGAATGGACCGGACTTGCAAGGTCGGTCGGGCCTAAAATTTTCACGTAAGAAACTTACTGGAATGGACCGACCTTGGGGCCGGACTTGCAAGGTCGGTCGAGCCTAGAATTTTGCCGTTATGTAACACACTGACTTCGACCGACCTTGGGTCCGACCCTGGGTAAGGTCGGTCGAGTAAAAAAAAATATATTTTTATATATGATTATAGTAATCATATGTATTAAATTATATATTATAATATTATATGTGCCTATACCCATATATGCATATGTATGTAGTAGTACACCGTTAATGAAGTAGTAAAGGTGAGAAAGTATACACATGAGTAAGGAAACGAGTTTAAGAAGTAATAAGAAAAGAAAGGGTTTTAATAATCAAGTATGAATATAAAGAAGTAGTAAGTATACATTAGGAGTATTAATGAAGGAATGAGTTGGATCAATAATAGATCATCGATCATACAACTTCATGTATGTATAGGAATCAATAGTTGAACATCGAAGGGACCCGGTAGTACGAATACGACGGTGAACGGTATGATTTCTTCATGCCCTGTTTCCTAACTTGGTTACCCCGATTTGTGTGCTTATGTTATCATCAATAAGATAAATGCACGAATCGGACTTTTATTGCACTTAATTGTGTTTGAATTATATTGTTCTTGTTGAAGTCTCTTGAACATTTAGTTTGTATAATTCATGAAATATATGAATGGGAATGAAGAGTAAGTGTAAAGGTTGTGTACTTGAGTAGTGTATTGATGTATGGTATGTAGTAATGACTTCTACTAATTCCTAACCATCTAACTTCTAACTTGAGTAATGAGTAAAATGGAATGAGTAGAAGTCCGATATAGTTTCGGCCACGCGTGAGGATAAGGAAACACAAGAGGTTGGATCCGAATCCTGGCTGTAATCTTTTCCATGGACCAATCCCCTTGAATGGGTAGCATCCTGGATTAGTGGGCCACCCTAAAGCCCGGTGGTGGGATGTAGTAATCCCTGCCCGGAGGTTATACCGACTTGACTTAAGTAAAGTAAGCAAGAAGTAAAGTTTGTATGTGTATTGGTCTTGACTATTGTAAGTCATTGACCTTGAGTAAAAGAGTATTGAACACCCAATTAACCCGGGTGGGTAATGAAGCTAACAAGACCTATGTATGAATTGGAGAAGTGTATCTTCGTATTGCAGTGAGTATTCGGTAAGTATGAATGGTTGACTTGTAATGTCTTCCTTGCATGTATTGAATGTATGCCTTGTGGAATGAATGTATCGAATTGTATTGTATAAAGCATGTATGTATGAATGAAACGAACCGCATGTATTCGACCAAATAGTTGGCGTACCCTTGCTAGTACGCGGGGTATGCGGTTATCATATGCAGCGTAAGCTGAGCCCCTTGGGCAATGTTTTTATTCTGCAGGTACCCCGAGGCGTGATGGTAAAGTAAGGACCGGGATGAACACTTTTTGGGGTAGTTAGTAGATTGGAACGGTGTACCGAGTTGTACACGGCTAAGGCCTTTTTTAGTAGCCGGTGTACCATGTGGTACACCTTTTTGGATGATGAATTATGATTGGATAGAAAGGAGTAGATGTATAAACTCTTAATTTTTGGGAATAGTCCTGGAATGTAATTCATATACTTTAGATACTCGGTAATCAAAGTGTAAGTAAGTATTTGGTATTGTAAGGTAACTTAATATGTATTCGGTATATTCTAATCGTCAGACCGTTACTGTAAGTAGTGGTAGCCTTGTTAGTCTTGGATGGCTAACGGCGTTGTACACCCGCCGGGAGTAAGTGAGTATTCTGCTGCGAGTAAGGTAATTATGGGAATGATTAGAGGATAATGGAAGGATTAGCGGTTGGGGTGTTACAAAAAGTGGTATCAGAGTGAAGTCTCGCTCTGATGATTAGAATACCGAGTGTAGTGATTACCGAGTTAGGTTATAAACCGTTTTACAACGGAGAACTAGAAACCTAACTAGGAATAACCGTTAATGATAACGGATACCCTTGACGTCTGCAAAGACGATACCATTGTTTAAATCAAGACCATGTGGTCATAGTATCATAGTATCTAATGCAATCCACACTTGTTCAGATGTCAGGACGAGGTCCAGGCCGACCCAAAGGAGGGGCCAACGATGGACCGGGCGCGCAGACGATAGCTGAAATCGTCGCCGCCACGGTAGCACAGATGCTACCGCAAGTAATCACAGATGTACAAGCAACACAGCAAAACCAACAGCAACAGCAACAGCCCGACCCGCCTCCTCCCGTGAGACTAATTGGGTAAAGGCAGTCGCCGACCTTCGACCTCCATGCTTTAGAGGCGAGAGTGACCCCGCCAAGCTCGAGGCCTATCTCTCCGAGATGGAGACGGCATTTGAGACACTTGAGACTCCCGCTAGAGTTCGAGTGAGGATAGCTGCGTATTACCTCAAGGACGCAGCTATGGACTGGTGGAAGCTCATTAAGGCCGAGCACGTAGCCGATCCCGCATTCGGTTGGGAAGCATTCACCTTCCTCCTCCGATCTAAGTACTATCCCGAGCATGTCAAGACCAAGAAACGGCTTGAGCTCGATGCCCTGAAGATGACGGAGAAGATGACGGTTGATGAGATTACCGCACCTTCACCTCTCTTATCATACTTCTACCCGACCTTGGGTATACCGGCCAAGTCTTGGTCGACCGCTTCTACGGCGGATTGAGCCATCGACTCCGGTATGGCATGGGATTTGCACGGTTTACCTCCCTTCAGGTAAACAACGTTGAACCCTTAAAAGCCATGAATAATACGAATTAGTATTCCTGTATGTAAATGTGTAACCTAATGCCGAGTAATTCAGGAGTGTTACCACGCTGCGTCTCGAGTTGAGATCACCTGCCAGCTAAGAGATGAAGAGCAAGCGCTGAAGCGCAAGGTGAGTGGCAAGGGTAACGTCTCTGACGACCAAAACCAAACCAAACCTTGGAAGAAGAAGAAGAAGGGGAAGTACTCCCACCAGAAGAACACCTCTGGAGACGGCAGTGCTCATACTGAGAAGGGCAAGGCGGCTGAGCCATTACAGCTTGGCTACACCGCACCAGTGGCAGCGAAGCCACTGAGGTCTCAGCCCTACAAGGGTAAGAACCCGAATTTGAATTAGTACACTTGTGAACTAGTATGTATATGGAGTATTGTAAGTATACCGAACCTCGCTAACTTGGAAGCTATAGGTTCTGGATTTGGCCATGGCAAGAGCCAAAATGATGGTCGCAGCTATGTGTACCGAAATTGCAACAACGATCATCCCGACACCGATTGCCAAGGAAGGGAGATCCGCTGCTACAATTGCCAGAAGCAGGGGCACCGTGCTAATGCATGCCCAGAAAACTCCAAGCCCAAGGGCAACTATCAGGGCTACAAGAAGCGTGAAGGCAAGGAGGTTGCATCTGGCGATGCTCATGCCCAGCATACCTCACAGGGACAGGGGTCCCGGGGTCCGCAGAAGGGCGCACCGCAGAGGCAGCCGACCTTGCACATCATAGACCGTGACGGGACCAGTACTAAATCCGGCCCAGGTATTAACTGTAACCCTTAATCCTTGAGGAGCATGTCTAAGTATTGAAATACCTGTATGAATGGATGCATGAAGGCGTAAGTACTTGAAGTATGAAATTGAGCATGTAAGTAAAATTGAAGTATGTATGGAGCATGAAATTAATTAGTGAGCCTAGAACTCACGCTAGATGAAATTTACCACCTTAGGGAAATTCCTTATTCTGTTACCCAATACCTTCAAATCCACTTCATGAAGAGGCCGACATCGCTACTCACCACTTCACCGACGAGCAGTGTCAGATCATCCGCCCAGGTATGATCTTATTAAAGGGATACCTGACACCTGAAGCACAAATTTCAATTATCCGACGATGCAACAAGTTAGGAATGGGTCCAGGAGGATTTTATACACCCGAATTCCCCGGTGGAGCAACAATGAAGCTGAAGATGATGTGCTTGGGAAAGGATTGGAACCCTTATACCAAGACATACCAAACGACGCGAGCAGGAGACGGAGCCACACCTCCATCAATACCCACTGAATACCAAACGCTTGTTACACAAGCTGTAGAAATCGCACACCAGTCTGAAGATGAACCGATCCCTGCACTTGAAGCAGACCTCTGTATCATCAACTTCTATGAGAAAGAAGGACGACTTGGCTTACACCAAAACAAGGACGAGACAACGGAATCCCTTGAACAAGGAGTGCCCGTAGTGTCTTGGTCCATTGGTGATGACGCCGTATTCTTGTATAGCGAACAGAAGCGTGTGGACCTCGCAGAGAAATTGGTATTGAGATCAGGAGATGTCTAATCATGGGTGGAAAATCAAGGTTGATGTATCACGGGATCCAGAAGATCAAGTTGAATACGGCACCACCGGCGATAATCAATGCCACACACATGAAACCAGGACGCCTGAACCTTACCTTTAGAAAGTATTAATCTTGTAGTAGCATGTAACCTAGTAGTAACGTGTATTAGAGACACAGTATGTATGATGGTTGGTTATTCAATAAAGTAGTGTTGGTTGTTAAATTCCACTTGTGTTCCACCATCGTTACTTATAATATTGTGAATCAATAGGTTATGGACTCGGTACCGAAGGTAACCTGAGTATCCTCACCGAAGCACAAGCCGGCAAAAGCGGCACCATCCTAACGGGAACATTCCCAGTAAACAGCATCGAAGCCTCAGTACTATTCGACTCCGGCCCTCTCACACCTTTGTGTCACCATCATTTGCGAAGAGGTTGGGGCTCGACGCAGATGAGCTACCAAATTTCTTGGTCACTCTCCCGTCGAAGGAGCGTAAAGTGTACTAAGTACTACCACACCGCCACAATTCAAATCAAAGACGAAGTGTTTCCATCTCCTTCATTGAATTCAACGGGTTGGGATTCGACTTAATAATTGGAATGAACTGGTTGGAGTGGCACAAGGGGTGAATCCTATGCGCCGAGCACCGATTGCTGCTCAAGAGTCCATCTGGGGTCACTATTTCATACCGCCAGAGACCGAGAGAGCCTTCAACTACAGTCATCTCCGCTATGGCAATGTACCGGGAGCTTGGAAAAGGACATGAAGTGTATTTATGCCATGTGCAAGATCTGGAGAGAGATCCAGAATTCAGTGATGATGTATCAGTTGTATCAGAATTCCCCGACGTATTCCCGAAAGAGCTACCTGGTATGCCACCACATAGAGCAGTAGAGTTCGTAATCGACCTCATACCTGGTACTGGTCCCATTGCTAGGGCACCATACCATATGGCACCTGCAGAAATGACAGAGCTTAAAGAGCAACTACGTGATCTACTCGACAAAGGGTTTATACGCCCGAGCGTATCACCCTGGGGAGCACCGGTCCTCTTTGTTAAGAAGAAGGACGGTAGTCTCCGCCTCTGTATCGACTACCGCGAATTGAATGCGGTCACTGTAAAGAACAAGTACCCATTGCCACACATCGACGACCTGTTTCGATCAGTTGAAAGGAGCATCAGTCTTTTCTAAGATTGATCTCCGATCCGGATATCACCAGATTGCTATCAAAGAGCAAGACATTGAGAAAACAACATTCCGAACAAGATATGGCCACTACGAATTCACAGTGATGCCATTCGGTTTGTCTAACGCACCAGCCAAATTCATGGACCTAATGAATCGGTTATGCAGTGATCAGCTGGACACTTCAGTAGTAGTATTCATCGACGACATCCTTGTGTATTCGAAGTCAGTAGAAGAACATGAGAGTCATTTGAGAAGAGTACTTGAGACACTGCGCGAGAATCTATTGTATGCGAAATTCTCCAAATGCGAGTTTTGGCTAGATCAGGTATCATTCCTCGGTCATGTCATCTCGAGCGCGGGCATTACAGTAGATCCATCCAAATTGAAGCAGTACGATCATGGCCTAGACCTAAGACTGTTACCGACATCCGGAGCTTTCTTTGTTTAGCCGGTTATTACCGGAGGTTTGTAAAGGACTTCTCAAAAGTCGCTAAGCCCATGACGTCATTGATGAAGAAAGATGCACCATTTGTATGGACAGACGAGTGCGAGGTATCCTTCTAGAGCCTAAAAGACTCATTGACCTCAGCGCCAATTCTCACTCTTCTAGAGGGCACAGAGGGATTTGAGGTGTATTGTGATGCATCGGGCAAGGGCATGGGATGCGTACTCATGCAACATGGCAAGGTAGTAGCTTACGCCTCCCGCCAGCTGAAAAAGCATGAGGAAAATTACCCGACACATGATCTAGAGTTAGGAGCCATTGTCTTCGCCTTGAGATATGGAGACACTATCTCTATGGGGTAAGCATCACCATCTACTCCGACCATAAAAGTTTGCAGTATGTATTCACCCATAAAGAACTGAATCTAAGACAGAGGAGGTGGATGGAGTTCCTCTCAGATTACGACATCAACCTCCAGTATAAAGAAGGGAAGGCAAACGTTGTAGCCGACGCCCTGAGTCGTCGAGCACACTCGCTCCATTCACTACTCGCTTCTTCTAGCTTGGTTGACGAGGTGCGAGACGCTCAGTTGAGCGACCCTTACTTCACAGAGATCAGACAGAAAATCATAGATGGTACCTTCGAGAGCCGAAAGTATGACTTCAAATTGCATGAAGATGGTCTGATCCGATTGAATGGCAGATTATGCGTCCCCCAAAGCAATGCTGAGCTAAGGGATCGCATTCTGCGAGAGTCACACTTTTCCACATTGCATGTCCATCCGGGAGCCTCTAAAATGTACAAAGACATGAAGAGATACTTCTGGTGGTCAGGGATGAAATCCGACGTGACTGAGTATGTGTTGAGTAAAATCTACACATTATTATATATAGATTTACAGCAAACTAATAGGCAAGTGCACCTAGTCGGAGTAGTACAACAAGTGTCGTATCCACAGGGAAATTGTTCAATTTTCCTAGTTCCGGTAATTAATAAACAGTAAATAAAAGGGGGTTTAGCCAGTGGCAATCTTGGTATTTTTGGGTTGGACAAATAAAGACAATTAAAAGCTTAAATAAAAGTTGTGTATTAAATGGATGGAAAATGTGCTAAGGAAGGTGAATAGCCCAAATATATTTCAGACATTAATTATAATCCTAGTTTGCTCTTATTTGTCTATTAAGAATTTATCTTGTGGCCTTCCTAAATCATAGATAAGGACAACTCTTAATTAATTCAATAGACTTTTTACAATCAGAAAAAGTCTAAAATCATTAATTATCATTAAGCGAGAATTCTTTTAATAACTGCGATGGATTTTATCTGCTAATCAAGGAGATAATATCTAACGTTTGTCTCTCTTTGTGGTCTATTCTCAAATTTACAAAATCATTGAAATAAGAGAAACCGTAAATGTGTAAAAATGATCAGTTCTTAAATATTTATAATAGAGAGAGACAAAACAATATTTATAAGCAAACTCGGTATTATAAATACGTCTGAATTATTTGGGGTTAAACACCCATCCTAAGCACAAATATAAGTTTACTCAGACATCGACAGAAATAAAAATAGAGGAACGATAGAAATAGTCATTATTTCAGAAACTGCTTGAGAAGAACGGGTATGCGCTCGCTCTCACTTCTGCTGCCTCTTTTCTCTCTTTTTAGAATACTGCTTCTGCTGAGTACGTGAGTGAATGTGGTGGAGTGGTGAAATAAATAAAAGATGGAGTGTTATGGTGTTACGGAAGAAAATGAATGGAAGAGAATTGTGAAGTGTGTGGTGTTGTGTGATTTCTTCAGTCTCCCGCGTATATCATTTATCGTTGAAGGAGCTGGGTTTATAGAAGCAGAGGATAAGGTTGGAGGCAGAGCTGGATGGAGACATGCTGGAGCACGCGTGAGGAATTTAAGGAGGAGTGCGCCGGCGCCTGATATTGCTGATGAAGTAGATAGATATGTTTGCTGGCGCAAAGAAAATTGGGGAAGACGGTCGGCGTAGTTGCAGCTCTATTTGTTGTCCGGTCAAATATCCATGGACACATTTATTTCTTGTCCGGGCAAATATCCACGGACACATTTATGTCCTTGCTTGCCGTCCGTGCTTATTTCCACGGACAACATGTCCTCGTCCGCCCTCTGTCCGGCCTAACTCCCTCGGACACCACACGGACCTTATTTCTTGTCCGCCCTTTTCTACCCGGACAGCCACGGACACACTCCTTGTGTCTGGCCTCTTCTCGCGGACAAACCAAGGGTCCGTGTTGTCCCTTGCCGCCCTTTTATCACAGACACAACACGGATGGTTGTGCCTTGTCCGCCCTCTGTCCGGCCAAACTTCCACGGACATGGTGTCCTTGTTACTTTAAAATGTTCGTTCAGCTCCGATTTAAGATCCGGTTTGCGCCTATGCGTTCGTCTCTTCGTCTACTTCCTCCTGGCTTGGGTTTTCCTCATGTTTTACCAATAAATCTGTAAGATAACCAATAAACATAAACTAGAGGAAAACTAACCAAAGTTGAAAATGAGCAGAAAAGTGCTAATCTATATATAAAATACCCCATAAAACATGTCATTTGGACACTTATCCACCCCCACACTTATCTTTTTGCTTGTCCTCAAAACAACCATGTACCCAGTAGTAGAAACTGCTCAATACTTCACAAATATTATTATGAGGTACATAAAGAGGTGAACAGTTTTCATGATCTCAAACTTTTTGAGGGTGTGATCCATCAACTACTGTGCATAGGTGTACTCAGGGTAAAATAATTAGAGTTTCGGGTATGATCCGGAGTACTTCAATGCTTCTTGGTTAAGGTGACTTTGAGAACTTTTACCATGGCCAACTTCTCTCAGACTGGGCATGAGGAGAAACAAAAGAAAATAGATTATACTTTGCTCACTTTGCATAGAGATGAGAAGATATATGTAGGCTCAAACCTTTGTATTTAGAACACTCAACTTTCTTTTTTGGTTACCAATGGTGTCTCGCAAGTCCCTTGTTTATATTTTTTTATTTATTTTTTTGACAGAGGACACCCCTTAGCATCCCTAAGAAGAAGACAGAAGGAACCCCTGAGCAATAAAAATCCAACCATTAGCAGATCATTTGGTCACACCGCATATAAAATTCTCCTTAAAAGCATCAAATTTAAAATTTTTGTACCATTTATCCCACAATTCATAACAGTATTTGTTTTTAAAGAGAACAACCTACATCAGCAGGGTCCACAATTTAAATTTTGGACAAACGCAAGATAAGCAGAGAGATTAAACATTTTAGCACAAAATTTCACCGAAAAGGGGCACTCTCCCACACTTAAATTGGACAATGTCCTCATTGCTTACCAGAAAAACAAGGGAAAGTTTCATAAGACCTTTTCGGTAAGTAGATAAAATAGAGAAAAACACAAAGGTCATAAATAAACATTTTAGCACAGAAGCTCTCCACAGCAGATTTTTAGCAAAATAAAAGCATAATTAAAGAAACTGGTACTCCCCTGATATTATTTATGCTAGCGTCTAAAGGAGTTCCCCCACAGTTGAGTTGCAGCCTCAAGTAGCGTAGCTTGGTTGCGGTGTAGACATGAAGTTGTACCTGCATAAGACACTAGAAGTAACCATACTATAAACGGGGTAAGTGTTAGCGAAAACAAAATTTAAAGAGAGCATGAAAATTAAGAGAGCATAAAAGCAAAATAAAAGAAAAGTTCATCCGGGTTGCCTCCCGGAAAGCTGCCCTTCTTTAAAGTCTTTGGCTAGACGCTACCACCATGAAGTCAGCCGGGATCGAATATGAATGTTGAAGCCGGCTTCAACGGGTGGGTGGGACGGTCATCAATAATTATTGAAAAACCACCCAGATTCTCATTATTTGGTGGTGGGTAGCGTGGTTTGGCATATAATTTTCTTTTATCCAGAGCTGCTACCATTTTGATTGTGTCAGGGTGCATTGTTCGGTTATCACAGATTTCAGCTAAAGCATTTTCAAGAGCATCATTACGAATAATAGCAGATGAATTATCCTGCACAATAGAGTCGACGGTGTCTATGGAAAAGGTGTCTTCTATATGAGCGGGTTTCCTTATGACTTTGGACATGTCATATTCTAAGGTTTCGTTATGAAGTCTTAAAATGATTTTTCCTTTTTCAACGTCGATTAGTGCTCTAGCAATTCTCATGAAAGGTCGTCCTAAAATTAAGGGCACCCTAGTGTCTTCTTCCATGTCAATCACAATAAAATCAGCGGGGAACACAAAAGTTCCAACAGTAACAATTAAATCTTCTATTATCCCTTTTGGGATTACTAAAGATCTATCTGCTAATTGTAATTGAATAGAAGTAGGTATGCATTCACCAATCTTAAGTTTGTTGAAAGTTGAGAATGGCATTAAATTGATACTAGCTCCTAGATCACATAGCCCACTACCACAATAAACATTATCAATGGAATATGGAATAATTGGCAAACCTGGGTCTCCAAGTTTTGGAGGGAGATTCTTTAGAAGCACTGCTGACACTTCCTGCGTAAGGTGCACAGTTTCCACTTCCTGCAACGATCTTTTGTTTGTGATGATATCCTTCATGAACTTTGCGTATATTCACTAGTAGAAAAAAGATTTTAAATGGCGCACTTTAAACCACGGTTAATCACATAACCGTCATTTAAAAATTTATATCACAGTTATTAGCATAACCGTCACAAAAAGTGTCGGCGGGAGATTTTATACCACGGTTCTGGGTGGAACCATCGTATATAGCTTGATGCGTTGCATTTTATACCACGGTTCTGGGTGGAACCGTCGTATATAGTTTGACGCGTTGTATTATATACCACGGTTCTGGGTGGAACCGTCATATATAGTTTGACGCGTTGTATTATATACCACGGTTCTGGGTGGAACCGTCATATATAGTTTGACGCGTTGTATTTTAAACCACGGTTTTGTCAAAACCGTCGTTTTTAGTCGTTGTCAAACAACTTTAAATGACGGTTTCTTGGAAGAACCGTGGTATATAGTCTAAGCGGGAATTTTGATTTTCGGCCCAAATTAACGCGGCTCTTTCTCCGTTCTCTTACATATATTTTCTCTCACTTTTGCAACCCACACTGGCGAACAAATCGAACGTGCTCTCTAGCCTAAACTCTTCTTCTCAACTCCTTTTTTTTTTTGCAACCCACCGGCGAACATGGAACTCTGCGCCATCTCTTCAACTTCGCAACCCACCGGCGAACTGGAAAACAAGGAACACATGCTCTGCGCCTCTTCCTGAATCTCAACTCACTATAATTTTTGCAACCCTAACCGGCGAAAAATGACATGCTCCGGCCTCTTCTTCATGCTTTGCGCCTCTTCTTCATGCTCTGCGCCTCTTCTTCACGGTAATTTTTGCGAACAAGGAACACATGCTCTGCGCCTTTCTTCATCTTCATTGTAATTTTTGCAACCCTAACCGGCGAACAAATGAACACGGTAATTTTGTAGCCCACCAACGAACAATGAACACAGTAATTTTGCAACCCACCAATGAACAAGGAATACAACATTCACTCATTATTTTGCAACCCTAATTCGCGTACAAGGAACATACATGTTCTGGCCTCTTCCTTCTCTTGTGTTTGAGCTCTGTTGAGATTAGATTGAAGGCGGCGCTAAATCGCCGGCGATTTAGAAAAAAAAATTCATAGACTATAAACCACGGTTTTATGAATAACCGTGGTTTATTTTTGATTTTATACATTATATACCACGGTTTTACACAATAACCGTCATTAATACTCACTTTATACCACGGTTCGGGCTTTTAACCGTGGTATAAAGTCAATGAATATCGCGGGAGAAGGGGTCTTAAATGACGGTTATAAACTGTGGTTTTTTTCCCTTACTTTAAACGATGGTTATGAACCGTCGTATATGGCTATTTTTTAATATGCGACGCGAGCATAAACCACGGTTTATAACCGTGGGTTTTAAGCAAAATAACTGTGGTATTAAACATTTTTTGCACTAGTGATTGGCATTTGTTTCAAAGCATCTGCAAAAGGAATATTAATCGTTAGTTTCTTGAAGTGGGTTAGAAACTTTCCAAACTGTTCATCTAAATTTTTCTTTCTTATTCTATTTGGAAAAGGAAATGGGGGAAGAATCTTAGTGAGAGAAGAAGGAGTAGATTCAGGAGTCTCCTCCTTGTAAACATTTTTCGGAGGAGGAGGGGCTTCTTCAGCATCTTCTTGTTCTTCTTGAGGCTCGTGAGCTTGCTGTTCTTGATTATCAATATCATCTCGGGGAAGGGATGAGTTGAGCGGCCTACCACTTCTTAAAGTCACTGCCTTGGCCTGTTCTCTTGGATTTGGATTTGGCTGACTAGGGAAAGTGTCAGGTGGCCTTTGTGCAAGCTGCTGGCTGATTTGCTCTAGCTGTTGGTTGGTTTGTTGTATCTGGGCTTCAACCCTTCTGTTAGTGGCTTCTTGATCCACGAGTCTGGTTTGGGTCGTAGTCACGAATCCCTTCATTAGGTTTCTGAATTCCTCGTTTGGATCAACAGAGGATGAGGATGGTTGTTGTTATTGGTGGAAACCTGGAGGGGCACCTTGTGCTCTATAACCCATATTAGAGTTTGGTTGGGGTCTATTTCCCTGATAGGTGTTGGAACTGTTGTTCCGCCCTCCTTGGTTCTGATCATTGTTTTTCCATGAGAAATTCGGGTGATTTCTCCATGGGTAGTTGTTGTTGAAGTTATTATTGTAGGAATTACCGGGGCAGTTTCCTATGAAGTTTACATCTTCGTACTGGCTTTTACCTTCGCATTGATGGGTTTCATGAGGACCGGCGCATATGATACATCCTTCTGCAGGTGAAGCTGGAGGTGAGTAAGCTATTGTTTTTACGATTTCGTTTTGAGATGTTGTTAGCTTTTCCACCATCTTTGCAAGGGACGAGATCTGGGCTGATAAATTATCCGTAGGCTCTACATGGAGTAGGCCTGCTGCTCGTGGCGTTCTTCCTTTGGATCTCGTCCACTGTCTTGTATTGCTCGTCATGGTTTCGAGAAGGTTCATCCCTTCTTGAGGAGATTTCATCATGAAACTTCCTCCTGTAGAGGAATTTACGAGTAGTCGGTTCCCATCATCTAGACCATTGAAGAATGACAGGCAGAGGGATTGATCGTCGAGACCATGGTGGGAACACTTCATCAGCATATCCTTGAATTTGTCCCATGCGTCGTACAATGTTTCTCCGGTTCTTGACAGAATGTGTTGATTTCTCCGATCAATTGCCTTGTTCTACTGGTTGGGTAGTATTTGGCAAGGAACTTCTGGGCCATTTGCAGCCATGTGTGGATAGATCGAGAAGGAAGACTTCGGTACCACCTGTTTGCTGGATCTGACAACGAGTGAGGAAATAGTTGTAGACGGATTCTTTCTTTGACTTTCCCGGTTTGACCAAAGGAATTACAGAAGTCTAGGAAGAGACTTAAATGATTCGGGGCTTCATCTGGATTTGCTCCGCTAAACTTGCGTAAATCCCGGACGACGGTGATATAATTGGTTTTGAAAGCCCATCGTCCGGTTTCTAGTGGTGTTAGTTCGGGGAGAACTATGGCTGATGCCCTTCCTTTAGTATCCGGTTGGTGGTAATCAGAGAGGGCACGGTGTTCTGGTTGATTTTCATGGTCCATTTCATCTATAACTTGGTTTCCGGCCATGTCTTGATTTCTCTGGTTTCTTCATGCTTGTAATAAAGTGCGCTCGGGGTTCGGGTCTCGGACTGATAAGTGGAGAACCTCGGGTTCGAGTATTTGGCATGCACAGAAGATAATTTGTGGTTTGTGAGAAACTACGAAATTAACAGTAAATAGATAAAGAAAAGCAGAGATATTGGTTAGGCTGATAAACTTTAATTAAACAAAAAGTTATATATATATTTTTTTTGTTATTAATTTTTTAACAAGAGTAAAAAGACCGAAAATAAGTGAACAAAAAGGAACAAAAAATAAATAAATGCAGTTTAGGTAAATAATAAAATAAAAATAAAGAAAAGAGTAGACTTAAATTGCGGGAATTTAAATGGCAAGGGAATTAAAATGACAGAAATTTAAGTGTCAGAAGTTAGATTACAGAATTTAAATGATAGAAATTTAAATGTTAGTAATTAGTTGACAGAATTTAAATGACAGAAAACTAAATGACAGAATTTAAATGACAGAATTTAAATGACAGAAAATTAAATGTTAGAAATTAGTTTACTGGAAATTTAAATGTTAGAAGTTAGATTGCTGAAATTTAAAGGACACTGGAAATTTAAATGACAGTAAAGTAAATAACAGAAATTAATAGAAATAAAATAAACAAACAACAAAATAGAATAAACAGATTATTATAATATAGCAAGTGAACTACCGAAAACTAGGGAAATTGATAGGAATCAATTTCCCCGGCAACGGCGGCAAAAACTTGTTGAGTAAAATCTACACATTATTATATATAGATTTACAGCAAACTAATAGACAAGTGCACCTAGTCGGAGTAGTACAACAGTGTCGTATCCACAGGGAAATTATTCAATTTTCCTAGTTCCGGTAATTAATAAACAGTAAATAAAAGGGGGTTTAGCCAGTGGCAATCTTGGTATTTTTGGGTTGGACAAATAAAGACAATTAAAAGCTTAAATAAAACAGTTGTGTATTAAATGGATGGAAAATGTGCTAAGGAAGGTGAAATAGCCCAAATATATTTCAGACATTAATTATAATCCTAGTTTGCTCTTATTTGTCTGTTAAGAATTTATCTTGTGGCCTTCCTAAATCATAGATAAGGACAACTCTTAATTAATTCAATAGACTTTTTACAATCAGAAAAAGTCTAATATCATTAATTAGCATTAAGCGAGAATTCTTTTAATAACAGCGATGGATTTTATCTGCTAATCAAGGAGATAATATCTAACGTTTGTCTCTCTTTGTGGTCTATTCTCAAATTTACAAAATCATTGAAATAAGAGAAACCGTAAATGTGTAAAAATGATCAGTTCTTAAATATTTAATAATAGAGAGAGACAAAACAAATATTTATAAGCAAACTCGGTATTATAAATACGTCTGAATTATTTGGGGTTAAACACCCATCCTAAGCACAAATATAAGTTTACTCAGACATCGACAGAAATAAAAATAGAGGAACGATAGAAATAGTCATTATTTCAGAAACTGCTTGAGAAGAACGGGTATGCGCTCGCTCTCACTTCTGCTGCCTCTTTTCTCTCTTTTTAGAATACTGCTTCTGCTGAGTACGTGAGTGAATGTGGTGGAGTGGTGAAATAAATAAAAGATGGAGTGTTATGGTGTTACGGAAGAAAATGAATGGAAGAGAATGGTGAAGTGTGGTGGTGTTGTGTGATTTCTTCAGTCTCCCGCGTATATCATTTATTGTTGAAGGAGCTGGGTTTTATATAGCAAGAGGATAAGGTTGGAGGCAGAGCTGGAGTGGAGACAGTGCTGGAGCACGCGTGAGGAATTTAAGGAGGAGTGCGTCGGCGCCTGATATTGCTGATGGAGTAGATAGATATGTTTGCAGGCGCAAAGAAAATTGGGGAAGACGGTCGGCGTAGTTGCAGCTCTATTTGTTGTCCGGTCAAATATCCACGGACACATTTATTTCTTGTCCGAGCAAATATCCACGGACACATTTATGTCCTTGCTTGCCGTCCGTGCTTATTTCCACGGACAACATGTCCTCGTCCGCCCTCTGTCCGGCCTAATCTCCTCGGACCACCACGGACTCTTATTTCTTGTCCGCCCTTTTCTACCCGGACAGCACACGGACACACTCCTTGTGTCTGGCCTTTCTTCCGCGGACAACACACGGACGTGTTGTCCCTTGTCCGCCCTTTTGTCACCGGACACAACACGGACGTGTTGTGCCTTGTCCGCCCTCTGTCCGGCCAAACTTCCACGGACATGGTTGTTCCTTGTTACTTTAAAATGTTTGTTTCAGCTCCGATTTAAGATCCGTTTGCGCCTATGCGTTCGTCTCTTCTTCGTCTACTTCCTCCTAGCTTGGTTTTCCTCATGTTTTACCAATAAATCTGTAAGATAACCAATAAAACATAAACTAGAGGAAAACTAACCAAAGTGGAGAAATGAGCAAGAAAAGTGCTAATATAATATATGAAATACACCCATAAAACATGCTCATTTGGACACTTATCAGTATGTTCTGAGGTGCCTCACTTGCCAGAAAGTGAAGTTCGAGCACCGAAGACCGGGAGGAATGGTGCAATCCATGCCCATTCCGGAGTGGAAATTCCACGATATCTCTATGGATTTTGTTGTTGGACTCCCACCTGCCAGGGGAGGACTCAACATGATCTGGGTAGTAGTCGATCGTCTCACCAAGGTTGTCCGATTCATACCGATGAAGGACACCTGGAAGGTGGCGAAGCTCGCGGAGCTATTCGACAAGGAGATCATCCGACACCACGGAGTCCCGAAAACTATAGTATCTGACCGCGACACCAGATTTCTTTCGAGATACTGGAGAGCAACACGGGAAGCGCTTGGTACTGAGTTGAAACTTAGCACCGCCTTCCACCCACAGACCGACGGTCAGACAGAATGGACCATCCAAACACTAGAGGATATGCTTAGGGCATGTGCCTTAGACTTCTAGGGGAGCTGGATTGAGAAGCTTCATCTTATCGAGTTTTCGTATAACAATAGCTATCATGCTTCGATTAAGATGTCGCCGTTCCAAGCTTTGTATGGTTGACCCTGCCGTACCCCGTTGTGTTGTGATGAGTCAAGCGAAACGGTCATCATAGGACCGGAGTATCTAGAACAAGTACAAGCTGAAGTTCAGCAAATCCGAGCAAATATGAAACCAGCCCAAGATAGACAAAAATCCTATGCGGATGTGCGATGACGCGACCTTGAGTTCACCGTGGGCGACCAAGTGTTCTTGCGCGTTTCACCTATGAAGGGTGTCTTTCGATTTGGCCAGAAGGGCAAGCTGAGCCCGAAATTTGTAGGCCCGTATACCATTACCGAGAGGATTGGAGCTGTAGCTTATAGGCTAGCATTGCCTGAAGAATTGGGGCGTGTTCATGATGTCTTTCATGTATCACAACTCAAGAAATACATAGCCGATCCCTCTCATGTATTAGAACCCGAACAACTATCCCTAGAGCCGACCATGAGATATGTCGAGACTCCACTGCGAATCCTTGATACAAAGACAAGAGACACTCGCCATAAATCTGTACGAATGGTGAAGGTCCTGTGGTCTAACCACGATGTCGAGGAAGCGACTTGGGAATTAGAAGACGCCATGAAGGCGAAGTACCCGAATCTATTTGTAGACTAGATGTCTAGTATCCGTATATTACGGAGGGTACGGGGCGTACCCCTTTTAAGGGGGGTAGAGCCTTTTACTTTTGCATTGCTTCAGATTAACATTGCATAGTATGTATGTATTGAAATTGTATTTTGTTGGCACATGTAGTGCTAATTGTATTTATGGGCACAAGGTAGTGCTAGTAGTATCCGGTATGTAGCATAATGAGTACGGTATGTGTATGCTATGTGTGTAATGAGTAATGCATTTGTGATGGTATGTGAATGGTATTGTGAAATGTATTGTGGAATGTGTGAATTGGATTGTGCATTGTGTATGGTATATGAATTGAGTATATGGTGTATGGTATTTGAATTGGTGTATACTTGTAGTGTAAGAACTGTGAACACCTTGTAAGGTCGTAGTAGAATGCATTGTGGCAATTGGTTGCCAAATGAGTAGAATAGTAAACCGTAAACCTTGAGCAACTTTGAGGGCAAAGTTCCTTAAGGGGGGTAGATTGAAATACCCCGTAATTAAAAACAGTGATTAATTAGGCTAATTATAATTTTAAAGGCTTAATTACACTTAAATAAACATGAGGGAACAAATCCCGAAGAAAACGAACCTTTGAAATGGGTTAAAAGCATAAACGAACCTTAAAGCGTGTTTTTCGAGGAAACCGGGAAGACGTGACTTTAAGCGGGTCAAATAGACTCGTAACGATTTTGGTCAACCAAATAGTCGTTAATAAACAGTAATAAAGGTTAGGAACCAATAAAATTAATTAAACGAGAAAATTCCGGAAAACGGGTTCCGGTTAGTAACAACTGTAACAACCGGGAAGTTGTGGGGTGAGAATGTAAATAAACAAACTTAGTGTGTCCACTTTGCAAATAAAAATTAAAAATCTGTAGAGGTGTGTATAGGGGGCCGATTTTCCCTCCTCTCTCACACTCTCTTTAATTCTCCTTATTTGCTAAAAGACAAAGGAAATAAGTAAAAAGCAAAAATAACTCTCTCTCTCTTATCCTCACCTCTCTCTCACGATTTCTCTCACTCTCTCTATTCCTTTTCTTCCTCCTTGGGCGACATCAATGGGGATTTGAAGAACCCCACAAAAACCTCACATTCTCTCCTCTTGTTAATCCCTTAATCCTTCTCCAAAAATCATAAAATTAGTACCATTGGAATCCCCTTGCAAAGGAGAACACTTCCCTCCTTTCAAAAATCGAAAACAAACAACTTCATCTCCATGGGTGTGCTGCATTTGGAGCTTGAGTACCACCATTATAAGCACCTTCACCTCCTTGTCATTTTGAGGTAAAAATATTCTTGAAAACCCATTTTTTCCTAGCCCTTGTTGGCAAAACGAAAATGCAAACTAAACCCTTGTTTGGTGCCTTTTGTTCTAGCCAATTTTGGCTTCATTTTGGGTGTTGGAATCTTGCCTTGATTGCTGTCCACCACTCCATCTATCCATTGGAAGGTAATGATTCAATCTAAATCTTAAACAAGCATAAACCCTAGATTGGTAAAGATAGTTTCTAAGTGGTTGTGTATGTGATATGGGCTGTAGCATTTGGTGTGTGAAACCCAGTGGGACCGAGAACAAGAGAGAAAGAAAGAAGGAAGAAGGAAGGAAAGGAAAGAAAGGAAAAACTAGCAAGACAAGGTAAATACTCTTACCTTGAGTTAGTTTTGTGTATTGTATTGTAATAGATTTTAAGTACCTAAAATGAGTAATGTGTGTAGTATGAGTAGTAGTAATGTAGTAGTGTAATGGAGAAGGGAATCAAACAGTTTTTGAACTTGTAAAAGATGTTTAAAAGCTTGGGTAAACCTTGGGTATTGATTGGGCATGTGCAGGAATTTTAATGTGTGTAGTGGAGTTATTATGTGAGTATAATACATTGAATAAACAGGTTGTGTAAATGAGCAATGGGTGAGCTGAAATAGTGTGTGGGCAAAGTGAGAGTTATAGGGGAGACTATGTCAAATTTTGTCTAGGAATTAAGGACTTAGTGGTTTAAGAAGAGGAAATAACCTAGGTAGTGACTAGGTGCATTTGGAGAGTTAAAATGAGTAGTTAGTGTCTCGAAACATATTTGGAAATGAGCTTGTTAATGGGACGGAGCTAGGATGTAAAGTAATGTATTTTGAATGCTAGGAGTAGCATTAGTGGAGGGAGTAATGGAGGATAGAAGTGTGGGTGAAAATCTGTAGCATGAAAGGGAAAACAAAAATCTGTAGCATTAGTGAAATGGAAACTAGCATAAGTGTTGAAAAGAAGTGAGGAAAGATGTGTAAGTGAATCTAGGATTGAGTAGTAAGCTTGGTGGATGAACTAAGGTGATTTAGAGGGTTTAATGAGTGTTAAACGTGGGGAATGCATTGGTAGAGGTTAGGGAAGCAATGGGAAAGTAAAACACCAAAAACAGATTTTTAAAACTGAAGTACTGGGCCGGACCGACCTTGGGACCGAACTTGCAAGGTCGGTCGAGCCCAGAATTACAAAGACGGAAACCTTCTGGAATGGACCGACCTTGGGACCAGACTTGCAAGGTCGGTTGAAGTGGGGTTCCACCACGCGTAGTAACCAAATGGCTAGCAAAGGATACATGCCGCCTGCGGAGACAACAGAAGAGCCTCCTACCGATCCCAAGAGCGGACCCTCGCGTCCGGAGAGCTATCCTTTGAATAGACTGCGGAAGAACAATAAGCCATGTGGTTTTTCCCACGGAGCGAAGTGAAGCAAGGCCCTCTCCGGTAGACTGGAAGTAACTATTTAATAAAGGGAGTAAATTATAGGAAAACCTTGTATATAGAAGAATATTCTAGAATAGTGTAGGCCCACAGAGACGGTTATACTCTATAGGAGGGCCTATAAATAAGAGTGATAAGCTATGTAAGAGGACACGCTCTGACCAATACATCGTTAGGCATTCTCTTTGCAACTTTTTATCCAAGTTCAAGTTCTACCCAATCTCATTTGGCGCCGTCTGTGGGAAACGAACGTCGAAAGACAACCGCGATCTAATCCACAGAGTCACGTTTCTTGTTCAAACATGGCACCATGATCAAGCAAAGGGAAAGGGAAGATGGCTGCAATCGGAGAAAACTCGTTCTCAAAGGAAGACCTCACCGATCTGATGAGGAGTTTTGCGCAAGATGTTAATGAGAAGATCGCTGAAAGCAACGAGCGATTCCAACAAGAGCTGGCAGATAGAGATCTGGAACATCAGAAGAAAATCGACGAAATGGCGAGCGTAATTGAGAGTCTGAAGGCGAAGAACGGATTAAAGAGTGAAGAAAGCCGGAAAGAGAAGTCACCGCCAAAAGATGCAGAGGAGGACCTCATCGACATGTCACTGTACCCCTTCACCGAAAATATTTGGAAGGAGAAGCTCCCGCCATTCTTCGTCGCCCCGACAATAGAGAAGTACGATGGAACCGGGGACCCCGCTCAACATATCAAGAAGTTCATCTTCGCGATGAACACTCAAGGGATCAGCTCCCAGGCGCTCTGCAATTTATTTCCGGGAACACTTGCTAAAAGAGCTCTAAATTGGATTTCCTCTCGGAAACCACAATCCATCTCAAGCTTCAAACAGCTTACAGAGGAATTTCAACTTTAATTTGCAGCGAGCAAAAAAATCCAGAAAGATACGATTGAGTTAATGGACATCAGGCAGAGGAGGGGAGAAACGGTGAAAGAGTACAGCGAACGTTTCCATAAACAAGTACCTGAGGTAGACGATGTGGATGAAAAAATACTGGTTAAAGCTTTTGAAAATGGATTGGCGAATCCAAGATTGGCAGGGAAAATTGCTACCAAAGCACCGCAAACTCACGAGGAGCTAGCAGAAATGCTGCACGATTTCTTTAAATCGGAAATTACGGAAAATAAGGCAAAAGAATTGGCCAATAGTTTCAAACTGGCAAACGAGAAGAAGCAAGGAGGAGCGCTGTCTGTTGGCGCGAGTTATGGGGAGACGTCTGCTTCGAGACCTTGGGGAGCAAGATACAAGCCGTATGGGAAGGATCCGATCGCAACTTCCTATACTAGAGGCCAGCCAACACATGGGGCAAAAGGTATTACTATCGCTCCAGGGAGGTACGCAGCCGCAGTAAGGGAAGGCTATCTTCCGCCAACTAAGAAACCTGCCTCAGGAAAGAACACATTGGCGTACTGTGAATTCCACGGGCACTACAACCACAGGACGACCAATTGTGTGACATTGTCAAGGGAACTGAACAAGATTGATGAGCAAAAAAAGAAACAAGAAAAGTAGAGACATGAAGCTTCAAAACAACAAAAGAATAGTAGCGACCACCAGAACCGATCTCGTTACGGGCATAGCAGAGGAAGCATGAAGGACGAGGATCACCCCGAGTTAGACCACAGCAAATCTTTTGATTTCGGGGTTATAACTGGTTTGTTCTCAGAAAAAGGGCCATTCACGGCAAAAGAAAAGAAAAGGCACGTACACGAAGTCCATGAGAAGATACCGGAGAAGAAGATTCAGAAGAGGGAACCCTTACCGCCTATCTACTTCACAGAGGAGGACGAGGTGGGAGTTTACTACCCCCATAACGATCCTCTTGTCATTCGGGCTCAAATCAATGATAGGATGGTAGGAAACATCCTTATCGACAGCGGAGCAGGAGCAAATGTGATCTCCCTAGCGGCGTTCCGGAAACTGGAAATCCCGGATGAAAAGGTCAAACCGTTCACTGCTACTTTTGGAGGGTTCATCGGGGGAATCACGGCTCAAGCCAACGGAAGCATCGATGTCACGATGACGTTAGGCCAAGAGGATGACCGGAGAACGGAAAAAATAACTTTGTACATCATGCGAGACCTGTCCGGATACAACATCTACTTGGGACGACCCGGAATCAACGTCTTTGGAGCTGTTTGTAGCACCTATTATCTCAAGCTCAAATACTTGACAAGGACCGGAAGGTTGGTGTCCATCCCTGGGAGCCAGAAAACAGCAATAGTATGCGAAGTACGGATCACCGAGGATTTTCCGGAAGAGGACGTAGTCAAAGAGGTTGGCTCCAGTCGAGAATACGAAGAGGGAGAGGCCAGAGCCCGGATGCCCGGAGAAACTTCAGGGAAGGTAGTGGTACCGGCAGAACAACCGAAAGAGGTACCCCTAAATACCGATACTTCTAAATTTTTCAAAATTGGGAATGCTTTTCACCATGACGAGCAGATTCGCTTAATGAGAGTTTTGGAAAAAAAAAAAGAGAAACGTTCGCTTGGAGCCCAAAGGACATGCCCGGAGTGGACGCCAGCGTTATCCAGCATAATCTGAACGTCGATCCAAAGTTTCCTGCCATCCGATAGAGGAAGAGGATTGTAGGAAAAGAAAGGGACGAAGCTGCCCGGGCGGAGGTCGAGAGGTTGCTGAAAGCCGGTTTTATTAGAAAAGTTTTTATCCAAAGTGGCTATCAAATGTAGTTTTGGTTAAAAAGGCAAACGAAAAATGGAGGATGTGTGTGGATTTCACATATTTGAATAAAGCTTGTCCGAAAGATTTCTATCCTTTACCATCCATAGATAAACTTGTAGCGGCGACAACACAGAGTACTGTAATGAGCTTTTTAGATGCGTTCTCCGGGTATAACCAAATAATGATGAACAAAAATGACCAGGAGAAAACATCCTTTGTCACCTCGACCGGTATTTTTTGCTACAAGGTCATGCCATTTGGATTAAAAAATGCAGGGGCAACTTTTCAACGAATGATTGACGAAGTATTCCGGGAACAGTTATCCCGAAATGTGGAAGCATATGTGGATGATATAGTAGTAAGGAGTAATTCTGTAGCCCAGCACATGGAAGACCTTGAAGAAACCTTCAACACCCTGGATAAATACAAGATCAAGTTAAATCTTGAAAAATGCGTCTTCGGGGTCACTCAGGGAAAGTTTTTGGGGTTTATAGTCGGACAGAGAGGAATCGAGGTTGATTCGGAAAAAACTCAAGCGGTTCTCAACCTTCCGTAGCCAAGAAACATCAAAGATGTGCAAGCCCTGAATGGAAGGCTCACTGCTCTAAGTAGATTTTGCTCCAAGCTTCAAGAAAAATCTATCCCATTTTTTAGCATCCTCCGGAAAAATAAAAAGTTCCAGTGGGATACAGAGTGTATAGACGCTTTCGAACGAATCAAGAAAATGCTTCAGGAGCTTCCAAAGCTTGGCGTTCCGTCACCAGGTCAGGACTTATTCTTATATTTGTCAGTTTCAGAATGGGCGGTGGCAGCGGTCCTAGTCATGGAGGAGGAAAAGAAGGAAATCCCTGTCTATTTCACCGGAAAGATCTTAACCGCCATGGAGACGAGGTACTCTAATATTGAGAAAGTTTTGTTTGCTCTTGTGATAGCATCCAGGAAGCTGAAACCATACTTTCAGTCGCACCGAATCACCGTCCGAACCAATTGGCCCTTAAAGCAAATCACCAATAACCCAAGCGCCTCCGGAAGGATGATTACTTGGACGGTAGAGCTTACTCAGTTTGAAATCCATTACGTTCCGCGAACAGCAATAAAAGCCCAGGCCCTGGTTGATTTCATCACCGAGGCAAGTTTCTTTCATCAAGAGGAGCCGGAAGTCCCGTACAAAATGTGGGTAGATGGAGCTAGGTGTAAAACCGGTGCGGGGGTTGGGGTCGTAATCCAGACTCCCGATGGAAGAAAAATAAATCATGCGGTAAGGTTGGAATTTGAAGTAACAAACAACGAAGCAGAATACAAGGCGTTAATACAGGGGCTGGAAATAGCCTGCGCCCTGGGGGTGACAGAGCTGGAGATACAATCTGATTCCTTGCTTGTGGCAAGACAAAGTGAGAACATCTTCGAAACAAAGGAGGAAAAACTAAAACTCTACTTGATGAAGGTACAAGATCTAAGGGCGAGATTTTCAAAATGCAATCTCCGACATATACCCAGAGACCAAAATTCGGAGGCTGATGTAATGGCTAAGTTAGCAAGTATAGCGGAAGGAATATCGGCGGAAGTCCAGCTACAATTAACGAAATTCTCGAGTATAGAAAAGATGGAGACAATGTTAGTTGAAATAACCAATTTAGGTGAATCATTGAAATACCCCAAATATAATTAATATTATTAAACCATTATTTAATGGAAAATAATCCTATTATAAATCATTTCACGTACGCATGTAAACCCATGCATGAAAACGTTACGTAAAAATAGTCGTTTCACCATAAACGCTAAAACGCCTTAGAAACATGTGATCAAACATGACCTTGTATGACCTTCTAAAACTCAAACCAAATGGTCATACACTCATCATATGAATATATAAATATATTCCTTAGGCTATATTCAGTCAAATGCGCAAAATGCTCGGGAGTGCTCACGCCCGCTCCTTAAAGCACGAAAAGTCCGGAGGAGCACCGAAGTGGCACGAACTCCTATAAAATTAATTCCTAGAGTTCCTAACATCATTATTAATCATTCTAAAGAGAACCCACGAAGTGGTTTCTCAAAATTCAGCAAAAATCACAGGAGGATTTCTTAGCGCTCCTTTTTGGCCCGGGAGTGTCCCGATGGCCCGTAAATTATGTCACGGGTTGATATACCCCATATAACTCAAGGTAACATCTTAGTATATGTTTATTTACCATAATAAATGTTTACAAACACTTGGAACTTATAAAAACAATTGGTTTCCCAAAAAGTTCCTTAGAGCACAAAAACACACCTTCGGGTGTCACGAAAATGCGTTTTACGCAATTGCCTTGTAGTTTTTGACATGCCACGAGTTTGTAATCTTAAAAAGGGTTAAAATGAACTTCTAAATCAGTTGGTGTGACTAGTCAACAAGGTGCTCTATAGGGGCCGATTTTAAGAGCAAAACTAGTATAAAATTTGCTTTAAAAGTTTATAAAAGGCTTAAAACATGATGACTCATCATCCCATGTGTTATATTACTTAATGCCAAAGTATGTAGGTCTCATATGACCAGCTAGCTGTCGAAATAATGCATAAGAATAAGGCCATGTGAGCTAGGAAGAAAACAAAATGCAAAAAGGCAAAAGTGGATCTAGATTCCACCTTTTTCATTTCTTAAACTTCAAATGACTTTCCATGTTTGTTCTTAGCTCATGAATGCCGATCAAATGAGCTCCATTCAGACCCTAAACCGTGCACCTACATGAAGAAGAAGACAAGTCATTTAGCTTTGAAAAATCAAAGGAATATCCTTACCTTTTCTCACCTTGTCTTCTAGTTTGCATTATTTTTGCTCCACCTTGCCCTGTCCTCCATTATGGCCGATTTCAATGCTGGAAAGGAGGGCATTTATTGAGCCAATAACTCATTGAATAAACTAAGGAAAAGTATATTCATTTGACATTAAGAATTAAGAAAACAAAAATCAATTCCAAGTCATTCTCTTCTTGCATTTACGTGAGCTAGGTCTCACTTTCCTTCTTGCACTTCACACCTCCGAATTTGGTAAGCTCCCTAGCTCTCTCTTCTTGCTTCATCTTCTTCCTTTGAAGCTCTTAAGTCCATTAATGGAGTTTTAACTTCTATCTTCATCCCTAAGGTAATTTCCTAGCATTTCTTGGCAAGTCTTGAAGCAAAACTCTTCCTAGCATAACAAGGGGTGTTCGGCATCAATTAGTTCTCCAAGGAGTTTGTCCAAACCAACATTAATCCAAGGAGCATTCCAAGGTTATCTTAAGGTAGTTTTAATGCTTGAAAATCCTTAAAGCACATTTTTATGTGTAACCAAGTTCTACTTCTTCTAAGGCTCTTTTCTTCTTCATTTTGATGAAGGAAAATTTGTTCTTCATCCACCTTAGGAGTGCCGAATTCATAAGGAGAAAAGTCTAAGGTAAATCCTTGTAAAACTACTTATAGATCTACTTAAGATCTTTATTCAAGATCTAACTCCTAAAACTCCTTCACCACTTGCATATAACCGAAGTGGAGCATCAAAATTCCCTTGGAGAAAGCTTGGAGATTCAAGAGGAGTTCAAGCACTTTAACCACCTTTGTTAAGAAGTAAGTTTACTAAGTAAATCCTTATGTTATAAGCTTTGTTAAGCTTCTAAAAATTATACAAAAATTATGTACATCTCCTAGGTTTATTAAAACCGAAACTATATGGTATTATATGCCAAAAATACAATCTATAACTTATATAGAAAATATTTACCTTAAGACACATTTTTGTGTCACAAAATTTAGTTATGTTACAAATTAATTCAAGCCGAATTACCAAGGGCAAAAATGCTTATTTTTGAGCTAAGAATTTATATAAGACATTACAATAATTTTTACATGAGTTATATGACTCCTATGAGTTTATGTATATTTATTATGACATATAAATCCACTTTTATATACTATATGGTCACTATTAAAATATGGCCGAATGTCCTAAGTGTTAAATAGATTTTAATGGGCTACTTATGTATATAAACTTATACTATAAAGTTTGGTGAGTTAAAAATATTTCATTAGTGCTTAAATGGCTAATTAATTAAGTTAAGTGGCTTAAATGTAATTTCTACAAAATTTAGTGTATATATTGTGAAAGCCGAGAGCTAAAGGGGTGTTTGGTGAAATTATGATATAATATAAGGTTAGGAATTAAGTTTAAGAATTTTAGGTAATTTAAACAAGCTCTAAAATAACTTTTTATAAAGTTTTGGGCTATTATGTAATTTATAAAAAATTGTGATGAAAGTTTAGAACATAAAGAGGGGCGAATCATAATTAAGAGATTTATTAGGTTCACCTTTGACTATTTTGAGGAATTATATATTTAGACTTTAGTTTATAAGTTATTAAGAAACTATTATAAAGTTTTGGGATGAAAATGTAATTAAGGAAGAATAAATGACAAAGCCGAATTACTTTGGGGTTAGTTTGGTAATTTAAGAATTATATATATATATATATTCGGCATTTATGGAGAATTAAATTAAAACTATAGTTTATAAGGCATTATGTAAAGTTAATAAGATTTTGTGGTTAAACTGTAATTATAGGAAATAAATTATTATTGCCGAGAATTTAAGGGGCTAAGTTGTTATTTTTGAAAGTTATAGTACTTAAAAACTATATACCAAAATATTAGTGTGACTATGTAATTTAGCTAAATAAGAAGTTAAAACTCTATAATATAATGAGATTAGAATTTAAATATAAAGTTTATGAATTAATGTGGTTGTTTTGTAAATAACCGAAATATAAGGGTAAGAATTTAGATTTAAATAAATATAAGTCCCATATGGATATTTTGAGGAATTAGAAGAAAGAATTTTAATTAAAGGAATTATGGAATTAGAACTATGGCTTATATAGTTATAAGGAAGTTAAAAAGAAACAATAAGTATTATTTACGACTAAAAGGAGAATAATGAGATTATAAGAATATTATGTCATTGTAAGACATTTAAATATAGTTAAGAAAATTATAAGTTGTTATGTCACTTAGACAATTAAAATAAACAACAAATATAGTACATGAATATATGAATACATATATGTACATTAAAGGATTTATAAATAAATCAAAAAGGAATAACAAATAAGTTATACATTAAATCATGAGGTAATTGAAAGAAATAAACCTCACATGAAATAACAAATACGAGATTTGTTGAAAGATCCAATAGAATTATTATATAAGGGTAACATAAATTAACCCTCTCAGTTAATCCTATTCTAGGACTTTGTTTGACCAGACGTTGACCGGGAATTTAAACAAGTACAGTCTACGGTGAACGGTATGGGATTCTTGCAACCTGTTTTCTACCGGATTACACCGGCTTGTGTGCTATCTGTTGTTTGAATCAACGACCAAGATAATTAATGTAAACTGTTGTTTTACTCTTGCACACTGTGGTATTATTTTATGTGCGTGAATGATGCTGACTACTACGTGTATGTCCCACGCATACAAACACTACTATACCAGTGGATTAAATACCTGCGTTTCAGTATACCGAGGACTTGTACTCAAGTCTCTCACTAACTTCACTTTATAACAAACGTCATTATCCTAAACGTGATAATTGACAATACACATTGTGTTCTTGTTTAACGTCTTTATATGACACTTAACAACTCTATACTACGAGAACGAGGAGCCCAGTTGGATCTGGCCATGCATGCTACAGGAGCTGTACCTGTCTCAGGTCTTCTCCTATCTACGTCGCGACAGAACTTTCAGTTGGGAGGAAGACTCTATTCCTCCCGGGTTTCTAATGCCCTTCGGTTTGAGGAAGACTTCATTCCTCTAGTGGGATTCTATTTCCCACGCCTCTCAGTTCAGGGTTTAACTACGTTATCTCCTGGGGTTTTTATACCCAACCATTCAATCTTAACGAGGTCACTATACCTCCACTATTTCAGATATTCAGTTATACCTGTCAGTCCCATTGTGTGGACCGACTATCATTAAAGAATTTTAGTTCAGCTAACTTGACCTTCTGCAGTCTTGTTCTATGTGACATTATTGTCCTTGTATGGATACTTGTTATTATCCTACTATGCTTGTTTACAGCTTTATAAAAAAAATGAACCGCATGTATTCGACAAAGTAGTTGGTGTGGCCCGGTAGACGATGGGCTGCACGTTTTCCATACCAGCATTGGTTGCTGAGCCCCTTTGGGGGCACCCCCATTTTTCAGGTACCTGAAGTTAAGAAGATTACCACACCAAGTGTAGGTGGGGTAGATTCAAGCTATGGAAGTCTTCTTTTAGACATTTATTTTTACTTAAGTATTTTACATTTGAGTTTGATTCCTAGTATCTCGGATTGTATTCGTATTCAGACCGTGACTTTTGGAGATTGTATTTGGATTTAGCCTTGTTGGTCACAAGGGTGGCCAACGGCATTGTAATACCGCCCGGTTGTTGTATTTATTTCCGCTGCAGTTGTATTTTATTTGGGAGTGATCGCCGCTCAGTTTATTGGATTTCGGGTTGGGGTGTTACAATGGATGACCCCGATTGTCCGGTACATCCAAGAAGGGTCACTACCGGAGGAAGAAAAAGAAGCCAAAACAATAAAAAGAAGGGCAGCATCATTCTTTTTTGAAAACGACCAATTGTACAAGCGATCTTTTAGCAGACCATCGCTGAAATGTGTTACAGAGGGTCAAGGACTAGAGCTTGTCAGCGAAGTCCACAATGGGGTGTGTGGAAATCACCAAGGAGGGAGAGCAGTAATGCATAAAATTTTAAGGATGGGCTACTTTTGGCCGTCAATCCAAAAGATGTGCGGAGACTATGTCAAAAAATGTGTGCAATGTCAGTTGCACGGCCCAAGGATCAAAAACCCACCTGCGGAGATGAAGTCCATCACCTCCACTGGTGGAACGCGAGCTTTTAATTACGGTCCAAAACCGTGTTACATTACGGTTCTGGACCGTAATCTACGCGGGCGTCAATAAAGATGGCGACATCTTTAATTACGGTTTTAAACCGTAATTAATGGCCCTTTTCCGGCCCGCGTGTCATTGACTTTACATTACGGTTATTTGTAAAACCGTGATCTAAAGTCCTTTGGCGCGCGCGAACCAAAGGACTTTAGATCACGGTTTTACAAATAACCGTAATGTAAAGTCGACACTTTAGATTACGGTTCTAACAATAACCGTAATCTAAAGTGTTTTGGCGTGCGCGCCCAAAGGACTTTAGATTACGGTTATTGTTAGAACCGTAATCTAAAGTGTAATTTTTTTTTATTATTTTATTTTTTTTACAAATCTACACAATTGCAACAGAGACAGAATTGTAACAGATAAGCAACAGAGGGCAGAAACTGCACAATTGAACCACCTGAATCAAATACCAACAACACAAATTCATTCTAATAAAGCACCAGATCGAAAATCTGTAACATATTCAATCTGTTACACAATTGCAACAGAGATAACATCTAATAAAGCACCAGATCGAAAATCTGTAACATATTCAATCTGTTACACAATTGCAACAGAGATAACAATTGCAAATTCATTTCTGCGCACAATTGCAACAGAAATATTCAATACAACAGCTAGAATCTGTTACAGCAGCAGCTAGCATAATTCATTACAAACAGAATCAGAGCAACTAACAAAAAATATAATCTGTTACACAATATAATCTGTTGCAGCAGCAACTAACAGAATCAGAGCAGCAACTAAAAAAAATATATGTTACAGCAGCAGCTAGCTAGTCTACCACTCCATTCTCATAAACATGGCTGCCATGCTCTCTCTGACATGCAACAAGTCGGCAGGAGCATAAGTCTTGAATCTGGCATAATGCTCTTTAATCTGCAACAAGAAAAGGAATGGAACACATAATGAGATTAAGATAAAGACACAAAAAATCTGCCGAAAGAATTAAATACAAGACAGCGTTCGTATTACCTTGTCAATATCATTCTTAAAACTTGGGAAGTACCCGCAGAACTCGTACATATACCGCATCACGTAGTACCCGCAACTCTTAGAATCCTTTTGGGTAGGGCACTAAATCACCAAAATTCACAAATGTAAAACAATTGTACAAAGATAATAGCAGCACGAATGAAATACATGAATTACCAAACCTTGATGTAATCGACGGTCAAATCACCAAACTCTCCCAGAGGGGTTTTTTTGTAACAACTGTTACATATATTAACAAAAGCGTTTAGCAAAATGAACAAGTACATTAATTTTGGTTCAAAAAACTTACAAACAATTAAATAGTAATAAAAACTTACTCTTTGATTAAGTCTTCAGTGTTGAATTCTTTCCACTGCCCTAGTGGATCTAGAACGAGCAGAGTAGCGGTGGCAGCGCAGAATATAAACAAAGCCCAGTGGTGGCTACAATGTCAAATACAAAATGAAATGAGAAATGAAGGTAACAAAGTTAGCTAATTAGTATGTAATTTTATATTAGAACTCACGTTTGGTGATACGGCATTAGAATGAATAATTTATTCTGTTGATCAACAACATTGAAGACATGAATCATGTAGTTACAAAACCTCCCAGGGTCCCTAGTGACATTGTCGTACGATAAACGCTCCGGGCACACCGCAGTAACGCATGTCATGTCCTTCTCAACACATCTCTCAAGCAGACATCTATTATATCACATGTACTATAAAAAGTTAGCCAATGCAACTTCATAGATACTTATTCTATATGTTTTTACAGTATGAGGAAAGAACACTTACTTTAGATAAGCTTGAATAATGTTAATGTTCAGATAATCTCCACACATCATCTCTCTGATGTCCTCAAAGTTGATTGCCGTCATCATATCTTCTTCGTAGTGAAACATCGACTTTGGAAGCGTCATCATGAAGTTGTTAGTTTGAGATGACTTCACCATGATCTTGTCGTAGAGATTCATCTGCTTGGCCCCCAAAACATTAACAAGTTTTTGTGGCAGTGCGAGCTTATTTTTAGGCGCCTCAGAAGTCCTGGTGCGACCCCGGACGGGCGCTGGATTCTTACCTTTCGCACCCCGACTCACTGGATTCTTACCCTTCACACACAAACAGTAAAGCATAAATGTAAAGATAATTACTAATTGATTATTATAGTAACATTAAACATTTATCTAGAACATACCCTTCTGGCAGGATTCGTCGGCGCGCTGATCTCTTCTTCTCTGGGCCGGGATACGCGGCGAGGAACCTCAGGGATCTCAGGATTCGCCGGCGCGCTGGTCTCTTCTAGTCTGGGCCGGGTTACGCGGCGAGGAAGCTCAGGGATCTATAATAGATTAGATTAGACACTTAATGCTAAATAATGCATTTTATTAGATACTAAATGGTTGTCAAACAGTCTTACCTCATCGGTGACAACAATATAACATGCTGGCCAGGGCAATATGTCTCCCTTCGCTTCGATCAGCGTGCATTTGTTGTCAATCGCCATCGGAAGGTATGCATGCTCAAATCCATCAACTATCAGGTCCAAGGTCACACACGCGTAGAATGGGGGTAGACGTACGAAACTGATGAGCGTGAGTGGACCTGATGGCAACACCGTCCCGTAGGCCGCATCTACAGGGTGCCCGTCTAATGGTATTTGGAGACGACATTTTTTTTGCTCCTTTAATAAACAGAGATAATACGTGAAATAAATAAGTGAGTCCAATCTAATACTATTTAAATAACTTTATTTTAGAAGAAAAATAGTTAAACAAAGTTAACCTGGATGTTGGCAAACGGGTACGGGTCAGCGGCCGGAGCACAACTAGACGAGGAAGACATTCGAGGAGGATCTAGCTGCTGCTGCTGAGTAGTCGCATGTGCAATCGCATTCAACGCTTCCTGCAGCCTCTCCTCGATAGCCCGGCGCTCAGCAGCATGTTTCTCGTCATTAGCTTGGCGCTCAGCAGCGAACTTACGCTCTACCATCGCCTCGACTTCAGCAGCACTCATCTGACCCTTCCTAGCAGATGGCGGGAATACGTTCTTCTGACGTACTTCTCCCCCAAATCCTCTAACACGCCCCGGGTGATCCTTCTTCCCAAGCATTTGATTCAGCGCGTCGTCTTGAGAAGGAGGAGCGTGTAAGTCCACTTCTCCTCTCTGTGCCGCATCGTACTGTCCAATTTTCAAAGAAGTTAATGACGAGATTTAAGATCAACAAACACTTGAGTATATAAGTAAATTATTCAACAGCTACTTTCAAATACTTACAATTTGGTTTGCCAGTTGTTCCATCGCAGCATTAGGAAATATCCTCTGACCTTCGCTGGTCGTTTTCTGGCGTCCCAGTATGTACATCTGCACCCTCCTCGCCTCAGAGACATCCTCGATCGGGCATTCACTTCCATCCTCGTTCCTCCGTGTCAGCAAACCAGCTTCTTTCCATCCCTCGAGGCTGCCCACATATCCCCTTCGTCCCATGGTGTGGGGGTAGAGATTAGCTTCACGGTTTTGTCGTGCTTGTTCTTGTACTTGCTGTTAAGAAAGTACAACAGGAAATTAATTAGAAAATCAGGGATAAAGCATTATGAGCATTAATTAAGAAAAGAGTACACACAAACATACCCTGAACTCGGGGGTGGCGTGCCGCTCAACGAACTCCTTCCACTCCTCTTCAGTTATCATGCCATTGTATACAACATACGGCGGAGGCTCACGTGGGGGCACCCTGTTGATCCAATGCTCAACCAAGTAGTGGCGGAATGATTTAGCTTTGCCGGCCACCAAAGAAAGAACGGTCTTCTTCACTTCTTCTGGGATCTTGTACCGTTCTTGCACCTTCTTCCAGATGGTCTCCTTTACTTTTTCCGGGACTTGTTTCCATGTGTGGTTGATGCAGCAATGTGATCTGGCCAGAGTCCCTAGCATACTAGCGAACTCTGACCTGCTGCCCCCACCATACCTCCCATACTGGTCCCACAGAAGACTAATCTGATCCGGTTTCTGCAGTTTCAACCCACGGGTCGGACCTCTACCTCTGGGTCTCTGAGTAGCACTCGTAGAATGTGCACTCATGGAAGGGCCAACAGCAGCAGCGGCAGATGTGGATGGGGCAACAGCAGCAGCGGCAGATGTAGATGGGACCGGTACCATTTGCTGCTCATTTTCCTCCTCCTCACGACAAAATAAATCGAACTCTTCATCAGCCATGTCCTGATCAGCCATGCCTGCAAGGATTGAAATACAATTTGAATTAATCAATAATATATGCATTCGAAGAACAATAAAGAGATACTGCTGAAATAATCAATAAAGTACAATTAAAAACACATTCACACCCTAGGTGTGAGATTTAACAATCATGGACAGTCCCGACAGGGACTGCCGAAGATATACCTCTATTAGGTATATCTTGGGCGGATAACTATGTTTGGTAGTTTGTCAAATATTATATGTATATATGTAAATCTTACCTCTGGTAGACGATTAGCCGATGCTAAGACGGTTGAGGTCGGAAGCCAAAATAAAGTCGTAGTCCTGATGCATAAATGAAAAACGACAACATTAGAATTCATCAAAAATCAAGGTTAAATGCTAGCTAAACCGCGGAAAAAAATCGACAGCATCTCCCCTATATTTCTAACGTCTCCAAATCAGTTTTATCAAAGTCAAATTTGCACGCACCATCTAGAACTAGTAACATACATAAACTTATCTTCTTCTACTATAAATGAAGTTTATTTATGACCTTCTCTGCAGTACTTCAGATTGAAGGACTGAAACTAGTCATTCTAGAACCATTAAAATACCGAAACTCATCTTATTCTTTCTGGTGGTTATAACAATAGCATTGTTGATTCCTGTCACAGATTGTGAATCAAACAGAGAGCATCTGGCATAGCAGATTGAGCAGTTGAAAATGAGCTATTTTCAGGAATCGGTAATATACTTGAACTTACTTTCTTTCCTGTGGCAGTTTTAAGTAGTAGCATTTTTAAAACTACACTATTATTTATTAATTGTAATACTAAATGCTAAGAATAAATAAATACAGCAGTTTACAGTTTGCTTTGCAAAATTACCGTTACTAAGCACCGAAGTGGGCAAGTAGTGTAGAAATCAGCCCACGAACTAGGTTGCAATTAACTGTGAATCTGGGCACAAATATATGAACAAAGTTAGAACTTGCAATCGAAATGCATGTATATGAACAAAGTTAGAAAAAAACGACAATCAATCGATCGCATACCCAATACGCGATAGAGAGGTCGACGGTGAGACCAGTGGTAGATGGGTGGTGACCGGCGGCGATGGGAGTGACAAAGGTGGTGGGAGCGATGGCGGCGATGGCCGTTAGCAAGGTGACGGGAGAGAGGAGGCGATTTCAGTGAGGAAGATAGCGTGAAAGAGAAGAAGAGTTACTGTAAGTACAGTGTGCAGAGTAAACGGGCAAATGTTGTAGTTAAAAGGACTTTAGATTACGGTTTACATGAAAACCGTAATGTAAAGTCACACTTTACATGACGGTTCCTAAAGAACCGTAATCTAAAGTGTAACGAAATTAATAAAATAGCGCGAAAATTATTTGGCCTATGCTGGGTTTCGAACTCAAGATCGATGGTGTTGACTCATGTACCCACGGCCATTGAGCCATGAGTCTTATTCGATCAAACAAATGTAACACATTAATATAAAGTTATTTTTAATCTAAAATAATCTGGTAAGACGACGTCGTTCACTGTAATTTAGATTACGCGCGGCGTCGAAAAAATCAAATAATGCGGGAAATATTTGGCGTCAGGTCAAGACGACGTCGTTGACCATCAGTGGGCGGGGACTTTAGATGACGGTTATTAGTAAAACCGTAATCTAAAGTCCGTTGACCGTAAAGCGCGCGTCAACACGGGACTTTAGATTACGGTTTCACAAATAACCGTCATCTAAAGTCCGTCCTAAAAAAGGCGCGCCTACCTCCGATCGATTATTGCTTACGGTTAATTTAATAAACGTCATTAATTAACTCCGGCCTTCATATTAATTACGGTTTCTGTTAAAGCCGTGATTAAACCACCGTCATTAAAGGCTTCCGTTCCACCCGTGCTCCCCGATCCCTTTTGTGAAATAGGGATTGGACATCGTCGGACCGTTTCCAGAGGCTTCTCCTGAGAGGTATAAATACTTATATGTTGCGGTGGATTACTTCACCAAATGGGTGGAAGCCCTCGCGGTAGTAAATATAACTGCACGAAGAACAGAGGAATTTGTTTGGAAGAACGTCGTATGTCGGTTCGGCATACCGAAGGTAATCATAACGGACAACGGCTCGCAATTCAATTACAAAAGCTTTAGGGAGTTTTGCGAAGAATGGAAAATTGACTTGAGATTTGCATCTGTCGCTCATCCGCAATCAAATGGCCAGGTCGAAGATACTAATGGACAAATTGTGAAGGCTCTGAAAAGAAAGTTGGAAGGAAAAAGAGGAAAGTGGGCAGAGGTGCTACCGCAAGTCTTATGGGCTAACAGAACAACTGTCAAGGGGCCAACCGGTGAAACTCCTTATAGGTTGACGTACGGTCTGGAGGCGGTGGTACCGGCAGAAATTATGATATCATCAAAAAGGATTAAAGGGTACAAAGAAGAAGAGAACGACGAAAGCATCCGAGATGAGTTGGACGTCTTGGATGAAAGGCGAATGATTGCTGACTTAAAGAATCAAAATGATAAGTTAAGAATTGAACGTCATTTCAATAAAAGAGTAAGGGAACGGTCTTTTTCCGTGGGTGACTTGGTGCTTCGAGAAGTAAAGCAGCCAGCGAAATTGCAACCTCAGTGGGAAGGCCCATATATCGTTCAAGCTAAGACAGATCGAGCATCTTATAGGCTCCGAAATATGGACGGGAGTGATCTGCCACATTCTTGGCACGCTGAATGCCTCAAGAAGTTCTATGTGTAATCTCTTTCTGGCTACAAGTTAATAGACTATTTGTTGATGTCGCAGGAATTATCTCATATGGATGTCCGACGATCTTTCCATCAGTAGTGATGAAGTGTTTTACCTGAAAACCTCAGTTGTTCCGTTTTGGATATTTACTTACAAAATTTTTTAGGGGGTTAACCACCCTCTAGTAATGATATATAAAGTTTTCAAACAAAAACAAAAGAATTGCAAAGACAATTTTTCCCTTACTCAAAGGCGGGGAACAAAGAGTTTTAAGAAATAAAAAGAAAGACAAAGAATATGGTCGACGATCTCACTATCAGCGATGGTAGAGTGTTTTGTATCCAACGATCTAACCATCAACGATGGTAGTGTATTTCATCCGACGATCTCATGTCTTGAAGACAAAAGAGTGTTAAACCGACGATCTCACCGTCTCGAAGTCGGTAGAGTGTTAAATCGACGATCTCACCATGTGTACAGTGGTAGAGTGTATAAGTGTAACTAAAAGGTTACCGAAAGAAATCTTGGAAAAAATAAAAAGCAGTTCAAAAAATTCTTCATTAACAAAAGTCTCCTACTTTCGGGAGACCGGTCACTCCGGTCATGCCCGAAAGGTCAGGCCGTTCCATTGAAAAAGGGGGATATGATTTACAAAGCAAAGTACACCAGTACAAAAATATGGTAACTGTAACAAAAAATAGAATAACAGAATTTATGATGCAGGCCCTGCAGGATCCTCCACAAGCTTTTTGAATTCTTGCGTCTGCTTCTTAGGAGTTGAGGTGCTTCCTCCGGAGTCTTCTTTGTTCTCGCCTACCGGAACAAGAGCAGCATCGCTACGGGCTCGCACAATGGCTGATCCCATAAAAGATGGGGCAAAGCATGTGTTCCCTGCGGGCCGTGAGAACCTCACCAACTCTTCGTGATATCCGGTGGAACGAGCAAGAGCTTCGAACTCTAGGCTGTCGTAAAGAGCTTCGTCCATGGATTGTTGCTTCTCGGAGAAGAACTCGGATACGACTCGCTGGCTCTCCCCGGCAAATCTACGACACTGAGAAGAGAGTGTCTCTTTGAGACCTGAAACAGTACGGTCCTTCGTTTGAAGTTCCGATTGCGTCTCTTTGAGAGCCCCCTTCAACTTCGCAACCTGGCTCTCGTAGGATAAGACAAGACTCCGGTATTGTTCTCTCTCCGACTCCGAAGTGATTAATGAAGCTTTAAGACCAGACACCTTTTTAAGCCAAAAGTCGGAACTTCTGGCAGCCTCCGACGAAGGACTTGGATTTTCTGCATAAATTGCAAAGGATTAACAGAATGATATGAAAGAAAAGGAAAAATGGAAGCTTTCGGTGATACGAAGATTACCGGAAGCCTTTTTCTTCTGTGCTTCCAGGTCTTCCTCAAGCTCTTTAATTCGAAAAGTTGCCTGCGCAAGCTTTTCCCTCTCCGTTTCAAGGCTGGCTTGGAGATCATTCTGTTTGGCCTCAGCTGCTTGCAAGAGTTAGTTCTTTTTTTCCAACTCTGATTCAAAGGAAGAGCGAAGACCCTCAGTAGTTCTCCGGACCTCTTCAGCAACCTTCCGAACGTCTTCAGCTTCCTCTTCCAGTATCCGCTTTTGATCGTCAAAAGAAGCCTGCAACCTGTTGATAGCATCCTCTTGGTCGATGGATGCAGCTTCTTGGAGTTCCTCCCGGAGGGCGACCTTCTCATCCTCAAATTGAGCCTGCGCTCGTTTAAGGACTTCTCGAGCCTTGGCCTTATCCTTGTCGGCAGCTTTCTTATATTTCTCCGCTCGAGCCTCGTAGGAGCGAAGGGCTTGGGAAGAGTATTGAGACTGGGTCACCGATCCCAAGAGCGGACCCTCGCATCCGGAGAGCCATCCTTTGAATAGACTGCGGAAGAACAATAAGCCATGTGGTTTATCCCACGGAGCGAAGTGAAGCAAGGCCCTCTCCGGTAGACTGGAAGTAACTATTTAATAAAGGGAGTAAATTATAGGAAAACCTTGTATATAAGAGAATATTCTAGAATAGTGTAGGCCCACAGAGATGGTTATACTCTATAGGAGGGCCTATAAATAAGAGTGATAAGCTATGTAAGAGGACATGCTCTGACCAATACATCGTTAGGCATTCTCTTTGCAACTTTTTATCCAAGTACAAGTTCTACCCAATCTCATCGGTCGGACCAGAAAAATTTCCCGTCTGAAACCTACTGGAATGGACCGACCTTGAGACCGGACTTGCAAGGTCGGTCGGGCCTAAAATTTTCATGTAAGAAACTTACTAGAATGGACCGACCTTGGGACCGGACTTGCAAGGTCGGTCGAGCCTGGAATTTTGCCGTTATGTAACACACTGACTTCGACCGACCTTGGGTCCGACCCTGGGTAAGGTCGGTCGAGTAAAAAAAAATTTATTATATGATTATAGTAATCATATGTGTATATATATATATGCCTATACCCATATATGCATATGTATGTAGTAGTACACCCATTAATGAAGTAGTAAAGGTGAGAAAGTATACACATGAGTAAGGAAACAAGTTTAAGAAGTAATAAGAAAAGAAAGGGTTTTAATAATCAAGTATGAATAAAAAGAAGTAGTAAGTATACATTAGGAGTATTAATGAAGGAATGAGTTGGATCAATAATAGATCATTGATCATGCAACTTCATGTATGTATAGGAATCAATAGTTGAACATCGAAGGGACCCGGTAGTACGAATACGACAGTGAACGGTATGATTTCTTCATGTCCTGTATCCTAACTTGGTTACCCCGATTTGTGTGCTTATGTGATCACCAATAAGACAAATGCACGAATCGGACTTTTATTGCACTTAATTGTGTTTGAATTATATTGTTCTTGTTGAAGTCTCTTGAACATTTAGTTTGTATAATTCATGAAATATATGAATGAGAATGAAGAGTATGTGTAAAGGTTATGTACTTGAGTAGTGTATTGATGTATGGTATGGAGTAATGACTTCTACTAATTCCTAACCATCTAACTCCTAACTTGAGTAATGAGTAAAATGGAATGAGTAGAAGTCCGATATAGTCTCGGCCACGCGTGAGGATAAGGAAACACAAGAGGTTGGATCTGAATCCTGGCTGTAATCTTTTCCATGGACCAATCCCCTTGAATGGGTAGCATCCTGGATTAGTGGGCCACCCTAAAGCCCGGTGGTGGGATGTAGTAATCCCTGCCCGGAGGTCATACTGACTTGACTTGAGTAAAGTAAGCAAAAAGTAAAGTATTGTATGTGTATTGGTCTTGACTATTGTAAGTCATTGACCTTGAGTAAAAGAGTATTGAACACCCGATTAACCCGGGTGTGTAATGAAGCTAACAAGACCTATGTATGAATTGGAGAAGTGTATCTCCGTATTGCGGTGAGTATTCGGTAAGTATGAATGGTTGACTTGTAATGTCTTCCTTGCATGTATTGATTGTATGTATGCCTTGTGGAATGAATGTATCGAATTGTATTGTATAAAGCATGTATGTATGAATGAAACGAACCGCATGTATTCGACCAAATAGTTGGCGTACCCTTGCTAGTACGCGGGGTATGCGGTTATCATATGCAGCGTAAGCTGAGCCCCTTGGGGCAATGTTTTTATTCTACAGGTACCCGCGAGGCGTGATGGTCAAGTTAGGACCGGGATGAACTCTTTTTGGGGTAGTTAGTCGATTGGAACGGTGTACCAAGTTGTACACGGCTAAGGCCTTTTTAAGTAGCCGGTGTACCATGTGGTACACCTTTTTGGATGATGAATTATGATTGGATAGAAAGGAGTAGATGTATAAACTCTTAATTTTTGGGAATAGTCCTGGAATGTAATTCATATACTTTAGATACTCGGTAATCAAAGTGTAAGTAAGTATTTGGTATTGTAAGGTAACTTAATATGTATTCGGTATATTCTAATTGTCAGACTGTTACTGTAAGTAGTGGTAGCCTTGTTAGTCTTGGATGGCTAACGGCGTTGTATCACCCGCCGGGAGTAAGTGAGTATTCCGCTGCGAGTAAGGTAATTATGGGAATGATTAGAGGATAATGGAAGGATTAGCGGTTGGGGTGTTACATGCTGGTTGTGGTTAATTACTTTTCATTATCAGGTTTTGTTCACTTTCTATTTTCTGGTGTAGTTTCTCAGTTTGTAATCTAGATTGTTCAGATTGTTCGGCATGGGAATCTCAATCAGATCGGTGATGTGAATTGTTGTATCAGTTTAGTAAAGATTTGTAGTGCTTTGATTGACAAGTAGGTGGTAGACGGATTCATTGTAGGTGTGTTCACCCATGGGGATGAATTTAGGGGTTTTGTCTTGAATGTTTAACTTGTCGATTTGATTCGTGGTTGGATGTTTCTACCTTATTTTTCATCAAATGGATTGCAAACCTCCTCATGGTTGAAGAGTTTAATGGGTATTTGTTATATGGAAGTTTTGTGCATAACAATGGAGTTTTTTCACAGTTTCCATGCCAATATATGTCGTTCCAGATGTCCGTTTGGGCCTGCAAGTCCACACGTTTTCTTGTTTTTCCTGTGTCCAGACGGCTTGTGAGGACACGTTATGGGTTTTGAGTCCCGGACTTTGTCGGAACTTCAAAGCCTGGACACAAGTCTAGACCATGTAAGAGTTTGGGGTCTTTTGACCCATTGGCCTTCGGACCACTTATGTGTGCTTTGAGCTAGTGTCCTCTTCTCACTTTTGAGACTTGAGTTTTGTTATGCTCTGTGTGCGACCTATGACTGTTTTGATGTGATAGGATGTGCTTTCTGTTCTGATTCTGTATATGATTATGGTATCTACATTTATATAAGCTATGTTCTATAAAGCGTTTGAACATGCTTATGTTGCTGAAATTTACGGCTTACTTAGCTGTTGTTTCTCACTCCTATCCAAATTCACTATATTGTAGATTGATTAGTCGACCGACAGGAGGTCCTCTGCTTTCCGTTCTTTTAAGGATTTCTTACTAATCTGTTTTGTCTTGTATTTCTTGAACATGTAGTTTGACTATCTTTTGTTGCCTCTAAGCTTACCTTATGATTTGTTTGACAGTTTGTCTGGACATTTGTAATCCTTTGATTTCTCTTTATACTTAAGTATTGGATTTTGGGTTATAAGTGTATCGGATTTAGTGCCTTGTGTGCTCCTAGTTAGTGATAGCACAGGGTGTGTTATGGCGTTATAATTAGCCTGATTTTGTGGTCGTGACAAAACCTTTTAATGTTAAGGTTAAAAACCTCAAACTAGAAACACTAATCCAAACCTTTCACTATAATAATAATGGGATTACAATAGTGATTTTCTACGAATTAATATCAAAAACTCTTACTCTCACAGTTTGTGGAATTACTGAAAAGGAGAATAAACTAGAACTAGTAAAAAAAGCTATACACTCTTTCTTTTTTTCTCTTTGTTTCTCTCTTTTCACTCCCGTTGCTCTTGTATTTTACTTTCCAATGAATAAAATGGGACTTTGTTACTTGGTATTTATGGGCAAAAAGAATATGGTGGTGATGCAAGCGTCATCTTTTCCAAATTGACTGACTAAAAGCATGAGTAGTGTGTTCACCCACCTTGAATTAATGTGGTTTATTTTATTTTCAACAAAGGTGGGCAATAAACTAGGAGGAACCTTCATCCTAACGCTAAGCTAACATTAAGAATGCCTTTCACTAAACAGAGGAATTGAAATAGATCGATGTGTAATAAAAAGATTAATATTCATGATTTATTGTATTAATTAAGACCTAGGGTACTCATGATATGATATTATATAATATATATTACGGAAGCAGAGCAGCAGCAATTTTCACATGTACCAAATTAAAGGTAATTTGTTGGTGGGTAGCCATAGCATGTATTATGTACTAGTGTTTGAATCTAGTAGAAAGTCTCTTTCCGATGACACGATACACAAAGGGAGGAACTGGATGAAGGCTACTACTATCACTAGAAGATCTAGAGTTATTAGGAGTTTTGTTTGTTTCAAGTATGTTTCTCTGTTTTACTTCTATCTTATTAGTGGTGGTGAGTCTATGAAACACCGTACTTTGGACTTATTTGAAGTTAAAAATGGGAGGATGTTCCCATTCCTTCTAGCTACCCTAGCAGGCTGCGGATGAAGGCTACTACTATCACTAGAAGATCTAGAGTTATTAGGAGTTTTGTTTGTTTCAAGTATGTCTGTTTTACTTCTATCTTATTAGTGGTGGTGAGTCTATGAAACACCGTACTTTGGACTTATTTGAAGTTAAAAATGGGAGGATGTTCCCATTTCTTCTAGCTACCCTAGCAGGCTGCGGGAATAAGTATGTAATCCAAATCTGATTTTGGTTAATATGAAGTTTCAATTTACCTGAAAAAAAAAATTAAAGGAAACACGTGGAAATTTGATTATTACATTGAAAAAAAAGAAGTAAAAAGAGGAGATAGACATAAAAGCAAGCATATATATATCTCAAGACTAGCTCAAATGATGAAATGAAACCGAAGCACGTAATTGATGAGATTAGCTAGCTAGCTAGCAGCTAGAGAGCAAAAGTCCAACGAATGTCGACTCTGACAAAATTTGCTGTTCCCCCAGTAAGTAGATGTGAAGGTAGAGGATGGAATTTGGTCCGGAGGAGAGAGTTGTACGGTGCCTTGTGCAATCGGATCATTAGCAGTGATTGGATCATAGTCCAATAGATTGGCGGTTAATTCGACAGGAGCGTCGAGTGGGACCGCAATAATAGATGTGAGTAAAGGAATTTGTTGCCAACGATTGACCGAAACATAATCATTGTCATCTCTTTCGAAGAGCAAACAGGTAGCTGCATCATCATGAATTCATGATTATAACGAACGGAAATATGTCCAAAAATCTCGCAAGTCGACTCACCTCCTTCCTCGAGTGTAATGGAGAGCTCTGCTGACACAGCATTTCTAAACACGGCGTAGTTGAGGGTAACCATTCCTCTAGAGCTAGACAGTTGATGAGATATGCGTATGTCATATACATTGTCGATGTCATTAGCATCCCATGAGATGGAATCGTCAATTATTATGTCGTCGGAAGTCAAGTAATCCTTATCTGTGAGAAGCACGATCATGGTAATTTGGCCATAGGCTGAGATGACTGATGTTTCAGGTCCGGTAAGGGTAGCATTCTGGCCTGGCTTGATGGATTCAGGGTTGCCTCTAGTGCGGTTGTAGATGAATTCAGTGTACAGCCCATTGTTGATCTTAATTGTACCGAAGAGCTGACCTGGATCCTCCTGGTCTATGTTGTTGATCTGAACAGAAAAGACCTGAAGAATTGGGGATCCCAGGTAACACATTCCTTGATCATCATCATTGTTAAGTGGCGCTGCTAATAAGCGTCGACGTCCATCAGGTCGACTTGTACTGAAGCAAAGACCGAGAAGGATGCCGAGTACTCGTAGAGCCTGTTGAATGGTGGTGACAGTTCTGTTATCCGGGGGAATTTGTATCAGATTGGGCCTTAGTTGAAAGCTCTGTTCTGGGAATGCATCCGCACGCAGCACCGCTGAAGACAGAGAATACCAACTGGTGGCCAAGTTAGCTACCCAAGTTTCTATGACGCCTTCGTCACCGCCACCTGGCGTCGAGTTATTAAAATTGGTAGCCATATACTCCAACACCGGATTCAATCGGGTAGCTTCACAGATCATCATGATCACCACGATCAAACTTCGCGCCCTTGTCGCTTCGTCTGTCGTGACCGCGAGATCGTTGGTGGCGGATATCAGGTTGTGGTACCCGACCCTGATATTTTCCATACTTCTTTTTGCGGCAGCCTTGAGCCCGTGCTGGCCACTGTAACCACAGTTGAATCCGAGCCAACTTGTTCCTGGTTCTGTGATCAAATGTTGGTCAGCTGGCGTACCCTCCATTCCGAACTCCAACCACTGTTCTGGGCTTTCCATTCTGTAGCCAAGCAAGTAGAGGTTGTCAGCCCCGAGTCTGAATCTCACCGAATGAGTTTGGGTTTGGGACCTTTGGGTGGATCAGTACCATATCGAAGAATTGAGTGGGTGGATTCTCTTGTACAGCAAGTGCTGGAAGATTGTGACTATATCTCACTCCCAAACGCACTCGCAGATTCCGAATGAATTCCCGATAACCTCCCCTTGTGCTCGTATCCACAACAAACTCAACCGTAAACAGTATTGTCATTCCTTCCTTTTCCTATTTTATTTTTCAAAAGCAAAAAATCTTTCAAATCTCAAATAAAATTACTTCTCTATAAAATAATGCAATTTAATTAATCGAAGATGCTTAGAATAACTAATTAACTAATGCAAAGTTATTATACCTGCCAGTACTTTCGCCTCCCTTTGTTTACAACAGATTTTTACCTTGCCGCCTGGTGCTTCTACCCATATGTATTATGCATCTAATATAGATAGAACCAATCAACCTGATTCAACCAGCGCTCTACACTGCTAGTGCCAGCTAAGGAATTCCTGTATCTATGCCTTTCTCTCACCCTCCATTTGTGATGTCCAAACAAAAAAATAAACATCACAAAAAGAAATCCACATGTTCTACATCGTACACTATGAAATCAAAACAAAAGTGGGGCTAAACTGAAAAGATAATGTTTTCATTCTTAAGAGATTATTTCAGGATCGGATAGACGTCGACAATTTAGAAAGAGTCGTGTCTGATTCTACTACTTTTTTATGGTCCCATTCTATAAAAACAGGTTTTAGTGAACTTTTAAAATTTTGGGTATATTTTGATAAATTTTTTATTTTTTTATTTTTTGTATGTACATAGTTTTAAGATTCATCGTGAATCTTAAGTTTAAGAAAAGTGAATTAAAGGTTGTTAAAAGTGAATCAAAGGTTGTTAAAAATTGAATAAGAGAGTTGCTTAAAATTGAATAAGATGTTTAAAAAGGTGAATCTTATAAACAGAGATTGTTTAACTAAAGTTATTATGATTGTTTGACTAGTGTGAATAAGAGAGTTTTAGAAAAGTGAATCAAATGTTAAAAAGAATAATTAAGTGTTACAAAGTGAATCAGAGTAATAAGAAAAGTGAATCTCATATGCATAGATTGTTTAACTAAAGTGATTAGTGAATCATGGGATTAAGGAAAGTGAATACGAAGTTTAAGAAAAGTGATTATCGTAAATAAAGATTGTTTAACTAAAGTGAATAAGAGGTTTAAGAAAAGTGAATCAGAGGCTTAAGAAAAGCGAATCAAAGGTTTTTTTAAAGGTGAATCAAAGGTTTAATGAAAGTGAATATTTTGTTTAATACTAGTAAAAGTTAATCCTACCACAAACTAATGCGAGAAGAGTATTAACCTTTCATTTATTGAAAGTGAATAATTTTTTTTTACAACCGCCGAAATAGACCTTTTACAACCGTCAAAATAGGAAATTTTTGTACTAGTGAATCCTGTTGTCTGGACTGTCACATGGATAGACTGTACAAACGATTGTGCAAACGGCCTGCGCGCTCGACTGTTTGTTACTATTAGGGTGCGTTCACTTCGGGGTGAGGAAACGGAATGGAATCAGGAAAGGGAATGGAAAGGAAAGGAAAGGGATTCCCCCGAATCAAGAAGTTTGTTTGATTCTAACACGGAAACAGAATAGAATTCTAATGATTGTCCTTGTTGTTGTTTGTTCCAAACAGAGAAGTGTTAATACATAATTACATAATGAATAATGTATATTAATATTTATCTAATTTTTATGTGACATATACTAATATCTATATAAATTATATAGCAAATATAAATAGTTTTAAATTGTAAATGATATGTATTAATATTTATATAGATTATATATACATATATATTAAGATTTATAAATCTAATATCATTTTTTTTAAATTGTCTATATATAATATGTATTAATTTTTTTTAATTTTATAGTATTTAATTTATAAATAATATTATTCAGACTGTAAATAATATAAATAAGTATTTATATAAATTATATATAACTATATATTAATATTTTTTAGTTTTATGGTATTTAAATTTTAAATAATAATATTATTATTATTTTAAAATGTTTAATTAAATTGTAAATAATATATATATTTTTCATATATTATATAATATATATATTTTTAACTTTATTAACAATATATATAAATACTTTTTATCTTTATAGCATTTAAAGTATAAATAGTATTTTTTATATTAATATATATATTATCATGGTTGTTCATATTTATTTAAATTATAACACATATGTATAAATGATTATATATTTTAATATTTAATTAAATTTATTAATAATATGTATTATTATTTTAGAATTTTATTGTAGTCAAATTATAAATAGTATATATTGTATTTGTTCATTTGTTCAAATATAAATAATTTTATATTAATTATTATAAAATACATTAATATTTATTTTAAATTATAAATGATATATATTATACTCATATTCATATCCATATTTATATTTTATATTTATATAATTATATTGTATTCATATCCATAATTATATTTATATAAATTATAATTAAAATATATTTATATTTCTATTAGATATAAATATTGTATATTAATATTTATAAAAATTATGTATCATATATTAGTATTTATATAGATTATATACCATATATTTTAATATTTGTTTACGTAAAAGATGAAGATACGGGTAAGAGGGAGGAAAGGGAATCCCTTTCCCTTAGATTTTTGGGGGAATCACCAAGAAGGATATGGGGGTTTTCAAAACTGAAAAAGGGGTAAACAGAATCAATGAAAATACAAAACAAACAAGCACAAAGGGAATCATTCCGTTTCCCTTTGTGGATTACCCCGAAGTGAACGCACCCTTAATGTATTAAAATAACAAAGTTGGTGAACTCAAAGTTATGTGGTAAACGGATACACATTTAATTAGCTTATTTTAAATGCATGTCTTAATGTATGCGAGAATTCTTATGTATGGCAGAGAACTAAAATAACATTTTAATAATTGGTTAGAGAATTAAAACTAGTAAACCCTATAATTGAACTATTGCAGGGAAAGAAAGAATGTTTACATAGAATACTTAAGATCCGGTTCGTGTTTTCAACCCGGGAAGTTTAACTAACAACTCAAACATAAATCTAACTATAGAAACAACAAAGGGAGAAAACATTGATAAGATTAGAGAGAAGGGAAGCAGAAACTCCAGTTGAATATTCAGTCTAGATCGTAGCTCCTCTTTCAATCCTTCCATGACTGCACTATCTCCCTCTGTCAGGAAGTGTGGTATTATCTGTGGTTTATGGTCAATTTTTTTTTTTGTGATTTTTTGATTTTTTATGGATTATAACCCCTTCAAAGAATTGTGTTCTATAAGTATTTACGTTTCTAATAAAGGATGGTTACCGGTAATTCATGCTTTATTTTTTGTGCTTTTTTGTTCAACAAAATTTCGCCCACCTTGGTTATCACGGTACAAAAAACACGATTTATATTTTAACCGTGTTTTAAGTGTGATGTGGGGTTATGCTTGTAGTATCCTGATTGTACCTTTAGTTTTGGTTCTATTTAGTTTGTTTAAAGTTTATTTTATTTTGCATTATATATAGTTTTTTAAACATAATTAAAAATGTAATCTCCCCTGTAGCATTATTGTGGAGGACCGCGACCAAAGCTCCCCATGTTATTTTGCTATTGCTAAAAAAGGACGTAGAGGAGGGACCGCATCAAAATCCTCTCTCATTGGCCCCAAACCCAAAAAAAAATACAAAAAATGATGTACCTAAAACATGCGCATTGAGAATTTGTCATCACCAGCTTTGTTTTTCCCCTTCTGCCAAGCAGTTGCTGGGAATGTATTATTTGTCTTTGTTCCTAAGTGAATGGCATGAGCATCTAGCTTAATTCTTCAACGTTTTTGTTTTGTTTTGTGTTTTTACTAAGAAAAGCCGTGTCTAATATGGCTTCTTCATTCTTCTTTGAATAATTCCAGAATCTATTTATATGTAGATGGCAGAAAACAGTTAAACACATCAACATCACAAAATTCATCAGAAGAAGTTGCTCTCTGATCAATAATTCATCAGCATTCATCAAATAGTATATATGTTTATGTTACTTTTAAATTAGTGTTGATTAATTTCTTTGTGGCGTGCGTGGAAGTAAGTATATGTGGGTTCGTTACTTTTAGAAATCCACACGTTCTACATCGGACACTATGAAATCAAAACAAAAGTGGGGCTAAACTGAAAAGATAATGTTTCATGCTTAAGAGATTATTTCATGATCGGATAGACGTCGACAATTTAGAAAGAGTCGTCTGTTAGGGTAAGAGGGTGTTTTGGTCTTAGTCTGTGTATGTAGGCTATATATATTGTATAACTCTGCCAGTTCATTGCTGCTCACTTACTGAATAATACCAACGAAAGTCAACATGGTATCAGAGCGTTTACGATTCTTTCCTCTCATCAATTAAAGAACTCAGATTCTTTTCTTTCTTCTTTGTTTCTTCTTTCGTCTTGTTTCTCGAGGTTTATCCATGTCGGAGGCAGAGGAAGACTCGCCGCCAGTAGTGGTGAAGTCACCCAAAAAGCGAGTTACCAGAAGAACAAGAGCGCTTCTTGTGAAACGCCAGACTCTCAGTGTCGGTATGGAATGTGCTGATCCCTTCTACTTACATTCATCGGATCGTCCGGGAATGTCGCTTACTTCAATCCAGTTGAGTGGTAATGGTACGAATTTTGGTCTTTGGAAAAGATCGGTTTCTTTATCTCTGCGAGCCAAGAACAAGTACGCCTTTGTCGATGGTACTCTCCCCCGACCATTCGAAGCTACTTGCGAAAAGGATGCGTGGGACCGTTGCAATACGATGGTTATGGTCTGGGTTTTGAATTCCATCAACAAGCAAATTTCATTGACAGTCATTTTTTGCCGAACGGCCAAGGATATTTGGGATCAGCTGCACGAGAGATTTGGAAGACCAAGTGGAGTCCGATTACTCGAGCTGAAGCGCGATATAGTTTGGTTTAATCAAGGTACGGAATCCATTAGCAATTTCTACACCAAGATGAAAAATCTTTGGGATGAACTGGACGATGTCGACGAGCTTCTGGAGTGCGACTGTCTCAGTGGAAATACTTTAGCCGCCTACAGAGCGCGAGAAAGACTGTGGCAATTTGTTATGGGGCTCAACGAATCCTATTGGCCTGCTCGTGGTATGATTCTTATGATGAATCCTTTGCCGACAGTTGATCAGGCTTATTCATTTCTGATGCAAGAAGAAAAGCAGCGGCAAGCTAGGGTTTCACAGCCCGTTTCTGGTACGTTTTCTTTTAGTACGAATGGAGTTACGAAATCTGAGACTTCGAAGACGACTGTTTGTGATTTCTGTGGGAAACCTGGGCATGGGGTTTCTACTTGTTAGAAAAAGAATAGTTTTCCACCCAATTTCAAATTCAAAGGGAAGAAATCGATTGCCAGTTTGTCAGAAGTTCAACATGAAGGTGGGGTTGTTCAACAGATGCTTGTATCTCCTATCCTTGGGGATCTCTACTGAGCAGTATAAGTGTAACACCCCTACCGCTAATACCGTCATTACCGTCCGATTACCTCGTACTTACATACTCACGCAGCGGATACTTACTTACACAACGGTGGGTGATACAATGTCGTTAGTCACCCACGTGACTAACAAGGCCTACTACTACTTACCGCATCGGCCTGATGGACCGGAATACCCGAGTGCTACATAATTACAATCCATACTCTTATTACCATCCAAGTACTACAATGCTCCATTCAATACAATACTCCAATTGCAATACTATACAATACAATATAATATACCGAGTTTACTAAGGTCCAAATCCAAATACAAATACAACAATCCCTTCAAGTTTGTACATACTCCTTAAGAGTCTATCATCTACCCATTCCTCACAACTACATACTTTCCAAAATACAAAGGGTGTACCGCTTGGTACACTTCTACATCAAAGGCTACAAGCCTTATACAATTCTTTTCTAGCTATCTAAGCATAGCCGTCGGTCTCTTACCATGACCATAACCACTTCGGTACCTGTACAATAAAAACGATGCCCATAGGGGCTCAGCTTACACTGCATATGACTTCCGCATACCCCGCGTACTAGCGAGGGTACGCCGACCACTTGGTCGAATACATGCAGTTCATTTTACTCATACATACATACATGCTTTTATTCATACCAATACAGTACTTTACAAAGGATACATACATACAGTTCAATACATACATGGCAGACAATACAAGTCAACCATTCATACTTACCTTCACGGAATTACGCTTACACAATACATACACAATGCTTGTTAGCTTCATTTACCCACCCGGGTTAATCGGGTGGTCATTACTCTTTTACTCAGGGTCAATGACTTACGCCAGCCAAGACCATTACTCATAAATACTTTACTTACTTACTTACTTACTCAAGTCAAGTCGTAGTGACCTCCGGGCAGGGACTACACCGTCCCACCACCGGGCTTTAGGGTGGCTCACCAATCTAGGATGCTACCCATTTAAGGGGTTTGATCCATAGAAAGGATTCAGGCCAGACAACGGATCCAACCTCTTGTGTCTCCTTATCCTCACGCGTGGCCGAAGCTATTTTGGACTTCTACTCATTCCAATTTACTCAATACTCACATTAGGGGTTAGGTAGTTAGGAATTAGTAGAAGTCAACACATCCATGCCACACAATAATACATTACTCACATACACAACCATTCAAGGTATAATACAATGCACAAGTACACTACAAGGTTCATATACACTTCATCTTCATCCATTCATTTCATGAATTATACAAACTAAATGTTCAAGGCAACTATATCAAGAACAATATAAAACAAGCACAAGTAAGTGCAATAAAGTCCGATTCATGCATTTATCTTATTTAGGTGATCAAATAAGCACACAAATCGGGGTAACCAGGTTAGGATACAGGGCATGAAGAAATCATACCGTTCACCGTCGTATTCAAACTCCGGCTTCCTTCGGGGTTCAACTATCCGAGTCCTATACACACATAGGGTTGTATGGTCAATAATCTATTATTGACCCAACTTATCCTTACTTTACTACTTCCTTTACATACTTACTAGTTCTTTACTTTCCATACTTTATTTAGAAACCATTCTTTACTCATTACTTCTTGAACTTACTTTCTTACCGTTATTGTTCCATTAATGGTGTATTACTAAAACCCCATATATATGTACATATATATATATATATATATACATACATATGATTACTATATATTTTTTTGGTAAGTTAGGGCCGACCGACCCACCGACCGACCCAACCCCTTGGGTCGGTCCATTCCAGTAACTTTTCCGTCTTCTAAATTTTCCCCGACCGACCCACGACCGACCCTACCTCCTGGGTCGGTCGAAGTCAGAAACTTGGACTCCTAAGGATTTTGTCCGACCGACCCACGACCGACTCACCCGTCTGGGTCAGTCGAAGTCAGAAAGTTCGTTCTAGTGATTTTAAGCCCTGACAGACCCACGACCGATCCAACCTGCTGGGTCGGTAGCAGAATTTGCCTACAAAATTTGTTTTCACTTCTTTTTCTTACCCATTTCTTCCCCAATCTTCCTACATGTAATCCCACATGTTTTAGTACCATTTAGGCTTCCTAAAATATCTTAATTCATCCACCAAATCCATTACTTATTCCTAAGACAACTCACACAATCTTCCTCACTTCATTCCAGCACTCATACTGCAGACGTGTATATCTGAGTGGTTAGGATTGGTGTAATTAAAATTAAAGAAAAGAAATTAAAACCTTAAATACACGTCGGGCTGCAAACAAATCCCGGTCGTAGTAGTATAGTGTAATGTAAGCGACCGGATATCGAACCGTGGGACTAATGTACATATTTTAGTACCTAAGCGTGTCACAAGAGGGGGGATTAATTGACTTGTTTTTATAAATAAAAGGAAAGATAAAATAAACTAAGTAACAGATAAACTAAGTGGGACTCTGGTTCACATTAATATAATATCTGCTCTTTCATGCTAGGTTTACTGATTTAATTATAACTGTTTGGCAAGATTCCTGTTATTTTCTTAAGGACTTAATCAAAAGAACTCGTTTACCTGTAATGCAAGGTCCGATGAAAACTCAAGCAAAATGCCTGTAAACGGCAGAGGAGTATAAGGTTTTATGCTTGCAACTTGTACTAAATTAAACGATGAAAATAAGTTCTTACAGTTTTACGGCTTAATCAACCTATCTGTTTGTAACCGATGAAATTACAAACAGACTAGTAAGCATTTTAATAAATTCATGAGGTTTATTAAAAAGATGCGAGAAAACCTTTAAGCGTAACAAACTTCATTAAAATTATAACCAGTAAAACATATTGCATAATTAATACAGATACATAATAATTATTCCCAGAGTATGTGTAACTAGCCTAACATATTAAATAGAGATCTGCTATTTGAATACGTGAGACTAGAGGTGAGATCTGTGAAATGGAAAGAAAACAATGGGAGAATGGGGAGATTAGAGGAGATAGAAATGAAAACGAGTGAGTGAAAGTGTAGTGGTATGAAGATGGATTGATGGGGTGAATTGGAACTCCGGAGGAAACCACGGAAGGAGCCTCCGAAAGGACACTGGAGAAGGTGAATTGAGCGTTGTATTTATAGAGGAAGAAGAAGAGGCAGAGTGGAAGCCGACTGATTGCTGCTCCTCATTGATTGCAGCTCATTGATTGCAGCTCATTGATTGCAGGGGACAGAGCTGCAACGCGTGAGTGATTAATGGTAGGCGCCGTCTGCTAATGGATATGGCGGAGGCAACTTGCAGAGAGTCGGTGAAGAAGATAACCCGTCGCGTTTATTTCCAGATCTGTATTTTACACGCGTCCGCGTAGATGTCCGCATTATTTCATGCGGTTACGTAGGCGGTTGCATGGGCTGTAGTCACGTCCGCCTTATTAGGGGCGGTTGCAAGGGCGGTCTCCTCCTTCATGTCCGCCTTTCTTTAGGCGGTAGTAGAGGCGGTTCCATGCAAATATCACGTACTCCTCACGTACCCTTGTGCTCTCTTGTCCGCCTTGCTGTAGGCGGTTCCTAGGGCGGTTGCATGGGTGTTGTCCGCCTAACCCTAGGCGGTTGCAGGGGCGGACACACCACTGCACCTGCCTTACGCATGACCTTGTTTTAATCCCTATAAATATATGTGTGTATTTGGTATTTTTCCTACATTTTAACACATAAAATACATCAGTTAATATAACAACATAATTATAGGAAAAACCCTAGATAAGTGATAAACATTACTAAAAATGCTACAATTAATAAGGTGATTAAACCCTAATAAGTCTATATGTTTTGCACTTATCAAACTTCCTCACACTTGACTTTTGCTTGTCCTCAAGCAAATAAGGAATATAATTATCTCTAAGCCAAAATAATAAAACAAGATTAAATAAGTGTAGAAGGGAATTTAGACAAAGTGACAATTGAAAGAATAATTCTGCTCTTAGAAGTAGGTTTTTATAAACAGTGAAGAATAACAATTTAATAAAAGCATAGAAAAAACTAGACTGCAGAAAACAAGTTAGATTAACCTGGGATTTCCAACCAATTTCAATTCTCTAACCCGGGATGACAAGGGGTGTGAAGTAATGCCTTATTCCGCAATACCTTTCAACACCACATACTCATGATTATAAATATAAATTGCAATTTATTATTTACATCTTTTTTTTTGAATGTGCATTTTGTATATACAAAGCACATATTATTTTATATATATATTTTTTTGAATTGCACTATTTTTCTGTACCCCAGACTTTTCTCTCTATCCTTGTAGCGGTGTTGGGTCTTCTATCCCAGGTCACGAGACCTTAGGTAGATAGGTGTTAAAGCACCCCAAAGAACTTAATAACCGGATAGACGAGGCCTGTTTTTGGTTAGAAAAATTCATAAACAGCGGAGTACCTTGTCTTTATCCTTTTCTTTCCTTGACTTTCCACATATTTCCATAATCCCAAGCTAAACTAAATTGGATTTTACAACTAGCAGATCTATCATATTTTGAGTGAAAATAGAGTATTTTGATGGAAAATAATTTTATACAAACTTCTTTAAATAAAACCATCTTTCAGTTGTCACTTGACATAATTTCAGACACTTCTACAATTATTTTATCTCATTTTTATCAATTTTTTTATTTAGGCAATTTAGAGTAGCAAAAAGTGAGTGTGGCATTATCGAACAACTGTCATAATTTCAGGGAAAGGTCTCTCCTTCCTCACACTTAAGAGGAGCAATGTCCTCATTGTTCAGAATTAAAATCAAGAAAATGACCTTTCAAATTATGACAGACTCATAAAGGATTAAACTCATATAGGTTGAACAACAATATAATAAAGAAAGAATTGAAACTCCCCTTGTATTGTAGATTGAGGAAGGTATCCTTCCTCACACTTAAAGCTTTGGTAGGGGTGAGACGTTCCTCACACTTAAGTTCGCGCAAGCGTTCAACCGAAGATATCGAAATTCCTAGAGCAACTGAGGTTGCTCCCTTAGACGAGTTCAGCTATATTGTTGGATATAGAATTTATTCTGAAAAGAAAATCATATATAGCCAGCAGAACTCAAATGGCACCAAAAGAAAATAATAAAAGGCAAACCATAAATATAAATGCATTAAATACTAAACATAAAGTAAACTAAACTGTTACCTTCCTGTATGTAACAAAAGTTGACAAGGTTAAAACAGTATTAGTGTACAAAATGTTAGTAAACAACAGAGAAATATAAAATAAAACAACAATAAAATAAAAATAAAAATCACTGCGGTGGTGGTGGAGGCTGTGCCGGTCCCTGGCCTGTCTGAGCGAGGAGACGCTGTAGGAGCTGAGCGGTCTGTGAATGCAACTCGTCACTCCGGTCTAAGCGCTGTGTCACCCGTGACTGCTCAGCCAGCATCCTCTGCTAGGTCTGCTCAAAGCTCTCAAACCTCTGATGCATCTGCTGCTGCATCTGATGGAAGGCCTGGAGCTGAGTCTGTAAATCCGTCGAGACAGGAATAGGAGGTGGAGTCTGCATCACTGTAGTCGTCGGCACGTAGGGCTCCTCTCCCTGTGCAGTGTCAGCGGTCGGTGGGTCGGGATCAGCTGAAGGTGTAGCTCCCGTAGAGGGTCCTGCTACTGTGGATGATGCAGTGGAAGACCGGGCAGCGCTACCCTTGACCCAAGTACCGTCGTCCAAGCGCATAAAACCCCAGCGCCGCACAGTCTGCAGTGTGACTGGGCGCTCTCCTGTCCTGAGCTCTGCAGCTCGTGTGATCTCAACGGGGAGGACAGTGAAAAGGTGGTACCAGATGAAGAAGGGAAAGATGGGAGTGATCTTCTTCTTCTTTGTCCTCAGATAGGACACCACCTTATGGAGCTGGCCGAACATGATGTGGCTGAAGGAGAGGCGCTGAGTAGGTGGAAAAGGAGAGAGGAAATAGTCTAGTAAAGCGCAATCCTCATCAGAAGCATCGTGCGCCGCAGATGGGCGGATCTGATGACCTATGATGTCCAAGAGAAGCCTCTGCTGCAGTGTAGGGAAGCTCGCGAAAGGGAGGACTTCCTTGTCCTCCTCCCCTCGATGTCGGATCCTCCGACCTACATCCTGAAGCCACCGGGACTTAGACCTATGCATGTGATCCTCTGTGAATCCCCGGTGGTCGTCAGGACCAATCTGGATCTGTAAGATACGTGAGAATGTCGAGGGTGTGATCTCCACAGGGTGATGGCGTACGTAAGAGGAAATGCTCAGATTGCCCGCCCGGGCATTCGCATAAAACTCTCTCACTAGCTCCTCACAAAAGATTCCCGCACCTAACTTCAGGACCAGAGAAAGTCCATGTCTGGCAAACAGGGTGTCCACCCCTGCAGCCTCTACTACTTCAGGAGCAAATCTCCTCTCCATAATAAAGTCCTTGCCTAGATCGTACCAGGCCCGGGCTTCTGCCGAAATGAAACCGTCATCCCGCAGATCCGGATGACGTAAAGGAGCAGAAGAAGATGATGCCCCTAGCAGATCCAGAACCAGATAGACCACCACGCATACGAGGAGGCATACTAATATTTTGGAATTTGAAAGTAAACAAATATTAATAGTTTAACAATTAATATTTAATATTAAACAGAGTAATAAAAACATAAAAATGAATAAACCATAACAGCCTAAAATTAATAAAAATTAATAACACAGAAACAACATAAAAATTAACAATTAATAACAACATAAAAATTAATATCTAACAGAGCTTTAATATTTTACATAAACAACTTTAGTAAATTAACAACAACAGAAAACATGTAGAACAAATAATATGAAATATAAACAAAAATAAAAATAATATAAACAAAAATTCTGTCGAAAATTCGACAGGACCTCCCCTAAAATTCTTCGTTTCTCCACAATTAATTCAGTCAGATTCAAGGTATTTTAATACCGTAATCAAACAAATCCATAAATAACAACCTATAATCATAAAATTTATTCGTTTAATAAACAAGGCAAAATAAAATTGGAAAATGCTAGTTTCAACATAGCATTCCCGTAACTACCCATCACCAATTTTAGAATTCATCAAAAACACCCAATCTAAGTGTAATAAGTGAAGATTTAACCTTGTATATGTATATTATGATTAATAGAGGACAAATTCGAGGCGTAATTAGCAATTTAAGTTCGAAATTTTCGAATTAGTGGACCTAGGGATTCGAAACTTCAGTTCCTAATTTCTCCTAATGTAGTTCATCATTTACAGATTTGAAACTATAGAAACGTAGAGAATTGAAAAACGAAGATTTCGGTACTAACCTTGCGTGATTTGGTGGAGAATTGTAAAGAAGATGTGTTGATTTGAGGAGGAAGGGGCGTGCGCGACTTCGTTCTCTTCTCTGTATCGGGTTCGAGCTCTCAGAATTTGGGGAAGAACTGAATGAAGAAAACGCAGCGTTTTTTTTTAAAGTTTAGGGACGTCCGCTTGGACGTCCGCTTGGGGAGAGGCGGACACGGGGGCGGAGCTGCATGTGGAGACCGCGTCTGTTGAGGCGGACACGGGGGCGGTTGGCGAGGTGGACTGGCGGTGTTGGCGTCCGCATGGCTTCCTCACAGGCGTCCGCCTAGGATGAGGCGGTTGGCCAGGCGGTCATCCAGGCGGACGGCCTGCTGTTTCGTATATATTTTTTTTTTGATTTTTAATCCTAATTAAAACAACAACAAATATATTGACATAAAATTATGAGTTAGAAATAAAATGACATATAATTATAAGTTAGTAATTAGATAACAAAAATTATAAGTTAGTAGTTAATTTACAGAAAATTAAATGTTAGAAGTTAATTTACAGAAAATTAAATGTTAGTAATTAGTAGACAAAATATTAAACGTTAGGAGTTAGTATACACAAAATTAAAATGTTAGAAGTTAGAATTAGATGTTAGGAGTTAGATTAAACAACAAATATAATAATATAAACAAAATATAGTATATAATTAATATTAACAATTAGCAAAATATTATGGACATAATATTAACAGAATAAAAAGAACAAAATATTTATAATTAAACAGGTGAATAATCCGGGGCTTAGGAACTAGAATAAATCTAGTCCCCGGCAACGGCGCCATTTTGCAGACGTGTATATCTGAGTGGTTAGGATTGGTGTAATTAAAATTAAAGAAAAGAAATTAAAACCCAAAATAAACGTCGGGCTGCAAACAAATCCCGGTTGTAGTAGTATAGTGTAATGTAAGCGACCGGATATCGAACCGTGGGACTAATGTACATATTTTAGTACCTAAGCGTGTCACAAGAGGGGGGATTAATTGACTTGTTTTTACAAATAAAAGGAAAGATAAAATAAACTAAGTAACAGATAAACTAAGTGGGACTCTGGTTCACATTAATATAATATCTGCTCTTTCATGCTAGGTTTACTGATTTAATTATAACTATTTGGCAAGATTCCTGTTATTTTCTTAAGGACTTAATCAAAAGAACTCGTTTACCTGTAATGCAAGGTCCGATGAAAACTCAAGCAAAATGCCTGTAAACGGCAGAGGAGTATAAGGTTTTATGCTTGCAACTTGTACTAACTTAAACGATGAAAATAAGTTCTTACAGTTTTACGGCTTAATCAACCTATCTGTTTGTAACCGATGAAATTACAAACAGACTAGTAAGCATTTTAATAAATTCATGAGGTTTATTAAAAAGATGCGAGAAAACCTTTAAGCGTAACAAACTTCATTAAAATTATAACCAGTAAAACATATTGCATAATTAATACAGATACATAATAATTATTCCCAGAGTATGCGTAACTAGCCTAACATATTAAATAGAGATCTGCTATTTGAATACGTGAGACTAGAGGTGAGATCTGTGAAATGGAAAGAAAACAAATGGAGAAGCGGGAGATTAGAAATGAAATGAACGAGTGAGTGAAAGTGTAGTGGTATGAAGATGGATTGATGGGGTGAATTGGAACTCCGGAGGAAACCACGGAAGGAGCCTCCGAAAGGACACTGGAGAAGGTGAATTGAGCGTTGTATTTATAGAGGGAAGAAGAAGAGGCAGAGTGGAAGCCGACTGATTGCTGCTCCTCATTGATTGCAGCTCATTGATTACAGGGGACAGAGCTGCAACGCGTGAGTGATTAATGGTAGGCGCCGTCTGCTAATGGATATGGCGGAGGCAACTTGCAGAGAGTCGGTGAAGAAGATAACCCGTCGCGTTTATTTCCAGATCTGTATTTTACACGCGTCCGCGTAGATGTCCGCATTATTTCATGCGGTTAGTAGGCGGTTGCATGGGCTGTAGTCACGTCCACCTTATTAGGGGCGGTTGCAAGGGCGGTCTCCTCCTTCATGTCCGCCTTTCTTTAGGCGGTAGTAGGGGCGGTTCCATGCAAATATCACGTACTCCTCACGTACCCTTGTGCTCTCTTGTCCGCCTTGCTGTAGGCGGTTCCTAGGGCGGTTGCATGGGTGTTGTCCGCCTAACCCTAGGCGGTTGCAGGGGCGGACACACCACTGCACCTGCCTTACGCATGACCTTGTTTTAATCCCTATAAATATATGTGTGTATTTGGTATTTTTCCTACATTTTAACACATAAAATACATCAGTTAATATAACAACATAATTATAGGAAAAACTCTAGATAAGTGAGAAACATTACTAAAAATGCTACAATTAATAAGGTGATTAAACCCTAATAAGTCTATATGTTTTGCACTTATCATGCTTAATTTCTCTGCTTATCTTGCGTTTGTCCAAATTCAATATTATGTACCCTGTTAATGTAGGTTGTTCTCTTTAAAAATAAATACTATTATGAATTGTGGGATAAATGGTACAAATTTTAAAAATTTTGATTACTTTTGAGGAGCATTTTATATGCGGTGTGACCAAATAATCTGCAAATGGTTGGATTTTATTGCTCAGGGTTTCTTTCTGTCTTCTCTCTTAGGGATTGCTAAGGGGTGCTTCTCTGTTAGAAAAAAAGAAGAAGAAAGAAAAGTAATAATAAGGGACTTGCGAGACACCATTGGTAACCAACAAAAGAGAGTTGAGTGTTCTTAAATACAAAGGCGTGATGCTTACATTTTCTCATCCCTTATGCAAAAGTGAAACAAATGCATAAATCTATTCTTCCTTTTGTTTTCTCCTCAATGCCCGTTCTTGAGAGAAGTTGGCCATGGTAAAAGTTCTCAGAGTCACCTAAAAGAAGCATTGAAGTACCTTAGATCATACCCGAAACTCTATATTTTGTTTTTACCCTGAGCACACCTATGCACCAGCAGTAGTTTTTCACACTCCTCAATAAGTTAAAAAGATCATGTTATCCTACCCTTCATAATAATATTTGTTAGTATTGAGCATTCCCTACTTATTGGGTACGTGATTTGCCCGAGGACAAGCAAAAAGATAAGTGTGGGGTGTGATAAGTGTCCAAATGAGCATGTTTTATAGGTGTATTCATTTATTATATCAGCACTTTTCTGCTCATTTCTCACTTATCGTATTTTTCCTCTAGTTTATGTTTATTGATTATCTCACAAATTTATGGTTAAACATGAGGAAAACCAAGCTAGGAGCAAAGTAGACAAGGAGACGAACGCATAGGCACAAACGGCTCAGGAAACGGGGTCCAAACGAAGAATCTAGAGCGAGTCGAAGTTTGCAGAAGAAAAAAACGTCGAACACATGCAACCGCATGCATGCATGCGGACGTGGAGGCGGACGTAACAACCGCCTGGCTACCGCCCTATTAAGGCGGACGTGAGTGAGCGGAAACAAGAGCAACCGCGCCTACTGGGCGGACTCGCAGGGGCCAAGGCAATGAAAACCGCCTGGTGTGGGCGGACACCATGCGGACACGAGTAAAATCCAGATCTGAGTAAGCGAACAGTTTTCTTCTTCTTCGCGCGTCTGAACTTGCCTTCGCCGACTTAGGCAAAAGTCCACTGTCTGCAAATCATCTACTCTGCACACGCTCTGTCCCCTGCAATTAATGAGGAGCAATCAATGAGCAATCAACTGGCACCACCCCTTATCTTCACGCGTGATCGAGCTCTATCTTCAATTCTTCCTTCTCTGCTTCCTCTATATAAACCCACGCGCCTTCTGCTCAAAAAATCCACCACCCAGACAATCCATCACCGAACCACTTCACCACACATCACACGTTCATTCCATTTCTCTTCTCCCGTCTTCTCCATTTTTATTTCACTTTCCATCATATTCACCTCTAGCCCTACGTATACAAAATAGCAGAACGAATGCAGGAGTGACTACAGATGATTTCTATTACTCTTGTTTCTGTTTATCTATTTAATATGTTAGGCTAGAATATTTATACTCTGGGAACGGTTATTATATGTTTGTATTAATTTTGCAATATTTTTACTGGCTTTATTTAAATACAGTTTGTTACGTATTAAAGCTTATCTCTCGCCTTTTTAATAAATGTCATGAGTTTATTAAATTGCTTGCTAAGTCTATTTTGATCAGACCAGGTGATAAATAGATAGGTTAATTAAGCCGTAAATTTGGAGAAAGCTTATTATGATTTAATAAGTTAGTATTTTCAGATGCATAAATAATTTCTCATATCTAAACCGTCCGTTTACACGTATTGTGCTTGAACCTTGATTAGAACCTTGCATTTTCAGGTAAACGAGTTCTTTTGAGGCTATGATTTAGTCCTTAAGATAATAAGAGGAATTTTGCCAAACAATTATAATTAAACCAGTAGAGATAGCATAATTAATCAGATCATATTAACCTGACCCAGAGTCCCGTTTAATTTATTTATTAACTTAGTTTATTTTATCTTTCCTTTTTATTTACAATACAAGTCAATTAATCCCCCCTCTTGTGACACGCTTAGGTACTATTATATGTATATTAGTCCCACGGTTCGACATCCGGTCGCTTACAATTCACTATACTACCACGACTGGGATTTGTTTGCAGCCCGACGTTTATTTTGAGTTTTTAATTTCTTTTCTTTTAATTTTACACCAGTTTAACCACTCATTTTACAACGTCTGCAAAATGTGTGATAAGTGTCCAAATGAGCATGATTTATAGGTGTATTTTATATATAATATTTGCACTTTTCTTGCTCATTTCTCCACTTCGGTTAGTTTTCCTCTAGTTTATGTTTTATTGTTTATCTCACAAATTTATTGGTTTAACATGAGGAAAACCAAGCTGAGAGTAAAGTAGACGAATAGACGAACGCATAGACGCAAACGGCTCAGAAAACGGAGTCCAAACGAAGAATCTAGAGCCGGTAGAAGAGAGTCACGCGAGAAGCACACAACAAGGTGTGTCCGCCCCTGCAACCGCCTAGGGTTAGGCGGACAACACCCATACAACCGCCCTAGGAACCGCCTACAGCAAGGCGGACAAGAGAGCACAAGGGTACGTGAGGAGTACGTGATATTTGCATGGAACCGCCTCTACTACCGCCTAAAGAAAGGCGGACATGAAGGAGAAGACCGCCCTTGCAACCGCCCCTAATAAGGCGGACGTGACTACAGCCCATGCAACCGCCTACGTAACCGCATGAAATAATGCGGACATCTACGCGGACGCGTGTAAAATACAGATCTGGAAATAAACGCGACGGGTTATCTTCTTCACCGACTCTCTACAAGTTGCCTCCGCCATATCCATTAGCAGACGGCGCCTACCATTAATCACTCACGCGTTGCAGCTCTGTCCCCTGCAATCAATAAACTAAGTAACAGATAAACTTTGGTGATAAGTGTCCAAATGAGCATGATTTATAGGTGTATTTCATATAATATATTAGCACTTTTCTTGCTCATTTCTCCACTTCGGTTAGTTTTCCTCTAGTTTATATTTTATTGTTATCTCACGAATTTATTGTTTAAACATGAGGAAAACCACGCTGGGAGTGAAGTAGACAAAGAGACGAACGCATAGGCACAAACGGCTCAGGAAACGGGGTCCAAACAAAGAATCTAGAGCGAGTCGAAGTTTGTAGGAGAAAAAAACGTCGAACACATGCAACCGCATGCATGCATGCGGACGTGGAGGCGGACGTAACAACCGCCTGGGCTACCGCCCTATTTAAGGCGGACGTGAGTGAGGCGGAAACAAGAGCAACCGCGCCTACTTGGGCGGACTCGCAGGCGGCCAAGGCAAATGCAACCGCCTGGTTGTGGGCGGACACCATGCGGACACGAGTAAAAATCCAGATCTGAGACGCGAACAGTTTTCTTCTTCGCGCCGTCTGTAACTTGCCTTCGCCGACTTCTGCAACTCGTCCACTCGTCCACTGTCTGCAACTTATCCATCTACTCTGCACACGCTCTGTCCCCTGCAATTAATGAGGAGCAATCAATGAGCAATCAACTGGCACCTCCCTTATCTTCACGCATGATCGAGCTCTATCTTCAATTCTTCCTTCTCTGCTTCCTCTTCCTTTCTCTATATAAACCCACGAGCCTTCTGCTCAAAATACACATCCACGACCCAGACAATCCATCACCATACCACAGACTACTTCACACGTTCATCTCATTTCTCTTCTCCCGTCTTCTCCATTTTATTTATTTCACATTCCACAATATCCACCTCTAGTCTACATATACAAAATAGCAGAACAAATACAGGAGTGACTACAGATGATTTCTACTACTCTTGTTTCTGTTTATCTATTTAATATGTTAGGCTAGAATATTTATACTCTGGGAACGGTCATTATGTGTTTGTATTGATTATGCAATATTTTTACTGGTTTTATTGAAATACAGTTTGTTACGTTTTAAAGCTTATCTCTCGTCTTTTTAATAAATGTCATGAGTTTATTAAATTGCTTGCTAAGTCTATTTTGATCAGACCAGGTGATAAATAGATAGGTTAATTAAGCCGTAAATTTGGAGAAAGCTTATTATGATTTAATAAGTTAGTATTTTCAGATGCATAAATAATTCCTCATATCTAAACCGTCCGTTTACACGTATTGTGCTTGAACCTTGATTAGAACCTTGCATTTTCAGGTAAACGAGTTCTTCTGAGGCTATGACTTAGTCCTTAAGATAATAAGAGGAATTTTGCCCAACAATTATAATTAAACCAGTAGAGATAACATAATTAATCAGATCATATTAACCTGACCCAGAGTCCCGTTTAATTTATCTATTAACTTAGTTTATTTTATCTTTTCTTTTTTATAATACAAGTCAATTAATCCCCCATCTTGTGACACGCTTAGGTACTATTATATGTATATTTGTCCCACGGTTCGACATCCGGTCGCTTACAATTCACTATACTACCACGACCGGGATTTGTTTGCAGCCCGACGTTTATTTTGAGTTTTTAATTTCTTTTCTTTTAATTTTACACCAGTTTAACCACTCACTTTACAACGTCTGCAAATGGCGCCGTTGCCGGGGACTAGATTATTCTAGTCCCTAAGCCCCGGATTATTCACTTGTTATATTAGAATATTTTGTCCATATTATTTTTGTTTGTTGTTTATATTAATTATCTTTTATATTTTGTTTATATTGTTGTTATGTTGTTTTCTAATCTGTTGTTTCAGAAATACGAATAAAAAAAACGAACAGAGGTGTGTCCGCCTAGTAACACGCGGACAGATTGCGGACTGAAATAGCCGTGTCCGCCTCACTGACCGCCTTGTTCCAAGCGGACGCCACCAGCACCCTTGTCCGCCTCAGTCCAAGCGGACTCCCACGCGGACGCCACTGCAGGCCGCGTCCGCCTAGCCTTCCGCCCCCTGTCCGCCTCACTCCGCGCGGACGTCCAAGCGGACATCCCTCAATTCAGGAAAAAAAAAACAACGCCGCGTTTCATTAAAACCTGTTCTTCCCAATTCTTCTGAGAACTCAACCCGACGAAGAACAAAAAAAAAAACGCAGCGCGACTAGCCTTCCCTTCAATTTTTATGTTTGTTTCTAATCATTTTATTTTCTAATCTGTTTCAGTAGTTTTGTTTTATATACAAAAAACACAAAAAAAAAACGGAAATGGAACAGGTGTTCGAGCAAGAGTTTTGCTTTTCTCAGTATTTATACTGCTCCGTATGTAGGGGAGCTCATGATTATGAGGATTGTCTCATATTTCAAGAGCAACTCTGGTTAGAAGATCAACCAGACTACCTGGAGAGACCCGCTCAACCAGAACAGCAACCAAAGAGCGAAATAATTCATGAGGTAGAACACCCCACTACGGATGTAAGTTACTCTCTTCTCTCTACAGTCGCCTACCGCCAGTTTCCATCCTTCTCTGTGCTCTATCCAGAAGATGAGGATACTTACATTCTCGAAAATGAAGAGAAGAAATTGCCATCACCTCCCGCCAAGATATCCAAACAAAACGCCATTATCACCTTCGAAGAATCATCTTTCTCTGAAGATGATATTAATCAGCGTTCATTCTACGAGCATCACCTACAAGAGGAGGATATTTACATCCTCCAATTTGAGGAAGAAAAATCATCACCACCGGGTCTTCTGTTAGAACTACGTTCCCGACATTACCTCCTCAAACACCAGATTTTGTGGAGTATTCATTTTCCTATTTTATATGCCGAAGTAACGTTTTGTTTTGATCCAGGATAACGAAGCAGGCGTCTAGCCAAAGACGTTAAAGAAGGGCAGCTTCCCGGGAGGCAACCCGGATGAAGTTTTATTTTATTTTATTTTATGCTCTTTTAAATTTTCAGGTTCTCTTTTAATTTTATTTTTGCTAACTTTTAACCCCGTTTTTAGTATTTGCTTCTAGTGTCTTATGCAGGTGCACCTTCATATCCACACTGCAACCAAGCTACGCTACTTGAGGCTGAAGCTCAAGTGTGGGGGAACTCCTATAAACGCAAGCAAAAATAATATCAGGGGAGTACCAGTTTCTCTAATTTTGCTTTTATTTAAATAAAAACTGCAGAGGAGCATTTATGTGCTTAAATGTTTATTTGTGACCTTTGTGTTATCTCTATTTTATCTACTTACCGAAAAGGTCTTCTGAAACTTTCCCTTGTTTTTCTGGTGAACAATGAGGACATTGTTCAATTTAAGTGTGGGGGAGTGTACCCTTTCGGTGGAATTTTGTGCTTAAATGCTTAATCTCTCTGCTTATCTTGCATTTGTTCAGAAATTAAAATTATGTACCTTGCTAATGTAGGTTGTTCTCTTTAAAAATAATACTGTTATGAATTACGGGATAAATGGTACAAAATTTTAAAATTTTGATTACTTTTGAGGAGCATTTTATATGCGGTGTGACCAAATGATCTGCAAATGGTTGGATTTTATTGCTCAGGGTTTCTTTCTGTCTTCTCTCTTAGGGATTGCTAAGGGGTGCTTCTCTGTTAGAAAAAAAAGAAGAAGAAAGAAAAGTAATAATAAGGGACTTGCGAGACACCATTGGTAACCAACAAAAGAGAGTTGAGTGTTCTTAAATACAAAGGCATGATGCTTACATTTTCTCATCCCTTATGCAAAAGTGAAACAAATGCATAAATCTATTCTTCCTTTTGTTTCTCCTCAATGCCCATTCTTGAGAGAAGTTGGCCATGGTAAAAGTTCTCAGAGTCACCTAAAAGAAGCATTGAAGTACCTTAGATCATACCCCGAAACTCTATTTTGTTTTTACCCTGAGCACACCTATGCCACCAGCAGTTAATTTTTCACACTCCTCAATAAGTTAAAAAGATCATGTTATCCTACCCTTCTAATAATATGTTAGTATTGAGCATTCCCTACTTATTTGGGTACGTGATTTTGCCTGAGGACAAGCAAAAAGATAAGTGTGGGGGGTGTGATAAGTGTCCAAATGAGCATGTTTTATAGGTGTATTTCATTTATTATATCAGCACTTTTCTGCTCATTTCTCACTTATCGTATGTTTTTCCTCTAGTTTATGTTTTATTGATTATCTCACAAATTTATTGGTTAAACATGAAGAAAACCAAGTTAGGAGCAAAGTAGACAAGGAGACGAACGCATAGACACAAACGGCTCAGGAAACGGGGTCCAAACGAAGAATCTAGAGCGAGTCGAAGTTTGTAGGAGAAAAAAACGTCGAACACATGCAACCGCATGCATGCATGCCGACGTGGAGGTGGACGTAACAACCGCCTGGGCTACCGCCCTATTTAAGGCGGACGTGAGTGAGGCGGAAACAAGAGCAACCGCGCCTACTTGGGCGGACTCGCAGGCGGCCAAGGCAAATGCAACCGCATGGTTGTGGGCGGACACCATGCGGACACGAGTAAAAATCCAGATCTGAGACGCGAACAGTTTTCTTCTTCGCGCCGTCTGTAACTTGCCTTCGCCGACTTCTGCAACTCGTCCACTCGTCCACTGTCTGCAACTTATCCATCTACTCTGCACACGCTCTGTCCCCTGCAATTAATGAGGAGCAATCAATGAGCAATCAACTGGCACCTCCCTTATCTTCACGCATGATCGAGCTCTATCTTCAATTCTTCCTTCTCTGCTTCCTCTTCCTTTCTCTATATAAACCCACGAGCCTTCTGCTCAAAATACACATCCACGACCCAGACAATCCATCACCATACCACAGACTACTTCACACGTTCATCTCATTTCTCTTCCCCCGTCTTCTCCATTTTATTTATTTCACATTCCACAATATCCACCTCTAGTCTACGTATACAAAATAGCAGAACAAATACAGGAGTGACTACAGATGATTTCTACTACTCTTGTTTCTGTTTATCTATTTAATATGTTAGGCTAGAATATTTATACTCTGGGAACGGTCATTATGTGTTTGTATTGATTATACAATATTTTTACTGGTTTTATTGAAATACAGTTTGTTACGTTTTAAAGCTTATCTCTCGTTTTATAATGTCATGAGTTTATTAAATTGCTTGCTAAGTCTATTTTGATCAGACCAGGTGATAAATAGATAGGTTAAGCCGTAAATTTGGAGAAAGCTTATTATGATTAATAAGTTAGTATTTTCAGATGCATAAATAATTCCTCATATCTAAACCGTCCGTTTACACGTATTGTGCTTGAACCTGATTAGAACCTGCTTTTCAGGTAAACGAGTTCTTCTGAGGCTATGACTTAGTCCTTAAGATAATAAGAGGAATTTTGCCCAAACAATTATAATTAACCCAGTAGAGATAGCAAATAATAATCAGATCATATTAACCTGACCCAGAGTCCCGTTAATTATCTATTAACTTAGTTTATTTATCTTTCTTTTTTAATACAAGTCAATTAATCCCCCATCTTGTGACACGCTTAGGTACTATTATATGTATATTAGTCCCCACGGTTCGACATCGGTCGCTTACAATTCACTATACTACCACGACCGGGATTTGTTTGCAGCCCGACGTTTATTTTGAGTTTTAATCTTTTCTTGTAATTTTACACCAGTTAACCACTCACTTTCTACTAATTTCCTTTCTCAAGTACAGATTTTATTTTTTACACCATTCAATACTCCCTCTACCAATGCTACTCCTAGAATCCTCAATGCATTACTTCTATCCTAGTTCCATCCCATTACCTAGCTCTTCTTCAAATCTGTTTCAAGGTATCAAACTACTCACCTAAAGTTCTCCAATTACACCTAGTTCCCCCTAGTTTCTCCAATACATTTCCACACTTCTTGCTACAGATTTTACACCCTTTTATTCTCATACTACAACTACCACTCCTTGGTTACTAAACATATCTACTCAGCCCAATACACACCTTGGTTCTCCCATTCACCAAGTCATATTTCCTACTAAAATTTTGCCATAGTTTACTTACAATTCTAACTTATCCACATGCATCATTTCTCACCAAATTCATTCCTAAACTAACCACACCCATACAAGGGTCCTACCAGCAATCAATACAATATCAATTCATCAATACCTCCATCAAACAACAATACCAATACTCATACATAATTCTTTGGCTCTAAGGCCTACAATTCAACTACTAGTTCACAAATACTCAACTTCCATAAACTACAATACTAATACAATATTTTGGGTTCTTTAATTAGTTTACCCATTCCCATTACTCTAATGCATTAAAATTTAGCATTAAGAAGGAGCTCTTACGTTAAGCTTATCATTCCTTCATTCTTTTCCAATTATCCTCCTTCTCTCTTTCTTGTACAAATCGGTCACATGGGGAATGGAGTTGCCGAACTCCATTCCCATTACCTAATGAACACAAAACAAGTGCAATTAAAATACTAACCCTTAGATTTATACTAATTCATTGAAGTGCTTAAAACACAAATTCTAGGGTTTACCTTTGGAGTGTTTTAGGTAGGGTTTTAGCCCTTGGTTCAAGAAGGTGATTCCACCACCATTGCAAGGTTGGAATGATGCTCAAAAGAGAGAGAAAAATTGGGCATTACAAATGGTGAAAATCGGCTACAAAGAAGGATGGAGAAAACTTGAGTTTTTCATGGAGATTTTTACCTTAATGGAGAGAGGAGACTCCAAGCTACACATTGATGCTATTTTCTCTTTGAATGGGGAAAACCCATGGAGATGAACTTCCTCATTTTAAAATTCTAAAAAGAGAGAATGGTAGAGAATGATGAGGGGAGTAAGAATATGTACTTATTTTAGCATTTGGAGTTCAAATGAAGATGGAGCATCCAAGAGAAGAGGGGAAGCCATTGTTGTTCTTTGGGGAGCTTCAAAATTGCCAACCAGAGGAGGGAGAAGAGGGGAAATCGGCTGGGTGAGAAGAAATGGGCGAGAGAGAAGAGAAATGAGAGGTAAGAGAATATCCCCCTCACCATTGTACTTTTTTTTTGCTTTATTTATTAGTTAGTTGTGTGAGTGTGTGTGAGAGGGGTTAATTAATTCCTAAAAACCGGCCCCCACATTAATACTAGTTGGAGCGTTTTTCGTCTTTTACAGAAAACACTCGTTAATTTACCCGGTTTAGCACTATTCACTAACCGAGCCCATTTTCTATAATTTTCTCGTTTCTTTAATTTTACTGGTTATTAAGCTTCCTTTAATGCTTAATTATAGTTATTTAATGAACTACAATTTTTACGGGTTCGTTTGACCACTCAAAGTCACGTTTTCGGGTTTTCTCAAAAAACGTGCGCTAAAGCTCTATTAGCGTTTTAATACATTATTTGGATCCGTTTTCTTCGGGAGTTGTTCCCATATATTATTTAAGCCTTATAAAGCCTTAGGAATCCACATAATACTCTAACCGAGGTCTCATACCTCCTATGGTTATTTAACGCTTATTTAGCGTTTTTTGCTTTTTAAGTATTTTTTAATTTCTTTTGGATTTATTTTTCCTTACCATAATTACTTAGGCAATATTAGGCCCCTAAATACATATTAGAATAATTTTAATCACTATATTTAAGTTCGGGGTATTTCAATAAGGTCATGACAGATTTCTTTACCAAGAATCACACTGGTGCAATGGCTGGTAACGATTCCTTTTCTGGTTTTTCTAGGTTAAAACTTCCACTTTTTTGTTCGACAATTGGCTTAGCTGATTCTTGGATTATAGATAATGGGGATGCTCCCCATGTGTGTTTTAATGCTGACTGGTTCGTCAATTTTTATTCTACTAAGTTTGGTATAAACATAGAGTTACCTGATGGAAGTTTGAAGTTTGTTAACACTATGGGTGACGTTTGAATCGGTCATTCTTTCATTCTTAAGAATTTTCTTTACATTCCAAAGTTTAAATACAATTTACTATCTGTAAGCTGGATTTCTAAACAACTTAATGTTGTTTTGTATTTTAAGAAGGATGCTTGTATATGCCAGGACCTTTCTCTGAAGAGGCAAAGGGATATTGGTAGAGAAATACATGGCATCTATGTTTTTCTCAAGGAGTCTTTGGATGTGTTTACTGTTGCAGGTTTCTGCCAAGTTAGTAGTATAAGAAAAAGAAGCTTTTCTGATAGTTTTATTAGGATTGAAGCTGGAAAATCTTCCTGCTGTCTTTCTGATGTAACTGAAGCTGGAAAATCTTGTTGTCTCTCATGTAACAGAAGCTGATGTGAATAATGTTTCTGTTGATGGTTTCCTGCTTATTCTTGGAATGATTTGAAACTATGACACTTGCGTCTTGGGCATTTATCTCTTACTAAGACCCAAAAGATGGGTATTGAAAAATGTTCTTCAGATTGCGGTTTCATTTGTGAAGTTTGTATTAAAGCTAAGCAGACCAAATTGCCCTTTTCTCGATATGCTATTAAGACTAATGTTTGTTTTGATTTAGTTCATGGCGATGTATGGGGTCCTTACAACATTGAAACTCATGATGGTTATCGTTTTTTCTTGACCCTTGTAGATGATTTTTCTAGGGCCACTTGGGTCTATTTGCTTTCTAATAAGGCTGAGGCTTTCCTTTGTATATAACAATTTGTTCAAACTGTTAAGAATCAGTTTGGTTCTTGCATTAAAATTTTAAGAACTGATAATGCTCTCAAGCTAGGTTCTTCTATAGAGGGTAAGTGTTTTCTTAATGATTTAGGCATAATGCATCAGCTCTCTTGTCCCTATACACCGTAGCAAAACGGTGTGGTCGAGAGAAAGCATAGGCATCTCCTAGAAACTGCTCGTACACTTTTGTTTCATTCTAATCTACCTAAAAGGTATTGGGGTGAATGTTTATTACCAGCTGTTCATTTAATCAATAGATGTCCCACCAAAGTTCTAAAAGGGAAATCTCCTTATTCTGTTTTGTTTAACCATGAGCCAGATTTGAGTTTTCTGAAAGTCTTTGGTTGTTTGTGTTTCTGTTTTGAGAATATGATTAAAGATAAGTTGCAACATAGGGGTTATCCTTGTTGTTTTCTTGGTTATCCTCATGGTTCAAAAGGGTACAAAGTCTAGGATCTTGCTACAGGTAGGATTAAGGTGAGCAGAAATATTAAATTTGGTGAGCACGTTTTTCCTTTTGCTCTAAGTTCTTCTTCCCTTAGCAAATTTCAGATAGAACAGTGTGGTTCAGATAATAACAAACATGAGCAAGATGTTCCCTCGATTCCTAATGAGCCAAGACTGGATGCTGCTGCAGATGTGCAGGATCTGCCAGAAGTCACTCACAGAGATCACTCGAGGATTACCAAATCTAGTAGGAAAGTAAGGTTACCTGGTCATTTAAATGATTTCATTTTCTCATCTGTAACAGATGACAGTGTCTGTATGCATACTTTAACTTCTCTAGTTACTGTTGGGAAGAACATTTGTTACTCTCTTCCCACTCTTGCTTACATGGAATGTAAAGATGCTTACTATGAACCCGTTACTTTCGAGGATGCTAATCAGTTTTTACATTGGAAAAAGGGTATGGATGAGGAGTTTAATGCTTTGAATCTCAACAATACTTGGGAGATAGTTGACCTTCCTCCTAAGAAAAAGCCAATCGGGTGTAAGTGGGTCTTTAAGGTAAAAACTAAAGCTGGTGGTAGTGTTGAGAGATACAAAGCCAGACTCGTGGTTAGAGGGTATACTCAAAAGGAAGGAATAGATTATCTTGAAACTTTTTCTTCTGTGGTTAAACTGAATACTATTAAAGCATTGTTGGTTGTTGCTGTTAAGCGTGACTGGTGCATATACCAACTCGATATTAATAACACTTTTCTTCATGGTGATTTGGATGAGGAAATCTATATGCAATTACCTAAGGGTTTGTCTTGTACTAAGCCTAATCAGGTGTGCAGGTTGAGAAAGTCCTTGTACGGTTTGAAACAGGCGTCAAGGCAGTGAAATGCTAAACTGAATACCACGTTAAAAACCAGAGGTTACATCCAGTCAAAGAACAACTATTCCTTGTTCTATAAACTCCAACGGGAACGGTGTGTATATTTAGTTATTTACGTTGATGATATTGCTGTGACTGGAAATGACAAAGAAGAGATAGAATCTCTTAAGGCTTTTCCGCACGATACCTTCAAGATTAAAGATCTTGGACAGGTTAATTTGTTTTTGGGAATACAGTTTACTAGAGTTAATGATGGTCTTATTCTCAGTCAGAAGTGTTTTATTTATAATCTACTGAAAGAGTTTGATAATGGCAGGATTAAATGTCGTTCCGGTCCTCTTCCTCAGCTTTAGTATACTGCTACAGTCAGTGAGAAGTTAACAGATCCTTCTCTATATAGAAGGATAGTTGGTAAACTCAATTTCTTATGTAACACCAGACCTGACATTTCCCTCTTTGTGCAGTTTTTGAGCCAATTTCAACATAGTCCAACAGAAGCTGACTTAAAGCTTGCTCTTCACATCTTGGGGTACCTGAAAGCTACAGCAGAACATGGAATTTTGCTGAAGCGGAATAATGATTTCAACCTGGAAGCGTTCTGTGATGCGAATTAGGCTGGATGCCATCAAACTAGAAGATCCATTAGTGGGTTCGTTATCTAGTTAGGAGGAAGTTTAATCTCTTGGAAGTCCAAAAAACAAGCTACTGTTTCTCTTTCGTCTGCTGAAGTGGAATACCGCTCCCTTCGTGCAGTTTACACAGAGATAGCATGGCTTACAAGGCTAAGTCAACATCGTCTCTACTTTTTCTTATAGCTCAAACAGGAAAAAAAGGGATTTCTATCGGCTTTTACTATTAATGTATCAAAGTAACAAAGTTGGAGAAATGTTGGTGAACTCAAAGTTATGCGTGTGCTAAACTGATACACATTTCCTACGTAGTGAGTGTCTTTAATTAGCTTATTCATGCATGTCTCAATGTATGCAAGAATTCCGATGTATGGTTCTATAATTCGAGGGGCCCTGTATTAAATATTTCAATAGGTTTTATATAAATTAAATTTAAATATACAAATATAAAAATATAAATTTAACTCTATCATAATACAATTTTATATTTAGTTTTTTAATAAGATAAAATGTCAAAAAATGACAATACATATAAAGCTAAAAGAAATTTACTCATTATTGAATAATCATTCAAAGAAAGTCATTCTGCTAGTATTATTTACAAAAAAATCTTTGAAGAATAAGCGTAGTAGTCAAAGAGATTGTCTCTGACTACATAGAAAAAGAAAGGGAAATTAATATATTTGTATTCTTTTTTTTAAAAAAATAGTACTAGAATACAAACAATTTCACCAACAATTTTATTTATTTATTTGTCTTCTAAAAAACTTAATATTGTTAAGTTCAACCGATTTTTTTATCTGTATTATTGAATATGTCAAAAACTTTTATTGTCATCTAATAACATAAACTATAAGATAATTGACACTGTTTAAAAAAATAGGTTCCCAAAAATTTAGGGCTCCATTAAATTGGGGACCCTGTTCCATGTCACCGGGTGAACATGCTTAGAGCCGCCCATGTATGGTTCAGCTTCATGTTTTGATCATAGAACTCAAATGACACTTTTTTTTGGTCGAAAAGCGGAGGTATTACCTCATTTATTCATTAGACAAACCTTGTTCCTCAGCCAACTGAGAAAGAATACAATTAGGAGGACCATCAAGGATGTAATTCCCTGTATCCCACCCGATCCCTAACTTGGCAAGTGAATCTGCCACCCTATTACATCGTCTACTTGTATACTGTATAGAATAAACCCCCACTCTCGCAAGCAAGGATTTGCAATGCTCTACAATGAGCTTTAGCCCATGACATCTGGGACAATCCCGGAATAACTCAACTAACTGGGAAGAATATGAATAGATAGAAACCCAAATAAGCTTCTTCTTCTCTATCAGCAATGCCGCATTGAACAGGGCCATCAGTTCTGAGTGTAGCACGCTTTGCATACCAAATACTGCTACAAAGCCAATTATCCATCCTCCGTCATGGTCTCTACATACACCACCAGCTGCCGCTTTACCTGACACACAATTAAACGATCCATCAATATTAAATTTTAGACAACCAGTATCTGGGGGGAGCCAAGAATTCCTTTCACTGCCAAACGCCGAGCAGCTTTGTGCAAATACAGTTTCAGTTCTACCCGACACCTGATTCCAGCTCCCAGATAGATAATTTGACCAAGCTTGCGTATTCTGGAAAAGAGCTAAAACAATCAGACGAAATGGAATAAATATTCTGCATTCATTTTTAAACAACTTGGCATTCCCCCACTTCACAATGGATAACAAGTAATGGAAAATACAGCTTTCCATTTATCTTGTTTCATGAATGGCCCTGCATTGGAAATATATTCAGCCAACCATTCAGACATAGAAAAAGTATATAATTTAGATTTGGAACGAGAACAAAGAAGTTTATCCCAAATCCTTCGCGCTTTAGGGCAGTCTCTAAGAATATGCAATATAGTTTCTTCCCGAGAACAGAAGTGACAAGAATTATCAGTAGTAAAACCAAAGGCTGAAGCGCCTCGCGTTTGACATAATCTTATCCAAGGAAACTCTCCGCATAAATACTTTCACCTTCTCATGAACATGCAATTTCCAAATAATATCAAATGGGAATTTAACCCCTGAACCCATATTCTGCATAATTACTGCTAACGATAAAATTGTTAGGGGTAAAACTATATACAAAAGAATGAAATAATAAACTAATCCTACAACTCTACGCCGGGTAGCAAATAAAACCCGGTCGGAGTATAGTGTAAATATATTACGACCGATAGTATCGAACCCAAGGGACTTACAGAAAACTAGTCCTAATTCGGGCAAAAGCCTATTCTAAACAGGGGGAAAAGTAAATGTTGATTCTAAACTAAGAAAACTAAATAAACTAATTTTGGTTCGGGAACAGATCAATGCAAGAGTATCATATGACCAATGATCAAGGGTGGCAAGTCTCAAAAAGAATTTAGTCTCGCAAAATGAATGTGCCGGGTCTCCTGCCGGACCTCCGCTACTCGGCATACTCAAGGCCTTGAATGTGCCAGATATCTTCCATCTGGCACTACATCCGGCACCGTTCATTCTATAAATAACACTTCCAGATTCGGGTATGACAAAAGGAACTCAATATTCATACTTGCATCGTGCATAGCCAATGCCGCGAATACTAACAGAATAATGGGGAAATAAGAGATTAATCCTCAACCTTAGGTCTTGATGCCCCTTTTCAGAACAACAAACTTAAAGATTACCAAAATCCTAATCTATCCTATTCTACTCTTGTGAACATTAAATAGGACTTAGAGATAAGAGAATAAGTAGCTAATTCATTATACTTGTAAGAAGATTAGAACTCGGGTTAAGAAACTCGAAAATTCCATAAATGATCATAAGAGTTTTACAAGGAAATATTCTCTAACCAAAAACCTAACAAAGAATTCTACATCACCATCCACACAACTACAAGAAGAGAATACAAAGGGGGAGAAGGAGATGTTCATAGCCTTAACCCGTTAAGGTCTTCTTCTGCCTTGCGTGGATGGATCCGTACACTTCTTGGGACACCAACAATGGAATGAGGCGGATACAAAAACATGAATGGAGTGTATAGGGGTGTTGAAGTGTGTTGACTGATGCAGACTCTCGGCCTATTTATAAGCCTCATTTGTGTCTGTTGCCGGGCGTCGTGCCGGATCAGGAGTAGCCGGCACATGTGGAAAACATGTCAACTGCTCAACAGTCGAAACCGCCAAATCCGCGCGAAACAGTGCATATGCCGGGTAGGAGATACCCGACATCATACCCGGCACCAGGCAAATCACCAACGGTCAATAACTGCCATCGTTTGGACAACCGTGGCGACTCTTTACTTATGCCGGATGGAATGTACCCGACATTAGGTCCGGCAAAGCCTGTTTTCTGATCTATGTTTATGCCGTGCAGGATTCATCCGGCATGGAGTCCGGCATCAATTGAATTTCTGCCTAGAGATTCGTTTCTTGCATAGAAAACACATAAAACATAAGACTGCACAAATAATACACTTAAATACATAATATAGCATAAAGAACTTCTATATAACCTTATTTAGATAAATATAACCCTAAATCTAGTGCATAAAATATGATAAGTCCGCGGCTTATCAAGGCCCTACACTTACCTTTTGCTAGTCCTCGAGCAAAATTAGATTAGAAAGGAGTAATTACTTATGCACAAAACAGATAGACCTTATAATGACAATTAGATAAATATTCTCAACTATTTGACTCTATTTCATAAGTATCCCTTAATCATCCTTATCCATCAAAGCACACTAATGGGTATAAAATAAAGAATTTCAAAACCGATCAAAAACTTTTGGGCTATTTTGCATAAGGGATTCTGTAATCTCTCCTTTTTTCCGGTTTCCATCATTCAGCTCTATTTTTCAAGAGTTTCTGAACGTGGCCAAGACACTCATCGATGGTTTTTATGTTCAGCCCTATTTTGCAAGGGTTTCTGAATCAACCATGATTTTTTTACATTGAAGAACAAGGAATTTAGAAGAAAAACAAAAGGAAAAACTCTCATTTCTTACTTTTATTCTGAGGCACCTTTTGCAACCTCAAGGAATATAATGCTTTTCCTTTGGAAAAAGATTTTTGCTTTTTTTTCTGTCTTTTTTTTCTTCTTCTTTCTTTTTTTTTCACAAAAAACCCTTTTTAAGATTTTCACCCAAAAGATATTTTCACAATTTTGAAAAAGAAAAGAAAATAATACCCAGAAGTAAATAAAGGAAAGAATTAGGAGAAAGATCATGTACTCATGTTTAATAAAAAGAATCAAGAAGTTAAAAACCGGAATCTACAAGTCATTAGAAAGCTTACCTCTTGAGAGAACAAGCATTTATTCATTCCTAATCTCATCTCAATCATAAACATGCAAAAAGTTTAGTAAAATATTGATAAAACTCACAACTTATGCATATTATTATTAAAACTTTTTTTAAGGGGGGTCCCTGCCCTACACTTGGCAGGAACACTATCCCCAGTGTTCAAAAATGATTTTTTTTAAGAAACTAAAGTAGAAGAATAACTGACCAAATAATCAATAAACAATTAAAACAACTTAAAATAATAAAAGAAAAAATATTAAAGGGAAAAGAGAGGCTCCCCTGTTTTGTAAAATACTAATGCGTGAGGAGGAATCGCCCTACACTTAACCTTTTAGGCTACTTGGCACCATCTGAGATCTGGGCAGGATAGTGACCGAATTCGCATGCTCCCTTGGATTGACTTGAGTTTGGGATGGGAGTTGACCTTGTTGTCGTGGTTGCGCCAGAAGTTGCTGCAACTGCAACGTTTTGTGCTCTTTGCGAATGGTCGAGATCTCGTTGTGAGCTTCTTGGGATTTGTTCATCAGAGCTGACATCATGTCTCGCAATTCAGCCATCTCGGCCTCTGATGAAGATGTAGGGTGGGATGGTCGGTATTGTCTCTGACCGCCCTGGTAGCCGGCTTGACTCTGGAAGTTGTGAGGGGGTTGATTCCCCTGTTGCCATGGCTGCCTGTACCCTTGGTTGCTCACATAGTTGACTTCCTCAGCATTCTGAAAGTCTGTCATGTCAGGGCCTTGAGCGTGTGGTCGTGCACTAACCACATTCGCTTGCTGAGGAAGTTTTTGCATTACTATTTGCTCCACCACTTTCTGTAGAGCGCTAACCTTCGTGGACGTTTGAGCATTGCTCTCCAATAACTGCTCATGACTTTGCATTAGTTTGTCAAATTTAGCGTCGCCCTCGCCCACTTGATATAACCCAACGGTACCACCCCTGGTTCCACCTGTGGCCCATTCTCTAATCTCTTCGCAAAGAGATTCAATTCCATTGAGGAATTGATCTCCCGGCTTCTTCAATATGTCTGCACCAAGGGAGGATAGGATCATCGTCTTGCATTGATTGACCAATCCTTTGTAGAACAACTGAGATAGTTGTTCCTTCGTGAGGCTGTGGTGTGGACATGTACGCAGCATCCCCTTGAATTTGTCCCAAGTCTCACAGATGTTCTCCGAGCCAGGTTTTCTGAAATTGTAAATCTCGGCGATCATCTCCAGGGTGCGACTTGGAGGCATGAATTTGTCATAGAACTTGGTTGCCATGTCCTCCCATGCGGTGATGGTACTGGGGGTCAGACTGTGGTACCACTTGCTGGCGTTCCCCGTAAGGCTATGGGGAAAGAGGGAAAGTATGGCGTATTGGAGGACATTATTAGTGGAGGTTAGGCTGTTTGTATGTTGTAGAAATTTGGTGATGTGGAGCAAGGCATCGTCCGGGTTCGACCCGTCAAACATACCCAACTCTTTGATGCATCTGATTTGATGATATGGCTTGAGTTTTTGCCACTCATCATATTCATTTTGTGCAAGGAGGGGGAGGTCGATTGCTGGCTTTTGGCCTTGGTTGGAAGGCCGGTTTATGTTTCGAACGGTTGGTGCTGCCATTTGTGTAGGAACTGCTTCTTGTAGGGTTCGTTGTTGCCTTAAAGTACAAAGCAGGGTTCTCTCGATCTCCGGATCAAAGTTGACTAAATTTTCTGGAAGGCTGTTTGATCGTAGATGCATTCACCAAGATAACTTCAGGAGGAGAAAAAGAAAAAACGTTATAATATTTCGTAGTAAATAAATAATAAGATAATTACATAATTAAATTTACAAAATGAAAAAGAAGAACAAAATAAGGTATGCCGGACGAGGTGCCGGGTTTGAGGCACCTGGCATTGGACTTCCTCCAATATTGTCGGGTTGATTTCATCCGGCGTTGCACCCGGTTTGTTCGAACTCAAAATCAAATTAAAGAACAAAGTATAGGGAATACTAAAAGAGAGAAATAAACGAATGATAAAAGAATAGAGTAAAGAAAATCGTGAAGAACTTTAATACTTTACGAAAATAAATAAAATAAAAAAAAAACTTGAACGTGCCAGACATGGTGCCGGACATTTCGTATCCGGCAGTGGGCTTCCTCCACTAATGTCGGGTTGGATTTACCCGGCATGATGCCCGGCCTCTTCAAAATCAAAAAGAAAAATTAAATACAACGGGAAAGGGAAGGAAAGGATAACATAAGGGAATATTAGGAAGGAATATTTACAAATTACTCCACTAATTTGAAGAGAGAAAAAATATGTAAAATGAGAGTTGAGATTTAATGCCGGATTGTGCGCCGGGTTAGTCTTGTCCGGTTTAGGACTTCCTCCTTTATGTCGGACGTGTGCTACCCGGCATGATGCACGGCATGCTCAACCTAGAGAAATAAATTAAAACAACGAATAAAAGAATTAGTAAATATGAATTGTTGAATGTGCCGGGTACCGAATATCCGGTATTGCACCCGACATATTCAACGAAAAAGAAAAAAAGTAGAATCAAAGAATCAAGAATAAGGATAAAGAATAGGGCGTTTTACCGAATTTAGGACTTGGACTAATTCCAAGTCCCCGGCAATGGCGCCAATTTGCTAACGATAAAATTGTTAGGGGTAAAACTATATACAAAAGAATGAAATAATAAACTAATCCTACAACTCTACTACGGGTAGTAAATAAAACTCGGTCGGAGTATAGTGTAAATATATTACGACCGAGAGTATCGAACCCAAGGGATTTATAGAAAACTAGTCCTAATCCGGGCAAAAGCCTATTCTAAACAGGGGGAAACGTAAATGTTGATTCTAAACTAAGAAAACTAAATAAACTAATTTTGGTTCGGGAACTGATCAATGCAAGAGTATCATATGACCAATGATCAAGGGTGGCAAGTCTCAAAAAGAATTTAGTCTCATAAAATGAATGTGCCGGGTCTCCTATCGGACCTTCGCTACCTGACATACTCAAGGCCTTGAATGTGCCGGATATCTTCCATCCGGCACTACATCCGGCACCGTTCATTCCGTAAATAACACTTCCAGATTCGGGTCTGACAAAAGGAACTCAATATTCATATACTTGCATCGTGCATAGCCAATGTCGCAAATACAAACAAAATAATGGGGAAATAAGAGATTAATCCTAAACCTTAGGTCTTGATGCCCCTTTTCAGAACAACAAACTTAAAGATTACCAACATCCTAATCTATCGTATTCTAGTCTTGTGAACATTAAATAGGACTTAGAGATAAGAGAATAAGTAGATAATTCATTCTACTTGTAAGAAGATTAGAACTCGGGTTAAGAAACTCGAAAATTCCATAAATGATCATAAGAGTTTTACAAGGAAATCTTCCCTAACCAAAAACCTAACAAAGAATTCTACATCACCATCCACACAACTACAAGAAGAGAATACAAAGGGGGAGAAGGAGATGTTCATAGCCTTAACCCGTCAAGGTCTTCTTCTTCCTTGCGTGGATGGATCCGTACACTTCTTGGGACACCAACAATGGAATGAGGCAGATACAGAAACGTGAATGGAGTGTATAGGGGTGTGGAAGTGTGTTGATAGATGCAGACTTTCGGCCTATTTATAAGCCTCATTTGTGTCTGTTGCCGGGCGTCGTGCCGGATCAGGAGTAGCCGACACATGTGGAAAATGTGTCAACTGCTCAACGGTCAAAACCGCCAAATCCGCGCGAAACAGTGCATATGCCGGGTAGGAGATACCCGGTATCATCCCCGGCACCAGGCAAATCACCAACGGTCAATAACTACCATCGTTTGGTCAACCGTGGTGACTCTTTACTTATGCCGGATGGAATGTACCCGGCATTAGGTCCGGCAAAGCCTGTTTTCTGATCTATGTTTATGCCGTGCAGGATTCGTCCGACATGGAGTCCGGCATCAATTGAATTTCTGCCTAGAGATTCGTTCCTTGCATAGAAAACACATAAAACATAAGACTGCACAAATAATACACTTAAATACATAATATAGCATAAATAACTTCTATATAACCTTATTTAGATAAATATAACCCTAAATCTAGTGCATAAAATATGATAAGTCTGCGGCTTATCAATTACGTTATCAGATAATAGCTTGTATGTCGAACGAACACTGTAGTTACCAGATTGTTCACCTTGCCAAGTCAGAAAGTCAGAATCACCATGAGGAAAAACCCTGACATTCATAATTCGATTCACAATCTGTTTAGGAAGAAAACCTGCCAGTTTTTCCAAATCCGAGTCTGAATTATCAGACCAGTAAACAGAAACAGTATCCTCTAACCATTCCTCAGGAACTTCTTTAACTGGTACCGACTACAAACATGGATCAATTAACCAGAAGTCAGTCCAAATTCTAATCTTGTTACCATTATTCACTACCCATCTTGCACCCCTCTCAATTATATCCGAACAACACCGAATCTTTTTCCAGTTGCTAGAACATCTTACCGTATTCGGATTAGGGTATTTTCGAAGTAAGGTTTTCAAACAAAAACTATTGGGATTGCTAACAAGATTCCATACAATTTTCCAAAACAAGCCCGGTTTATTACCCTCATCCTACGAAGCCCTAAGCTCCCTTAACCTTCGGTTTACAAAGCTGCTCCCAGCTAATATCGTGCATCTTACGAACACCTGCGTCATGTCCCAAAATAAAATCCCTACAAAGACGATCAATATTATCACAAACAAAGACATGCATAATTTGGCACTGCATGTTATAAATAGCAATTGATGAAATAACACTCTTAACAAGACTAATCCGACCAGCCAGAGATAACATTTTCTGTTTCCAACCTACCAAGCGGTTCATTACTTTATCAAGTACAGCCTCGCTGGCCTGTTTATCCCTCCTACCTTGCTTGAGATAGACACCCAGGTACTTACCAAACCTTCTGGTGATAGGCATACCAGCCTCTAAACTAAGCACCCAACCTCTTTCTTCAACATTTTTTGAAACAGAGACAGATGATTTTTCAAAGCTGATAACTAAACCTGAAGCTTTACATAATTCATCCAAACAAGCCCGCATAACTTTCATTTGATTGGGGGTGGAAGTTCCAAATAGGACTAAGTCATCCGCAAAGAACACATGAGAAATAAGGGTGTCAACTTTACCAAGAGAAAGAGGGGACCACTCCTTTCTTATAACAAGTCTATGAATCAACTAAGAAAGTCTTTCCATACATAACACGAAGATAAAGGGAGAGAGGGGATCCCCTTGACGAACCCCCCTACCGGCACTAAAGGTATCCGATAAATTACCATTCTAGCTAATCTGGAAAGTGACAGAAGTAATACATTGCAGAATGATATTTTTCAGATTCATAGGAATATTAATACAGTCCAAAGTTTCGCAATAAACTCGCAGGATAGGCAATCATACGCCTTAGCCAAGTCAATTTTCATAGCTACAAAACCCTCTCTAGCCTTTGTTCTATGCATAAAATGAAGGGCTTCTTGCACTAGGATAATGTTCTCTACGATATTCCTCTCAGGCACAAAACTAGATTGGCTTTCTAACACCTAATGAGCCATGAAGGGTTTAAGCCTATTAGCTATAGTTTTTGCGAGGATTTTATACTAGACAGAACATAGAGTGATTGGGCGAAAATGTGTTACCATAGTAGGATGCTCCAATTTAAGGATAAGTGTTAGAATAGTTTCATTAAGCCCTCGGTCTAGTAACCTAGAGCAAAAAGAATTCCTGACAAATTCTACCACCTTAGGCCCCGCTAAGTGCCAAAATCTCTGATGAAATCCCGCGGGGAAACCATCCTTTCCAGGGGCCTTAAACGCCTTCATAATTTTAAGGGCATAAAGAACTTCCTTAGGAGTTATTGGACAAGCTAGGACCTCATTATCACTACTTTGTAAAGGAGCAAAATTGTGACCTTCCAAGGGCACTCGGGGTGCATCACTCTTTTTAAAAAGTTTTTCAAAATACTGCAACAGTAATCTACCCAAACTCTCTTCATCACTAACCCAACTGCCATCCCGACCCAACAGCTTATAAATTTTATTATGAAACCTTCTAATCTTGGTCTTAGTGTGAAAAAAGAGGGTTATTTTTGTCCCCTAAGTAATCCACTGATCTTAGACTTCTGAAACCATAATGACTCTTCCCTTTGTAACAAATCTAATTCCTTTGAAAGGGCAGCTTCCAACCCCTTCAGATTTTCACCTCTACCCTCGTCAACAGCTCTCTGAATTCCTTTTAAGCAAGCCATTATCCTTTTCTTGTTATGAATTAATATGCCCAAAAACATCTCTATTCCACATTTTTTGAAAAGCCCCCAACCTATCAATAGATTCATTAAGAGGCACATTTCCTACCCAATTCTTATTAACCGCTTCAGCAAAATTTGGGTAAGAGAACCAAGCAACCAAGAATTTAAAAGTTTGTCTACCAAAACCCCAAGATCTAAGCGGAATAATAGATAAAGAAAGAGCACTATGGTCAGAATAAAACGGAGGCAGAACCTCCACTCTAGAAGAAGCAAGCACTCTATCTAAGCAAGCACAATGGTTACCATCGGACCACGTAAAGCAGTTACCGAAAGATCTAATATCAATCACCTCTCTGCTGTGAAACCAATCTAAAAAATATTTATCAATACCAAAAGTACTTCTAGCATAAAATATTCCTATCCCTGGGAAACAAAGTGGCATTAAAGTCACCTCCGATGATCCATGACGTACCCTTACAGGGCTGAGCATGATCCAGCTGAGACCAGATCTTCCTTCGAATAGCAGCAATAGGGCTGGCATAAACTGCAGCCGGAAAGAACCTATGATTATTTAGCAAGACTTCATAATGGATAAACCGCAGATCATGGCATATTATACGGATGAAGATACTTTTCGTCATAACAACCAGATTCCACCCCTAAACCCTTGAGCTTCTACTCGAAAAACCTTTTCAAAACCTAACTTAGAACAGACCATATCAGTTGTAGCACCACTGATACGAGGTTCAAAGATGGCGACAATTTCAGGTTTTTCCAACCGGCAAAATTCCCTCATAGCCCTACGAAAACCCGGGTTTAGTGCACCCCTTACATTCCAGAACAAAATGTTATTCAGCATAATTAAAGAGAGGAAAGAAAAAACCATAAATTCAAGAGTTGTCCCTTATGGGGCATCTCTCAGCATCTTGAAGCTTCCTGCGTCCAGGTGGATCTGATCTTGCTTTTAAAGAGGGAACAAGGGAACGGTCTGACTTCCTTGTTGCCCCTTCCTCCTCGACCTCCATAGACTTCCGCCCTTCAAATTCATTAGTATGTAACAGAGGATTCGTAACCGGACCAACCGTTTCCTTTAATGGAATCGCCAAGTTCTTTGAGACATTTTGCCGCATAGTAGTTAAATCTTCTTCATCCACAAAGTTCCGACTCGAGACCTGCCCAACAGCCACCACTTCGGGCTGTGTCGCTCGCTTATGAGAATTACCCGACTCTTCTAATGCTGAAAACCTCGAGGCCTCCAAATTTACTTCTACATTAGGGTTCTCGCCTTTTCCTTTAGCGTATCGTGGAACTTTTGCAACACTATGGCGCTTCGGGACCATCCAATCACCGTAGTCATCCGTAATATGTTTAATTTGAACTTAAGGCGGCTCGTTGACTATTTTGATGCCATCTTCCTGTAAATTGATCCCATCAGCCTGGCGAAGAGGACACGCAAAATCCTTGTGACTGTAACATCCACAATTAAAACAGACCAGGTGTAGACCCTCGTATTCAATCTTCATTATCTGACACCGGAACTTGTATTTGGCTAGAAGGGGCTTAGTCAAATCCACTTCTATAACAACTCTAGCCAATCTAGTCTTTCCAAAAGAAGATGGGGATAAATCAACTTTCTTGACTTTACCTACTTTAGAGTCCAAAATCGACAAGAATTTCTCATTGTAATACTCGTTCGGGAGCTCCGGAAATTGAACCAAAACTTCCAAGCTTGATAGAGCCTTTGAGCAAGGGTTGAAGTTGGGTCTCCATCTCCTAATTGTAAGGTAATGGTCCATTATCGGCCATGGACCTTCCGATAATACGAACTGAATATCCTATGGGCATGTAAAAACAACCTTGTAAAACCCGTTCAACAGATCATCCATATAGAGATTCTTCCCTAAAAGTTTCATAATCAACGCATCCCGCCATGGTCGTCGGAATCTTTGCTTCTGGTCTTTGGACAGAAGGATTGTTGGACACTTCGGATCTTCATCCTCAATGGATTCCTCCTCGTCAACAGATATATCATCAAGCAGATCTTCCCTGTCGCTAAGGGTTTCGTCCACAATCGGCCTCGCAACCACATTCTTGAAGGACAAACCCTGATTCAAGATGAGTTCACCCGAAGTCACTCGCGCCTCTAATTCACTTTCTATGGCGGAAGCAAAACTCCCTGAATTTCTGGGTTTCTTGTTCGCAATAACCACTCCGTCGCGGCCTTTCATGAAACAGAAAACAACAGTCTACCAAAATTACGAGAACCGAGCAACAAGAAGCGAAATATGAAGAGGATTCAATTGTTAGGCCACGAGATGTGACCTAATCGAAATTGGGAACATGACACACGCAGAAGGAAACCTTGAAAGAGATACTGAGAGAACGAAAGAAGACGACGACTCTCATAGAGTCGATGAGAAGATCGAAAATAAAGTTTGAATTAACTTAAATGACACTTTAATAATTAACTAGAAACTTAAAACTCACTAGACCTTGGAATTTAACTATTAAGGAAAAAAGAATGTTTACATATAATTCTTAATATCCGGTTCGTGTTTTAATCCGGGAAGCTTAACTAACAACTCAAACATAAATCTAACTGTAGAAACAACAAATGGAGAGAACATTAATAAGATTAAAGAGAAAGGAAAAAGAAACTCATGGCTGAATCTTCAGTCAAGATCCTAACTCTATTTTCAAGACTGCGCCCTCTCCCTCTATGAGAAAGTGTGGTGTTATATGTGGTTTATAGTAAAAAAAAATTATGATTTTTTATGATTTTTTTATTATGGATTATAAAGCACGACCCCTTCAAATTTGAACTGTACTACTTTATTCTTTGTGCTTTTTTTTAAAAAGTGATACTTGATATTATATTAAGAGCAAATATTGAGTACAAAGTCAGGAAAGTCAAGAGCTTTCCAACAACAACTAAGAAGTTGAGACATTCTAGCAGCTGTAGCTAGGTTATGAGCGATTAGATTGGTAGAGCGCGAAATATATAACCAGACAACATCGTCGAAACATGCCAAGTCAGCCAAAACTAAGTGAAGGATGGCTGCTGATTCCGCATGTAATGAAGTCGTGGAGCCTTGGAGATAATGAATCATTGGCTCGCACTTAGCAAGGACGCGGATAAGGGAATGACCTTCTGAAGCTGCATGTCGAACGACAAATTGCAAGGCAAGGCATTCAATAGTAGAAGCAAGCAAGTCCGCTATGAAACCGTGGACCCCAGCAGAAAGATGAGTATTAGCTCGCTTAATATGAAACGCCACGCCTAAACGCTTATGTAAATCAATACCGCCATCCACCGCAATGTCCACATAGTCAGGGTGAGAAGAGCGATGCGTAGCAAGAGCCACCGTATCGGATCCGTGAGCAGCTGAAGCCGAACTGAGAAAGGCGTCTGCTTGGCACCACCCCCAGGCGAAAGAGATGGAAGAATTATGAGTAGCCTGACAACGTGCATACCATATGCGCCAGAGGAAACATGTGAGATATGATAAGGTTGTAACTGAGCGAGTACAACATTCATGATGAAACCAATCAGAGAAAGCCTTATCGGTATTAGGGATAGATGGGGCAAGCAAAGCCATCATTGGCCAATAACCCTTGATAGTAGGACAGTGAACGAATGAGTGGATGAGAGTTTCTGTGTCCCCACAGAAAAGACAGGTGTTGTCCGTGGCCACATGAAGGCGGCGCTGCAGAGTAGCTTTACATGCACTACTAGAAAAAACGGATTTACCTACGGAACTTTCCGTGGGTAAGTCGTAGGTATTCAATTATACCCACGGAATACCTACGAAAACGTTCTGTGGGTAAATACCTCGTGGGTAAGCTAATTACCTACCAATAAAATTTCCCGTGGGTAATTACCTACGAACTACCTACGGCTTTCCTTGTCGGTAAATACCTACGGAATAGTCCGTAGGTAAATACCTACAGAATACCTACAAAATACCATCGAATATCATGCTCGTATGCCACGTGGATACCCACGGAATACTTACGGAGACAAATACCCACGGAATTTTCTGTAGGTAAATACCCACGGAATACCTACGGATATCAATTTCGCAGAAGTGCTTTGCTACTTTGTAGTTTACCCACGGAATTCCTACGGACCAGTTTACCATCGAGTTTTCCCGTGGGTATTCCGTAGGTAAACGTGTGGAATTTTTTTTAAAAAAATATAATACATATCCAGAACAGATTCACAGTTTTTATTTCACAAGCCTTTTCACGAGTTCCCCTCTAACAAAAATCAATACAATGATACCCATGAAGTTTGCAATCACTTCAGTAAACCCAAGCCAATAGACATAATCCATGATACACATAATTCTACTCAAACTAAACAACTACAATGTTTAGTACCCAATTTATCTTTGATTGCCCTGGCTCATCTTAGTCTCCAATCTCCTCCAATTTGTTTTTGTCTCTGATGGTAGCTCTTTCTTTTTCTGCAGGATTAAAAAGTTTTACTATAAGCTAAAATATTGATAAGCTATACAAGCCAACATCACTAAACTATGCACAAGCAATGACAGAAGTACAAGTTCATATCCCCTAGCAATCAACTCACTGAGAAGTGTTTCATGCAACATAGGCAGCCAATTATGACTTCTATCAACTCATTGGAAATCTGCTACCATTCCTAGATACAAGCGAGACCAATGCCATATTCCTAAGATTGATCACTGCACTAGAAAGATGGTACAGGAATAACAAAATATCACGTACACTAGAAAGAATTCAGTAGTAGAACATCTAAAATTTCTGAGACCTAATAAGTAATAAGGATGCCATGAAGTGGGATATGTTCCAAAAGAAATTTATCCTGCCCTTAGAAGCCTTGATAACATACACACACAATAATCAAATTCAATGGCAACAAACACATTCAGAGGATTCAGCAATTTCATCTACATAGGAGCAAGGAGATTTTGATTCATAATACACGGTTCAAAACTCCACACTTACAATTTTCCCATTGACATCAATCCTAGCAAAACGCCACCACTGCTGCCCAAAACAGGCAGCAAAGCAAACAGTAAACCGACAGCACAATCCTAAAACCATTCAAAGAAACATTACACAGAGAACCAAACAGATGTATACGTAAACCGGAAACATAAGTTGATTAGGTCTTACCTGAAAGATGAGTGTCCCTATGGGGACTTGACCATGGAGAGCATTGTTGTAGTTCCTTTCCATCAGATATTTGACGACCTTAAACAAGATGAACAAACCAAACATTGAGAAAGCCTGATGCAACAACCTTTTCAAATTTAGATAAAATCTTGGAAAACCATTTCTTGTTCACAGCAACGACGGTAATGTTTTTTTTTAATTATTATGATTCTAATTCTAAATCTGTCTATTTTCTGATCATTAAAACTGACCATAGCAAAGGAATTCTCAGTACCAAAGACCAAAAACATACCACTGCTGCTGATGACATTGACAAGAAGGAGCCAACAAAAACACCCTCAGACAACTTTGCTCCACATATCTGCACCCATCGGACAAACTTAAGCATACATTGTACGCTTAAAAACTGAAGACAAGTACTTAATAAATATTACGGTCGGGAGATGAATATACCATTGCAGTTATGCCACACAAGAACATAAAATGATGATCTGTAGCAGCCCTCCAAGCACAGCAACAGGACCTACAGCCCTTATCTAAATCAATGAAAGTTTTTCAGACATTATTCCCATCCTTAACAGAGATGTACCAGAGACCCACATCAACAACGTTCCAAAGAGATATGTTACCTTCGCCATGGAGAACTCCAAACCAAGAGCAAAAAGAAGAAAGACAACACCAAACTGTGCAACAGTCTCGATCTGTGGGAGGTGTGTGTGTCTTCAGATGGTGCATTTTCATGGCAAGTAGAAGTCCGAAGGAGCACATGCTACAATCTATATATGAAATTCAGATAACAACTTGGTAATCTGTCTTAACTGAATGCTATAATTAATGTTAATAACTAAACACAATTTCTTTCCCACAAAATTCCCAGATAATAGTGAGCACAAACAAAACAGCCGGCATCAAGAAAAATTCTAGTCAGCACAAGTGCTCTCTGCGTAGAATCCTCATGACTTCCCTCTGGTTTACAAAACAAAAAGGAGCTTAGGTTCAGGTACACACCTTGACCACCTCTACTGCCTTTCCTATCAGTAAAGATGTGACAGAGGATACTAGTTCAGGCATCAACGAACATAGACCAGGCTCCTTATATATGAGTGCGGAAAGAGCAGAAATCGCCGCACTCATCATGTGGGGAGATGAACTGGAGAGATACCCCATCATCTGGACAACACAGTTTTGTACTAATTAGGGAAGAGAAAAGACTATGGTGAGATCTATTACAAACGACCTAGTGTATTATAACATGCAAATAATCAGACACTGGAATCAAACCGTATGATGTGTACACGATTAATCAAGCTAGCTCTAAGTTTCCATAACAAGAGATTGGACCAATAGAGATTATTAGGTCAAAAGACAAGCAACATATTTATCATCAGACGTACCATTTTGACCAGTTTGAAGTAAGGCCCATCAGGATCACTCGTGAAGACTCTAACAAACTGCTACTGACGTTAAGAAGGGAATCGTAAGCAGTTCTTCTAATCTCTTCCTTGGACTATACAGAGAGGTGAAACATGCATATGTTAGCTAAAGTGCAGATTGATCACTGCAAGTTTCAGAGAGGTGATATAGTTGTAGTGTTGGGCTAGTAATGAACCTAAGGCAAAGATAACACCCTTACTAACCCAGCAGACTCGTGAGAATGTTGAAAAACAAAAAAAAACAGAAAGAAACAGATGTGCAGAAGTATAGCTTCAGTTCTCTGAATTTTCTTGGTTTCAGTATAAGCACGTTTCAGTAGCATTAACAAAGTTGCTTTGGGTTTGTTCTTACACATAATAATAAAGCAGAGAAGGAGATCAAGCAAGAGGAAGTAATCATCAGCTCTTCTAAAGTTGTAGTAGTAGTCGGTAGTAATAGTGGTAGACGGTAGTAGTAGTAGTAGTAGTAGGAGAAGGAGGGGGAGGAGGGAGGAGGAGTAGGAGGTTGTAAGATTTACCTGTAGTAAAATTGCAGAAATCACCTTCGTGTGCTTCACCTTCTTCAAACTACAAACCCAACTGAAAAAGTTTAAAAACAAAGATTAAGAAAACTAAAGACCACTACAAAACAGAACTAAGCTAAATATTAACATACTTCAGATTTCAACAATATTCAATAGAACTAGTGAACATGGCAAGTTCAATAATGCTCAACATCAGACCATTTAAACTAAAGATCACTCCAATAATGCTTGATGTATACTCCTATCCTATGTTTTAATAAACCAATCACTACTTGTCCTTAAAAGTAGATATATATACTACATAAAATTAGATATATATGCTGAAAAGATGGTTGAAAAATGCTTATAAGTAAAGAGTAAAAAAACAGCTATTAGCATGCGATGTACCAATTTTTAGTTCAAAATCAGACTTGCAATGTGATGCAAAATGCTGCTTGAGATTATCCAGAAACAAATACAGCAGCAAAAACTTCATATTTCAGGTTACCAACTACAGCAGATGAGGAATGAGTGATAAAGCTCTGGCTTTATTGTTGTTGTATTTTCTATTTTGAAAAAGAGGAGGAATCTGAATGAATGAGCCTAGCCTATAACTATTAATAAAGACCTTGAAACATCCAAACAAAATCCACTACTAGGCTAAGTATCATGCGTTTTGAAATTTTTTTATGAAATCATGTGAAAGCTGGAAGGTCGGCTGAATTAAAAAATAGCACATTACTGAAAAGGCCATTAAAAGTAGCACAATTCTTGGCTGGAAGAGCTAGCAAGTTGGTTTAATAGTACAGTAACAATAAGTTCAGATTTGGAGAAAAACGGACAACTGAAACGGTGTAAGGCTAGATAAAATTTTGGTCAGAGGCTGTCCATAACAGCAGCAGCATAGCTAGTAGTAGACACAGATTTAGCCATCGAAGCTGGCGTAATAGGTGCACAATGACAATTTTAAAAGTAGTACTTATAGCAGTTTATACAAGCCGTATATACAAGAAAACTGTTGCCTTTCAGCAGAAAACACCTCTTTTGAAAAAAGTGCAATAGCAGGTAATAATTCTTCTTATGATAGCTCACACTTAATGACCAATGTAGCAGTACAAAACTCAGGTTAAAATTATCTGTAGACAATAGCTCAAATCAGTTTGATAGACCACAAGTAACAGTTTTAGTAAAGGAAACCTTATCTGCGTTTCATAAAGAAGCGACATAAATCGGTGAGAGTTTTCAAAATGATGATTGTTTTATGTATAAACCTCCACCAGCAGATGCCAGAGTTTAGTCTAAGAGGCTGATTTTAAAAGAAAGTCGAAAGGAAAGCAACCTGTGAGTGTAAAAACTAACAAAAATCAGAGGCAACTATAGCTTTTAATCTCCCTGAATTGTCTCACACGTTCACCGAATTGCTAGAGATTTAGCATTTGTCAAAGAAACAAGGAGAAGCAAAAGAAGAATTTGCAGTACAGAGAACTTAGGTTGACAGGCCTAGAAAGCAAGAAATATTAAGTAAGTGTTTCTTAGTTTTTGAAAATGTTCGTAACAGACTTTATTGACGATAGCAAACTTTAGGAATTAATCAGCTCTAACTTAAAATTCATTTATAGAGTTGCAAAATCAATGCAAAAACTTCATAATTCAGTGTTGAATATTTGATAACTATAACTGTAAGCATAGTTCACCTTTAAACACGACTTAACAGATGGGAAATAAAAAAACGCTTATGCCTAGAGAGAGTGGCACCAAAGTGAAGTGGAGATTTGGTAAGATACTGTTTTCTTGACTCAAATCACCCATAAGCTATGCTTTTTATGTCTCGTTCCAAAAATTAAAGCTCCAATAAATATCGGTTACATGCAATCTGTTTAGATTAATATTTTCTAATATCCATTTCTTTACGAAGTTCATATTGTGAAAGAGTGAGTTATCATTAATTAGCAATCCCATCTAAAAGCTTTTAGCATCGAAGACAAGTACACACAGACATCTTGCTGCGTCCAACTTCTTCATCCAGTAATTAACACGTCATAAACTTATCTCAACTTCATGGAATTACATCAAGAGCTTATGCATATTGGGTAATAACAGTCAAAACCTTTATATTTCTTTCATTTGTGTTTTCCCCTTTTTAGATCTCACGACTCCACCCTCTGTCTAAGTCTAACTGTTTAACTCAGAAGAGGTCTTGCTTATGTTGGAAAGATGTGATTAATCTATTATTCTTGTTATGCAGGCAATGTCATGATTCAGTACAAAAAGATTGAGGAAAGCATTTGAGTAAAAACGGAAGTTCTCTGTGTGAGTACTACTTTCAACTTAAACGATAGTTCCTAATGTTCGACAGATGGAAAACAATGAACAATATCGTACAAAAGCCAATACATCAGATTTTAGATTTTTTATTTTGAAATGGAGTGAACAGAATTCATAAACATCACCGGTTTCTAGGGTTCTTGTCCCAGCGGATACAATTACAGCTCAAAACCTAGTTCTGGAATTCTAGGGTTCTAGCTACTGCAAGAGAGGAAATATAGTTTCAAGCGACAAGAGAGGGGAAGAATGGCTTACTTGTTCACCTTCTTCAGGCGACAGCACGGCGACAGCACGGCGACAGCACAATAGACTAGGAAATTCTTCAGACACGAACAAGGGAGCAGTTCTTCAGATTCTTCAATTTGGATTTGGGGAGCAGTCAACAACACAAGGTTTCGAAGCAGTGTGTTTTCGAAGCAGGTTGAACACAAGGTATAGAGACTACAATAAGAGTCGAATTCGGTGTGAAGCAGCCGAACTAGGTGTGGAGTATGGCGGTCTGAGTTTGGGAGTCGAAATTGGAGTCCGAAATGTAGTCGAATTCAGTGTGAAGAAGTTGAAACTGGAGTGGAGTATGGCGGAGATGGGAGTCGAAATTGGCAGTCAACAACAAAAAGGTATCGAGTAGTAGAAGTCCGTGTGAAGCAGTCGAAACAGGAGTGGGGTATGGCGGTGACTGAGTGGGAGTCGAATTGTTCAAATTGTACTCAGCCTTAGGGATGCAGGAGAATGAAACGCCATCGTTTTGATGTATATTTTACCTACGGGACACGTCCGTGGGTAAATACCTACAGAACTATTCCGTGGGTAAATATGGCCTCAGAATGCAGGTTGTTAGCCAAGTCAAACGCTGTCGTTTTTTATAATATTTACCTACGGGAATAGTCCGAGGGTAAATACCTACGGAAACAATTCCGTGGGTAAATGTGGTGTTGTGAGCAACATGAAACGTAGTCGTTTTTATTATACATTTACCTACGGACCCATTCCGTGGGTAAATGTGGCCTCAATATGCAGGTCGATAGCCGAGTAAAACGCAGTCGTTTTTTACAATATATTTACCTACGGGAAATATCCGTGGTTAAATACCTACGGAACAATTCCGTGGGTAAATATGGTGTCAGTATGCAGGTTGTGAGCAAGGTGGAACGCAGTCGTTTTTATTATACCTTTACCTACGGAAATAGTCCGTGGGTAAATACCTACGGAACCATTCCGTGGGTAAATGTGGCCTCAGTATGCAGGTCGATAGCCGAGTAAAACGCAGTCGTTTTTTACAATATATTTACCTACGGGAAATGTCCGTGGTTAAATACCTACGGAACAATTCCGTGGGTAAATATACTGTCCTCAGTGCAAGTTGTTAGCTAGGTTAAACGCAGTCGTTTTTGATAGTATATTTACCTACGGGACGAGTCCGTGGGTAAATACCTACGGAACATATCCGTGGGTAAATGTGGTCTCAGTATGCAGGTTGTAAGCAAGGTGAAGCGCAGTCATTTTTATTGTATATTTACCTACGGAAACAGTCCGTGGGTAAATACCTACGGAACAATCCCGTGGGTAAATGTGGCCTCAGTATGCGGACTGTTAACTAGGGCGAACGCAGTCGTTTTTATAGTGTATTTACCTACGGGACGGGTCCGTGGGTAAATACCTACGGAAAATTTCCGTGGGTAATTAGTACCGCCCAATTTACCTACGAATATGGCCCGTGGGTATGTTTCGCGCCACTTGGCGCTGCTTCCCCGCGTGACTGCCCACGCCAGTTACCTACGGAATAGTCCGTGGGTAAATATTACCGTAGGTAATCCGTGGGTATTCTATTAGAAAACTCCTCCTTCATTATTCCGTAGGTGTTTCGTAGTTAAACCGTAGTTAGTACCTACGGTTTTTGTCCCGTGGGTAATTTTCCGTGGGTAAACAACAACTTTTTAGTAGTGATGGTACGATACCCTGAAGTAACTTCCACCCGAAAAGACGAACACACGGGGGGAATAGAACACTTCCATAAGCGTTTGGATGCAGAATCCCTTGAAGACGGACTGCTAGAGGAAGCTTTTGAAAACTCAGCAAGATGAAGGGCAGCATAATAGGCTGATTTGACGGAAAAAACCCCCGTGGATGTAAGACCCCAGGTCCAGGAATCATAAGGAAGAGGACCCTGTCGCAGAGGGACCTGAAGAATGGAAGCAACATCATCCCTAGGAAACCAATGATGGAGTAATGGAATGTTCCAAAGACCCAAGCCGTCCAACAGATCAGCAACCTTCCCATGATGGAGCTACGTAATAGGAAGTTGCCAAACCAAAGGCTTACCACCAGGCTTATCCAGAAGCCAGGGAACTGAGATAGGAGTAGTTAGACCATCAAAGATACGTCTACGCTTACCAAAATGGATTAGATCTCTAACACTCATTAACGCTCGCCAAATGGGACTAGTGTTCGAAGAGGGGTTGTACGTCCAGAGATCATGCTGAGTGAGATAACGAGCATGATAAAACCTGGAGAGTAGGGAAGTTGGGTGTTGAAGAATGCGCCACAATTACTTGGCCAAGAGTGCTCAATTGAAAGATATCAAATCCCGAAACCCTAGCCCCCCGAGGCAATATCAGTGCAAGGAGCTGACCATTTACACCAATGAATGGATTGAGTGGAAGGCGACCCAGACCACCAGAACCGTGCAAAGAGTGACTGTAACTGCTTTAAGAAAGAGCGTGGTAGAGCAATAATAGACATGATATAAGTAGGGATGGCTTGAAGAACGGATTTGATAAGGACGGCGCGGCCGGTTTGAGAGATCTTCTTATTCCACGATTGAAGCCTTTTGAGAACCCGATCCTTAGTATACGCAAAAACAACAGAACGGTTTTGGCCCACATAACTCGGAAAACCCAGATACAACCCCAAATCAGATGGCGGGCCTCAAGGATTTGAGTAATATTATAACGAAGGACCTGCCCTAAGCTGTTTGAGAACATAATGGCTGATTTGTCATTATTGATCCGCTGCCCAGATGCGTCCGAGAAGTCCAGCAAAAGATGACGAAGAGCATGCACATTCGAAATAGAAGAAGAGCCAAACAAGATACAATCATCAGCAATGAGAAGATTGGTGATAGGAATACGTAGGCCCCGTACCTTAAAACCGGCGTAAAGACCTGTATCCGAAGATAGTTGCAGAGTCGATGAGAGGACCTCCATACAACAGATAAATAAAAAGGGAGACAGGGGGTCCCCTTGACGTAAACCCCGGCTTGGGTGAAAAGGGGTACCAGGGTAACCATTAATAAGGACATCCATAGTGATTTTAAGATAGACTCTGCTGAACTAAGGAGATCCATTGGGGATGAAAACCCATGCTCTTTAGGACATCGAGGAGGAAAGACCATTCAACCCGATCAAAAGCCTTGGACATGTCGACTTTGTAAGAAAAGAACCTCCTAGAGTGAGCCCGAGACTGTCGCATCATATGTAGTAACTCATGGGCAAGAAGAATCTGATCTGAGATCAGACGACCTTCAAAAAAAGCACTCAGATTCGCAGAAATGACATAAGGCATAACTGGCCGTATTCTGTTGACTAACACCTTGGAGATGACTCGATACAAGGTGTTGCAAAGTGAAATGGGACGATTGTCTGTAATGGTGGAGGCATTCTTGGATTTCGGAATGAGAACCAAATGTGTATGATTAAGATCCGGAGACACATAAGCATTGTTGAGAAAATTCAACGCTGAAGTAATAAAATCGTCACTGATGAGAGGCCAAAATGATTGGAGAAAAACTCCATTAATACCATCTGGACCTGGAGCCTTAGACGGTGACATATGCTTGTAAGCTATGATGACTTCTTCGCGAGTATAGGGCAATCCCATAAAGTCATATAAATGCAGTGGAGCCCGATTTTCAACACAAGATAGTAAGTGCGGATCGGAAGCCGGATTAGAAGAAGTAAATAAGGCATAACTGGCCGTATTCTGTTGACTAACACCTTGGAGATGACTCGATACAAGGTGTTGCAAAGTGAAATGGGACGATAGTCTGTAATGGTGGAGGCATTCTTGGATTTCGGAATGAGAACCAAATGTGTATGATTAAGATCCGGAGACACAGAAGCATTGTTGAGAAAATTCAACGCTGAAGTAATAAAATCGTCACTGATGAGAGGCCAAAATGATTGGAGAAAAACTCCATTAATACCTTCTGGACCTGGAGCCTTAGACGGTGACATCTGCTTGTAAGCTATGATGACTTCTTCACGAGTATAGGGCAATCCCATAGAGTCATATAAATGCAGTGGAACCCGATTTTCAACACAAGATAGTAAGTGCGGATCGGAAGCCAGATTAGAAGAAGTAAATAAGTCCACAACGGAGTTCCTTGCAAAAGACTCGATACCATGCCAGGAAGTTTGGGGGGGAGACGTTGGGGAAGAAAGGGCAAAGATTGTATTTTTCCTAGCTCTCGACCTCGTACGTGCATGAAAATAGGCTGAGTTGCGATCTCCAGCTTGTAACCATGACTGGCGGGAACGCTGTTGAAGCCTAACCTCCTCTTGGAGGAGCAAGTCATCCAAGGAACGGGTAAGATGACGCCACTGAGAGATATTATTTTGCGTTGGGGAAGCAGATGCTAGAGCCTGGATCTCATTTTGCACTTGAAAAAGCCGCTGTTTTTCAATCCAAATTTGTTGTGTCCCCCATGCACGTAAACGTTGTCCACAACGTCGCATATTAATACGATAAGGCGTAGCAGAGCCACAATCATTCCAAACCTGGTTAACTAAGGACTTACAATGGGTGTTGTTAACCCAGCAATTCTCAAATCGGAAAGGCTTTGTGCTTTTTTGTTCAACAAAATTTCACCCACCTTAGTTTCACCACGGTACGAAAAACACGATTATTATTTTAACCGTGTTTTAACTGTGAGGTGGGGTTATGCTTGTAGTATCTTGATGGTACCTTTAGGGGCCGTTCGCTACGAAATTTCAAACGCAGCAAAAGCTGCGAAAATATTAAGGTCACTGTGGTTAGTGTATCAGGTTTAGACATGTGTATTGGGTGCTAGTTTTATCCAATTAAAAATAGACACTTGTCCAGCACTTTTAACAAAAAGTAGATTAATACTCCAATCGTGACTATAGAACGACCCCTTAGTTTTAGTGGGGTTTCAGATATTTTGAAATTCGTGTACGTACAAGAGATTCAAAAAGAATTTTATATATAACCAAACAAAATTATAAAAAATTCGTCAAAATTTATTAACTAGTTAATATCTAATTTGTTCTAAATGATATTCTTTTGGATCTATTTAGTTTGTTTTTATACATAGCTTTAAAACAATACTCCTAGTACTTAGCATTTAAAGTCCCCTATAGCATTATTGTAGAGGACCTACCAATTAAGCTCCCCATGTTTTTGTTATTGCTAAAAAGAAAGGAAGGCGAGGGACCGCATCTGATCTTTGTCCTCTGCAGCTCTCTCAATCAATGGTCCCATTTTTTTTTTTTTATAAATGATTTCCCTCAAAAACGGACATTGTAAATCTGTTATCGTCAGCTTTGTTTTATCCCTTCCTCCCAGCAGTCGTCGACGCGAATGTATTATTTGTCTTTGTTCCTAAGTGAATGGCATGAGCTACCTTAGTTTCACGGTACAAAAAACACGATTTTTATTTTAACCGTGTTGTGTAATGTGGGGTTATGCTTGTAGTATCCTAATAGTTTATGAAAAATTGGAATCGCCACACTAGAACTAGAACTAGAACTGGAACTGGAACCGGTGAAATTAAAACCGGAAACCCGGTTAACTGAAATGGTTTGTCGGTTCGGTTAATCAAACCGTTTAATTTTCCGGTTCTGGTTCCGGTTAATGATTTTAAGGAATGCGGTTAAACGGAAAATAGTTTAAGTCTTTTAATTTATTAATTTTTTAACTTTTTTGTGTATAAGTATAAAACTATATGGTTAATTATTAGATTTACAAAAAATAAGTATACGATTGTATAGTTAATGGTTAGAATTATACCAACACCAATAAAATCTAATCAAAATCGGCGGTTAACCGGTTAATACCGTACCAAAACTTGTAAAACCACACGTTGTTTAATAATTATTAAAAAACCCACATAAATCTACAACATTTCGGTTAACCATTAAACCGGTAAAATCGCACCAAAACCGACGGTTAACTAGTCCCGGTTAACCGCTTCTAGTTAAACCGGTTACAGTTATCAAATTTAACTAATCAAAAATCCGATTAACTGATTTCCCGTTACAAAAAATCCGGTTAACCGGTTATGAACACCTCTATAATCCTAATGGTATCTTTAGTTTTAGTGGCGTTTCAAATATTTTGGTTCGTGTACGTACAAAAGATTAAAAAATGAGTTTTATTTAACTAAAACAAAATTATAATAAATTCGTCGAAAATTTATTAACTAGCTAATATGTAATTTGATCTAAATGATATTCTTTTGGATCTATTTAGTTTGTTTTTATATATAGCTTTTAAACAAGAGTACTAAGCATTTAAAGTCCCCTGTAGCATTATTGTCGAGGACATACCAATTAAGCTCCCCACATGTCCTCTTTTGTTATTGCAAAAAAAAAAAAAGGACGGCGTGGGACCGCATCAGATCTTTGTCCACTGCAGCTCTAAATCAATGGCAAAGAGAGGCTGAATTCGTATGTTCAGTCGGGTTTTCACTTTGTACAGTTGGAAATTTCAAAAAATTTACGATTTTACCTTTACCCTCAATTCCTTCTATATATACACATTTACCCTCCACTATCTCCCCACAATATTTCAAAATCACAAACTCTCTATCTCTCTACAAGTCTCTTTGTCTTCTCTCTAGAATCGGTGTTCGAAGCGTAAGCGGGAGCGGGAGTGGGTGGGAAGATGCTGCACGAGTCATCTTCTAATCTGCAAAACTAGGTTCTTTTCTGTCATAATTTACAGTTTTATATCGTAAAGTAGCAGTAAAAGTAGTAAATTAAGCAAAAAATAATAAACGAATTCGGAATCGGGGGTGGAGGACGCCGGCGCAGGCGCTGTGAACAAACAGCGCGCGGGTGCCGGGAACAGGCAGCAGGCGCGGGCGCCGCCGATGAAGACTGGGCGCGGGCACCGTCGACAGGGAGTGCACGCGGGCTCGGAGAAGAAGGGAGGCGCGCGGGCGCCGTGTTGCAGGGGAGCGCGCCGGCGCCTGGTAGGGTGGGTGGGCATGGGCGCCGGGCTTTGGGGTGGAACGGGGCTCGTTTTTTTTTACTGTTTTGCGATAGAATTGTCCGTTTTAGTCATTCTATATATCTATTATGCGTGTTTTAATCAGTTCATCCATGTTTATGAAAGTGTTATTGACATTGAACTACGGAAATGCGTGTATGACCGGTACTGACTAACCTCGACCGGTCTTGACTAACTGTAAACATAGTATGACTAAATTCTACGGTGAATAACAGATGGCGGGAAATGGGATGTTTTTGTCTGTGTTTGGTCGGGGTAAGGGGAAGAGCATTTCTGAGCGAGGCGAGAGTTCATCACAGCCTCATATGACCGGTCCTGACCCTGCTGGTGCTGAAAGGAGGCGTACATAGTACGCGAATGCTTCGGCTAGGAAGCGTAGGGAAGTTGAGCTTCTACGAGCGCGCGAGGAGATGATACAGGCAAAGATCGAGTTGGAGGATGAGAATGAGTAGGAGGAGAAGGATTTGGACCAGCAGCAGACTGTATATCCCGACTCGGTCGGCGATGGGACGCTGGTCGTGCGGTCTGCTAGTCCTGGTTGGCCTACACCTGGACGAAGCGGGACCGAAGAGACACGTCATAGCCAGGCTGACGATGAGGACAAGGACGAGGATGACGATGAGCCGGGTGCTGAGGATGAGGGTATACGTATGCGCGCTCGTCGCAGGTCCTCGCTACATGGTTTGAGAGAGGAGGTGGCGCAGGCGGACTCCTATGCCCGGAGGCCCCCAGGATACGAGTTTGATCCCGAGCTTCGGTGGTCACGTCGCGCTTGACGTGTGGTGGGGAGTGGTATGTTTCCCGTCTTGTAATATATTTCAGAAAATTTTAGATTTTAGGAAATGGTTAATATAGTGTGAAATCAATTTTAAATATTCAACAGGAGAAGGGATGTCTTAGCTTCAAGGCTAAGACGAAGTATTAGAAGGTGTGGACTCTGGCTACACTCAGGCAACCGAAGTCTCGAGCTGCAGTTGAGGTGAGAGGACTGGGGCATCTTGCTGACACAACGCATGGTTGTTTTGACCTCGAGCTGCTTTTTGCTTTCATGGAGAGATGGCAGCCTGGCACGAACTCCTTTCACATGCCATTCGAAGAGATGACTATTACTCTCCACGACGTCTACTACATCTTGGATATCTCCATCACTGGCATGGTGATTTCCTACATGCCTGATGCGCCTGAGGCTCCGGTAGGTGAGGCGGCCCCACCCATGCACGTTCTTGTCCCCCACTTCATAAAGCTATTTGGCTTCTTGCTTTCATGGAGAGATGACAACCTGACACGAACTCCTTTCACATGCCATTCGGAGTGATGACTATTACTCTCCACGACGTCTGAAATACCCCTAAATTTTAAAATACATTTATTTTCTAGTTTACGAGTATATTATATAGTTTGCGAGCATATTATACAGAATTTTAAAAAAATAATGCGTTTAATAAAATAATCTGTCTTAAAACTATGGTAGTTGTGATTTTTATCTTCATATTAATGATCCTTGTATTTCTCTAGTTAACTTGGTACATTTATTTATTAAAAATGGAGCTATAATAATTATAATGATATGATTCAAATAATACTGTTGATTCAAAATATATCTATTATATAGTTTAGTAGTATATTAGTTCGCAAGTATAATAAGTAGTTTATGAGGATTATATTATAATTTATGAGCATGTTATATAGTATGATTCGTTTTAATAAATAACCCAATTCATAATACGTCGGTTATGATTTTCGATGTAATAATATGATCCATATGTATTCCTATTATTTTAGTGTATTTTGATGTTTATAACTTATTATAATAATGATAGTTTTGATTTAATTACATACACTAAATAAATTAGTTTTACTATATGTTGGTTACACCTTTTGGTATTTTCTGATTTTTATATAGTTAATCAATTTAAACTTTCCATATTTCCATCCCTATTTATTAACTCACCTTTACCTTTCCAAATTTCCTAACTTCTTGTTTTTCTATTCATTAAGGAGTTTAATTTTCTTTATTGATTGAACAATTATTTTCTGTAATAATTAAACAGTTTATATTCCCACCCTTTCGTTTACCTTTCAGCCATATATATATATCCTCATCTGCTATATCACTCAACCTGCCCATCACTCTCTCTCATCTCTCGTGACTCATTCTCTCGGTTCAGGAACTCAGGAAAAAAATAACAATACACACAACAAACACCTCTTCTCACACTCACAAAGTATAGAAAGAAAACTCCCTAATCATCTCTGCTGCCTTCCTCTCTTCAACCAGACCCGGAAATGGAAAAATATAGTAACGGGAGCATGTAGCAGCAGCTAGAGTTGTTTCTTTCTTTGATGATGTCAGCAAATCGGTGCCAAAATGTGTAAACGAAGAGTAGTGGCTAATTATATGTTTGGTGGGTGCAAATGATAATGTTCTTTTTGAGGTAAGTTACTGCGTTCACTGTCTTTGTATTAACTGCGTAAAATAAATCTTTTGTGGTGATTATGATTGTTATCTATGAGTGACTATTATTTTTTTTGGGAACGAATTGGTTATGATAATGATTACTGGAAATATTTAAGTGTGCGGTTTATTATTTTGTGAATAAATGGAGATTATCTTCAGAGGAAAGATTGATGAGAAAGTGTTAATGATATGATTATGTGGAATTGTAATTATTTAGTCATGATTATTGTGGCATGATTGAGTTTTGGTGGTATATGTGGATTAAAATGAGATTATAAGGTGAATAATAACAACGAATAAAGGAATTATAAGGAAGATTATACCATGGTACATGTGGGCCGTATTAGGACACATGGATGAGATGATAAATGCGGGCCGCATTAGGACGCATAAGTTTGAGATACTGTGGGCCGCACTAGGACACAGTTAGCCCAAGATCTACTCCTTAGTCCTTTGAACTATTGGGGGGTGTGCACACTTAAGGATTCAGTGGCTTGGTTGGATTCCCGGCTGCGTGTTGGGGTCCGGGTTACAGCTGCGTGTTGTAGCCAAAGAGAAAGTAAAGTTGTTTTGTCCTGGCTGTGCCTTGGGACAAGGAAGATAATTAAAATAATCTGACTAATATATTTTTGGGTTACTAAAGAAATCCAATGTGAAGTATTTTACAGTTATGATAATTTTGTTGTTGTTGAAATGTGTTGTATGTTGTGTAGTTATATTGTTAAAAATGATTTCTAAAGAGAAAATGATTTTTACGTGGTGAAGTGGTAGCTTACTCAGTTTTTCTGACTTTATCGTGGCCCTTTCTATGTTTGTTTGGATTTCTGCCACAGGTACTGATGAAGTCCTTGGGGTTTGGGAAGGCGACTCCATATAGTCTGATTATTTATAGCTGAATTTTATTTTTGGCTTGATAATTCTACATTTGTAAGAAATTATTTTAATAGGCGTTGTGTTTACTTTATTAATAATAATAGGTTGTTAGTGAGTTAATTATTTAGGCCTTAGCACTCATTTAGTTGCGAGTGTGGCAGTAATACTCCGGGTTAGGTTTTGTTTCCGCTGCTTATCAATATAAAACTTGAATTGTAAAAAAAATTGACCTAATAAAATGTTTGAAAATCCGGGGTGTTACAAAGTGGTATCAGAACAAAACCAGCTAGAAAATAGGTTAAGAAAGATATAAAAATTGAATAATTATTTTAGGATTAAAATTTGGACAAGCCGTCTTTTGGGGGGAATTAGTTTCTAATGCTTTCTTTGTTTTTTATTGCATTTTGAGATATTTGTGTGATTATGATTGAATGTTTTTTTTTATGCTTGATATGTTGAAATATTGATTGCGGTATATGTTGACACAAAGGCATAAGTGAAGATTTTAGTTATGAGTCAAATTTGATGAAATTTATGAAATGTTAATAGCCTATGATGCTCAAGTGATAATGTTATGTATTTTGTGATTTACAGTAACTCCTTTTATAGAAGGATCGATATATCGAATGAATGTTTGATGATTGAAACTTCATAGTGAATTGTATCTTAATAACAATGATAGGAATATTATTAGAATGAATTTAGTCTTGTGGTTGTGAACTTTTGGGTGATTTCTTGTAGCCCAAAATCTTATCGAATTATCCCTCATCTTTTTTAGTCTGGTTCGAGTTAATTACGAGGACGTAATATTCTTTTAAGGGAGGTATAACCAAATTTATTATGGTTAGAGATATGATATAAACCTTAGAGTAAAGTAGCTACAATTGATTAATTTCTTAGTAGGACCATTGGTTAATAGGGTGAGATCGAGCTTCGGGGACGAAGCTTTATTTTAAGAGGGGAAAAATGAAATACCCCTAAATTTTAAAATACATTTATTTTCTAGTTTACGAGTATATTATATAGTTTGCGAGCATATTATACAGAATTTAAAAAAAAAATGCGTTTAATAAAATAATCTGTCTTAAAACTATGGTAGTTGTGATTTTTATCTTCATATTAATGATCCTTGTATTTCTCTAGTTAACTTGGTACATTTATTTATTAAAAATGGAGCTATAATAATTATAATGATATGATTCAAATAATAATGTTGATTCAAAATATATCTATTATATAGTTTAGTAGTATATTAGTTCGCAAGTATAATAAGTAGTTTATGAGGATTATATTATAAATTATGAGCCTGTTATATAGTATGATTCGTTTTAATAAATAACCCAATTCAAAATATGTCGGTTATGATTTTCGATGTAATAATATGATCCATATGTATTCCTATTATTTTAGTGTATTTAGTTGTTTATAACTTATTATAATAATGATAGTTTTTATTTAATTACATACACTAAATAAATTAGTTTTACTATATGTTGGTTACACCTTTTGGTATTTTCTGATTTTATATAGTTAATCAATTTAAACTTTCCATATTTCCATCCCTATTTATTAACTCACCTTTACCTTTCCAAATTTCCTAACTTCTTGTTTTTCTATTCATTAAGGAGTTTAATTTTCTTTATTGATTGAACAATTATTTTCTGTAATAATTAAACAGTTTATATTCCCACCCTTTCGTTTACCTTTCAGCCTTATATATATATATATATATATCCTCATCTGCTATATCACTCAACCTGCCCATCACTCTCTCTCATCTCTCGTGACTCATTCTCTCGGTTCAGGAACTCAGGAAAAAAATAATAATACACACAACAAACACCTCTCCTCACACTCACAAAGTATAAAAAGAAAACTCCCTAATCATCTCTGCTGCCTTCCTCTCTTCAACCAGACCCGGAAATGGAAAAATATAGTAACGGGAGCATGTAGCAGCAGCTAGAGTTATTTCTTTCTTTGTTGATGTCAGCAAATCGGTGCCAAAATGTGTAAACGAAGAGTAGTGGCTAATTATATGTTTGGTGGGTGCAAATGATAATGTTCTTTTTGAGGTAAGTTACTGCGTTCACTGTCTTTGTATTAACTGCGTAAAATAAATCTTTTGTGGTGATTATGATTGTTATCTATGAGTGACTATTATTTTTTTTGGGAACGAATTGGTTATGATAATGATTACTGGAAATATTTAAGTGTGCGGTTTATTATTTTGTGAATAAATGGAGATTATCTTCAGAGGAAAGATTGATGAGAAAATGTTAATGATATGATTATGTGGAATTGTAATTATTTAGTCATGATTATTGTGGCATGATTGAGTTTTGGTGGTATATGTGGATTAAAATGAGATTATAAGGTGAATAATAACAACGAATAAAGGAATTATAAGGAAGATTATACCATGGTACATGTGGGCCGTATTAGGACACATGGATGAGATGATAAATGCGGGCCGCATTAGGACGCATAAGTTTGAGATACCGTGGGCCGCACTAGGACATAGTTAGCCCAAGATCTACTCCTTAGTCCTTTGAACTATTGGGGGGTGTGCACACTTAAGGATTTAGTGGCTTGGTTGGATTCCCGGCTGCGTGTTGGGGTCCGGGTTACAGCTGCGTGTTGTACCAAAGAGAAAGTAAAGTTGTTTTGTCCTGGCTGTGCGTTGGGACAAGGAAGATAATTAAAATAATCTGACTAATATATTTTTGGGTTACTAAAGAAATCCAATGTGAAGTATTTTACAGTTATGATAATTTTGTTGTTGTTGAAATGTGTTGTATGTTGTGTAGTTATATTGTTAAAAATGATTTCTAAAGAGAAAATGATTTTTACGTGGTGAAGTGGTAGCTTACTCAGTTTTTCTGACTTTATCGTGGCCCTTTCTATGTTTGTTTGGATTTCTGCCACAGGTACTGATGAAGTCCTTGGGGTTTGGGAAGGCGACTCCACATAGTCTGATTATTTATAGCTGAATTTTATTTTTGGCTTGATAATTCTACATTTGTAAGAAATTATTTTAATAGGCGTTGTATTTACTTTATTAATAATAATAGGTTGTTAGTGAGTTAATTATTTAGGCCTTAGCACTCGTTTAGTTGCGAGTGTGGCAGTAATACTCCGGGTTAGGTTTTGTTTCTGCTGCTTATCAATATAAAACTTGAATTGTAAAAAAATTGACCTAATAAAATGTTAGAAAATCCGGGGTGTTACAATGTCTACCACATCTTGGATATCCCCATCACTGGTATGGTGATTTCCTACATGCCTGATGCGCCTGAGGCTTCGGTAGGTGAGGCGGCCCCACCCTTGCACGTTCTTGTCCCTACTTCATAAAGCTATTTGGCTCCTTGAACAAGAAGGAGTTGATAGAGAGTCGGTTCTTGGAGAAGAACCAGATACGTTACCGAGCTCTTCACGACACTTGTGGTGGCCCTTACAGCACCCCCTACAGGAGACGACGGCCTACCTTTGGTACTTGGTGGCCCACACGTTGATCATTGACAAGGGTGGGGATCGTGTTATGCCCTCGTCCTATTGGCCCATTCGTGACCCTAGTAGGGTCAACATGTATGCATGGGGGGATGAGACGCTGGCATATCTGTACCGACAGCTCGACATTGCTTCCCGGACGGATACACGTCAGCTGGCTGGTTGCCTGACGTTGTTTCAGGTGAGATCTACATAACGAGCGCACGAGTTTTGTATTGTAGACTTATTGTCTAGGTATCTTATTTAATGGTTTTGTATGATTACCGCAGTGCTGGATATACGAGTACTTCCCCATGTTCAGGCCGGAGAAACTTTCAGAGTGGGACCAGTGCTTACCGATGGCGGTGAAATGACCTTGTTACACGAAGAATCTAACAGATGACGAGAGGCTACGTTTCGTGAGGGGGCGTATATACATGATGTTCTCCACTGAGGTACGAGTTGGTTAGCAGCTGTAGAAGTAAAAAGTTGTCATGTGCCGTATCGTCAAACATTGTTTACAATTTAAGTTGATGATTGTAGTTCATTAAATGAAACGTAGGTTGATTGGTTGCCTTTCGGCTTTGAGGGTACCCTCATATCACGCGGGATCTCCCGGTACTACGACACCTTACGGTTCTTGGACATTGTCGAGCCGTATATGCCCGAGCGGTGTCTGCGACAGTTTGGATTCATGCAGACTATCCCCCCTCAGCCTATCAGACCCGACCACCATTATCGTCCCCGACACGGGAAGACATACCTTGCCGCTTACGACTACGGGACATTCGTGTGGGACAACATGACCGGGCCCACCAGGTGGAGGTTTCCTCTGACGCGTGCACAGATGCCATGGTCCATGGAGCCGGATTACATTCGCTGGTTCCAGCGTCGTTCCCATCCTCAAGTGCATCTCCTTGGAGCGGATGGTGGCCCCTGTACACGACGAGAGGATCATCTACAGGTATATACTTTGTCTTGTTAAATGTAGTTGTTGTTTCTAGTTGCTTTTAAATACTAACGTGAAATTTAAATTTTACTACAGTATTGGGATGAGACAGCTCCGATTATCTTGCGCCTTGCACCGGAGAACAATGCGGGCTGGCCTAACGGGTTCCCTATATGGGCGGTTGATCATTTGGAACAGGCGTTTGAGTATTGCCGGCTTAATGTTCCTACCACCCCTGATACTGGTACACGTCACAGGAACGTTAACCAGCCTCGTGATGGCATGGAGTAGTACATCTCGGGGTGTCGCACCAGAGGGCTTAAGCCTAGGGGGGAAGGTATGTACCGTAGGCAGATGGAGCAGGCGCGTCGGCGTGGAGATAATGGTGGGGTCGGTGATGATATGGGAGGACGTGGTGATGGGAAGAGAGGACGTGGTGATGGTCAGGGAGGATGTGGTGATGGGAGAGGAGGACGTGGTGGTGGTGGTGGTGGGTATAGTGGGGTGAGTATGGGTATGGGGGGTTGGGGGTGGGTTTGGTGGGGGTGGGTATGGTGGGGTGGGTATGGTGAGGGTGGCTATGGATATTAGACTTTTTAGTTGATGTTGTGATTTGAACTTTTATTTTATTCATGTAATACTTAAGAAAGTTATGGTGATGTTATGTATAATATTTGTTTGTTTGCTTTTCAAATAATTCATTCTTGTACATGTCATCAGGATGTCGATTCCCTTTGCAATTCACGTGAACCATTACACCACATTCACTCAGTATAGGGCATGGTTCCAACATGGTCCGGGTTGGGCAGTGATAAATACAGAAATTGAAACTCCAAGAAGTGTTAACCATCTCACATCATCATTAAATCAAATTGTGAGATCACATTTTGATAATCATCAGCTGCACATCTATTCGATTATCTATATTAAGATGGACCAAGATCTATACAACGACTCTATCGCCTACATACTTACTGATGCAGATGTAAGAATGATGTTGCAGAACTACTTAGACCTTGGAGAAATATATAATGGAAAGTGTTAGGGTTCTTGTGAAGTATGAAGATGATTCAGACTTTGAAGACCCCGCTGTGATACGAGCCAGGGCTAAGGCGGACCGCAGAGCATGGATTGCATGCTATAAGGTGAGTACAATGAGAGGAGGTCCCCTTGTTTGATTATTATAAGTACATTTGGATGTTATGTATTGTTAGTCAATGTAAACATACTTGTTAATTGTTGTGCGATTTTGATTATTGCGTGTCTGAACTAAGTTGTAACGTTATTTTGTAGCATTATAGTATCTACGAAAAGATTATTGTATTGCTACTGAGTGTTTACCGGTTTAGTGTCTTATTTTTTATTCACAATGAGATTAGCTTGTCATTGGAGATAGCTCAACAAAAGATTTTTGAAACATATTTTCAGGAATTGTAAAGCAATTCTATTTCAGAGTTTCATACTATGAGAACTGATGCCCGAAATACATTCCATAATCCTCAAGCATTTCATGTCGTACAGAAAACATTCACTACTTGAGGATTGTGGAATGCATTTCGTACATCACTTGTCGTAGTATGAAACTCCGAAGCAGAATCGCTTTTGAAGATGTGGCCCAGCATTTGTAATTTAATGCCCAACATTCATGGTCTTGTACGTCGCTAGAGCCTGAACAATAACACTGACAATAGAATATGTTGTGGATATCGCTTTAGTATGAGAGATCGAGACTCCAATTACCTTCCCAATTGCACCAGCCTCTCCCCTTACGTGATAAGCTTAGTGAAGTGTAACAATTCTGCTTCTTATCTTATAAAATGCAACATATCAAACAACCAACTAATATTTTCAAAAAAAAAAACTGCGACTATTCGACGCGCTCTCGCAGTTCAGATGTTCCCTTTTCTAGGAGCTTCGATTGGTAACTGTTGGCGATAACAATGGCTGAAGTAGATTCAACTCTGGGTGTCCAACCTACGAGCCAAAGTAACCCGAAAAAAGCGGCGGTTTAGAGCTTCATAAATTTCTTAAGTGAAACGTTATGTTTTGATGTTTTGAATAGGATGGAAATTTGTTGATGTTTAAAACCGTAAAGAAAACCTCATTGGAGAAGATAATGAGCGCCTACTCCAACTGGGTGTCCGTTGATTATAGTGAGAATATTATTTTTCAATGGACGGGAAAAAAGTGCCGACGATACTTCTGATTAATGTGTGCATTATTACATTTTTCTTCTTATGAAAGTGTTGATACATCTAGTGTCCTTCTTTTATTCACAAGTTAGAGATAGCACAAAAAATCATTGATACGTTTAGTGTCCTATTTTGATTGTTCAAACTCCATTTTGCGACTATTGCTTCCACATGGCCACAATACAAAGCATATTTGAAAAGCCAGTCATTTAGCAAAAAACACATACAAAAAAACCTCTCACGAAACAACTTTAGACAGCATTCACTCGTCATCATCTACTGCATACTTTGAAGTCTTTATCTTCTTTAGTCTTTCCTCATCACTCTTGCAGTCTAGTAGAAGATCATCAAGATGAAGCAGTTCATATTTCTCGTCATCATCTACTGCACACTTTGAAGTCTTGATCTTCTTTAGTCTTTCTTTATCACTCTTGCAGTCTAGTAGAAGATCGTCAAGATGAAACAATTCATGTTTCTCGTCATCATCTACTGCACACTTTGAAGTCTTTATCTTCTTTAGTCTTTCCTCATCACTCTTGCAGTCTAGTAGAAGATAGTCAAGATGAAGCAGTTCATGTTTCTCGTCATCATCTACTGCACACTTTGAAGTCTTGATCTTCTTTAGTCTTTTCTCATCACTCTTGCAGTCTAGTAGAAGATCATGAAGATGAAACAGTTCATGTTTCTCATCATCATCTACTGTACACTTTGAAGTCTTGATCTTCTTTAGTCTTTCCTCATCACTCTTGCAGTCTAGTAGAAGATAGTCAAGATGAAGCAGTTCATGTTTCTCACAATCATCTACTGGACACTTTGAAGTCTTGATCTTCTTTAGTCTTTCCTCATAACATTTGCAGTCTAGTAGAAGATCATCAAGATGAAACAGTTCATGTTTCTCGTTATCATCTACTGCACACTTTGAAGTCTTGATCTTCTTTAGTATTTCCTCATCACTCTTGCAATCTAGTAGAAGATCGTCAAGATGAAACAGTTCATGTTTCTCGTCATCATCTACTGTACACTTTGAAGTCTTGATCTTCTGTAGTCTTTCCTCATCACTCTTGCAGTCTAGTACAAGATAGTTAAGATGAAACAGTTCATGCTTCTCGTCATCATCTACTGCACACTTTGAAGTCTTGATCTTCTTTAGTCTTTCCTCATCACTCCTGCAGTCTAGTAGAATCTAGAGTAAATAGTCTACACGTAAGCTCATTGATTTTGGCCGCTAAAAGTCCTTTCTTTGACAAGGTGTTAACGAACTCCCAAATTCTAGTATTAGCTGTGACAAGAAACCAATTTTAATTTTAACTTTAGCTGTTCACTAATGGGATGAAAGCATCCACTCAACATAAATTCACTATACGTATTCACTATCAGTATGGTTGTAATACCCCAAACCTTTATATATTGTTTAAATATTAAAATATCGTATAATAAGGCTAAAAAGTGCCTTAGAAATATTGGTAAACAATTTAAACCATAGAAAACATAATTAAATACCATAAAGACAATATGGGCGAAATGTGCTCAAAGCTTGGGATAATCTTGGTTAAGACCTAAAGAGCTTACCAAGACCTTGTTTACATGTTAATGGACATTAAATCAATTACCAAAGAAAACCAAGCTTGAAAACAAGTTAAAACACAAAATATGCTTTAAGGAGCCTTAAAGCACATTTTTGAAAAATTGTCTTGTAAATGAGTTTTGAGTGGCTAAATGACCATCATTACTCTTTAATTAACATGTGTACTACTTAGTATCACATTAGGAAGTCTAAATCAATGGGAAATAAAAAATTTCACAACTATGTGCACTAATTAGTGAATAGTACCTAAATTGTGCTAGTTTAAGACATTAGTCAATGTAAGTTAATTGAATGGTCAACAAAGACCACAAATCAGCCTAAACTAAAGAGGGGGCCGGTTTTTAAGTGTGACTCACCACACTTGGCTAGTTAAATAAGGAAGGAAAGTAATAAAGCAAGGTTACTATTTGCTTTTACATAAATATCTTAACAAGCTAGCTTTTCCTTTCATTCTTCATTTCCCTCTTGTTTTCCCACCGTCTTCAACCTCTCCTCCGTTCTCCATTTCGGTTTTGCTACAGCACACACCTCATCTCCATCTTCCATTGCCATTATCTCCTAGCTCAAAGTACCAAATTAAATTCTAAGACCACCATTCTTCTAGTCTTGTCAAGCTCTTCAACTTTGTCTTCTAAAAATTCCAAAAGCTCCATTTCGGTGCCAAGAGGAATCACCATGGAAGGAGCTTGAGCTCATCTTTTCATGCCTTGTTGATCACCTTTGCTTCAAGGTAAGGAAAACTAAAGAAAAACAACATTTCCTTTCATTTTTGTGCTTGACCGAAAACTACCTCTTCATGGTGTTTTCTTTTGATCTTCCATAGCTTCATTCCAATCTTCAAAGGGCTTGGGGGAGTCCTCTCTTGCTAGTTAATCCAACTCTCTTCCATTTTCAAGGTAAAACAAGCATTTAAGTGTTTTAAGACATTATTTAACTTAGGGTTTATAAGTGAGTTTAAGCATGAAGCTTGAATGCTCATTACCCTTACTTATTTATTGGATAGAAGGTTGATAAGTGATCAAGTTTCCTTGCTAATTTTCGGTCCAAGAATACAAGGAAAGAAACCTTGGAGAAAAGAGGTAAACAAATTAACCTAATGTAGTTTTAATGCCTTAAGGAAAAATGAGCTTGAATTGCTGTTTAAAACTACCTAAAGAGCATAAGGTAAATGAGTTAGTAAATACCCACAAGGAGATTATTAAAGACATATGTGATGTTGAGTGTATTTGCAGGTCAAAGGCAATATATATGTGGGAAATTCAGTGTTTAAGGTTTATGCAATTTAAGGGCCTAAGAGCCATGTTATTTAAGGGCCTAAGTGCCAAGCAATTTAAATTATGCACTATATTGTGATGTAGTGTGAATTGGGTGAAGTTTTGTATGTGAGAATGTTCTTGATGGATATTAGTTGTTCTTGACAGTCTTAAGGTGAAAACTTTGTGTTTTGGTGTAACAATGTCCTAGTAGAACCCATGTTAAAATATGGTTAAGGTACAAGAAGTTTTAAGTGTTAAATGAGTTTTGGTGAGCTAGGAAGTGCTAGGAATGACTAAGTGTTTTACTAGAGAAAGAAAAAATGTGTTAAGGTGTTTTTGAGTGTTAAAAGGACTTAGGCAATATCTTGGAAGATTTGGGAGTCAAATGAGTGTTTTGGGATACACCAAAGTCATGGTGAGATTGTGTTTAGGACTTATGCAAATTTGGGTAAACAAGGAGAAAATAAGGTCTTGTAAGGAGGAGGTATAAACTTGTGGAGAAGTCTTCAAGTAGTTTGTGTAAAGGAAGTTTAGGTGATAAATGATGCTTTGGAGAAGTTGTAAGAGTGGTGAAAATTCATTTTTGGGATAGTTGTTATCATAGGTAAAAACTACCATTTAGAAGTCTAAAGAGAAACATCATAGTGTAAAGGATTTTGCAAGAATTTATGTAATGGTTAATGAGGTTTTTGGCGAGTGATTTAAGGAGTTTAGTGGATGTCTTAAGGTGTGGTTGAAGTGCCCAAATGAGGTTAGAACATACTAGGATATGTAAGGTGAAGTTTGGAGTCAAATGTGCATTTTCAAACAAAGGTCTGGAGCAGACCGACCTTAGGGACCGGACCTGCAAGGTCGGTCGAGCCCAGTTTAACCAGCCAGAAAACTTTTTGGAATGGACCGACCTTGGGGACCGGACTTACATGGTCGCCCATGCCTAAATTTTTGTACGGGAAATTGTTTCTGGAATCGACCGATCTTGGGACCGAACTTGCCAAGATCGGTCGGGCCTAAATTACAAAGGGGAAAAACATTCTGGAATAGACCGACCTTGGGGACCGGACTTGCAAGGTCGGTCGGGGTAAAATTTTCTGACGGTAATGTGTTCTGGAATGGACCGACCTTGGGACCGGACTTAGCAAGGTCGGTCGTAGTGTAAAATTTCTAACCTGGATGTCACTGGAATGGACAGACCTTGGGTAAGGTCGGTCGGTAAGGTCGGTCCACCCAAAATTTGTAAAAAAAGAAAAACAAACAAGGTGTGGCTTAAGTAGTAAACCCTAGGGGTTATAATGAGGGTAATCAAGTGTAAGTTTAAGCATAAAAACATGTCATATAATCATGCAAGATGCTTAGTAAACCTGAAGTCAAATAAGTAAATTAACGACATTATTAATCATGTTTAGGAACTACGTTTGGCGGGACTCGTACGCAGCAAGGACCAAGGTATGGTTTTCTTGCAGTCTGTTGCCTACTGGTTTACACCGACTTGTGTGTTGTTTGCTTTTCTGTATGTTTATGACAAGACTTAAGTCATGAAATTAGTTTATAGTTGTTATTATTATTGCGACGTGAGAATACCGGTACCATTAACCTCGGATACGTGCTAACCCGTTAGTTAACTAAACTAGGTTACGTAAGAGAGCGGTACCCGGTTATAACGTTTCCATATAGGAACGTACTAACCACGGCTATGTATGAACTAGTTGTGGTATGTGTTGTTAAGCTATGTCTCATCTCCTTGTTATGTCTAACTAGACCTAAACACCTACTTGTGAATTAATTTATTAAGTTTCAAAAATGGGGCTTCTAACAAGTGCTAACCGGGGAGTGAGGAGTCCGGTCGTTCCGGCCACGCGTGTGAGTATGGGGGTTGATATCATATCAGGTTCGATTCTCTCTGTATGTTATGGTTGTTTTCCTTTTTGGTTTCCAACCTCCCTTTAGCTTAACCAAGGCTATTTTACTGACTCACGTCGGGCCATGGGGCATACTATGTTCGGGGTGCTTAGGTTACTATATCCGACGCACCTTGGGGTTAAGTTATCCGTTCATCTAACAAGACGGTAACGAGTTATGTAACGAGCTTAGCATGAGTATGGCAACATTCTCTAGGCTCTCCAAGTGAACTAACTATGCTTGGTTCGGTTCCTAAAGAGAACCGTTTCCGTTATGTTATGTGTTAATGTTGGGAAGCAATTCTTGTTGCTATGTTATGTAAATTGTATGTTCAAAATCAATGCCATGTTATCATGACAAATAGTTGCGCGTATCCCGGTAGTCGATGGGCTGCACGTTAACCATACCAGCCAAGGGTTGCTGACCCCCTTTGGGGGCTCCACATTTATTTGCAGGATGAGGATCGAGGAGGCGGAGTGGCTCTAGATTCTTAGGAGTTATGAAATACCTTTGGTATATTTTGGATGTTGGGCCCGGGTTGCGCCTGTGCTCCCGTGGCGTTATATTTTGGATAACGTTTACATTACAGTGACGGTTTACAGTGACAGATTACAGTGACGGTTTGTAAATATTTATACTCGGTATATGTTGATGTAATTATGGTGATTAGTTCTATGCTCGGGAGTCTGATCATCAGACCGGTACAATTGTATGTATTCTGCCTAGTTAGCCACGTGGGTGGCTAACGGCGTGTAACACCAAATCGTTTAGTTATCGTTTAGCTTGTTTATTTCCGCTGCGATTTCGGTTATTTGTTAAGTTTGTAGTTGGGGTGTTACAATGGTATTCAACCTACTATTACTGATGGCCAAAATGCATTCACTATCAGTAACCTTTTGGATGTTCTGATCGAAGGTATACTTGAAAAGTTACCCTTGGTCGACCAAGTAAGGATCAGCATCTTGTCCAGCGGTTAGACACATAGATGGGCCAAAATTCGATCGTTGGCGATGGATGAAACATTCTACAACTTGTTTTCTACATCCAAGTCAATGCCGAATAAAGGGTAGTGCAACACTAAATTACTCCCTAACAAGGAGTATTTGAATGTCATAATTAGTTTTCTAGTGCACCACATTGCCCATCTTGTTGAATTCTCCATGTTTGTACCAAACAATGATATAGAGTTGATGCCAGGATAACATCTCCCTTTTCAACACTACAAAAAGACATAAATTAGGTGGAAATGATTGATAATTTGTATATGATGCGAATCTGTTAGTCTCGTGCTTACGGATAGAATTAGTAACCTTCCGGATGTTGTGATCGAAGGTATACTTGAAAATTTACCCTTGGTCGACCAAGTAAGGATCAACATCTTGTCCAGTGGTTAGAAACATAGATGGGCCAAAATTCGATCATTAGTGTTGGATGAAACATTCTACAACTTGTTTTCTTAATTAGGTGGAAATGTTTGATAATTTGTATATTTAAGTACATTCATGTTGCAAAACACTCAGTCACCTCTATATTGTTTTCATGTCATACAAGAATTCAAAGACAAATAAAAACTCTAGTCTTCTAAAATAATTCTACCTGTACCTGGTCCACTAGACGGCAGAAACAAATTAAACCAGTGTTTGTAGCGCGGTATGTAAGGATCGACATAATGAGTAACCGCGGGTTCATGCCAACGTCGCCACATGGGATTCACGCAGGGGATCGGACAATCTTGGACTGTTTGTACTCTAACGAAAAGAGATTGCATGCAGACACATGCAATATAGACCTCTACTATTGGAAGACCCAACCCCTTATCATCACGTAGTGGTAGTGCGATTATGCCTCCTGCTCTATAATGGTCACCTTGTGTAAAACTGATAAGCTCAATGTTGTATACAGTGGACACGATAAGACCAAGATCAAGAATTTCAATCCAATGTCGCGGTGGTGCAAATGTGTCTCCAAACCAATTCAGTCGTGTGTACTGTCTTTCGTACCAGTCTCGCTCACATCACTGAAACCACCACTCTCTTCTACTCTCAAGTTCATCAAGGCATGCACGTCTGACTTCTTTCCATTGGTTTTAATCATTGCAGACATAATCGACAATAGTTCAAAAACCACAGTTTCCATCGCCCACTATCTCCCTATAACTTGTAATATAATCAAGTAATATCGGATCAAAGTCATCCCAATACAGTGAGGATTTCCAGGGGCTCCATTGTGTCAACAATGGTGAATGTTTTTGAGGTGGATTGTGTTACATTGTCGGGCCTTGTTCAGTTTGACTTATTCACTCAGATGACCATCGCTGTGATTGACTGTGTTGCATTGTAGGCCCACGATCACTTCGACTTTCTGGTCCTGTAGAGCGTCGATGTGATTGGGAACGTCGTAACGGCGGGCCACGATTTCCAAGACCTAAATACTCATGCTCGGACTTGTCCCTGGTTTTTGGCCTCTTCTCCTTTTTTGTAGTGGGCCTTCCCTTAGGCACCGTCACCTCTGAGGGCTGTAAAACAATGTGATCATCCGGGGGCTCCCATAGTGGCTTCCACGCGTTGAACGCTTGTTCAATTAATGTAGGATCAAACCGCTCAGACAGATCCTTATACCACAGACCTAGACAAGATAGTTGTTCCTCTGTGTTGTACGACTCATCACATGTTTGGCATTGTGCTTCAAACTCTTGTTGTTGGTCATATCTGAGTGTTCGCCAGAAGATATGCACTTCTTCTAATGGTATATTCAAACTGGCTAGAATGTACTAATAGATACGAAACGCGCATGGTAATCCCATTGTTGAAGTAAACGCACAAACATCTTCATACGATGTTGTGTGATCAATATCACAACGACCTTTTCTCAGCTCGTTCTGGAATAATTCCATGCATTTAAGGCTCACTTGATTGATCAAAAACAGGAATGGGACTTCCTGGTCTTCCGAAACTCTTCTATCTAGGGAAAACTTGAAGTCTTGTTTAATGTGAAAGTGCTGACTTTCTATGAACCTGTGTATACTGTCGAATCATCTGTCCAGAGATCCAGTGGATGTGTGCAGCCAGCACTTTAGAGCAGAGTGGGTGCTCTCCGCCCTATACATGAAAAGACCATTAAACACAGATAAATGAGAAATCTACCAAAATTAAATCAGAAAACATCTTAAGAATGAAACTTGAGCGAACCTGTTAGTAGATGTGTTGTCGAAATGCATGAATCTTCTAACCCATGGCTGACAAAATTTCTCACGCTGAGTTAGCCATGTCGTATTCAAGTACACAACAAAGGGATTATTGGCTCTGTACGACTCTAACGATTTTCCGTATTATGCTCTGTACTCCGTGATAGTAGGGGCGTAAACCAATCTTTTCCACCTATACGGTATTGCTTTGGCTCTTTCTTTGCTAACCCTCAATATTTTAATCGCTTTGGCAGCCACGTTCTTGGAAATATGTCATCGGCATAGAAGATGTGGGGCAGAAGGAAATACCACTGCAAGAGCTTTCACTAGCGCCTTCTCATTGTCTGTGACAAACACGTAAGGAGGATAGGTCAACACCTTCATCAGCTGATTAAGCATCCATGTGTAAGTAGACTCGCCCTCTCTGACTGCAAAACAGAACGCTATACAGAAGTTCTTGTGGCACGACGTCACTCCGATGAACTCCACTAGAGGCATTTTGTACATGTTCGTCTTGAAAGTGCTATCAATGAGCACCACATAAGGAAACATCTTAATGAGTGTCAGCGAAAAAGGGTGCGCAAATAAGATAAGACCAGGGCTAGATGTGTTCCCTGCAGTGAGTACATTTAATTAGAACAAACATTCAAAGTGATTAACACCCAAATAAACCAACACTAAACAAATGTGTGAACACTTACTTGCATCTTTCTCGGACCACCAACTATAATTACACTCATCTAGCGAGTTCATGAAGGATGCTACATCTGTACGTCCGCCACGATCCTCTCTTCTGAATTTCGCAACTAGGTTATAAATTGATGGCTTGTCTGCGGTACTTTCGGGGTTCTTGTCATGTAAATGGGCCCACATCTGTAGGTGCGACACCGCTCCTGTGCAAACGTTTCATGCTTGCTCTTTCGTCGACGCTAAAGCGAGGCCGAACAAAGTGAGATTGTAGGTTACTAGCTAACTCGTGGTTGTGTGTCGGGACCATCACCAGGATAGACCAGCCCGTAGACTGTCCACCCTTGATGCTTATGCGGAACGGACAGTTTCATTTATTCGTGCCACGGCGCGGCCTTTTACTAGATGACGACGATTTTCCTGTGCCAACCCGTAGCTTATGCTTGTCGTACCTCTTACATGTTAGTACTAATTCACCGTCGTCTCTCTTAGTCTGTCTGATTAGATAAATGTTATAGTTTCGCTTGATTCGAATTGCATGACTAATCGCCTCCTCTTTATCCGCAAATAATTGACTCGTACTAAACACATGACCTGTGTCTATCTCCACATCCTCGAATTCAGCATCATTTTCTCCCTAAGCAGAAAAACGTCGTTCATCACAAACTATGACTCGTAAACCCTAATACTACTTACTTTAGAGTAAATAACACATAATACATGAAAATAATCAGCAAAATAGATCATCACAAAGTACACGAAAAGACAAACGCAACGACACAAACGGATCGAAAAACAGAGAAAAAACAAAGAAGATACAATAATTTGAAGAACGGGCACCGGCGTAGGCGCCGACGGAGACTGGCCGGCGCGGACAATTCAGGGACGGCGCGGACGCGGACACAAGGAGGACGGCGTGGCCACGGTGGCTACATGGGCGGCGCTAGCGTGGGTGGTAATGGGGCGGCGCTGGTGCCGGCCCTCGTTTGATACTTGGAAACCCATTTTTTGCTTTTCTCATTCATTTTTGGACAAATTCTACCTACGTATGTACATAAATTGCTAAAATAACAACATAAATTACCTCAGAATGGGCACCTCGTGAGTATTCCTCGCTGTTAACATCATCTACATTATCGTCGTGCATTTCCGTAACACCACCTTCGGCATTTCCTCGATCATTTTTACTCTACTTACCAAAGAGTTTTTTCTTCAAATTTCTGAACATTTCCTCTCTTTATCTCTATAACTTTAGGATATATGAATTTGAATATGATTTCATAACGTATTCGCTTCCTTTATATAATGAAATTTGGGGTCATCTTGTAATATATCACAAGTTGTGCGTAAATAAATTAATTTCTAAAAAAATAAAAAAGCAGGGGCAAAATGGTCATTTTCCGACTGTGCGAAGTGAAAACCCGACTGTGCGTATTGACCCTCAAGAGAGAACTATGTCTCTGTGTACGTGGTTTGGGCATATGCTCAACACATTTTCAGCATTTAGATTAGAATTTCTGAACATTTCCTCTCTTCATTTCCCTCTTGTTTTCCCACCGTCTTCATCCTCTCCTCCCTTCTCCATTTCGGTTTTGCTACATCACACACCTCATCTCCATCTTCCATTGCCATTATCTCCTAGCTCCAAGTACCAAATTAAATTCTAAGACCACCATTCTTCTAGTCTTGTCAAGCTCTTCAACTTTGTCTTCTCAAAATTCCAAAAGCTCCATTTTGGTGCCAAGAGGAATCACCATGGAAGGAGCTTGAGGTCATCTTTTCATGCCTTGTTGATCACCTTTGCTTCAAGATAAGGAAAACCAAAGAAAAACAACATTTCCTTTCATTTTTGTGCTTGACCGAAAACTACCTCTTCATGGTGTTTTCTTTTGATCTTCCATAGCTTCATTCCAATCTTCAAAGGGCTTGGTGGAGTCCTCTCTTGCTTGTTAATCCAACTCTCCTCCATTTTCAAGGTAAAACAAGCATTTAAGTGTTTTAAGACATTATTTAACTTAGGGTTTATAAGTGAGTTTAAGCATGAAGCTTGAATGCTCATTACCCTTACTTATGTATTGGATAGAAGGTTGACAAGTGATAAGCTTCCTTGCTAATTTTCGGTCCAAGAATACAAGGAAAGAAACCTTGGAGAAAAGAGGTAAACAAACTAACCTAATGTAGTTTTAATGCCTTAAGGAAAAATGAGCTTGAATTGCTATTTATAACTACCTAAATAGCCTAAGGTAAATGAGTTAGTAAATACCCACAAGGAGATTATTAAAGACATATGTGATGTTGAGTGTATTTGCAGGTTAAAGGCAATATATATGTGGGAAATTCAGTGTTTAATGTTTATGTAATTTAAGGGCCTAAGAGCCATGTTATTTAAGGGCCAAAGTGTCAAGCAATTTAAATTATGCACTATATTGCGATGTAGTGTGATTTGGGTGACGTTTTGTGTGTGAGAATGTTCTTGATGGATTTTAGTTGTTCTTGATAGTCTTAAGGTGAAAACTATGTGTTTTGGTGTAACAATGTGCTAGTAGATCCCATGTTAAAATATGGTTAAGGTACAAGAAGTTTTAAGTGTTAAATGAGTTTTGGTGAGCTAGGAAGTGCTAAGAATGACTAAGTGTTTTACTAGAGAAAGAAAAAATGTGTTAAGGTGTTTTTGAGTGTTAAAAGGACTTAGGCAATATCTTGGAGGATTTGGGAGTCAAATGAGTGTTTTGGGATACACCAAAGTCATGGTGAGATTGTGTTTAAGACTTATGCAAATTTGGGTAAACAAGAAGAAAATAAGGTCTTGTAAGGAGGAGATATAAACTTGTGGAGAAGTCTTCAAGTAGTTTGTGTAAAGGAAGTGTAGGTGATAAATGATGCTTTGGAGAAGTTGTAAGAGTGGTGAAAATGCATTTTTGGGATAGTTGTTATCATAGGTAAAAACTACCATTTAGAAGTCTAAGGAGAAACATCATAGTGTAAAGGATTTTGCAAGAATTTATGTAATGGTTAAGGAGGTTTTTGGCGAGTGATTTAAGGAGTTTAATGGATGTCTTAAGGTGTGGTTGAAGTGCCCAAATGAGGTTAGAACATACTAGGATATGTAAGGTGAAGTTGGGAGTCAAATGTGCATTTTCAAACAAAGGTCTGGAGCAGACCGACCTTAGGGACCGGACCTGCAAGGTCGGTCGAGCCCAGTTTAACCAGCCAGAAAACTTTCTGGAATGGACAGACCTTGGGGACCGGACTTACAAGGTCGGTCATGCTTAAATTTTTGTACGGGAAATTGTTTCTGGAATCGACCGATCTTGGGACCGAACTTGCCAAGATCGGTCGGGCCTAAATTACAAAGGGGAAACACGTTCTGGAATAGACCGACCTTGGGGACCGGACTTGCAAGGTCGGTCGGGGTAGAATTTTCTGACGGTAATGTGTTCTGGAATGGACCGACCTTGGGACCGGACTTAGCAAGGTCGGTCGTAGTGTAAAATTTTCTAACCTTGATGTCACTGGAATGGACTTAACTTGGGTAAGGTCGGTCGACCCAAAATGTGTAAAAAAAAAACAAACAAGATGTGGCTTAAGTAGTAAACCCTAGGGGTTATAATGAGGGTAATCAAGTGTAAGTTTAAGCATAAAAACATGTCATATAATCATGCAAGATGCTTAGTAAACCGGAAGTCAAATAAGTAAATTAACCGACATTAATAATCATGTTTAGGAACTACGTTTGGCGGGACTCGTACGCAGCAAGGACCAAGGTATGGTTTTCTTGCAGTGTGTTGCCTACCGGTTTACACCGGCTTGTGTGTTGTTTGCTTTTCTGGATGTTTATGACCTTGTAAGACTTAAGTCATGAAATGAGTTTACAGTTGTTATTATTATTGCGACGTGAGAATACCGGTACCGTTAACCTCGGATAGGTGCTAACCCGTTAGTTAACTAAACTAGGTTATGTAAGAACTAGTTGTGGTTTGTGTTGTTAAGCTATGTCTCATCTCCATGTTGTGTCTAACTAGACCTAAACACCTACTTGTGAATTAATTTATTAAGTTTCAAAAATGGGGCTTCTAACAAGTGCTAACCGGGGAGTGAGGGGTCCGGTCGTTCCGGCCACGCGTGTGAGTATGGGGGTCGATATCATATCAGGTTCGATTCTCTCTATATGTTATGGTTGTTTTCCTTTTTGGTTTCCAACCTCCCTTTAGCTTAACCAAGGCTATTTTACTGACTCACGTCGGGCCATGGGGCATACTATGTTCGGTGTGCTTGGGTTACTATATCCGACGCACCTTGGGGTGAAGTTATCCATTCATCTAACCTGATGGTAACGAGTTATGTAACGAGCTTAGCATGAGTATGGCAGCATTCTCTAGGCTCTCCAAGTGAACTAACTATGTTTGGTTCGGTTCCTAAAGAGAACCGTTTCCGTTATGTTATGTGTTAATGTTGGGAAGCAATTCTTGTTGCTATGTTATGTAAATTGTATGTTAAAAATCAATGCCATGTTATCATGACAAATAGTTGTGTGTATCCCGGTAGTCGATGGGCTGCACGTTAACCATACCAGCCAAGGGTTGCTGACCCCCTTTGGGGGCTCCACATTTATTTGCAGGATGAGGATCGAGGAGGCGGAGTGGCTCTAGATTCTTAGGAGTTATGAAATACTTTTGGTATATTTTGGATGTTGGGCCCGGGTTGCGCCTGTGCTCCCGTGGCGTTATATTTTGGATAACGTTTACATTACAGTGACGGTTTACAGTGACAGATTACAGTGACGGTTTGTAAATATTTATACTCGGTATATGTTGATGTAATTATGGTGATTAGTTCTATGCACGGGAGTCTGATCATCAGACCGGTACAGTTGTATGTATTCTGCCTAGTTAGCCAGTGTAACACCAAATCGTTTAGTTATCGTTTAGGTTGTGTATTTCCGCTGCGATTTCGGTTATTTGTTAAGTTCGTAGTTGGGGTGTTACAAAAAGTGGTATCAGAGTGAAGTATCGCTCTGATGACTAGAATACCGAGCTTAGGAACATACCGAGTTAGGATACCTAACCATAGTTACCTAAGTGAACAGATATGGAAATGTTAACCACTAACTAAGTGTGGAAATGCCTTATTGTCGGGAAGACGTTACAACCGTTGGAACCGATAAGTGTGCAAGCATAATGCTAATACATGTTCGTGTGAATATCAGATGGCAGGTAGACCACTTGGTAGAGGCCGCGGGCGCGGTATTGGTGACCCAGAGGAAAACCCTACGGCACAAGTGATGGCTGACGCTGTAGCAGCCGCCATAGCCCAGATGGTTCCTCAGTTAGTGGCTGCGATACATCAGCAGCAGCAGCAGCAAGGTGGTGCGGACCAACAAGGCCCACAACCGCAACCACAGCCGCGCAAGACCAACTGGGTCAAAGCGTTGGCAGATTTGAGACCACCGTCATTTCACGGGGAGACCGACCCGGGTAAGCTGGAGGCGTATATCTCCGAGCTGGAGACCGCCTACGAGACCTTGAATGTGCCTGCTGGAGTCAAGGTCCGTCTTGCCGCTTACTATCTGAAGGGTTCGGCACAGAGTTGGTGGAAGCTGGTACGGGAGGGCAGAGTTGCTGACCCTACCTTTGAGTGGAGGGAGTACGTGGCTCTGCTGTGAGCCAAGTACTACCCGATACATGTGCAAGAGGCTAAGCGCCTGGAGCTGGACAGCTTGAGACAAGGGGATAAGATGTCGGTAGACGAGTACTACACCGCCTTCATCGGACTTATCCACCTGCTACCAGATCTGGGTTACTCGGACCGGATACTGGTAAACCGTTTCTACAACGGACTCAACTACCGCCTACGCTACGGGATGGGGCCAACCGGATATACTACCTTGCAGGTAATTGAACTACTGTGTGGTGTGAATAAGTATGTATAATGTGAGAATGTGATTGTGAGTTTTGTTTGCGGGGCATAACTAACACCCTAAATATAGGAGTGCTATCATGCCGCTGCAATAGTAGAGATCACCGTCCGTCTGAGGGACGAGGAAAATGCGCATAAGCCCAAGGCTTCGAGCGAGGGTCAGGTCACGCAAGGGTACGGGGGAGGAAAGAATAAGAAACCTTATCCCCAGTCCCAGAAAGGCCAGCAACAAGGTGGCAAAGGCTAAGCCCAGACCACCACTACTGAGGAGCCACTGCATCTCACGTATGCCTATGCGGCAAAGCCCCTACGCTCTCACCCGCCTAAGGGTAACTACCAATTTCGTGTACCAAAGTTTAAATGTGTGTTGATATGTTATGAAGTGTGTACTGATGGAGTAACGTGATAGTAGCTAGCACGGGCTCTGGATCCGATCGCCACTACTACTGCAAGTGGTGCAACGGAGACCACCCCGGAAAGGACTGCAAGGGAAATGATGTGCAGTGTCGCTACTGCAAGAAAATGGGGCACCGTGACTATGAGTGCTTCCAGAACCCCAACGGCAGAAACTTTAGGCCTAAGGGGCAATGGAGGGGAAAGGCCGCCGCGACCACTGAAGGCCCGAAGGCGACTGGCCAGCCATCCTCAGGTCAGGGGATCCCGAACTCCCAGAAGGGGAAAGGGTCGGGAGCAGGCAAGGCCGCCCTGAATGTGGTAGACCTGTCAGAGGCACCTGGACCCTCTACTAGACTAGGTACTACTTTAACCGTTGAGTGAAATAATTGACTGCTTACCGCATTTCATGCATGAGTGTTAGCAAGTCCAAATGTACAACTATATTAGTAAAAGTTAAAGAGTTAATGTATAATTCACCTAAGTCAGATAATTCTAAACCTTAGGAACCTTCAATATTTGCTATCCAATCCCTCCCACACCAAACCCCGAAGAAACTGCCATCAGCATCACCGAATTTCCGATGGAGCAGTGTCAGGTTATCCAGCCAGGTATGATATTATTAAATGGATACCTGACACCCGAAGCACAAATCCACATCATCCGGCGATGCGACAAACTGGGAGCAGCACCTGGAGGTTTCCACACACCCGAATACCCGAGTGGATCAAAGATGAAGTTGAAGATGATGTGCATGGGTAAGGACTGGAACCCTTACACCAAGACATATCAGGACGAACGAGCGGAAGAATGAGCAACAGTACCGAGGATACCTGAGGAGTTCCTTGCGGTTGTTAACCACGCCGTGGGAATTGCTCAGCAAGTTGAATCGGAACCAATTCCGAGTGTTGAAGCAGATTTGTGTATTGTGAACTTCCAGAAAGGTGGACGGTTGGGTTTACACCAAGATAAGGACGAAACACCCGAATCTCTGAGTAAGGGAGTACCCGTGGTGTCTTGGTCCATTGGTGATCCCGCAGTGTTTATGTATGGTGAGCAGAAGCGTGTTGATCTCGCAAAGAAGTTGGTGTTGAAGTCAGGAGATGTGTTGATCATGGGTGGGCAGTCGAGGATGCTGTATCACGGTATCAAGAAGATCAAACTGAATACCGCACCTCCGACAGTAATCAATGCCACACACATGAAACCCAGACGTTTGAATTTGACTTTCAAGCAGTTTTAAAGCCTTGTGTAATCATGTAATGTGTTTTGACAGTTGTGTAATAAGGATGCTATATTTAGCTATGCCTAAAAATGTAAACCGACTTATGGTGTGAAGGATGTGTTAATGAATTAAACGGTGCCATTTTTACGTATATCAACCGTACTGTTACCGTGTACTTATACGTTTGCCAATAAATTAGGCTGTGCACTCGGAATGGGAGGTACACTGAATGTGTGCAATGAGGCGGAGGCCGGCAAAAGCGGCACCATCCTCACCGGTACCTTCCCAGTTAATGGAGTGGACGCGTCGATCTTGTTCGACTCTGGAGCCTCACACACTTTTATTTCGTTGTCATTTGCGAAGAGGCTGGGGTTAGACGGTGAAGAGATGCCTGACTTCCTAGTCACTCTCCCGTCGAAAGAGCGGATCAAGTGTACCCGCTACCACCAAGATGCCACTTTACGAATTAGAGATGAAGAGTTCCCGATCGACATGATAGAGTTCAAGGGACTTGGGTTCGATGTGATTGTCTGGATGAACTGGTTGGAGCGGTACAAGGGCAGAATCCTATGTGCCGAGCACCGTCTGCTTCTTCGGAGTCCGTCTGGGGTTACTATATCATACTACCAGAGGCCCAGGGAGCCTTCGACTCAGATCATCACCGCCATGGCCATGTATCGAGAATTACGACGAGGGAATGATGTATACCTCTGCTATGTCCAGGACATAGAGAGAGATCCAGAGTTTAGCCCAGATGTGCCGGTAGTGTCGGAGTTCCCTAACGTCTTTCCTAAGGAACTTCCGGGCATGCCGCCAACACGGGCAGTGGAGTTTGACATTGATTTGGTTCAGGGCACTGGACCGATTGCGAAGGCGCCCTACCGTATGGCTCCAACTGAGATGACTGAGCTCAAGGAGCAGCTGCGAGACCTACTCGACAAAGGATTTATACGCCCGAGCGTTTCACCATGGGGAGCGCCGGTCCTCTTCGTGAAGAAGAAGGACGGTAGTCTCCGCCTCTGCATCGACTACAGAGAGCTGAATGCAGTTACGATGAAGAACCGTTATCCTTTACCACACATCCACGATTTATTTGATCAGTTGAGAGGAGCATCAGCATTCTCCAAGATAGACTTACGATCCGGATACCATCAGATCGCTATCCGAGAAGGTGACATTGAGAAGACCGCATTCAGAACCAGATATGGTCACTATGAGTTTACGATTATGCCGTTTGGTTTATCCAATGCACCAGCCAATTTTATAGACTTAATGAACCGCTTGTTCCAAGAACAGTTGGACAAGTCAGTGGTAGTCTTCATCGACGATATCCTTGTATATTCAAAGTCGAAAGGTGAGCATTAAAGCCACCTGAGAAATGTGTTGCAAACGTTGAGGGAAAATCAGTTGTATGCCAAATTTTCTAAGTGTGAATTCTGGTTGAACCAAGTTTCCTTTCTTGGTCATGTTATTTCCGAGGCCGGGATCGCAGTTGATCCGGCCAAGATAGATGCAGTGCGCACCTGGCCTAGGTCGAAGACAGTTACCGACATCCGGAGCTTCCTTGGTCTGGCAGGATATTATAGGAGATTTGTGAAGGACTTCTCCAGTGTCTCGAAGCCGATGACTTCCTTAATAAAGAAGGATGCACCATTCGAGTGGACAGACGACTGTGAGCGTTCCTTTCAGAGTCTCAAGGATGCTCGTACCTCTGCACCAGTCCTGACTATACCAGACGGTCCAGATGGGTTCGAGGTCTATTGTGACGCATCAGGAAGAGGTATGGGTTGTGTGTTGATGCAACACGGGAAGGTCGTGGCATACGTCTCCCGACAGCTGAAGAAGCATGAAGAGAACTACCTTACCCACGACTTAGAACTGGGTGCCATTGTCTTCGCTTTGAAGATATGGCGACATCATTTGTATGGGGTAAGCGTGACAATTTATTCCGACCACAAGAGTTTGAAGTACTTGTTCACTCAGAAAGAGTTAAACATGAGGCAAAGAAGGTAAGTCGAGTTTCTGAATGACTACGACATCAACCTGCAGTACAAAGAGGGTAAGGCAAACGTGGTAGCTGACGCACTGAGTCGCCGAGCACACTCTCTCCATTCGCTAGTCTCTCATTCTAGCTTGGTTGAAGAGGTGCGGAGTGCTCAGATGTCGAATTAGTACATGTTGAAGATTAGACAGAAGCTTATTAATGGCACATTCGAGGGTCAGAAGTATGATTTTAGACTCCACGACGATGACCTGATTAGGCTCAATGGCCGACTGTATATTCAGAGGAGTAGCGCTGAGTTGAAGGAGCGCATATTGAGTGAATCCCATTGTTCCACTACTTCGATTCACCCCGGAGCTTCAAAGATGTATAAGAGTATGAAATGGTATTTCTGGTGGACGGGAATGAAAAAGGATGTAAATGACTATGTGTTGAGGTGTCTCACTTGTCAGAAGGTCAAGTTTGAGCACCGACGGCCTGGTGGTATGGTGCAGCCAATGCCAGTGCTAGAGTGGAAGTTCCATGACATTTCCATGGACTTCGTAGTAGGGCTTCCGCCTACAAAGGGAGGGTCTGAATATGATTTGGGTCGTTGTTGACGAACTGACCAAGGTGGCCCGATTCATTCCGATGAAGGACACTTGGAAAGTGGCAAAGCTGGCAGAGCTCTTCGACCGAGAGATTGTAAGACATCATGGAGTACCAAAGACTATCGTGTCTGATAGGGATACCAGATTCCTTTCGAGGTACTGGAGAACTACACGGGAAGCGCTTGGTACCGAATTGAAGTTGAGTACGGCGTTCCACCCTCAGACAGATGGTCAGAGTGAGCGTACCATCCAGACGCTTGAGGATATGTTACGTGCATGTGCACTTGACTTTCAGATCAGCTGGATTGACAAGTTACATCTGATCGAGTTTAGCTACAACAACAGTTACCATGCTTCGATCAAGATGTCTCATTTCCAGGCTTCGTACGGTAGACCATGCCGCACGCCATTATGCTAGGATGAGTCGAGTGAGACGGTCATTATAGGACCTGAGTACGTGGAGCAAGTACAAGCAAAAGTACGCCAGATCCGAGCTAACATGAAGGCAGCTCAGGATAGGCAGAAATCATACGCCGATGTGCGCAGACGAGACCTGGAGTTCGCCGTGGGCGATCAGGTTTTTCTTAGAGTTTCCCCCATGAAGGGAGTATTTTGTTTTGGCCAGAAAGGCAAGTTGAGCCCGAAATATGTGGGGCCTTATGTTGTGATGGAGCGGATAGGCCCGGTAGCCTACAGGCTAGATTTACCTGCTGAGCTGGGCAAGGTGCATGATGTATTTCATGTGTCCCAGTTGAAGAAATATATGTCTCATCCGTCTCATGTACTTCAGCCCGAAAGGCTAACATTAGAGCCGACCATGCGATTAGTGGACACTCCCGTACGAATTCTGGACACTAAGACTCGAGACACTCGCCATAAGTCTGTAAGACTGGTGAAGGTCCTCTGGTCTAACCAGGACGTCGAGGAGGCCACTTGGGAGCTGGAAGATAAAATGAGGGCAAAGTACCCGTCGTCGTTTACTCCTTAGTATTTGTATGTATAGGGTACGGGGCGTACCCTTATTTTAAGGGGGTAGAGCCGTTTCGGTTAAGTGTGTACGACATGTATTGAAATACATTGTCTATGTTATATTGTTATGTTATATACCTTCGTGTCTGAATGATGTTATGTTACCCGGACCTTGAGTCTGAGGGTGTTATGTAAAGTATGTTTGTTATGGAAGTGTTGTGTTACAAGTAATCCCTGTGTTCTAATTTAAGTAATGCGTGGGAAGTGTGAACTTTGGGGACAAAGTTCTTTTAAGGGGGGTAGATTGAAATACCCCAAACCTTGATATATTTTTTAAATATTAAACTATGGTATAATAAGGCTAAAAAGTGCCTTAGAAATATTGGTAAACAATTTAAACCATAGAAAACATAATTAAATACCATAAAGACAATATGGGCGAAAATGTGCTCTAAGCTTGGGATAATCTTGGTTAAGACCTAAAGAGCTTACCAAGACCTTGTTTACATGTTAATGGACATATTAAATCAATTACCAAAGAAAACCAAGCTTGAAAACAAGTTAAAACACAAAATGTGCTTTAAGGAGCCTTAAAGCACATTTTTGAAAAATTGTCTTGTAAATGAGTTTTGAGTGGCTAAATGACCATCATTACTCTTTAATTAACATGTGTACTACTTAGTATCACATTAGGAAGTCTAAATCAATGGGAAATCAAAAATTTCACAATTATGTGCACTAATTAGTGAATAGTACCTAATTTGTGCTAGTTTAAGACATAAGTCAATGTAAGTTAATTGAATGGTCAACAAAGACCACAAATCAGCCTAAACTAAAGAGGGGGCCGGTTTTTAAGTGCGACTCACCACACTTGGCTAGTTAAATAAGGAAGGAAAGTAATAAAGCAAGGTTACTATTTGCTTTTACATAAATATCTTAACAAGCTAGCTTTTCCTTTCATTCTTCATTTCCCTCTTGTTTTCCCACCGTCTTCATCCTCTCCTCCCTTCTCAATTTCAGTTTTGCTACAGCACACACCTCATCTCCATCTTCCATTGCCATTATCTCCTAGCTCAAAGTACCAAATTAAATTCTAAGACCACCATTCTTCTAGTCTTGTCAAGCTCTTCAACTTTGTCTTCTCAAAATTCCAAAAGATCCATTTCGGTGCCAAGATGAATCACCATGGAAGGAGCTTGAGCTCATCTTTTCATGCCTTGTTGATCACCTTTGCTTCAAGGTAAGGAAAACCAAAGAAAAACAACATTTCCTTTCATTTTTGTGCTTGACCGAAAACTACCTCTTCATGGTGTTTTCTTTTGATCTTCCATAGCATCATTCCAATCTTCAAAGGGCTTGGTGGTGTCCTCTCTTGCTAGTTAATCCAACTCTCTTCCATTTTCAAGGTAAAACAAACATTTAAGTGTTTTAAGACATTATTTAACTTAGGGTTTATAAGTGAGTTTAAGCATAAAGCTTGAATGCTCATTACCCTTACTTATGTATTGGATAGAAGGTTGACAAGTGATCAAGATTCCTTGCTAATTTTCGGTCCAAGAATACAAGGAAAGAAACCTTGGAGAAAAGAGGTAAATAAACTAACCTAATGTAGTTTTAATGCCATAAGGAAAAATGAGCTTGAATTGCTATTTAAAACTGCCTAAAGAGCCTAAGGTAAATGAGTTAGTAATTACCCACAAGGAGATTATTAAAGACATATGTGATGTTGAGTGTATTTGCAGGTCAAAGGCAATATATATGTGGGAAATTCAGTGTTTAAGGTTTATGCAATTTAAGGGCCTACGAGCCATGTTATTTAAGGGCCTAAGTGCCAAGCAATTTAAATTATGCACTATATTGTGATGTAGTGTGAATTGGGTGAAGTTTTGTGTGTGAGAATGTTCTTGATGGATTTTAGTTGTTCTTGATAGTCTTAAGGTGAAAACTATGTGTTTTGGTGTAACAATGTGGTAGTAGAACCCATGTTAAAATATGATTAAGGTACAAGAAGTTTTAAGTGTTAAATGAGTTTTGGTGAGCTAGGAAGTGCTAGGAATGACTAAGTGTTTAACTAGAGAAAGAAAAAATGTGTTAAGGTGTTTTTGAGTGTTAAAAGGACTTAGGCAATATCTTGGAGGATTTGGGAGTCAAATAAGTGTTTTGGGATACACCAAAGTCATGGTGAGATTGTGTTTAAGACTTATGCAAATTTGGGTAAACAAGGAGAAAATAAGGTCTTGTAAGGTGGAGGTATAAACTTGTGGAGAAGTCTTCAAGTAGTTTGTGTAAAGGAAGTGTAGGTGATAAATGATGCTTTGGAAAAGTTGTAAAAGTGGTGAAAATACATTTTTGGGATACTTGTTATCATAGGTAAAAACTACTATTTAGAACTCTAAGGAGAAACATTAGAGTGTAAAGAATTTTGCAAGAATTTATGTAATGGTTAAGGAGGTTTTTGGCGAGTGATTTAAGGAGTTTAGTGGATGTCTTAAGGTGTGGTGAAGTGCCCAAATGAGGTTAGAACATACTAGGATATGTAAGGTGAAGTTTGGAGTCAAATGGCATTTTCAAACAAAGGTCTGGAGCAGACCGACCTTAGGGACCGGACCTGCAAGGTCGGTCGAGCCAGTTTAACCAGCCAGAAAAACTTTTCTGGAATGGACCGACCTTGGGGACCGGACTTACAAGGTCGGTCATGCTTAAATTTTTGTACGGGAAATGTTTCTGGAATCGACCGATCTTGGGACCGAACTTGCCAAGATTGGTCGGGCCTAAATTACAAAGGGGAAAAACGTTCAGGAATAGACCGACCTTGGGACCGGACTTGCAAGGTCGGTCGGGGTAGAATTTTCTGACGGTAATATGTTCTGGAATGGACGACCTTGGGACGGACTTAGCAAGGTTGGTCGTAGTGTAAAATTTTCTAACCTGGATGTCACTGGAATGGACCGACCTAGGGTAAGGTCGGTCGGTAAGGTCGGTCGACCCAAAATTTGTAAAAAAAAAAATAACAAACAAGGTGTGGCTTAAGTAGTAAACCCAAGGGGTTATAATGAGGGTAATCAAGTGTAAGTTTAAGCATAAAAACATGTCATATAATCATGCAAGATGCTTAGTAAATGGAAGTCAAATAAGTAAATTAACCGACATTATTAATCATGTTTAGGAACTACGTTTGGCGGGACTCGTACGCAGCAAGGACCAAGGTATGGTTTTCTTGCAGTCTGTTGCCTACCGGTTTACACCGGCCTGTGTGTTGTTTGCTTTTATGTATGTTTATGACCTTGTAAGACTTAAGTCATGAAAAGTTTACAGTTGTTATTATTATTGCGACGTGAGAATACCGGTACCGTTAACCTCGGATAGGTGCTAACCCGTTAGTTAACTAAACTAGGTTACGTAAGAAGAGCGGTACCCGGTTATAACGTTTCCATATAGGAACGTACTAACCACGGCTATGTATGAACAAGTTGTGGTTTGTGTTGTTAAGCTATGTCTCATCTCCCTGTTGTGTCTAACTAGACCTAAACACCTACTTGTGAATTAATTTATTAAGTTTCAAAAATGGGGCTTCTAACGAGGCTAACGGGGAGTGAGGGAGTCCGGTCGTTCCGGCCACACGTGTGAGTATGGGGGGTCGATATCATACCAGGTTCGATTCTCTCTGTATGTATGGTTGTTTTCCTTTTTGGTTTCCAACCTCCCTTTAGCTTAACCAAGGCTATTTTACTGACTCACGTCGGGCCATAGGCATACTAGTTCGGGTGTGCTTGGGTTACTATACCCGACGCACCTTGGGGTTAAGTTATCCGTTCATCTAACAAGACGGTAACGAGTTATGTAACGAGCTTAGCATGAGTATGGCAGCATTCTCTAGGCTCTCCAAGTGAACTAACTATGTTTGGTTCGGTTCCTAAAGAGAACCGTTTCCGTTATGTTATGTGTAATGTTGGGAAGCAATTTTGTTGCTATGTTATGTAAATTGTATGTTAAAAATCAATGCCATGTTATCATGAAAATAGTTGTGTGTATCCCGGTAGTCGATGGGCTGCACGTTAACCATACCAGCCAAGGGTTGCTGACCCCCTTGGGGGCTCCACATTATTTGCAGGATGAGGATCGAGGAGGCGGAATGGCTCTAGATTCTAGGAGTTATGAAATACTTTTGGTATATTTTGGATGTTAGGCCCGGGTTGTGCCAGGTGCTCCCGTGGCGTTATATTTTGACGATAAAGTACAGTGACATTACAGTGACGGTTAACAGTGACAGATTACAGTGACGGTTTGTAAATATTTATACTCGGTATATGTTGATGTAATTATGGTGATTAGTTCTATGCTCGGGAGTCTGATCATCAGACCGGTACAATTGTATGTATTCTGCCTAGTTAGCGACGTGGGTGGCTAACGGCGTGTAACACAAAATTGTTTAGTTATCGTTTAGGTTGGTTATTTCCGGTGCGATTTCGGGTATTTGTTAAGTTCGTAATTGGGGTGTTACAATGGTATTCAACCTACGATTACTGATGGCCAAAATGCATTCACTATCAGTAACCTTTTGGATGTTGTGATCGAAGGTATACTTGAAAAGTTACCCTTGGTCGACCAAGTAAGGATCAGCATCTTGTCCAGCGGTTAGACACACAGATGGGCCAAAATTTGATCGTTAGTGATGGATGAAACATTCTACAACTTGTTTTCAACATCCAAGTCAATGCCGAATAAAGGGTAGTGCAACACTAAATTACTCCCTAACAAGGAGTATTTGAATGTCATAATTAGTTTTCTAGTGCACCACATTGCCCATCTTGTTGAATTCTCCATGTTTGTACAAAATAATGATATAGAGTTGATGCTAGGATATCATCTCCCTTTTCAACACTACAAAAAGACGTAAATTAGGTGGAAATGATTGATAATTTGTATATGATGCGAATCTATTAGTCTCGTGCTTACGGATAGAATTAGTAACCTTCCGGATGTTGTGATCGAAGGTATACTTGAACATTTACCCTTGGTCGACCAAGTAAGGATCAGCATCTTGTCCAGTGGTTAGAAACACAGATGGGCCAAAATTCGATCATTAGTGTTGGATGAAACATTCTACAACTTGTTTTCTTAATTAGGTGGAAATGTTTGATAATTTGTATATTTAAGTACATTCAAGTTGCAAAACACTCAGTCACCTCTATATTGTTTTCATGTCATACAAGAATTCAAAGACAAATAAAAACTCTAGTCTTCTAAAATAATTCTACCTGGTCCACTAAACGGTAGAAACAAATTAAACCAGTGTTTGTTGCGCGGTATGCAAGGATCGACATAATGAGTAACCGCGGGTTCATGCCAACGTCGCCACATGGGATTCACGTAGGGGATCGGACAATCTTGGACTGTTTGTACTCTAACGAAATGAGATTGCATGCAGACACATGCAATATAGACCTCTGCTATTGGAATACCGAACCCCTTATCATCACGTAGTGGTAGTGCAATTATGCATCCTGCCCTATAATAGTCACCTTGTGTAAAACTGATAAGCTCAATGTTGTATACAGTGGACACGATAAGACCAAGATCAAGAATTTCAATCCAATGTCGCGGTGGTGCAAATGTGTCTCCAAACCAATTCATTCGTGTGTACTGTCTTTCGTACCAGTCTCGCTCACATCACTGGAACCACCACTCTCTTCTACTCTCAAGTTCATCAAGGCATGCACGTCTGACTGCTTTCCATTGGTTTTGATCATTGTAGACATAATCGGCAATAGCTCAAAAACCACAACTTCCATCGCCCACTATCTCCCTATAACTTGTAATATAACCAAGTAATATCGGATCAAAGTCAGCAAATACAGTGAGGATTTCCAGGGGCTCCATTGTGTCAACAATGGTGAATGTTGTTGAGGTGGATTGTGTTACATTGTCGGGCCTTGTTCAGTTTGACATATTCACTCAGATGACCATCGTTGTGATTGACTATGTTGCATTGTAGGCCCACGATCACTTCGACTTTCGGGTCCTGTAGAGCGTCGATGTGATTGGGAACGTCGTAACGGCAGGCCACGATTTCCAAGACCTAAATACTCATGCTCGGACTTGTCCTAGGTGTTTGGCCTCATCTTCTTTTTGGTAGTGGGCCTTCCCTTAGGCACCGTCACCTCTAGGGGCAGTAAAACAGTGTGATCATCCGCGGGCTCCCACAGTGGCTTCCACGCGTTGAACGCTTGTTCATTTAATGTAGGATCAAACTGCTCAGACAGATCCTTATACCACAGACCTAGACAAGATAGTTGTTTCTCAGTGCTGTCCGACTCATCACATGTTTGGCATTGTGGTTCAAACTCTTGTTGTTGGTCATATCTGAGTGTTCGCCAGAAGATATGCATTTCTTCTAATGGTATATTCAAACCGGCTAGAATGTACTGATAGATACGAAACACGCATGGTAATCCCATTGTTGAAGTAAACGCACAAACATCTTCATACGATGTTGTGTGATCAATATCGCAACGACCCTTTCTCAGCTCGTTCTGGAGTAATTCCATGCATTTAAGGCTCACTTGATTGATCAAAAACAGGAATGGGACTTCCTGGTCTTCCGAAACTCTTCTATCTAGGGAAAACTTGAAGTCTTGTTTAATGTGAAAGTGCTGACTTTCTATGAACCTGTGTATACTGTCGAATCATCTGTCCAGAGATCCAGTGGATGTGTGCAGCCAGCACTTTAGAGTAGAGTGGGCGCTCTCCGCCCTATACATGAAAAGACCATTAAACACAGATAATGAGAATATACCAAATTAACATAAAACATCTTAAGAATGAAATTGAGCGAACCTGTTAGTAGTGTGTGTGCCGACATGCATGATCTTCTAACCGATGGCTGACAAAATTTCTCACGTTGAGTTAGCCATGTCGTATTCAAGTACACAACAAAGGGATTATTGGCTTTGTACGACTCTAACGATTTTCCGTATTGTGCTCTGTACTCCGCGATAGTAGGGGCGTAAACTAATCGTTTCCACCTATACGCTATTGCTTTGGCTCTTTCTTTGCTGACCCCCAATATTTTAATCGCTTTGGCAGCCACGTTCTTGGAAATATGTCATCGGCATAGAAGATGTGGGGCAGAAGGAAATACCACTGCAAGAGCGTTCACTAGCGCCTTCTCATTGTCTGTGACAAACACGTAAGGAGGATAGGTCAACACCTTCATCAGCTGATTAAGCATCCATGTGTAAGCAGACTCGTCCTCTCTGACTGCAAAACAGAACGCTATACAGAAGTTCTTGCGGCACGACGTCACTCCGATGAACTCCACTAGAGGCATCTTGTACATGTTCGTCTTGTAAGTGCTATCAATGAGCACCACATAAGGAAACATCTTAATGAGTGTTAGCGAAAAAGGGTGCGCAAATAAGATAAGACCAGGGATAGATGTGTTCCTTGTAGTGAGTACATTTAATTAGAACAAACATTCAAAGTGATTAACACCCAAATAAACCAACACTAAACAAATGTGTGAACACTTACTTGCATCTTTCTCGGACCACCAACTGTAATTACGCTCATCTAGCGAGTTCATGAAGGATGCTACATCTGTACGTCCACCATGATCCTCCCTTCTGAATTTCATAACTTGGTTATGAATTGATGGCTTGTTTGCGGTACTTTCAGGGTTCTTGTCATGTAAATGGGCCCACATCTGTAGGTGCGACACCGCTCTTGTGCAAACTTTTCATGCTTGCTCTTTCGTCGACGCTAAAACGAGGCCGAACAAAGTGAGATTGCAGGTTACTAGCTAACTCGTGGTTGTGTGTCGGGACCATCACCAGGATAGACCAGCCCGTAGACTATCCACCCTTGATGCTTATGCAGAATGGGCAGTTTCATTTCTTCGTGCCACGGCACGGCCTTTTACTAGATGACGACGATTCTCTTGTGCCAACCCGTGGCTTATGCTTGCCGTACCTCTTACACGTTAGTACTAATTCACCGTCGTCTCTCTTAGTCTGTCTGATTAGATAAATGTTATTGTTTCGCTTGATTCGAATTGCATGACTAATCGCCTCCTCTTTATCCGCAAATAATTGACTCGTACTAAACACATGACCTGTGTCTATCTCCACGTCCTCGAATTCAGCATCATTCTCACCCTAAGCAGAAAAACGTCGTTCATCAAAAACTACAACTCGTAAACCCTAATACTACTTACTTTAGATTAAATAACACATAATACATGAAAATAATCAGCAAAATAGATCATCACAAAGTACACGAAAAGACAAACGCAACGGCACAAACGGATCGAAAAACAGAGCAAAAACGAAGAATATACAATAATTTGAAGAACGGGCACCGGCGTAGGCGCCAACGGAGACTGGCCGGCGCGGACAATACAGGGACGGCGCGGGCGCGGACACAAGGAGGACGGCGCGGCCACGGTGGCTACATGGGCGGCGCTGGCGCGGGTGGCAATGGGGCGGCGCTGGCGCCGGCCCTCGTTTGATACTTGGAAACCCATTTTTTGCTTTTCTCATTCATTTTTGGACAAATTCTACCTACGTCTGTACATAAATTGCTAAAATAACAACATAAATTACCTCAGAATGGGCACCTCGTGAGTATTCCTCGCTGTTAACATCATCTGCATTATCGTCATGCATTTCCGGAACACCACCTTCGGCATTTCCTCGATCTTTTTTACTCTTCTTACCAAAGAGTTTTTTCTTCAAATTTCTGAACATTTCCTCTTTATATCTCTCTAACTTTAGGATATATGAATTTGAATATGATTTCATAACATATTCGCTTCCTTTATATAATGAAATTTGGGGTCATCTTGTAATATATCACAAGTTGTGCGTAAATAAAGTAATTTCTAAAAAAATATAAAAGTAGGGGCAAAATGGTCATTTTCTGACTGTGCGAAGTGAAAACCCGACTGTGCGTATTGACCCTCAAGAGAGGACCATGTCTCTGTGTACGTGGTTTGGGCATATGCTCAACACATTTTCAGCATTTGGATTAGAATTTATTTTTGAAAACATTAATCTTAACCGTAAATAATGTTACTTTTTTAATAATTAGTTTTTAAAATTTTAAAAATAATCAAATAAATGTAGAAGGATATAATAGACTATTTTTTCACTAATAACTCCCTCTCATTGAATATATCGACAGTTTCTACGCCACATCCATTACTTCTTCCTTCTTCTTCTCTACCAAAAAGAAATAATTTCCTCGTTCACTACGGTTTTAGCTAAAATATATTGATGATTTATTTTTTTCTCTGGAAAGAAGATCGTGGGGCACTCTAATATTTCTTCTTTTATTTCTAAAATTACAAATGAACTTTGACATCAATTTCGATTTTTTTTAATTCCTCATATTTAAGTGAAAAGGTAAATATTTAAGTAATAATAGATTTTTGAATGTAGGTGTAGATTTGCTTGATAAAATAATAGAATTTAAATTTAATCATCATTTAGGTGATAGTGTAGATATTTAAGTAAATTCATAGATTTTTCAAATGGTAGGTGTAGATTTGTTTGATAAAAGTGTAGATTTTCATTTTAGGAAATACAATTTCTAAAAAAAGAGTGGATTTTATTTTTTTACGCTCTTAAATTTATTTTTAAGGATTATTCTCAACAGAATTTCTAGTTTCACTAGTACAAAAAAAGCCTATTTCGGCACCCCTATTTCGGCGGTTGTACTCACAACTTCCGAAATAGGGCCCCGAAAATTTCTCTGTGTAAAAAAAACCACCTATTTCGGCGGTTCCTAGCTAGGAACCGCCGAAATAGATGAAATTTTTTAAAAATCGCGCCTGTCTCCGCCTTTTTTTCTCACGTTTCCTCTCTCCCTCTCTTTATTTTCTTCATGTCTGCGCCTCCGCTCCCCCTCTATTCTCTTCTTGTGTCTGCTCCTCTACCTCCCCCCTTCATTCTCTTCTTGTTCTGCTCCTCTGCCTCCCCTTCATTCTCTTCTTGTGCTACATCTCGCTCAACAGATTGATGACGAGGCTATTATTCATCCCGAACCGGTAATATACTCGAACTTAATTATTAATGCATACATGCTCTGTGCGTTTTCATTCTCTTGTTTATGTCTGTGAATATATTCATTCTCTTCACTATAGGTAATTTTGCAACTGGAGAACAAGGAAACATGCTCTACGCCTCATGGTAATTCTGCAACCTGAACTGGCGAAAAAGGAACATGCTCTGCGCCTACAATCTCTTTACTCATGCTAATTTTGCAACTGGAGAACAAGGAACATGCTATGTGCGCCTCTCTTCTCCGCACCTCTCTAATTTTGCAACCGAAACTGGCAAATGGAACATCTTTGCGCCTCTGAAAATTTGCAACCCTAACTAGCGAGGTTGAAGACGGGGCTACAGTAACAATTTTTTTTAAAAAATTACACCTATTTCGGCGGTTGTTAGCTAGGAACCGCCGAAATAGGTGTAGTTTTTTTCTTCTGAAAACTAGCCTATTTCGGCGGTTGTTCAACCGCCGAAATAGGTTCGCACACCTATTTCGGCGGCCTCCATTTCGGCGGTTCAGAACCGCCGAAATAGGCCCTAAACAGCCGCCGAAATAGGTCTGTTTTCTACTAGTGTTTGTTATTTTTAAATAATTATTTTTACTTAAAACCTGGTATATTTTTATTATTTTATTTTCAAATCATTATTTCACTAAAAATATATTGCTAGGAAATTTATTATAATTAATGGTTTATTTTTTTTCTCTAGTATTTCTTCTTTATTTATAAAATTACAAACAAACTTTGACATCTATTTAGAATTTTATTAATTCCTCATCTTAGTTAAAGTGTTGATATCATAGATTTTTAAAAATGTAAGTGTAGACACTGGTGGAACGGAAGCATTTAAAGGCTTATTAATCACGGCTTAAGTACAAACCGTGATTAATAGGAGGGCCGGAATTAATTAATGACGTTTATATAATTAACCTTAAGCAATAATCAATCGGAGGTAGGCGCGCCTTTTTTACAAAGGACTTTAGATGACGGTAATCAGTAAACCATAATGTAAATCCCCGTGTTGACGCGCGCTTTGACGGTCAATGGACTTTACATTACGGTTTACTGATAACCGTCATCTAAAGTCCCCGCCCACTGATGGTCAACGACGTCGTTTTGACCTGACACCAAATATTTCCCGCACTATTTCATTTTTTCGACGCCACGCGTAATCTAAATGATAGTTAACGACGTCGTTTTAGCAGTTTATTTTAGCTTTGAAAATAGTTATTATAAATGTGTTGCATAATTTGATCGAATAAGACTCATGGTTTAGTGGCCGTTGGTACATGAGTCAACACCATCGATCTTGAGTTTGAAACCTAGCATATGCCAAATATTTTTCGCGCTATTTTTTATTTTGTTAGACTTTATTAGATTACGGTACTACAAGAACCGTCATTTAAAGTCTGACTTTAGATTACTGTTTTCTTGTGAACCGTAATCTAAAGTCCTTTTAACTAGAAAATTTGCCCGTTTACTCTGCACACTTACAGTATCATCTTCTCTCTCATGCTATCTTCCTTGTTAAAATCACATCCTCACTCCCGTCACCTTACTAACGGCCATCGCCGCCGTCTCTCCCCCCCCTTTGTCACTCCCATCGTCGCCAGTCACCAGCCATCTACCATTGGTGTCGCCGTCAACTTTAACGCGTACTGGGTATGCGATTTCTGTCCATTGTGGCTATTTCTAACTTTGTTCATATATATGTCGATTCGTGATGAGAGTGTAATGGCAAATGTTCTAACCTTGTTCATATATTTGTGCCCAGATTCATAATTAATTGGAACCTAGTTCGTGGGCTGATTTCTGCACTAACCAAAGTGTAAACTGTTGTAGTGATGCATGTTTCTTTTATTATTGTTTTGAAGAGTAAATTTGATTTGGTTATTCTTAGCATTTAGTTTTACAATTAATACATAGTAGTGTAGTTTTAAAATATGAAATAAAAGTAATTATGATGGTGCGTGTGTATTTGATGTTGATAAAAGTGATTTGGAAATGTTAGAAATATAGGGGAGATTCTGTCGAATTTTTACCGCGGCTTAGCTAGCATTTTAACCTTGATTTTTTGATGAATTCTAATGTTGTCATTTTTTGTTTATGCATCAGGACTACTACTTTATTTTGGCTTCCGACCTCAACTGTCTTAGCATCGGCTAATCGTCTACCAGAGGTAAGATTTACATATTATATATATTATTATATATATATTATATAATATATATAATATTTGACAAACTACCAAACATAGTTATCCGCCCAAGATATACCTAATAGTGGTATATCTTGGGCAGTCCCTGTCGGGACTGTCCCTGATTGTAAAATCTCACACCTAGGGTGTGAATGTGTTTTTAATATGTAGTTTACTGATTATTTCAGCAGTATCTCTTTATTGTTCTTCGAGTGCATATATTATTGATTAATATCATAATATCGTGCATTTGAATAACTATAGGGAGATGCTGCAGAAATTTTCAATAAATTATATATTAAAAACACATTCACCGGTGGGATTTAATACTCATGGATGGATTTAGGTTGATAAGATACAAAAATGTAAAGACTCTGCCACGGGTGACGGTATGAAATAACTGCCTCCATATAAATAGCTAGAAGGAGATGGAACATTCATGGATTTACAGCGGAAAGTTAGACAACAAGATTTTAGAAGGAGTCGAGAAGTTATGCACGGTGTTGGCGAACAGTCTGAAACCTTCAGACAAGGGATACATATTTTGTCCGTGTATCGACTGCCAAAACAATCTGAGAAATCACGGCGTTGAAACAGTTAAGGAACATCTGATCCACCGCGGTTTTACAAAGGATTTCCAAGATATAATCCGATGGCATGGTCAGAGTGTGTTCGATGTTATTAATCCTGACGGAGGGGATAATGGTCAGGCAAACACAAAAACAGAACTCGAAGATGATACAGTTGCGGGTGATCCGGAAGACGTTACAGTTGACTTTAAGCCAGATTTCTGGGACGATGACATTGAGACTATGCTTGAAGATGTGGAACGACATCACTCTAACACGCCAGACAAGTATGAAAATTGTTGGATTCAGCCAAAACACCACTGTACCCCGGGTTTGACCCTACAAAGTTAAGCAAGTTGAGTCCTAAAGCTATTCAACTTGAAAGCGAAATATGGCTGGAGCGACGTAACTTTCACTACCCTCTTGGAGCTATTGAAGAACGTTCTTCCGGTGGACAACGTTTTACCAACGACTACGTACTCAGCCAAAAAACTGATGTGCCCAATGGGTATGGAGTACTAGAAAATCCATGCTTGTCCAAATGGTTGCATGTTGTTTTGGAAATCGGATGAATTTGCTGAAAGCTGTTCAGCATGTGGAGCGTCAAGGTATCTGAAGAGACAACAAACTGACATCAGTAGTAGTAAGAAAGGTTCACCGGCTAAGGTACTGTGGTACCTGCCCATCATTCCAAGGTGCAGACGTTTGTTCTCTGTTGAGAAAGACGCAGAGAATCTTTGGTGGCATTCAGTTCACAGAAAGAAGGATGACAGATTGAGACATCCCGCTGATGCACCACAGTGGAGAAACATAGACATAAAATTTCCTGATTTTGGTAGCGAACCGAGAAACCTAAGGCTAGGCTTGTCCACGGATGGGATGAACCCTTACGGTACTTTAGGTAGCATACACAATACCTGGCCTGTGCTTTTGGTTATTTACAATCTACCGGTGTGGTTATGAATGAAAGCAAGAGACATCTTGTTGTCTCTGTTAATATCGGGTCCAAAGCAACCGGGCAACAAAATTGATGTATTCCTATAACCTTTGATAGAGGATCTACAACTCTTGTGGAATGAAGGGGCTACGGTTTACGACTCTGTAACACCCCTGCCGCTAATCCCCTACATACCGTCTAATCGTCCAAATTATCCTACTACTCGCAGCGGAAATACCACTACTACGGCGGGTGGTACAACGCCGCTAACCGCCCATACGGCTACCAAGGCTTACACTACATACATCACAGTCTGATGTCAAGAGAATACCGAGCTACTAACATTACTTACCAAATACAAAGTACCATTTACTTACAATAGTGATTACCGAGTATCCAAAATATTAATTACATCCCTTCCTTGAGTTTACCAAAAATAATGAGTTAAACAATCTACTCATCCTATCCATTCACAATTCTTTCCATTATCCAAAAGGGTGTACCCCATGGTTCACCGGCTAGTCAAAAAGGCCTACAGCCGTGTACAACTTGGTACACCATTCAAAATCTATTAATTACAACAAAAGGAAATCATCTTGATCTCGTCATAATCTTCAGCCTTCACGAGCACCTGTAAAATTAAAAACAGTGCCCCAAGGGGCTCAACAAAACGCTACATATAAACTTCACATATACCGCGTGCTAACAAGGGTACGCCGACTAATTGGTCGACTATACATGAAGTCCGGTTTATACATGCATACATGCTATTACAAATAACCATGCATTCATACAAGATACAATACACACAACTGAAGGCAATACACAAGCCAAACATATGACAATACCATACACAATACTTACTTCTTCAATGGTTAGCCAGTTACCCATCCGGGTTAATCGGATGTTCTTTACTCTTTTACTCGGTACACATTACTTACTCAATCATAATCATACAATACTTACTTCTTTTCCATACTTACTTACTTACTCATACTCATGTTAAGTCGGTATGACCTCCGGGCAGGGACTACACTGTCCCACAACCGGGCTTTAGGGTGGCTCACTAATCCAGGATGCTACCCATTTAAGGGGTTTGGGCCATGGAAAAGATTAAAGCCAGGATTTGGATCCAACCTCTGTGTCTCCTCCTCCTCACGCGTGGTCAAAACTATATCGGACTTCTACTCATTCCAATTTACCAATTTCTTATGTTAGAATGGTTAGCTTATTAGGAATCAGTTAGAAGTCCTATGCTACATTACTTAGCCACACGATACACAACAAGGCACACGCACACTTCATTATCATCCATACATTTCATGAATTATACAAACTATAGTTTAAGATAATATTCAACAAAGAACAATATCATATAAGCACAAGTAAGCGCGATAATTCCGATTCGTGCGTTTTATCTTATTTAGGTGATCATTTAGCACACAAACACACAAATCAGAGTAGCCAAGGTAGCATACAGGGCATGAGAAGTTCATACCGTTCACCGTTGTACTTGAAACGGACTTTCCTTCGGTGTTCACAATTCAAGTCCTATAACATACATGGAGTTGTACGGTTAATGACTTATTATTGATTTAACTCTTTATTCCATTACCTTTCCCTATGTTTACTTATTAGTTCTTACAAGTCATAAGTGGCTATGAACCCATTTCATACTTTAAGTTTATTTCCTTACTCATCAATGATGTACTCCTATATATATATATATATATATATATGTATAGTGTGTATACATATATATATATATATATATATACCTATGTTTATTATACTTTTTTTTGTATGACTCGACCGACCTTACCCAGGGTCGGCCCCAAGGTCGGTCGAAGTCAGTGTGTTTCGTTACTGCAAATTCCAGACCCGACCGACCTTGCCAAGTCCGGTCCCAAGGTCGGTCCAAGTCAGTGTGTCCCGGTTCTGGCAATTTAAGACTCGACCGACCTTGCAAGGTAGGTCCCAAGGTCGGTCGAAGTCTATGACTTCTGGTTACTCATTTTTACGACTCGACCGACCTTGACAAGTTCGGTCCCAAGGTCGGTCGAAGTCAGCAGACTTCCGCCATCGTAAATCTGGGCTCGACCGACCTTGCCAAGGGCGGTCCCAAGGTCGGTCCAGTCCAGTGATTTCATTTTTATTACTGTTTTTAGTTCTTCCTTCACCCATTACTTCCCCAATCTTCCTACAAGTAATCCCACATATTTTAACACTATTTAAACCCTCTAAATCATCTTAGTTCATCAATTAACTCATTACCCCTTTCTATATCAATTCACACACATTATTTTCCTAAATTCCATTTCAGCACTTATATAAATTCTTCCTAGTCTTGTTATGCTACAGATTTTGGTCCTCTCTTCTACCATTCATGGTTGCCCTTCCTAATGCCATGTCTAAGGTTTAATATGCATTATCTCTCTCTCTTAATCTACCCACAACTTAGCTCCTTTTAAAATCTATTTTCCAAGTGTTTTTCTACTTAGTTAAAGCTCTCAAGTCCTCTAAAATTTGACATAGTCTCCCCTAAATTTTAACATTCTCACCACATGTTTTTGCTCACACAATGTCACTCATATCACCCGTTTATTAATAACACTAATACACAATTCACCAAGACAATTACTAGACATTAAATACCCATTTAATTCTTGCACACACATCTATTTCCATCTAGGTTTATCCAAGTTTTTAATCATCTTTTAAAGCTTTTAAACATTTTGATTCTCTTCTACATTATACCACTACTCAAGACCATTTACAATACTCATTTCAAGCTACTAAAATATGTTACAACAAACATACAAAAACTACACAAGGTGAGTGTAATTTACCTTGTTTTCTTTCTAGCTTTTCTTTCTTCCTTCTTCCTTCTTTCATTCTTCCTTCCTTTCCTTTCCTGTTGACCAACCGGTTATGGAAGCTCAAATCTCCAAAGCTGCAGCCCATTGATATACCACCATTTTAATTCAAAACCAACCCTTAACTCATCCTAGGGTTTAAAGCATGTTTTTAAGGTTTAGGAAATGCATTACCTTGTAAGGGTGAGGATGGAGTTTAGAACAGAAACAAGAACAAGATTTCCACTCTCCAAGAGAAGCCAAAATCGGCTGGGAAAACAAGGAATAAGAAGCTCCAAACTTAGAAATTTCTATTTTATAAATGAGAGCCAAAATGCTAGTTTTTTCGAATTTCTTTTTACCTTAGACCAACAAGGTGAAGAAGGGGCTTCTAATGGTGGTCTTCATCTTCAAAAGCAAGAACACCCATGGAGATGAAAGTGGGTATTTTCGAATTTGGAAAAGAGGGAAAGGTTCTCCTTGATAAGAGGATTTCAATGGTACAAATTTTGTAATTTTTGGTGGAGGTTTTAGTGCTCAACAAGAGGAGAGAAGTATGTGGCTGGTGTGGGTTATGCAAATCGCCATTGGAGTGCTTCTTGAGGAAGAAGAAAATGAGAGGGAGAGGTGCAGTACGTGAGAAATGAGGGGGAGTAGGAGAGAGAGGGTAAAAAGTGAGGTTTTACTTTTTGCTTTACGTTTTGTCTTTTGTAAATAAGGGAGAATTAAGAGAGCGAGGGAGAGGGAGCAAATCGGCCCCATACCCACACACATACAGATTTTAAGTTTTTATTTGCAATAGTGGACACACTAGTTTAGTTCATTTACACTCCCACCCCACAACTTCCCGTTTTTTTACAGTTTTTACTATTTTCTCGTTTAATTGATTTTATTGGTTCTAGACCATCATTAATGTTTATTAATGCCCATTTGGTTGACCAAAATTATTACGAGTCTATTTGACCCGCTTAAAGTCGTGTTTTCCTGGTTTCCTCGAAAAACGCGCTTTAAGCTTTGTTTGTGTTTTTAATCCGTCTGAAGGATCCGTTTTCTTCGGGATTTGTTCCTTCATGATTATTTAGGCATAATTAAGCTTCTAAAATCTTCATTAGCCTAATTAATCACTATTTTTAATTTTGGGGTATTTCAATCTACCCCCTTTAAGGAACTTTGCCCTCAAAGTTGCTCAAGGTTAATGGTTTAATAATTCTACTCATTTGGCAAACCAATTGCCATAATGTATCTTACTACCACCTACGAGTTGTTTACTTCCTCTACATTACCGCATACACAAATGAGGCTCCATACGCAATTACCATACACGATACACCATTTCCAATACACATCATCACACAATACACATTACCATTGAGTCACTCCATACAACACCAATACATTACACATGGTACATACACACCAATACGTTACACATTACACATACATACTAAATACACTTCACACTACATGTGCCATCAGACTATCTAGTCTATAAACAACTGTGGGTACTTCGCCTTCATGGCGTCTTCTAACTCCCATGTCGCTTCTTCGACATCATGATTGGACCATAAGACCTTCACCATTCTCACCGACTTATGGCGAGTGTCTCTGGTCTTCGTATCAATGATTTTCAGAGGAGTCTCGACATATCTCATCGTCGGCTCAATAGATAATTGCTCGGGCTCTAGGACATGAGAAGGATCGGCAATGTACTTCTTGAGTTGTGACACATGAAAGGCATCATGGACACGCCCCAACTCCTCAGGTAAAGCTACCCTGTAGGCTACAGATCCAACTCTCTCAGTGATAGTGTACGGCCCTACAAACTTCGGGCTCAGCTTGACCTTCTGGCCAAATCAGAATACGCCCTTCATAGGTGAAACGCGTAGGAACACTTGGTCACCCACGGTGAACTCAAGCTTGCGTCGTCGCACATCCGCATAGGATTTCTGTCTATCTTGGGTTGCTTTCATATTAGCTCGGATTTGTTGCACTTCTGCTTGAACTTGTTCAAGGTACTCCGGTCCTATGATGACCGCTTCACTCGACCCATAGGTCTACCGTATAGAGCTTGGAAAAACGACATCTTAATCGAGGTGTGATAACTGTTATTGTATGAGAACTCGATAAGGTGAAGCTTATCTATCCAACTCCCCTAAAAGTCTAAGGCACATGCTCTAAGCATGTCCTCCAGTGTCTGGATGGTCCTTTCTGTCTGACCGTCGGTCTGTGGATGGAAGGCGGTACTCAGCTTCAATTCTGTACCCAGCGCTTCCCGTGTAGCTCTCCAGTATCTCGAAAGAAATCTGGTGTCGCGGTCAGATACAATAGTCTTCGGGACTCCGTGGTGTCGGATAATCTCCTTGTCGAATAGCACCGCGAGCTTCTCCACCTTCCAGGTGTCCTTCATCGGTATGAATCGGGCAACCTTGGTGAGGCGATCGACTACGACACAGATCATGTTGAGTCCTCCCCTAGCAGGTGGGAGTCCAACAACAAAATCCATGGAGATATCGTGGAATTTCCACTCCGGAATTGGCATAGATTGCACCATTCCGCCCGGTCTATGATGTTCAAACTTTACCTTCTGGCACGTTAAGCATCTCAAAACATACTCTGTCACATTGGATTTCATTCCAGACCACCAGAAGTACCTCTTCATGTCTTTGTACATCTTGGAGACTCCTGGATGGATGGATAGTGTAGAACTGTGTGACTCTCGCAGGATGCGAGCCCTCAGCTCAGCATTGCTTCGGGGGACGCATAACCTGCCATTCAGCCGGATCAGAACATCTTCATGCAATCTAAAATCATACTTCTTCTTCTCGAATGTGCCATCTGTGATCTTCTGTCTGATCTCGGTCATATAAGGGTCGCTCAACTGAGTGTCTCGCACCTCGTCAACCAAGCTAGAAGAAGCGAGTAGCGAATGGAGCCATTGTGCTCGACGACTCAGGGCGTCGGCTACAACGTTTGCCTTCCCTTCCTTATACTGCAGGTCGATGTCGTAGTCTGAGAGAAACTCCAACCACCTTCTCTGTCTCAAAATCAATTCTTTCTGTGTGAATACATATTGTAAGCTCTTGTGGTCGGAGTAGATGGTGATGCTTACCCCATAGAGATAGTGTCGCCATATCTTCAAAGCGAAGACAATGGCTCCTAACTCTAGATCGTGAGTCGGGTAATTCTCCTCATGCTTTTTCAGTTGGTGGGAGGCGTAGGCTACAACCTTGCCATGCTACATGAGTACGCATGCCATTCCTTTGTCTGATGCATCACAGTATACCTCAAATCCCTCTATGCCCTCTGGAAGTGTGAGAATTGGCGCCGAGGTCAATGAGACTTTTAGGCCTGAAAGGATACCTCGCACTCCTCTGTCCACACAAACGGTGCATCTTTCTTCATCAAGGTCGTCATGGGCTTAGCGGCTTTTGAGAAGTCCTTTACAAATCTCCGGTAGTAACCGGCTAGACCAAGAAAGCTCTGAATCTTGGTAACTGTCTTAGGTCTAGGCCATGATCGTACAACTTCAATCTTAGATGGATAAACTGAAATACCCGCGCTCGAGATGACATGACCGAGGAATGATACCTGATATAGGCAGAACTCGCATTTGGAGAACTTCGCATAAAGCTGGTTCTCGCGTAGTGTCTCAAGTACTATTCTGAGGTGAACTTCATGTTCTTCTGCTGATTTAGAATATACAAGGATGTCGTCGATGAATACAACAACAGAAGTGTCTAACTGCTCACTGAATAGCCGGTTCATCAGGTCCATGAACTTAGCTGGTGCGTTTGACAAACCGAATGGCATGACTGTGAATTCGTAGTGGTCATATCTGGTACGGAATGCCGTTTTCTCTATATCTTGCTCTCTGATAGCAATCTGATGATACCCAGATCGGAGGTCAATCATGGAGAAGACTGAAGCTCCTTTCAGCTGGTCGAATAGGTCTTCGATGTGTGGCAATGGGTATTTATTCTTCACTGTGACCGCATTCAGTTCACGGTAGTCAATACAAAGTCGGAGGCTACCGTCCTTCTTCTTCACGAAGAGGACCGGTTCTCCCTAGGGTGATACGCTTGGGCATATAAACCCTTGGTCGAGAAGATCGCGCACCTGCTCTTTTAGCTCGGTCATTTCTACTCGTGTCATACAGTACGGCGCCCTAGCAATGGGACCAGTACCAGGCAGGAGATCAATCTCAAATTCTACTGCTCTCTGAGGTGGCATACCAGGTAGCTCCTTAGGAAATACATCGGGGAATTCAGATACAATTGGTACTTCGGTATTGAACTCTGGATCTCTCTCCGGGTCTTGTACATAGCATAGATACACATCATTGCCCTTTCTGAGCTCCCGGTACATAGCCATAACGGAGATGATTGTAGTCGAAGGCTCTTTCGGTCTCTGGCGGTAAGATACTGTAACCCGAGAAGGACTCTTGAGCAGCAGTCTATGCTCGGCACAGAGGATTCGCCCCTTGTGCCACTCCAACCAGTTCATCCCGACTATTACGTCGAATCCCAACCCATTAAATTCGATGAAGGAGATGGGAAACTCTTCACCTTTGATTCGGATCGTGGCTGATTTGTAATATTTAGTACATCGTACTCGCTCCTTCGACGGAAGAGTAACTAAGAAGTTCGGTATCTCATCCGCATCAAGCCTCAACCTCTTTACAAAAGATGGTGAAACGAAGGTATGAGAGGCGCCGGAGTCGAATAACACTGAGGCATCATTGCTGTTCACTAGGAAGGTTCCCGTTAAGATGGTGCCGCTCTTACCGGCTTGTGCTTCGGTGAGGATACTCAGGTTACCTTCGGTACCGAGTCCACAACCTATTGATTCACAAGTTCGTAAGTAATGATGGTGGACACAAGTGGATTTTAACAATCAACACTACTCTTTATTGATAAACCAACCATCATACATGTCGTGTCTCTAATACACGTTACTAATATATTACATGATACTACAAATTTAATACTTCCTAAACGTAAGGTTCAGGCGTCCTGGTTTCATGTGTGTGGCATTGATTATTGCCGGTGGTGCCGTATTCAACTTGATCTTGTTGATCCCGTGATACAGCAACCTTGATTTTCTACCCATTATTAGGACATCTCCTGATCTCAACACCAGTTTCTCTGTGAGGTCCACACGCTTCTTCTCGCTATACAAAAATACGGCGTCATCACCAATGGACCAAGACACTACGGGCACTCCTTGTTCAAGAGATTCCGTCGTCCCATCCTTATCTTGGTGTAACCCAAGTCGTCCTTCTTTCTCATAGAAGTTGACGATACAAAGGTCCGCTTTAAGTGCGGGGATCGGATCATCTTCACATTGTTGTGCAAGTTCTACCACTTGTGTAACAAGCGTCTGAAATTCAGGGGGCATTGTTGGTGGAGTCGCTCCGTCTTGTATCCGTGTCTCTTGGTATGTCTTGGTATAAGGACTACAATCCTTTCCCAAGCACATCATCCTCAACTTCATCTTCACTTCACCGGGGAATTCAGGTGTGTAAAATCCTCCTGGACCTGTTCCTAGTTCGTTGCATTCTCGGATAATTGAAATTTGTGCTTCAGGTGTCAAGTATCCTTTTAATAAGAGCATACCTGGGCGGATGACCTGACACTGCTCTTTGGGGTAGTGGTAAGTGGTGATGTCGGTCTCTTCTTGATTTGGGTTTGATGGTATCGGGTAGCACATATTAAATCTACCTATGGTTATAAATCTAATCTACGGTGAGTTCTAGTCTCAACTAATTCATTTCATACTCAATACATACTTCTTCATTTAGTCATGCATTCATTCAAACACTTACTCCAATACTTAGACATGCTTCACAAGGATTCAAGGTTCAAGTTAATTACCTAGGCCGGACTTAAAACCGGTCCCGTCACGGTCGATGATATGCAAGACATGCTGCCTCTGAGGTGCGCCCTTCTGAGGACCTCGGGATCCCTGTCCCTCCGGGACCTGCTGGGCTGGTGCATCGCCAGGTGCAACCTCCTTGCCTTCCCTCTGCTTATAGTTCTGGAAGTTTCCTTTGGGCTTTGCATTTTCTGGGCACACATTAGCTCGGTGTCCCGGTTTCTGACAGTTGTAGCATCTGATTTCTCTCCCTTGGCAATCCATGCCGGGATGGTCCTGATTACACCTTCTACATACATAGCTGCGGCCGTCGGAGTAGTTTTTGTTGTACCCGGAGCCAGAACCTGAGGCTTGAGCATTAGCACATTGGTGCGGGAATACTAATTATTGTAGTTATACATATACGAGTGTGAATTTAGAAGTTTACCCTTAGGCGGGTGTGATCTTAGTGGCTTCGCTGCCACCGGCGCAAAGTAAGCAACCTGAAGAGGCTCAGCTGCTTTGCCCTTCTCAGTGTGGGCACTGCTCTTACTCGGGTGTTCTTTTGGGATTGCTGAAAGAATTTCCCCTTCTTCTTTTTCCAGCTCTTGCTCTAGTTCTGCTCCTCAGAACTGGTGTTCTTGCTGTTGGCTTTGCGCTTAAGCGCCTGTTCCTCGTCCCTTAGTTGGCATGTGATTTCAACGCGAGATGCTACGTGATAACACTCCTGAAGGGAGGTAAATCTGGTGTAGCCCATACCGTACCGATGGCGATGGCTCAGACCGCCATAGAAGCGATCGACCAACACCTGGCCGGTGTACCCAAGGTCAGGTAGGAGACGTAGGATGGAGGTGAAGGTGCGGTAGTACTCGTCTACTGACATTCTGTCTGTCATCTTCAGAGCGTCAAGCTCTAGTCACTTCTTGGTTTTGACGTGCTCTGGATAGTACTTGGATCGGAGGATGGCGGTGAAGGATTCCCAATCGAAGGTGGGGTCATTGGCATACTCGTGTTTCACTAACTTCCACCAATCCATAGCAGCGTCTTTGAGGTAGTATGCTGCTACTCTCACTCAAACTCCAGCAGGAGCTTCGAGGGTTTCAAACGTCGTCTCCATTTCGGAGATGTAGGCTTCAAGCTTTGCCGGGTCGCTCTTGCCTCAAAAGCATGGAGGTCGGAGTTCAGCGACTGATTTTACCCAATTCACATCTCTGGGTGGAGGGGGATGGATTGGTCCCGCTTGAGTTATTTGGTTTTGTTGAGTTTGTTGTACCGCAGTAATTACTTGAGGTAGCATTTGTGCTACCGTGGCGGTGACGATTTCAGCTATCGTCTGCGCGCCCGGTCCGTCGGCAGCCCCTCCTCTGGGTCGGCCTGGACCTCGTCCTGACATCTGAACATTTAACATTTACATTAGGCATGTGAAATGTGACCTGTTGGTCTTGAATTTGAGCTAACGTGTCGTCCATAAGGACATTAAGGGTATCCGTTGTTATCAACGGTCATTCCTAGTTAGGTTCCTATGTTTCCATTTTAAAACGGTTGTAATCTTAATTCGGTAATCCCTATGCTCGGTAATCTTTAGCCATCAGAGCGTAACTACGCTCTGATACCACTTTTTGTAACACTCCTACCGCTAATCCCCTACTAACCTTCTAATCGTCCCAATTATCCTACTACTCGCAGCGGAAATACCACTACTACGGCGGGTGGTACAACGCCGCTAACCGCCCATACGTCTAGCAAGGCTTACACTACATACGTCACGGTCTGATGTCAAGAGAATACCGAGCTACTAACATTACTTACCAAATACAAAATACCATTTACTTACAATAGTGATTACCGAGTATCCAAAAGATTAATTACATCCCTTCCTTGAGTTTACCAAAAATAATGAGTTAAACAATCTACTCATCCTATCCATTCACAATTCTTTCCATTATCCAAAAGGGTGTACCCCATGGTACACCGGCTAGCCAAAAAGGCCTACATCCGTGTACAACTTGGTACACCATTCAAAATCTATTAATTACAACAAAAGGAAATCATCTTGATCTCGTCATAATCTTCACCCTTCACGAGCACCTGTAAAATTAAAAACAGTGCCCCAAGGGGCTCAGCAAAACGCTGCATATAAACTTCGCATATACCGCGTGCTAACTAGGGTACGCCGGCTAATTGGTCGACTATACATGAAGTCCGGTTTATACATGCATACATGCTATTACAAATAACCATGCATTCATACAAGATACAATACACACAACTGAAGGCAATACACAAGCCAAACAGTATCACAATACGATACACAATACTTACTTCTTCAATGGTTAGCCAGTTACCCATCCAGGTTAATCGGATGTTCTTTACTCTTTTACTCGGTACACATTACTTAATAAATCATACTCATACAATACTTACTACTTTTCCATACTTACTTACTTACTCATACTCATGTTAAGTCGGTATGACCTCTGGGCAGGGACTACACCGTCCCACCACCGGGTTTTAGGGTGGCTCACTAATCCAGGATGCTACCCATTTAAGGGGTTTGGGCCATGGCAAAGATTAAAGCCAGGATTTGGATCCAACCTCTTGTGTCTCCTCCTCCTCACGCGTGGGCGAAACTATATCGGACTTCTACTCATTCCAATTTACCAATTTCTTATGTTAGAATGGTTAGCTTGTTAGGAATCAGTTAGAAGTCCTATGCTACATTACTTAGCCACACGATTAACAAGGCACACACATAGGGTCGGCCCCAAGGTCGGTCGAAGTCAGTGTGTTTCGTTACTGCAAATTCCAGACCCGGCCGAGCTTGCCAAGTCCGGTCCCAAGGTCGGTCCAAGTCAGTGTGTCCCGGTTCTGGCGATTTAAGACTCGACCGACCTTGCAAGGTAGGTCCCAAGGCAGTCGAAGTCAGTGACTTCTGGTTACTCATTTTTACGAGTCGACCGACCTTGACAAGTTTGGTCCCAAGGTCGGTCGAAGTCAGTAGACTTCCTCCATTGTAAATCTGGGCTCAACCGACCTTGCCAAGGGCGGTCCCAAGGTCGGTCCAGTCCAGTGGTTTCATTTTTATTTCTGTTTTCAGTTCTTCCTTCACCCATTACTTCCCCAATCTTCCTACAAGTAATCCCACATGATTTAACACTATTTAAACCCTCTAAATCATCTTAGTTCATCCATTAATTCGTTACCCCTTTCTATATCAATTCACACACATTATTTTCCTAAATTCCATTTCAGCACTTATATAAATTCTTCCTAGTCTTGTTATGCTACCGATTTTGGTCCTCTCTTCTACCATTCATGGTTTCCCTTCATAATGCCATTTCTAAGGTTTAATATGCATTATCTATCTCTCTTAATCTACCCACAACTTAGCTCCTTTTAAAATTTGTTTTCCAAGTGTTTTTCTACTTAGTTTAAGCTCTCAAGTCCTCTAGTTTCCTAGGTAAAATTTGACATAGTCTCCCCTAAATTTTAACATTCTCACAACATGTTTTGCTCACACAATGTCACTCATATCACCCGTTTATTAACAACAGTAATACACAATTCTCCAAGACAATTACTAGACATTAAACACCCATTTAATTCCTGCACACACATCTATTTCCATCTAGGTTTATCCAAGTTTTTAATCATCTTTTAAAGCTTTAAAACATTTTGATTCTCTTCTAAATTATACCACTACTCAATACCATTTACAATACTCATTTCAAGCTACTAAAATCTGTTACAACAAACATACAAAAACTACACAAGGTGAGTGTAATTTACCTTGTTTTCTTTCTAGATTTTCTTTATTCCTTCTTTCTTCTTTCCTTCTTCCTTCCTTTCCTTTCCTCTTGACCAACCGGTTATGGAAGCTCAAATCTCTAAAGCTACAGCCCATTGATATACCACCATTTTAATTCAAAACCAACCCTTAACTCATCCTAGGGTTTAAAACATGTTTTTAAGGTTTAGGAAATGCATTACCTTGCAAGGGTGTGGATGGAGTTTAGAACAGCAACAAGAACAAGATTTCCACTCTCCAAGAGAAGCCAAAATTGGCTGGGAAAACAAGGAATAAGAAGCTCCAAACATAGAAATTTCTATTTTACAAATGAGAGCCAAAATGCTAGATTTTTCGAATTTCTTTTTACCTTAGACCAACAAGGTGAAGAAGGGGCTTCTAATGGTGGTCTTCATCTTCAAAAGCAAGAACACCCATGTAGATGAAAGTGGGTATTTTCGAATTTGGAAAAGAGGGAAAGGTTCTCCTTGATGAGAGGATTTTAATGGTACAAATTTTGTAATTTTTGGTGGAGGTTTGAGTGCTCAACAAGAGGAGAGAAGTATGTGGATGGTGTGGGTTATGCAAATCACCATTGGATAGCTTCTTGAGGAAGAAGAAAATGAGAGGGAGAGGTGCAGTACGTGAGAAATGAGGGGGAGTAGGAGAGAGACGGTAAAAGTGAGGTTTTAATTTTTGCTTTACTTTTTGTCTTTTGTAAATAAGGGAGAATTAAGAGAGCTAGGGAGAGGGAGCAAATCGGCCCCATACCCACACACATACAGATTTTAAGTTTTTATTTGCAATAGTGGACACACTAGTTTAGTTCATTTACACTCTCACCCCACAACTTCCCGTTTTTTACAGTTTTTACTATTTTCTCGTTTAATTGATTTTATTGGTTCTAGACCCTCATTAATGTTTATTAATGTCCATTTGGTTGACCAAAACTATTACGAGTCTATTTGACCCGCTTAAAGTCGTGTTTTCCCGGTTTCCTTGAAAAACGCGCTTTAAGGTTCGTTTGTGCTTTTAATCCGTTTTAAGGATCCGTTTTCTTCGGGATTTGTTCCCTCATGATTATTTAGGCATAATTAAGCTTCTAAAATCTTGTGTGATATGTTGTACAGCACAATCAATGATTTCCCTCCTTATGGTAATCTTTCAGGCTATTCAATCAAGGGTGTGTTGGCATGTCCGATTGGTGGTGAGAACACTTGTAGCATTCGCTTGAAACATAGTGGCAAAAACGTGTACATGAGCCACCGAAAAATGCTTCCAAAAGGATATAAGTGTCGAAAGATGGCGAAAGAGTTAGATGGAAAAACTGATCACAGCGTTGCGCGCCAGCCTTTGACAGGTACATAGATTTACAAAAAGGTGGATAATATTGTCAACAACTTCGGGCCGCCAACCTAAAGTGGTGAAAAAAGTGTCTGGAAAAAGAAATCAATATATTGGGAACTCCAGTACTAGCAGCATCTGGAGGTTAGACATTGTATTGATGGGATGCATGTCGAGGGCGAAAGTATCACTAGCACCCTTTTGAATATAAAATGAAAGACAAAGGATCATTTGAAAGGAAGGAAATATTTAATTGAGTTGGGCATACGCACAGAGCTTGGCCCGTAAGAACGTGGAAAACGCACATTCTTGCCTCCTACCTGTCACACTCTGTCTAAAGAAGAGAAACATAATCTATGCAGTACCCTTTACAACATCAAGGTGCCTTCAGGATACTCCTCAAACATAAGAAGCCTAGTGTCGATGACAGATTTGAAATTAGTAGGAATGAAATCTCACGATTATCATGTCCTACTTCAAGAATTTTTGCTAATTGTATTGCGTGGGATCTTGCCGGATGCTGTCAGACACACAATCACAAATGTCAGTGTCTTCCTCAAATCCATTTCATCTAAGGTTCTTGATGCTGACACTCTGACTAAACTACAAAAGGATCTTATTGTGACAATGTGCCAGGTGGAGATGTATTTTTCTCCCTCGTTCTTCGACATAATGATACATCTCCTCGTGCATCTTGTAAGAGAGATTATGTTGTGTGGTCCTTTGTACCTTCGCTACATGTATCCGTTCGAAAGGTACATGGGTGTCCTGAAGAAGAAAATGAAGAACTGTCGTCACCCAGAGGGCAGTATTATAGAGGGCACTGTCACAGAGGAAGTTGTAGACTTCTGCACCAATTACCTAGAAGGTGTCGATACCATTGGACTTCCACGTTCGATACACGAGGGCAGATTGAAGGGTATTGGCACGGTTGGACGGAAACTGAAAAGAATTGATATAGACACTCTTAACAAAGCTCATTTAGTTGTGCTGAGTCATCTTGAAGATGCTAAACCATACTTTGATGAACACTTGTGCGTTTTAAGAGCACAATATCCACAAATGAGTGACGTTAGACAACAAAATGAGCAGAACAAGACATGGGTCAGATGGTTTAGAGACAGAGTGTTGTCCGATCAGTTCACGAATGTGCTTGAACTGATTAAAGTAATCGCATTAGGACCAAATATGGATGTAGTTTCTTATGAGGGGTACGATGTCAACGGATTCACCTTTTCCACAGAACATTAGGATCGCAAGTCAACGAATCAAAACAGTGGCGTAGAGCTTAAAGCTTATCAAAACTTATCTGACATCAGCGGTGTGGGCCGTAGTCCAGTCTCAGTAAAACAATCATATTTTGGTGTTATACAAAACATCTGGGTATTGGACTACAACAACTACGAAATGTGAGTTTTCCGGTGTAACTGGGTTGACAACAATCATGGCTACCGTGAGGAGGAGCATGGCCTGAAACTGGTTGAACTGTCTAGAGCTACTCTTACGGTTGAGCCATACGTTGTTGGGACAAAGGTTAAGCAGATATTTTATGTAACTGATCCCTGCAATCCTACATGGTCTGTGGTGCTTAATGGGAGAAGAGTAATAGTTGGTATGGATGATGTGGTTGATGAGGATGAGTATGACGCAGAATACAATTAATAAAATAAAAAACTGGATTTTTTTATTTGATGTTCTTATATTTATTTTTAAAAAGTTTTTTAACAGAATTTCTAATTTATTATTTTTAAATAATTTTTTTTTGCTTAAAACGTGGATCTTTTTATTATTTTTTTTTCAAATAACTTCTTAAGTACCTTTCGGTTAAAAATATTGCTAAAAACTGGGGGAATATTTATTATAATTGATGGTTTATTTTTTCTCTAGAAAGTAGATAGTGGGACACGTCTAATATTTCTTCTTTATTCCATAAATCACAAATATACTTTTGACATGTATTTATATTTTTATTAATTCCTGAAAGTGTAGATTTTAATGTAAACTGATAGATTTTTAAAAATATAGGTGTAGATTTGTTTGATAAAAGTGTAGATTTTAAATTTATAAATTAAAATTAATAAAATAAAAAATTGGATTTATTTTTATTTAATGTTCTTATATTTATTTTTAAAAAGTATTCTTAACAAAATTTTTAATTTGTTATTTTAAATAAAAGGTTTTGCTTAAAAGATGGGATTTTTTTATCATCATTTTTTCAAATCACTTATTCAGCACCATTTCGGTTAAAAATATTGCTAAATATTGTGGGAATATTTATTATAATTATTGATTTATTTTTTTCTCTAGAAAGTAGATAGTGGGACACATCTAATTTTTTTCTTCATTCCAATAATCACAAATTTACTTTTGACATGAATTTATATTTTTATTAATTTATGAAAGTGTAGATATTTATTTAAAATGACAGATTTTTCAAAATATAGGTTTAGATTTATTTGATAGAAGTGTAGATTTTTATAATTGCTCTGAGTGTACATATTTAACTAAAGTGATAGATTTTTCAAATTGTAGGTTTAGATTTGTTTGATAAAAGTATAGATTTATATTTAATTTTGAGGAGTCTTATCAATATAATTTCTATTTTTTTATTTTTAAATAATTTTTTTAGCTTAAAACCTTTGTTTTTTTTGTTTTTCAAATCATTACTTCACTAATTGATTGTTTATTTTTCTCTCTTAAAACTGATCATGGTAACTGTCTAATGTTTATTTTTTATTTTTTGAAAAAATAAATTAACTTAAACTTCTATACCCCTATAATAAAAATTAAAATCTACACCATCAATTTATTTGTTTAGAAATCCAATGATCATCATGTATTTGAGCATAGTGTTCAAAATTTTTTGTTAGGCATCTTCCACTCGTTGCAATCAATGGTCCCAAATTTTTTTTTAAAAAATGATGTCCCTAAAACACGCACATTGAGAATGCTTTGTTTTTTTCCCTTACTGCCGAGCTATTGTCGATGGGAATGTATTTTTGTCTTTGTTGCTAAGTGAATAATATGAGCTACCTAGCGTCTTCAACGTTTTTTTCCTTTTTTTTTTGTTTTTACCATGAAGAGCCGTGTCTAATATGGCTTCTTCTTCATTCTTCTTTGAATAAGTCCTGAAATCTATTTATATGTAGATGGCAGAAAGCAATTAAACACACACCAATATCACAATATTTATCAGAAAAAAGTTGCTCTCTCATCAATAATAACTACAAAAAAAAAAGTTAGATTATTGGGACATAAAAATAGGAGAACTTTTTTCCTCACTAAGTATAAAGAATATTTAATATAATTACCCGTTTAAATAGTCTAAAAAAAGAAGATTCTTTACATTTTTTAAATTAATTTTTGTGGTAAAATTGTTTCCGCATTTTTTTTCCTCATTGTCAATTATTATGGGAAAACCTATTTAATATTTTTTTCTCACAAGCATCTTTGAAGAATAATATTCCAGAATATAGTTATTATTGGATAAAAACATTCTCAAATTTTGTTCACATTATATTTTTTATTTATAGAAAAATCTTCTAGTATATAGTTATTATTGGGGAAAAATATTCCCACAAAAATAAGTATCGACAAAAAAAATTCCCCAAAATTTGCTACTATACGGTTACTATTATTTCCCACAGAATTTCTTAAAAGAATTGTTCTATCGAGAATACTCATGAACACAAACTTTTCTCACCAATTTTATCACCATTAATTACCTTTTTTTTGCAGAAAAAAAATCTACAAGAACATAGTTATTTTGGGAATAAAAAACACTTTGTAAATTTTCTTACCATTATTGTTTTATTTATATTCTAATTATATGAAGAAAAAAAATCTTCCAACAGTTAGTAGTGGGAGAAATACTCCCCAAATTTTCTCACCATTATTATTCTATTAAAAAAAATCTACACGATAGTTACTTTTGGATAAAAAACACTCTCTAAATTTACTCACCATTATTGTTTTACTTATGTTCTAATTATAATAAAAAAAATCTTCCAACTATATAGTTAGTAGTGGGAGAAAAACACTCCCCAAATTTTCTCAGTTCTATTTATGTTCTAGAAAAAAATCTTCCAACTATATGGAAACACTCCCCAAATTTTCTCAGTTCTATTTATGAGAAAAAAAACCTTTCAAGTTATTATTGAGAAAAAAAATTTCTCTAAATTTGTCACCTAAATATTCTAGCAAATAGTTATTATTGGGAATAAAATCTCGCACTAATTTTATGATAATAATCTGTTCATTTGTAGGAGGAAAAAGCTTCCCACTAATACTATTGGAAAATAATATGCAATAAAATTTATCATCACTATCTTGTTGCACTAATTTTATGATAATAATCTGTTCATTTGTAGGAGGAAAAAGCTTCCCACTAATACTATTGGAAAATAATATGCAATAAAATTTATCATCACTATCTTGTTTTTTTTTTGTCTACCACCCGGTTCGCCCTATTGGACTACATCCGGATCGGGGATCAGCTCTGGGTGGATAGGTTCCAGTTCCCTCCCAATAGCCGTTGCGGGGGATCGAACCGTGGTTCTCCCTACCAAGTTCAGTCTCAATCACCACTGAACCAACGGGGTATTGGTCTATCTTGTTTTTATATAAAAATCCTACATTTTAAAAAAAATTATCATCTTGAACCGCCAAAACTACCACCACGGCACCAGGTCGCCTATCCTCATTTCCTAGCCGGACGCAAAGATAATGGGGAGGAAAAGAAAACCCAAACCGATAACCAGCAAGGAGAATTGGGTCAAGTTCTTCACCATTAAAGGCTGGGACGACTCCTTAGAGTGGTGTGCGTGAGGAATCAACTCAGAGACCCTCTCCTCTTGCTCTTGCGATCATCATCATCTTCATCTTCCGCAACTGGAGACCCCGGGCGACCATCGTCAACGAAGGAGTTGCAGATTCTCGTACCGGATGTGGGAATTCCCGCCTTTCGGAGCATCTATACGATGCCGAGTACAGCTAACATTGGGTGGAGTAGGAGATTCGAGCTATCGATACAAAGCTGTGCTTCTGGATGCTAAACAAGAAAAATTGGTCCTTCTTATACCTCTGTGGAGTTTTTTTGGTACAAAAGGTACATGAATTTGTTGTTTCTCAGAATTTGTTCTACCTATTGAGTGTAAATGCATATATGTAATTTTGACAATTCATCAACAAGCTCTTGTTATCTATCGTTTGTGAATTGAGTGTTGCTAACAAGGAGTCATGAATGGCTATTTTCATCTGAAGAAATGAAATACCCCAAACCTTAATAAGTGGTTTAAATATTAAATAATAAATTAATAAGACTAAAAAGAGTCTTAGAAACATTAGTAAACAATTTAACAAATAGTAAATACAATTAATTGCCAAAAAATGGAGAACTGTCTTATAAATGAGTTTTGAATGGCTAAATGTCCATCATTACTCTTTAATTAATATGTGTACTATTTAGTATCACATTTGGAAGTTTAAATTAATAAGAAATCAAGAATTTCGCTTCAAAGTGCCTTGTTGTTATGAATAGTAACTGAAATAAGCTAGTTTGTAACATATGTTAAGTTATGTAAATTAATTGAGCAATAAAGACTAATTAACCCCTTTTATTAAATGTGGGTCGGTTATGCATGCGGTGAGTCACACCCTTGCTAGCTGATTGAGTAGATAAGTGAGTATTTAAAAAGCACTATTTGCTTTACGTAACAAATATCCTTAAAAAGCAACTACAATCAGTGATTCTCTTAATCCCTTCATTTCCTCCTTGCTGTCTCACGTAGACTATCCTCTGCCTTTCTCTCTTTCACGATCGAACAGCACCACCACAAACATACAACTTCAAATCCTTGTAACTTCTTGCTCACTTGTCCAAATCTAAAACCGAGACCACCGATCTCTTAGTTTCATCAAGCTCTTCGACTTAGTCCCTTCAAATCTTCAAGAGCTCCACTTTGGTGCCAAGAGGAATCTCCATGGAAGGAGCTTGAGTTCACCTTTTCACGTATTATTATTCTCCTTTGCTTCAAGGTATGGAAACTCAAAGAAAAATGGTGTTTCCTCCATGTTTTATGTTAACCAAAGGTAGCTTAAAATTCCTTTGGAAAATGAACTTACGTTGTCTGTTGAAACTACCTAAAGAGCCAAAGGTAAATGACTTAGAAAATGTTCTCAAAGAGACTAGTAAGGGACATACGTACTGCTGTTTGTATTTGCAGGTGAAAGGCAAATATATTGTGGAAATTCAGTGTTTAAGATTTATGCAATTTAAATTGTGCACTACGTTTTGTGGTGTATATTTGGGTGAAGTTTTGAGTATAAAAGTGTACTGGGAAGTTTATATATCTGATAGGTGTAGAGAACTTGCGCAGCAAGCATGAAAAATTCCAATACGTCGCTTCTGTATATTGGGTCCGGGACCTAAGTCATGGGACAAGTCCCGGACCATGAGTGTAAAAATTACCGAGAGTTGTACGTGGTCGTAGGTCCGGGACTTGGTTCTTGTCCAAGGACCCGGACCAATCCCTTAAAACTGTCCGAGAGAATTTGCTTAGAATGGTCCGGGACTTAGGACCTGGGTGAAGTCCCGGACCACCCCATTAAAAGTAACCGAGGGGATTTGTTTAGTATAGGTCCGGGACCTAAGTAAGGGACCAAGTCCCGGACCACTACGTAAATTTAGTTCTAGGATTTTAAACGATGTCTAAAGATGGGGATAAGTCAGGGATGATATTATAAGGTTATATAAGACATGTTAGGAGAGTTATTATGACATTTTAAAAAGGTGTGAAGTTAAAACAAAATGTGGAAAGGAAATAACTAGAAATGTGAAGTAGTTAATGTTAACGGTGAACTAGTACGTTAATTGACCGACGTTACTAAATGTGTTTAGGATTCTCTCAAGGTGGGAACGAGTTGAAGCAAGGACCGAGGTATGGTTTTCTTGCAGTCTGTTGCCTACCGGTTTACACCGGCTTGGGTGTTGTTTGCTTTTCTGTGTGTTACGACCTTATAAGACTAAGGCATGAAAAGGGTTTACAGTTGTTATATATTATGATGTTGTATTGTTATGACTCCTTTCCTTGGTGTGTCTAACAAGACCTAAACACTTGTTCGTGTTGACTTAACAAGTTTATTTGTATGATCACTACAAGTGCTAACCGGGGAAATGAGGAGTCCGTTCATGTTCCGCCCACGCGTGTATGGATGGGAGTCGATGTCTATCCGGTTCGACTCTCTTGGTGTATGTATAGGTTGTATTCCAATTTGGTTTCAACTTTCCCTTAGCTTATCCAAAGTTAGTTTACTGACTCACGTCGGGCCACAGGGGCATACGAATGTTGTTTCCGGTGTGCTTGGGATTACTATATCCGACACGCCTTGGGTTGAGTTAACCGTTCGATATAACTGGACGGTAACGAGGTTGGTAACGAGCTTAGCATGAGATTGGCATTAATCTCTAGGCTCACTATGTGTACTAATTATGGTGGAAGGTTCCTTGTGTGAACCAATTTATGGTGTTATGTATTATTGTTGTGCTACGCAATCTCCCTTGCTAAGCTATGTTATATATATGTTGGATGTTTAAAATGAATGCCATGTTATCATGACAATTGGTTGCGCGTATCCCGGTAGCCGATGGGCTGCGCGTTAACCATACCAGCAAAAGGTTGCTGACCCCCTCTGGGGGCTCCATATTTTTACTGCAGGATGAGGATCGAAGAAGCGGAGTGGCTCTAGATCCTAGGTTGTTGGAATACTTTTGGATCTTGTAAGATAAACCCGGGATGCGCCTGTGCTCCCGTAGTGTTGTTTATGTTGGTACTGCTGTTACAGTGACAGGTGTTTAAGGTTACAGTTGGTATGTAAAATAAATACTCGGTATGGTTTGGTTATGTTTATGTAAGGATGTTAGGACCTATGCTCGGGAGTCTGATCATCAGACCGGTACACTTGTATTTATTCTGCCTAGTTAACCACGTGGGTGGTTAACGGCGTTGTAGCACCATTGCGTTTAGTTAATGTTAGGATGTTTATTTCCGCTGCGATTTCAGTAGATGGTAAGTGCGTTGTAGGGGTGTTACAAAAAGTGGTATCAGAGCGAAGTATCGCTCTGATGACTAGAATACCGAGCTAGAAACATACCGAGTTAGAAAACCCAACCCTAGCTACCTAGGTGAACAGATTGGGAAGGTTAACCACTAACTAAGTGTGGGATTAGCTTGCTGTTGGAAAGATGTTACAACCGTTGGATTGGTAAGTGTGCAAGCATAATGCTAATGAAATGTTCATGTGAATTCAGATGTCAGGTAGACCACGAGGTAGAGGCCGCGGGCGCGGTACTGGAGATGAGGGTGACCAGGGCGATGACACTACGGCACAGACCATGGCTGAGGCAGTAGCAGCCGCCGTTGCCCAGATGGTACCCCAGTTGGTTACTGCGATGCAGCAGGGGCAACAGCCCGGTGTTCAGCCACCACCACCACCGCCACGAGAGACCAATTGGGTCAAGGCGTTGGCTGATTTGAGACCGTCGTCATTCAATGGGGAGACCGACCCTAGTAAGCTGGAGGCGTACATCTCCGAGCTGGAGACCGCCTACGAGACCTTGGCAGCACCTGCTGAAGCTAAGGTCCGTCTTGCCGCTTACTACCTGAAGGGTTCGGCACAGAGTTGGTGGAAGCTTGTGAAGGAGGACAGGATGGCTGACCCTGCATTTGGTTGGAGGGAGTACACGGCTCTACTACGAGCTAAGTATTACCCTGTTCATGTACAAGAGGCCAAGCGCCTCGAGCTGGATAGTCTGAGGCAGGGGGATAAGATGTCGGTTGATGACTACTACACCGCATTCACCGACCTTATCCACTTGTTACCGGACCTTGGATACTCGAACCGGGTGCTGGTGAACCGGTTCTACAATGGTCTTAGCCACCGTCTCCGCTACGGGATGGGGCCAGTTGAGTATACTACCTTGCAGGTAATTAAAATACCGTGTTGTGAATCAGGTTATACTTAAGTGAATGTTGATGTGAGTTGGTGAGTTTTGTTTTGCGGGGCATGGCTGACATCCTAAATTCAGGAGTGCTATCATGCCGCTGCTAAGGTTGAGATTACCGTCCGTCTGAGGGACGAGGAGAATGCGCACAAGCGCAAGGTCACGAATGAGGGCCAGAGTCAGCAAGGGTATGGGGGAGGAAAGAAAAAGAAACACTACCCTCAGCCCCAGAAGAGTCTATCAAGGTGACAAGGGCCAAGCCCAGACACCACAGCCGATGAGCCACTGAAGCTCACATATGCGTATGCAGCAAAGCCTCTACGCTCCTACCCGCCTAAGGGTAATTGATTAACCATGTGTAACAAGTTGAAATATATGTTGTTAAGATGTGAAGTGAGTAATGATTGTGTATTGTTATAGCAGATAGCGCGGGCTCTGACCGGAGCGCCACTTTTACTGTAAGTGGTGTAACGGAGACCACCCCGGCAAAGACTGCAAGGGGAACGACGTGCAGTGTCGTTACTGCCAGAAGATGGGGCACCGCGAGTTTGAGTGCTGGCAGAACCCCAATGGTAGGAACTATAAGCCAAAGGGGCAGTGGAAGGGTAAGACTACCGCGACCACGAAACCCAAAGGCGATCATGCAGCAGCCCTCTGACAAGAAGTACACTGAATCCCAGAAGGGGAAGGGAACAGGGACCGGCAAGGCCGCCCTGAATGTAGTGGACCGGTCTGAGGCACCAGGACCCTCTTCTAGACCAGGTACCACCTAAACTGTTAAGTGAAAAGTGATTGCTTACCGCATTTCATGCATGAGTGTTGTATTAGTGAGTCTAATGTACAATCACCTAAGTAGTGAATTAAAGAATAATGTGAAATGAAAACTTAGGAACCTTCAATATCTGTTATCCAATCCCGCCCACACCGAACCCTGAAGAGACAGCCATCAGCATCACCGAATTCCCACTGGAGCAATGTCAGGTTATCCAGCCAGGTATGATACTCTTAAATGGATACCTGACACCGGAAGCACAAATCCACATCATCAGGCGATGCAACGAACTTGGAGCAGCACCAGGAGGTTTCTACACACCCGTACCCGAGTGGTTCGAAGATGAAGCTGAAGATGATGTGCATGGGTAAGGACTGGAATCCTTACACCAAGTCATATCAAGAAGTGCGAGCTGAAGATGAAGCAACTGTACCAGGTATACCTGAGGAGTTCCTTGCGGTCGTTAACCACGCCGTGGGAATTGCTCAGCAAGTTGAATCGGAACCGATTCCGAACGTTAAGGCAGATCTTTGTATTGTGAACTTCTACCAGAAGGGTGGACGGTTGGGATTACACCAAGATAAGGACGAGTCACCCGAGTCTCTACGTAAGGGAGTACCCGTGGTGTCTTGGTCCATTGGTGATACCGCAGTGTTTATATATGGCGAGCAGAAGCGTGGTGACCTCGCAAGGAAGTTAGTGTTGAAATCAGGTGATGTGTTAATTATGGGTGGACAATCAAGGATGTTATACCACGGTATCAAGAAGATCAAACTGAATACCGCACCATCAGCAGTGGTAAATGCCACACATCTGAAACCCGGACGTTTGAATTTGACTTTCAGGCAGTTTTAGCCTTGTGTAATCATGTAACGTATTAAGCCAGTTGTATGCTAAGGAAGCTATGTTTAACCATGTCTACAATGTAAACCAACTTATGGTGTAAGGAGTGTGTTATGAATAAGAGATGTTGTTTTGAAGTATGTCCAACGTGTTACTACTGTATACTTATGAATTTGCAAATGAATTAGGCTGTGCACACGGAACGGGAGGTATGCTGAGTGTCTGCAATAAGGCAGAAGCCAGCAAGAGCGGCACAATCCTCACCGGTACCTTTCCAGTGAATGGCGTGGATGCATCGGTCTTGTTCGACTCTGGAGCCTCACATACATTTATTTCGCTATCGTTTGCGAAGAGGCTGGGGTTAGACGGTGAAGAGATGCCAGACTTCGTAGTCACTCTCCCGTCGAAAGAGCGGATCAGGTGCACCCGCTACTACCGAGATGTTGTTATACGTATCAGGGAGGAAGAGTTTCCGATCGACTTGATAGAGTTCGACGGACTTGGTTTTGATGTGATTATCGGGATGAACTGGTTGGAGCGGTACAAGGGCAGAATCCTATGTGCCGAGCATCGACTGCTTCTTCGGAGTCCATCTGGGGTTACTATATCATACCGCCAGAGGCCCAGGGAGCCTTCGACACAGATCATCACCGCCATGGCCATGTATCGTGAGTTACGACGAGGGAATGATGTATACCTCTGCTATGTCCAGGACATAGAGAGAGACCCTGAGTTTAGCCCAGATGTGCCGGTAGTCTCGGAGTTTCCTGATGTATTTCCTAAGGAACTGCCGGGCATGCCGCCAGCACGGGAGGTTGAGTTTGAGATTGATTTGATTCCAGGCACCGGACCTATTGCGAAGGCACCTTATCGTATGGCTCCAGCAGAGATGACAGAGCTCAAGGAGCAGCTGAGAGACCTACTTGACAAGGGCTTTATCCGCCCTAGTGTTTCACCATGGGGAGCGCCGGTCCTCTTCGTGAAGAAGAAGGACGGTAGCCTCCGCCTTTGTATTGACTATCGAGAGCTGAATGCAGTTACGGTGAAGAACCGTTATCCTTTACCACGCATCGACGACTTATTTGATCAGTTGAGAGGAGCATCAGTGTTCTCCAAGATAGATTTACGATCCGGTTATCATCAGATTGCAGTTAAGGACAGTGATATTGAGAAAACAGCGTTCAGAACCAGATATGGACATTATGAGTTTACGGTTATGCCGTTTGGTTTATCCAATGCACCAGCTAAGTTCATGGACCTGATGAACCGTTTGTTCCAAGATCAGTTGGACAAATCAGTGGTAGTCTTCATTGATGACATACTTGTGTATTCGAAATCGAGAGGTGAGCATGAAAGCCACCTGAGAAATGTGTTACAGATACTGAGGAAGAATCAGTTGTATGCAAAATTTTCTAAGTGTGAATTTTGGTTGGACCAAGTTTCTTTTCTTGGCCATGTGATTTCTGAGGCGGGATCGCTGTGGATCCGGCAAAGATAGATGCAGTGCGCACCTGGCCTAGGCCGAAGACAGTTACCGATATAGGAGCTTCCTCGGTCTGGCAGGTTATTATAGGAGATTTGTGAGGGACTTCTCCAGTGTCTCGAAGCCGATGACTTCCTTGATGAAAAAGGATGCACCATTCGAGTGGACAGCCGACTGTGAGATTTCTTTCAGAAGCTAAGGATGCTCTGACATCTGCACCAGTCCTGACTATACCAGACGGTCCAGATGGTTTTGAGGTTTATTGCGACGCATCAGGCAGGGTATGGGTTGTGTGTTGATGCAACACGGGAAGGTCGTAGCTACGCCTCCCGACAGCTGAAGAAGCATGAAGAGAACTACCCTACCCACGATTTGGAATTGGGTGCCATTGTCTTCGCATTAAAGATATGGCGACATCATTTGTATGGGGTAAGCGTGACAATTTATTCTGACCACAAGAGTTTGAAATACTTGTTCACTCAGAAAGAGTTGAACATGAGGCAAAGAAGGTGGGTGAATTCTTAAATGATTATGACATCAATTTACAGTAAAGGAAGGGTAAGGCGAATGTGGTAGCTGACGCACTGAGTCGCCGAGCACACTCTCTCCATTCGCTAGTCTCTCATACTAGCTTGGTTGAAGAGGTGCGGAGTGCTCAGATGACGGATCAGTATATGGTGGAGATTAGACAGAAGCTTGTTGATGGCACATTCGAGGGTCAGAAGTACGACTTCAGACTCCACGATGATGACCTGATTAGGCTTAATGGCCGACTGTGTATACCGAGGAGTAGCGCTGAGCTGAAGGAGCGCATACTCAGTGAATCCCATAGTTCTACGACTTCGATTCACCCTGGAGCTTCAAAGATGTATAAGGGTATGAAACGTTATTTTTGGTGGGCTGGAATGAAAAAGGATGTAAATGATTATGTGTTGAGGTGTCTCACTTGTCAGAAGGTCAAGTTTGAGCACCGAGGCCTGGTGGTATGGTGCAGCCAATGCCAGTGCCTGAGTGGAAGTTCCATGACATTTCTATGGACTTTGTAGTAGGGCTTCCGCCTACAAGGGGAGGTCTGAATATGATTTGGGTTGTTGTAGACCGACTGACCAAGGTGGCTCGATTCATACCGATGAAGGACACCTGGAAAGTGGCTAAGCTTGCAGAGCTCTTTGACAGAGAGATTGTTAGACATCATGGTGTACCAAAGACGATTGTATCGGACAGAGATACCAGATTCTTATCGAGGTATTGGAGGTCCACACGAGAAGCACTGGGTACAGAACTGAAATTGAGTACGGCGTTTCACCCACAGACAGATGGTCAGAGTGAGCGCACCATCCAGACGCTTGAGGATATGTTACGTGCATGTGCACTTGACTTTCAGACCAGCTGGATTGATAAGTTACATCTGATCGAGTTTAGTTACAACAACAGTTACCATGCTTCGATCAAGATGTCTCCCTTCCAGGCATTGTACGGTAGACCATGCCGCACGCCTTTATGCTGGGATGAGTCGAGTGAGACGGTCATTATAGGACCAGAGTATCTGGAACAGGTTCAGGCAGAAGTTCGCCAGATCCGGGCTAACATGAAGCAGCTCAGGATAGACAGAAGTCGTACGCTGATGTACGCAGACGTGACCTGGAGTTCGCTGTAGGCGATCAGGTATTTCTTAGGGTATCCCCCATGAAGGGAGTGTTTCGTTTTGGCCAGAAAGGCAAGTTGAGCCCAAAATATGTGGGGCCTTATGTTGTGACGGAGCGGATAGGACCAGTAGCTTATAGACTTGATTTACCTGCTGAGCTGGGCAAGGTACATGATGTTCCATGTGTCCCAGGAAGAAAATATATGTCTCATCCGTCTCATGTACTTCAGCCTGAGAGGCTAACCTTAGAGCCGACCATGCGATCAGTGGAGACTCCCGTACGGATTCTGGATACTAAGACTCGAGACACTCGCCATAAGTCGTGAGACTGGTGAAGGTCCTCTGGTCTAACCAGGACGTTGAGGAGGCCACTTGGGAGCTGGAAGATAAGATGAAGGCGAAGTACCCATCACTGTTTACTTCTTAGTGTTTATATGTATAGGGTACGGGGCGTACCCCTTTTTAAGGGGGGTAGAGCCGTTTCGGTTATGGATGTATTCGACATGTATTATATACATTGTCTATGTTATGTTACAGACCTTAGAGTCTGAATGGTATTATGTTGTTTGGACCTTGGTTCCATGTTATGTAGGTATATGGTTGATGTTGTTATGAAGTATTGTGTCATAAGTGATTCCCATGTTTTAGAATATAAGATGTGTGGGAAGTATGAACTTTGGGGACAAAGTTCTTTTAAGGGGGGTAGATTGAAATACCCCAAACCTTAATAAGTGGTTTAAATATTAAATAATAAATTAATAAGACTAAAAAGAGTCTTAGAAACATTAGTAAACAATTTAATAAATAGTAAATGCAATTAATTGCCTAAAATGGAAGATTGTCTTATAAATGAGTTTTGAATGGCTAAATGTCCATCATTACTCTTTAATTAATATGTGTACTATTTAGTATCACATTTGGAAGTTTAAATTAATAAGAAATCAAGAATTTCGCTTCAAAGTGCCTTGTTATTATGAATAGTAACTAAAATAAGCTAGTTTGTAATATATGTTAATATGTAAATTAATTGAGCAATAAAGACTAATTAACCCCTTTATTAAATGGGGTCGGTTTGCATGTGGTGATCACCACCCGCTAGCTAATTGAGTAGATAAGTGATTTTAAAAAGCACTATTTGCTTTACGTAAAAATATCTTAAAAGCAACTACAATCATTCTCTATCCTCATTTCCTTACTATCTCACGTAGCCATCCTCTGCTTCTCTTCACGATCGAACAGCACCACCACAAACATACAACTTCAAATCCTTGTAACTTCTTGCTCACTTGTCCAAATCTAAAACCGAGACCACCGATCTCTTAGTTTCATCAAGCTCTTCGACTTAGTCCCTTCAAATCTTCAAGAGCTCCATTTGGTGCCAAGAGGAATCTCCATGGAAGGAGCTTGAGTTCCTTTTCACGTATTATTCTCCTTTGCTTCAAGGTATGGAAACTCAAAGAAAATGGTGTTTCCTCCATGTTTTATGTTAACCAAAGGTAGCTTAAAATTCCTTTGGAAAATAAACTTACGTTGTCTGTTGAAACTACCTAAAGAGCCAAAGGTAAATGACTTAGAAAATGTTCTCAAAGAGACTAGTAAGGGACATACGTACTGCTGTTTGTATTTGCAGGTGAAAGGCAAATATATTGTGGAAATTCAGTGTTTAAGATTTATGCAATTTAAATTGTGCACTACGTTGTTATGTGGTGTATATTTGGGTGAAGTTTTGAGTAAAAGTGTACTGGGAAGTTTATATATCTGATAGGTGTAGAGAACTTGCGCAGCAGAGCATGAAAAATTCCAGTACGTCGTTTTGTATATTGGGTCCGGGACCTAAGTCATGGGACAAGTCCCGGACCATGAGTGAAAAATTACCGAGAGTTGTACGTGGTCGTAGGTCCGGGACTTGGTTCTTGTCCAAGGACCCGGACCAATCCCTTAAAACTGTCCGAGAGAATTTGCTTAGAATGGTCCGGGACTTAGGACCTGGGTGAAGTCCCGGACCACCCCATTAAAAGAACCGAGGGGATTTGTTTAGTATAGGTCCGGGACCTAAGTAAGGGACCAAGTCCCGGACCACTACGTAAATTTGGTTCTAGGTTTAAACGATGTCTAAAGATGGGGATAAGTAGGGATGATTATAAGGTTATATAAGACATGTTAGGAGAGTTATTATGACATTTTAAAAGGTGGAAGTTAAAACAAAATGTGGAAAAGAAATAACTAGAAATGTGAAGTAGTTAATGTTAACGGTGAACTAGTACGTTAATTGACCGACGTTACTAAATGTGTTTAGGATTCTCTCAAGGTGGGAACGAGTTGAAGCAAGGACCAAGGTATGGTTTTCTTGCAGTCTGTTGCCTACCGGTTTACACCGGCTTGGGTGTTGTTTGCTTTTCTGTGTGTTACGACCTTATAAGACTAAGGCATGAAAAGGTTTACAGTTGTTATATATTATGATGTTGTATTGTTATGACTCCTTTCCTTGGTGTGTCTAACAAGACCTAAACACTTGTTCGTGTGTGACTTAACAAGTTTATTTGTATGATCACTAACAAGTGCTAACCGGGGAAATGAGGAGTCCGGTCATGTTCCGGCCACGCGTGTGATGGATGGGAGTCGATGTCTATCCGGTTCGACTCTCTTGGTGTATGTATAGGTTGTATTCCAATTTGGTTTCAACTTTCCCTTAGCTTATCCAAAGCTAGTTTACTGACTCACGTCGGGCCACAGGGGCATACGAATGTTGTTTTCGGTGTGCTTGGGATTACTATATCCGACACGCCTTGGGTTTAAGTTAACCGTTCGATATAACTGGACGGTAACGAGGTTGGTAACGAGCTTAGCATGAGATTGGCATTAATCTCTAGGCTCACTATGTGTACTAATTATGGTGGAAGGTTCCTTGTGTGAACCGATTTATGGTGTTATGTATTATTGTTGTGCTACGCAATTTCCCTTGCTAAGCTATGTTATATATGTTGGATGTTTAAAATGAATGCCATGTTATCATGACAATTGGTTGCGCGTATCCCGGTAGCCGATGGGCTGCGCGTTAACCATACCAGCAAAAGGTTGCTGACCCCCTCTGGGGGCTCCATATTTTTACTGCAGGATGAGGATCGAAGAAGCGGAGTGGCTCTAGATCCTAGGTTGTTGGAATACTTTTGGATCTTGTAAGATAAACCCGGGATGCGCCTGTGCTCCCGTAGTGTTGTTTATGTTGGTACTGTTGTTTACAGTGACAGGTGTTTAAGGTTACAGTTGGTATGTAAAATAAATACTCGGTATGGTTTGGTTATGTTTATGTAAGGATGTTAGGACCTATGCTCGGGAGTCTGATCATCAGACCGGTACACTTGTATTTATTCTGCCTAGTTAACCACGTGGGTGGTTAACGGCGTTGTAGCACCATTGCGTTTAGTTAATGTTAGGATGTTTATTTCCGCTGCGATTTCAGTAGATGGTAAGTGCGTTGTAGGGGTGTTACAAGAAATTTCACTCGTTTGATACACTCAGGTCTTAATTTGAAAGACGATTCGTTCATCTTGTCTTCGGAAGCAGATAGTGTTAACGAAACCAAGAGATACTCTTCAAACAGGACATGATCAATCAGAGCTACAAACAAGTAGATTCGATGGAGATATTGATTTACGCCAACATGAATTTGTGGTGAATGGTGCATCAATGTAATTTTTCTTGTCTTGTATCTTCATTCTTCATATTGATCTTTATAATCTTAATGGTCTTTAGTAATTTATATTCCCTTCACACTTCATATTCGATGGAGGTAAATATGGTTGGTTGTGCTCATCGATGTCATCGGACTGGATTCTTATATTGGTAGATAAAGAATTGATGACAATGCCCCAACCCCTAGCAATGAGTTGAGCAATAATGTGCTTTGAATCTCACATTCAAGGAGCAACTACACATTCGCAAAGTGAAGATATGAAGATTCAAGGTAAATTTACTAATCGTTTATTGTACTGGTATATTTTTTGAAGTTTGAAATGAGTAGTTAATATATATATATACTATTCAAAGTAAATTTACTATTTTTCTATTGTATTGATATACTGTCAAGAAAAAATGTTGTATGCATGTTGATGATAAAAGGCCTTATATTGGAACTACAGAGTACGACATTCCATATTCAACTAGTAAATAGATAATGGTTGTGATCCTGAATTAGGAGATGCAATCACAAGATTTTATTATTATTTGCTGGCATAAATAGATTGTATAATATTAGATATTTTTGAGGTGTAATTAACTATTTTTATTTCTTTTGTTACCATACATATTGGTGTAAATATTTGTTATATGTTTGAGGATAAAATAAACAGCTACAATTTTTGTTGCATGGTGTTAATATTTAACATTTTTTGAATGATGATTACATATAGAAATAAATACTCACGTTCTTCCTTAATATAATAAATGATTGGATTTATATTTCCCACACTAACTGCAGTTAATTAGTTTTAAGAGAACTTCAATCAAAATTTAATTATTAAATCAATATTTGCCACGGATAATTATGTCGTTAATTAATTGTGGGAGAAAAGTATTCTCATAAGTATTTTAAATTATTGGGTGTATAATTTTTCCACATGAATTATGTATTGTGGGAGAAAAAGTTTTCCTCATAAATATACTAAATTATTGCATATTTATTTTCCTATAGTGAATCTGCCGTTTACTCTATTTTGGGAGAATATGTTTCTTCATAAATATTTTAAATTATTGAATTTATATTTTCCCACAATAATTCTGCCATTCAATTTCTTATGGGAGAATAAATTTGACACTATATAATGGGAGTTAGTATTTCCCAAAATTTTCAAACTAGTATATCTACTTTTAACTAGATAAGTGGGATTTTTTCTTACTAAAAACAATGTTTGAGGAGAAAATCTTCATCCAAAATCAAACTCTTATTATTTAAATTGTCCTGATCTTCATAAACGGCAGTTTCTAAAACCCCCGTACTATTAGGTGATGGATACAATATTAACCCAAAATCCCTAAATTTTTTCCCCAATAATATAACCTTTTTTTGTTGTGATGCATCAGTATTCATCAAATGGTATATATGTTTATGTCTCTTTCAAATTAGTGTTGATTAATTTCTTTGTGCGTGCGTACAAGTAAGTAAGGCCTATATAGATTTATATATCCAATCTCAGATAGAGACGCTTGAGGCCCAAAAAAAAGTAATCATCATGTAGTGCTCCTGTGCGCTAGGTTTTTGGTCCTAGTGTTGCACCTTGGGAGGCATGGAGTCTGTTTGGTTCTATGTAAGGGGACGGAAGGTTAGGGGTTCTCTTCTTATCTTGGTGGATTTTCTTGGGTTGGTTTTTGGGATTGTGTAGGTTGTTGCTTACCTTTCTCTTCTTTTTTTGAGGAGTTTTGTCTGTTTGGTCCGCGAGTTCTAAGATCTTTTGTTTTATGATTGTTCGGGTTGGAACGATTAGATTGGCCTGTAAGTTTGTATTTGGATGTGGTGGTACTCTTTTTTCTCCCTTAGCTTTTTTCCATTGGGTTTTGCTTAGGGAGGTTTTAATGATGCCTGATCTCAACCCATCCGCTTGTAATTTCAATATTAAGGCTATACGCCCAAATTATCAAAAAAAAAGAGATACATGGGTTACTTTACTTGTATATATACTTGTGTGGGTGCTTATTAATTAATTCATCAGGGATCTATGGAAGGAGTTATTTCATTAGGACCATGGGGTAAGCAAAATGGTGGAGATCGCTGGACTTTCAGATGAAAACGTGAGATTACGGAGATAATCCGCAATGAAGAGATGCCACTGGTCACACTTCCGGGACATTCGGAGGAACAACGCTGGCCTGACAAATTACTTTAAAGAATATATATACTCTCAGAGTTATTATGTATGTAAGTTCAATCTTAATTAATTATTTCATTCACAAAATGTGCATTAAGGAGAAGTAAACTACCTTTGAAACTTTAGGTGGGCTTCCTCCCACGATTATTTGGTCATAACTAAGAGAATAAGCATATTATTAGATCTTGTGTAGATCTCAAGATAAAAGAAAGTTTAGAGCACTCAAAACCTTAGTTCATGACTTACATTTGGAGGCTTCTTTAAGGTGTGTTTCACCTTGTAGTCTCGGCCAGCAATGGAGAAAATGGGGCTTCATTTTGTGTGTGAAAAAGCGGAAGAAGATAGGTGTAAGAAGTTTGTATTTTCGAACATATATGCACCAAAGGACGAGTGCACATTTTTACCTTTGTGTTGTTGAACTTGCCTAGCCTTCCTTTCCCACATTTTTGTACAGATTTTTGGCACCAAATTCTTCTGATTTTCGGACATAAAGAGGAGAAAATGAGTGGTTGAAGCTCTTGCTTTGTTAATGGAGAAGTGGAGAAGTTTAGGACATTTTCTTACCTTAACTTGGATGAGCTTTGTTTAGCTTTTCACCATTGAGTCTCTTCTAATTTTTGGTCCATGCTTGGCTATTTTGAACAAGAAATGAAGAGGAAAAGATGTGGAGAATTTTTTAGCAACAATAATGAAGATTTAAGAGTAAATAGTGAAAGAAGGTTAGTTCACCATTAATGGCTTCCTTGGAGCTTGAGGAAGAAGATGATGGAGGAGAAGGCTGGTTGCTTTTGGCTGGGAGAGAGGAGCTGACGACAACAGCATGGGTAAGGGAGAAATGATGGAGGAGAGTGGGTATTAGTAAGAGAGTAGTCTTGTTTTAGGTATTAGGTGTGTAAGGCTAGTAGTACTTTGTACCCTTATTTTATTTATCTTGCTTTTTGGTCTCATTTCCCCTCTCTTTTGCAGCAAGATACACATCCCTTTTATTTTGAAATTGCCCCCCCACACTAGAGGAAATATGGGGTTCTTTTGTAATTTTTTAAACTTGTAATGTTAAGATGTTACATGTTGTGTCTTTGGACTTATTTGATGTGTTAGGTTGTAATATGTGTTGTTACCTTGTCTTAAGGTGTATTCCTTGTGTTTTTAAGTGCTTGGTATACTTTATCATTTATTATAATTATATAAAGTATACCATATAATTTTATCACATGATTTGTGATCTTATCTTATGTACTAATGTACCATATGTTACATTAACTTTTGGAGTTGTTTCCTCCTTATAGATACTCCCTCGTTGGTCCGTTATTTTATGAGAGATTTGGTGCTCATTTTGGACTTTACATATTTGTTTATATGTGTACGTTTAGAGATTATGAATCGCCTTGGTGAATTTGGCTCACTGGTCTTTCCTTGAATGATTAAGCATTGATTTAAATTAATCTCTCATTAATTAAGGAGATTAATGTTTGGGGTATTTCAATTAGGCAGAATGTTATGTAATGTCTAGTTTGTATTCTAGGTGCACATTATATTTTATATTCTTCCATGTAAGCTTAGTAATAAGAGTGCAATATCTTATTACTAAACTAATGTACGTCATACATAGAGCCGGTCATAATCAGGATAGCCCAACTGCCCAGCCCGACCCGCAAATTAGACCAATGGGCATGGGTAGAAAAAATAACTGGGCGGGTTTGGATAAAAAAAGCAGCCCATATATTTTTTCGGGCCGGGTTATGGCTAAGTATTTTACCCAGTTGATGGCCCGGCCCGAATGTTATAGTACATCTTACATTAGTATATGTTATTGTAAATATGTAAACAAAAGTAATAAAATACTTACAATAATACAGTAGTAGTTATTCAACTGAATGGACCACATACACTTTGTCTTATAAAATTTATTTTATGCCGTGCACACTCTTTAAAATCTATACTACGTATCTATACTTTAAGATCTATGTTACTAAATAGATAAATTTGAGTTAAAAGCAGGCTGGGCGGGCCGTGCTATGGCATGAGCATTTGTTTAGGTGGGCGGGTTGGGTTTAGGTGATTGGCCAGATTGGGCGGGTTTGGGCTAAACCCTTGGCCCGATTGGGCTGAAAATTTATGTCTAGCCCGGTCTGAACCCAGCCCGTCTACCCAGTTGATCAGCTCTAGTCATACATATATACTCGAGCTTGTAGAGAGGAAGCACTGTAGAAATTAGTTCCCCGTGTCTATTCACGGGACTGATGTATCTTCTTCTTCCTCTCTATAAAGACTCTCTCAAGATGAAATAATAGCATATTTCTTTTTCCATTGCAAGAATCTGACAGACTCTTCAAGCCTTCATGACTTTTGCTAAATCATTTGTAGAATATGCTGGCGAATTGAGTGAGTTATTATGAGTTTGGATGATCTAATTTAAATTTCATATTAAGTGGGAAGATCTTATGTAGCTGAGGCGTGATAACACGTCAGCCATAAGTATAGTCCATAACCCATTCCAATATGATCAGACTAAACACATTGAAGTTGAATAACACTTCAACAAAGAGAAAACTCATGGAAGATTGAACAAGCTTGATTATATTGCTACAGGTACCAAGAAGAATAAAGAAGTATTCACTAAGCCCCTTCATAGTGCAAGATTTCTTGATCTCATTACTAAGCTAGGAATGCTGAAAACTATAGCCCAAGGGGAGTGTTGTTGTGGTGATATCAAACATGCCTAATTAACATAAATGTTGTATATTACTAGGTAGTCACCCAAAAACAGTTCCATTTTCTTGATAGTTCTTCTATAATTATAGGATTGCAGTATCTGCAAACGAAAAATTTGACCTATTAAATACCAAGAAATGATCTTAGAGAATAATAAATCAGAAAACCGTCAGGTTGCAAAAAATCCTGGTTATTGTAGTAGAGTTTATGGGAACCAGGTATCGAACCGTGGGACTATGTGACAATTATCTAGACTTAGCAAAGGTTATAAATTGAGGGGGAATTTTTGTTTTTGTTCTAAACTGTGAATTATAATAAAGACAACAAGAATTTAAATAACAGCTGATAATTAAAATAACAGAATACTAAAAGTGGTTGTGAATATGGAAGAACGGACTCTGGGTTCAGGTTTTACTCGTTTGATTAATTATGCTATTCTTACGGTTTAATTAAGAATAATTTGGCAAAATTCCTTTTATAGTCTTTAGATTTAAATCCTAAATTCTAATGACCTCGTTTACCAGAACATGCAAGGTTTGATTTAAACTCAGGCAAAACACATGTAAACGGCTAGTTAAAAGGAATATAATTTTGCATCTGAAATACTAAATTTATTCAATCAGAATAAATTCTTCCACAGACATAACAATTAATATGACCTATCTATTCATCACGGATCTGATCAAAATAGATTTCGTAAAGCAATTTAATAAACTCATGTAATTTATTAAAATGCGAGAGAATAACATTAATCGTATCAAATTATAATTAACTTAAACCGGTAAAATAAAGTGCACAATTAAAACAAACTAATAATAACCATCCCCCAGAGTATAATTAATCTAGCCGGACATGTTAAATAAATGAGCAGAGTTAAGAGTAAAAGAAATCATCTGTTCGCTGACTCCTGCTCCGTTATTCTGACAGACCGGAATAGAATTGAGGCGGATGATAATATATGGAGAATGGTCGAGCGTGGGTTTTGTGGTGGTGGTCGAATGATTTGTGAATTGTGAATGGATGTGTACGTAAGTGAATTGTTTGTGAAATGGAAAAGGTGAAGGTGGGGGCGATGGAGTAGTATGGTGTCGGGTGATTTTGTGAATGGGTTTGTGAATGGAGTGGAGCGAATTGGGTCGTGGGTGAATGACTGGATGATGGACGATTAATGGACAATTTGAGCAGAGTGAGTTGCAGCTCTATTTATAGATACGTGGAACAGGATGCGACAAGGAGATGAGCGGCGCAGTAGTCAAAGGCGGTGGAGTTGATATGCAGATCTGGAAAAATTGCTGTCAGAGATTTCATCGGGAGCAGAGCAATGATTGCAGAGTCACGCGTGCAGAAATTAAGGTGGGCGACGTCTGCAATTAATGAGGTAGCAGTTCGAATGCGGCGCCCATCGAGAAGAAGAAAACTGTGCGAAATTCTGTTCCGTGCGCATGTATGCATGTCCGCCACTTAATCAGGCGGTTGTTGCACTCTTGTCCGCTCGAAATCAGGCGGTTGTCTCTATTCTGTCCGCCTCCTTAACATGCGGTAGTCTCTATTGCTTCCGCCTCGCGGTGGCATGTTCTCGTCCGCCTCTTTGTAGGCGTGTACTCTCTGTTGTGTCCGCCTCGCGGTCGCATGTGTGGTGACCGCCCAAAATGAGGCGGTAGCCTCTCCTGTTCCGCCTGTTTATAGGCGGTGGTTGTGAGTATGAGGCTTGTCCGCCAGTTTGCGGATGTACATATATATATATATAACTCCAATCTTGAATCGGCTCCAGATTCTTCGTTATAAGCCCGTTTGACCCGCCGTTGTTGCGTTGGAAAGCTCGTGAGGAGAACTATGCATTTCTGTCATTATTTCCTGATTTATCATATAAATTGGAATTAGTTCCTACCCAAAGTAAGAGTTACAAAAGCATAGGATAAGTGTGAGAAGGTGCGTAAAAAGTTACATAATAATGACCAAGCACCTATAAAACTATATAAATTTCACACTTATCAAATCACCCCACACTTAGTCTTTGCTTGTCTCAAGCAAAACTCTCAAACACGAGTTCAAGTCAAGCGAATGAAACTCAACTCAAAAGGAAGGCACAAAAGAAAGATTATTAGTTTTCCAATACAGGGGCATTTTTCTTTTTCATAAAACAAGAAGTCATTCAAAGCTAATAATAGAGAAACAAAACCATAAGAACCTCGCCTTTAGCAATGAGCCAATCCACCTTTACATTCTCAAACCGTTAGAACGACAAGGGGCATGAAGTAAGATCTTATTCCATCATACCTTTCAATGCCACATACTCTTGATCCATAGAGAAGATATTTTCATTTAGCACAATGATTGCACATTTTTTCAATTTAAGCGCTTTTAAGTTCTTCACCACAGACTTTTCTCTCACCATGTAACGGCTTTGGGTCAACTATCCCAGATCACAAGGACCTTAGGTAGCTAGGTGATGAGGCACCCCAAAGGACTTAATAACCAAGTGGACGAGGCCTGACTTTGGATCAGAATTAAAATTAAGCATGCTTAGGATCAGCGGAGTACCTTGCCTTGTTCTTTTCCAACCATTTCAATCCAGACATTCCAAGGCTCAAGGCTAAAAACAGGGTTCAGATGGTGAGTATTCTCAATCATTTTAGTATCAATAGAACATAGACTTCATTTTTAATCAATTAAAACCAGAAAAATTAAAAATTTTGCACCCCATTATCAGCTAACCAATTATTCCTCCTCTATGGCTTCCTTCCAAGTTGAGCAACACAGCAGGAGTTAAACAAAGCAAGAGAAAAGAGCTCAAGATAAACAAAGATAAGCTACGAAGGAGGTTACCCACCCCACACTTAGAGTGAAGCAATGTCCTCATTGCTGGAAGAATTAACATTGTGCAAGCAATCCAACGGGAAACAAAAGTAAGACATATAGTGGTTCAGAGGGGAGTATGTGTAACAGTAAAGAGTGAAAAGGATTTAGAATACTCCCCAGAGTCCGTTCATGGTGTGTGCACGGTCCACCCCCACTTGAGTTCAGCTGTAGAATTGCGCAGATGTGCCTGAAAAGAATTTTCTAAAACAGCCAGAAGAACTCAAGTTATTACTGCCTCATGTGCTGCCACCCTTAATGAAGAAAAATAAGAAAATAGACTAATAACATTTTTTTTTTAATATTAGTTAAATTATTGAAGCACACAGAAAACTGGTAAGTAAATGTAAGTGTAAGAAAAAGGATAGGAATTCTTCCTGTAAATTGAAAATAAGTGGTGGGTTGCCTCCCACCAAGCTGCTCTGTTTATAGTCTCAAGCTAGACTCATCGTCCGATTAATTAGAGAGGAAGAGGAGTGGGAAGGGGTCCCACAACTTCCTAGAACTAAGTTGCGCAGCTTTTGGAACTTATGTTTTAACCGCCATGGGAGAGACCCTCTTTTTAGGTGGCGCCGACTCTGAAACAGGAGAAGAGAGGTCCTGCTGTACCTGGACAAAAGAAACTCCAAGCAAGAGAAGTTAGTAGAAACATCAGCAGGACAAGTATACCTTTTCAGTCGGGCCCCATTAACTTTGAAGGTTTCACCCTTCTTGTTTTCCAGTTCGTAGGCTCCAAATGAAGTAACCCCTACCACCTTAAATGTCCTCCCAATGAGATTTAACTTTCCTGGAAAGATCTTCAATCTAGAATTGTAGAGGAGCACCCAATCTCCAACTTTGAAGTCACGTTTCTGGATCATTTGATCGTGGAGCTTCTTGGTGCGTTCCTTGTAGATTCGAGCACTGTGGTAAGCTTATCTCTTAATTCTTCAAGCTCTGAAAGCTGAAATTTGCTTCTCACCAGCAGCAAGTATGTCAAAGTTCAGGACCTTAAGTGCCCAGTACGCCTTATGCTCCAACTCAACAGGTAGATGGCAAGATTTCCCGTATACCAACCTAAAAGGAGACTCCCAATGGGTGTCTTGAATGCTGTCCTGTAGGCCCGAGAGCATCAATAACCGTAGAGACCAGTCCTTTCTTGAAGAGTTATGTCTTCTGGAGAATCCACTTCAACTCTCGATTGGATACTTCAGCTTGTCCATTTGTTTGTGGGTGATACGATAGTGCAACCTTATGACGTACTCCATACTTAGCCAGCAAGGCATCGAATGAACGGTTGCAAAAATGTGACCCCCATCACTGATAATTGCTCGTGGAACTCCGAAGCGAGTGAAGACGTGCTTTTTGATAACTTGACCACGTTTTTGAATCAGCATCTGGCATGGTATGGCTTAACCCACTTGGACACATAGTCACTGCCACCAAGAATGTATTGATAACTTGTGAAGATGGAAATGGCCCCATAAAATCGATACCCCCAACAGTCAAAAGTTCGACTTCCAAAATGCTTTGCTGAGGCATCTCAGTCGCCTTGAAGTATTGCCCAGCGCTGACAGTTATCACAACTAGCCACAAAGGTTTGGCAGTTTATGGAGTGTGGGCCAATAGAATCCGGACTCCAAACCTTGGCTGCCGTCCGATGGGATCCATGATGGCCTCCAGCTTCTCTGGAGTGACAAAACTCCAGAACACTAGGTACCTCATCATCAGGGAGACACCTGCGAATTAAGCTATCTGCACACACTCGAAACAAGTGAGGGTCTTCCCAGATATAATGGCGTGAGTCAGAAAGGAATTTCTTTTTCTGAGCATATGATAAATCATGAGGAACAACTCCAGAAACAAGAAAATTAGCCATATCAGCATACCATGGCTCTTGCACCTTTTTCAAACTGAAGACGGCTTCATCGGGAAAAAATTCATTAATAGGAATACCGTCGTCAGGAGTTACCATCCTAGAGAGATGGTCAGCAACAACATTCAGTTTACCACTCTTGTCCCTCACTTCTATATCGAATTCCTGTAAAAGAAGAATCCAACGTAGCAAGCGAGGCTTGGCCTCTTTCTTGGCAAACAAATATTTAAGAGCAGAGTGGTCAGTGTGGATAATCACTTTACTTCCCCATAAATATGATCGAAATCTATCTAAGGAGAAGACCACTGCTAGGAGCTCTTTCTCAGTTGTTGTGTAGTTTCTCTGGGCATCATCTAGAGTTTTGCTGGCATAAGCAATAACTCTTAACACCTTATCTTTCTTTTGGCACAGGGCTGCACCTACTGCAAAGTCACTAGCATCACACATTATTTCAAATGGCGATGACCAGTCAGGAGAAACAACGATAGGGGCAGCTACCAATTTTTGCTTAATTAAATTAAAAGCAGAAATACAATCTTCAGAAAATATAAATGAAACATCTTTCATTAGCAATCAGTCAAAGGTTTAGCAATTTTAGAGAAGTCTTGAATAAACCTTCGATAGAAACCAGCATGCCCAAGAAACGATCTTACTTCCTTTACACAAGTGGGAGCTGGTAGCTTCTCTATCACTTCGACTTTTGCTTTGTCAACCTCAATCCCTTTAGCAGACACCTTGTGGCCGAGCACTATCCCATCCTTTACCATAAAATGGCATTTCTCCCAGTTGAGAACTAGGTTGGTCTCTTCGCACCGTCCAAGGATAAGATCAAGCTGTGCTAGACAAACATCAAAATCAGAGCCATAGACAGAAAAATCGTCCATAAATACCTCTATACTCTGCTCAATGAAGTCTGCAAAGATGGCCTGCATGCATCGCTGGAAAGTGGCAGGGGCATTGCATAAACCAAAGGGCATTCTTTTGTATGCAAAGGTACCAAATGGACAAGTAAAGGTAGTCTTGTCCTGGTCCTCAGGTGCAATAGGAATTTGAAAGTACCCTGAAAAACCATCTAAAAAACAGTAATATTCCTGCCCAGCCAATCTCTCTAGCATTTGATCAATAAAGGGGAGTGGGAAATGATCTTTCCTGGTGGCTGAATTCAAACGCCTATAATCTATACACATACGCCATCCAGTGATCTTTCGTTGGGGAATGGACTCACCTTTGTCGTTCAACACAGCCTCAAAACCTCCTTTCTTAGGGACTACCTGTACAGGACTTACCCACGTGCTGTCTGATATAGGGTAAATGATCCCAGCGTCCAGAAGCTTCAACACCTCTGTCTTGACAACTTCCTTCATGTTAGGGTTGAGCCGACGCTGGGGTTGTCTGACAGGTTTGTAGTCTTCCTCCATATAGATACGATGTGTACAGAAGGCCGGGTTGATGCCTTTGATATCAGCTAGAGTCCATCCGATGGCTCTCTTATGTCTTCTCAGACTTCAAGTAACCTGCTTTCTTGCCCAGAAGTCAAAGAAGATGAAACAATGACAGGCAAGTAATTATCATTAGCTAAAAAGCAGTACTTGAGATTAGAGGGGAGCTCCTTAAGCTCAAGTACTGGAGGTTGCTCTATAGAAGGAACAGGTCTTTGGATTTCTTTATCAAGTCTCTCCAAAGGAGGGCGATAGGCTTGAAAACCTGGTTTTCCTCTCTCTACATGTGCTAGAGCTGTATTAACATCCATATTAAGAGTTTTATCCTCAACAGAAGATATAAGAATATGTTCTAAAGGTTCAAAATCTGAAAAAGTAGAAGAAAGTATAGAATAAATCTCATCATCAGTAGAAAGTTCACATACCTCGCCATCCTCATCTTGCATACTTACCGACATAACTGAATGAGCTGAAGTAGAACTTAACTTCATCATCTTTTTCATATCAAACTCTATCTTCTCATCTCCGTACCTCAAGGTGATTCTGCCATCATGCACGTCAATGACCGCCTTGGCAGTACTTAGAAAAGGACGACCCAAAATGAGTGGGACCTCCACATCATCATCTATGTTTAAAACAACAAAATCCGCAGGAAAGATGAAGCGGTCAACTCCTACTACAAGATCCCTCACAATTCCCATTGGTTTTATTTCGGATCTGTCGGCTAGCTGGAGTTTAAAAGGGACTGGGTGAAGCTCTCCTCCTTTTACCTTCAAGAAGGTTGCATATGGCATGATGTTGATGCTTGCACCCAGGTCACACAGGCCACTTCCACAATCTATATCTCCGATAAAGCAGGGAACAATAGGAGTGCCTGGATCCTTCTGTTTCGGGGGAAGTGCTCGAAGTAACGCCGTAGAGCACTCTTCTGTAAGGTGGACAGTCTCCTTGTCCTGCTTCTTCTTCCTCTTTGTCACGAGATCCTTCAAAAATTTTGCATAGTTAGGCATCTCCTGAAGAGCATCAATTAAAGGAATATCAATAGTCAGTTTCTTAAATATGCTTAAGAATTTATTGAACTGCTCATCTAAACACTTCTTTTTCATCCTGTTTGGAAATGGAAGCTCTATTCGCTTAGGAGTAGAAGAAGGTACATCAATTTGAATAGAAGATGGAGAAGGAGAAGAATTGATTGGAGCCTGTATCTCCTCAGAAACTACCACTGGTGGGACCGAAGGCTCTGGTGATTCATTAGAATGGGTGATCTTTTCATCAGTTTGTTGTGCAGTCACTTGTTGTTGATTATCTCCCAGCTGCTTGCCACTTCTTAATCACGGCTGCACTGAGCTCATCCTTAGGTTGGATCTCTGAAGATGCACCACAATTGCAGATCCTCAAGGCCTTGGCCGTCTCTCTTGGATTCTGCTGAGATTGTGATGGAAATGAGCCTGGCTGCCTTTGATGCTGGTTGTTAAGTAGCTGGTTCATCTGCTGCTCCAGATTTCTCTGGCTATCCATCAGGGATTGGTTGAGAGTTTGTTGTTCCTTCTGGTTGGTAGCCATGGAAGTAATTATATCTTGGAGCTTTTCCATCTTTTCATCAGATGCAGATTTAATAGGTGGCTGGTAAGAGTTCTGGCCCTGTCCCATCTGCATCTGAGGACGAGCTTGATTGTATGGTTGCCTAGAGAAGCCTGGGGGACCCTGCACATTACTTTGTAAAAGATTCGAATTTAAGGCATTGTTGGGATTACCATACCTGAGATTCGGATGTTGATTTCGGTTCCAGGGCTGTTGGTAATTCCCTTGTCCTACAAAGTTGGCTTCTTCAGCGACCCGTATCTCCTCCAGATAAGGGCATACTTCAAACGAGTGGTCACCACCACAATGAGAGCACAGAGGCTCAGATGAGGATGAAGAAGCTATCCTCTTTACCTGCTGAGAAGGCTGACCATTAATTAGAAAATCATCAAATCTTTTTACTAGTGAGCTTACCAGTGTGGATTGTTGAGCTTGTGACTCTGCCATCTGCTCCATCCAAGGATCTATATTTCTTGCACCTTTGGCACCCATAGTCATAGTTCTGCCACCTTCGGTGCCCCACTGACGAACTTCTTCTATGTACGTCTCCATGGCCGCCATGAAATCATTGCCGGATCGGTTGAGGATGTTTCCTCCCAAAGCTGATCTAACTTCGGCTTGATGTATATGCTGCAAACCATTAAAGAATCATAGCTATACAAGTGAGATCTTGTCCGTGATGAGGACACTGTCGGAGCATCTCTTTAAAACGATCCCATGCTTCACAGATAGTCTCAGTACCTCCCTGTTTAAAAGCAAGTAAAGCAGCAACCAAATTCCTAGTTCTAGAAATAGGATAATATTTTTCATAGAACCTGGTTGTCATCTCCTCCCAACTAGTGATAATACCAGAGGGAAGACAGTAGAACCATTTCATTGCTTCACCGGTGAGGCTGCTAGGAAATAAACTCATTCTAGCATACTCCAGGAGACTATCTGAGCACCCAATTTGATCAATATTTATTAGAAATCGGTTGACATGATCTAGGGCGTCGTTGGGGTTGGAACCGTCAAATGTGCCTGAGGGCATCTCTCGTATGACCTTGTTCTGATGTGATGGCTTCAGATCCTTCCATTCCTTCATTAATTCAGGTGGTAGCGTAGGAAGAGCTACTGGGCTTCTTCTTGGAATGGCTGCTGGTCTGCTAAATTGCTTCATTGCTTGGCTACCGTTTGTAGGAGTTGCCATTTGTATTTCTCTTTGGAACCTCTGTTGGCGTCTGGCTAGCTGAGCGGTACGTTCGATTTCCGGGTCAAGGATTCTGTCCCAATCGAGATGAGTGTCTGACCAAGAACGAGTGTACACCATCAACAGTCTGCAAAAAAGAAAAATAGATTCCACAAAAATTTAAAAGTAGAGTAAAATAAAATAAAAATAGATAGATACAATAATAATAGTAATAATAATAATAATTTTTTTTTTTAATTAATAATAACCCAAGCTAAGGACTAGACAGGAGTCTAGTCCCCGGCAACGGCGCCAATTTGCAAACGATAAATTTGACCTATTAAATACCAAGAAATAATCTTAGAGAATAATAAATCAGAAAACCGTCAGGTTGCAAAAATCCTGGTTATTGTAGTAGAGTTTATGGGAACCAGGTATCGAACCGTGGGACTATGTGACAATTATCTAGACTTAGCAAAGGTTATAAATTGAGGGGGAATTTTGTTTTGTTCTAAACTGTGAATTATAATAAAGACAACAAGAATTTAAATAACAGCTAATAATTAAAATAACAGAATATAAAAGTGGTTGTGAATATGGAAGAACGGACTCTGGGTTCAGGTTTTACTCGTTTGATTAATTATGCTATTCTACCGGTTTAATTAAGAATAATTTGGCAAAATTCCTTTTATAGTCTTTAGATTTAAATCCTAAATTCTAATGACCTCGTTTACCAGAACATGCAAGGTTTGATCTAAACTCAGGCAAAACACATGTAAACGGCTAGTTAAAAGGAATATAATTTTGCATCTGAAATACTAGATTTATTCAATCAGAATAAATTCTTCCACAGACATAACAATTAATATGACCTATCTATTTCACGGATCTGATCAAAATAGATTTCGTAAAGCAATTTAATAAACTCATGTAATTTATTAAAATGCGAGAGAATAACATTAATCGTATCAAATTATAATTAACTTAAACCGGTAAAATAAAGTGCACAATTAAAACAAACTAATAATAACCATCTCCCAGAGTATAATTAATCTAGCCGGACATGTTAAATAAATGAGCAGAGATAAGAGTAAAAGAAATCATCTGTTTGCTGACTCCTGCTCCGTTATTCTGACAGACCGGAATAGAATTGAGGCGATGATAATATATGGAGAATGGTGGCGTGGTTTTGTGGTGGTGGTCGAATGATTTGTGAATTGTAAATGGATGTGTACGTAAGTGAATTGTTTGTGAAATGGAAAAGGTGAAGGTGGGGGCGATGGAGTAGTATGGTGTCGGGTGATTTTGTGAATGGGTTTGTGAATGGAGTGGAGCAAATTGGATCGTGGGTGAATGACTGGATGATGGACGATTAATGGACATTTGAGCAGAGTGATTTGCAGCTCTATTTATAGATACGTGGAACGGATGCAGACAAGGAGATGAGCGGCGCAGTAGTCAAAGGCGGTGGAGTTGATATGCAGATCTGGAAAAATTGCTGTCAGAGATTTCATCGGGGGCAGAGCAATTGATTGCAGAGTCACGCGTGCAGAAATTAAGGTGGGCGACCGTCTGCAATTAATGAGGTAGCAGTTCGAATGCGGCGCCCATCGGAGAAGAAAACTGTGCGAAATTCTGTTCTGTGCGCATGTATGCATGTCCGCCTTAATCAGGCGGTTGTTGCACTCTTGTCCGCTCGAAATCAGGCGGTTGTCTCTATTCTGTCCGCCTCCTTAACATGCGGTAGTCTCTATTGCTTCCGCCTCGCGGTGGCATGTGTCTCGTCCGCCTCTTTGTAGGCGGTACTCTCTGTTGTGTCCGCCTCGCGGTCGCATGTGTGGTGACCGCCCAAAATGAGGCGGTAGCCTCTCCCTGTTCCGCCTTTTATAGGCGGTAGTGAGTATGAGGCTTGTCCGCCAGTTTGCGGATGTACATATATATATATATAACTCCAATCTTGAATCGGCTCCAGATTCTTCGTTATAAGCCCGTTGACCCGCCGTTTGTTGCGTTGGAAAGCTCGTGAGGAGAACTATGCATTTCTGTCATTATTTCCTGATTTTATCATATAAATTGGAATTAGTTCCTACCCACTAAGAGTTTACAAAAAGCATAGGATAATGTGAGAAGGTGCGTAAAATACATTAATAATACCAAGCACCTATAAACTATATAATTTCACACTTATCAGTATCTTGAAATAGAATTTTATATACAAATAAAACTTTAGTAAACTTTAGAGCATCATTAGTAATTAAAATTTGAATTAATTTTTGGACCATTATAATTTAGGATGGGCCCTGTTATAGACGGCAGTCCAAACAACCCATATGTGCTTATAGCTAGAAAAAAGACATCAACTTTTATTGCTAAAAAGAGGTCCACGTACAATATCTAATGGTGGCCAACGTTACCAGTTCTACCAGAACCGGCGGGGCTGAACCTGTCGGGAATCGGAATAGACCGTAACCGGCTAGAACCGGTTCTGAATCGGACCCTATCCCTACCAAAGCGATTCTGAATCTCCTCATTCAGATCTAGGACTAAACCGTATTCGACCCAAAACTGGGTATCATGTGGGGTGGGACTGAGTCCTTGGAACCGGAATTACTAGAACCGTTCAAAATGATCGTTAGTCACTCAAATCGACCATTAAAAGCCCACACCCTCTTATGCCTCATTTGGTTGATTTTCAAAATTTGACCATTGGAATCGAAACCGGAACCAGAACTGGGTACCATTTAGTGTGGGACTCAGTCCTTGGAACCGGAACCGGTCTGAATGATTGTTAGTCAGTCAAAATGACCTTTAAAAGCCCACACCCCCTTATGCCCTGTTTGGTTGATTTTCAAAATTTGACCGTTGGAACCAAAGCCGAAACTGGAACTGAAATCAGGTGCCCAACAACTCGTTTTTTGTGTAACGACTATAAAACGGCTATATGCCCCCAAAACACTATAAATACCCCTTTTGATCAGCATTTTCAACACATAACTCATCTTTCTATTCCTCTCTCATATTATTACTATTTTCTTGTGCAATTAAGCGTTTTAGCTCTTATAAAAACTCATTTTTTACATTATGGAAAAATGTCTTAATTATAGATCCAAAAAGGAAACGATGCAAAACTCTCCTTCAAACCTTCAAATCAATCCAAATTTTGTTGTTGATGAGCAAGTCCAAATCGAAGAGATGCAATTCGGGTATCAACAACAACAAAAATATTCACTTTCATCATTCCTGCTACCCGGAAGTTATACTATTTCTTAACATGGATCAAAGGACACCATCAATGTGTTAATTTACTATGCTTTAATATTAGTTACAATTTTTTTACAAAATTCAATTTTAGTTGTATTCTTAATTATAGTCCAAATTTTATTTTTTCCACTAAAAGTATATCCTTCGGTACACCACAATCTGATGCCCACCATCTCGATCAATGAAGGAGATGATCAAGAGGATGTGGATATGCCAGCAAATAGAAAGAAATCATCTTGGGTGTGACCATATTTCCCAAAGAAAGAAAATTCTAGCAAACCTAAAATATACAAGCAATATTGCAATATTTGCAATTGGGAATTCGCATGGGTGACTAGCACCGGAACATGATCATTTGTGAAGTATTTGAAGACGCACCAAATCTACATGGATTATACAATGGGGGGTGGCCAACTTAGCTTATCGGATTTATTGAACGATAACCCGGTTTAGGTTATTTTCAATACTATATAGATAAAATGATGGATGGCATGGCAAAATTTGTGATCGCTGGACAATTGTCTTTTAATTTTGGTGGAAGTGTGCACTTTGTAAATTTTGTTTACTCCACATTACAACCACAATATAGGAGAGTGCCCAGAAATACACTAAAACACAGAGGTTTTTTACAGCATACTTATACTTGAAACACGCTAAGAAATGCTAGATAGTTTTGATGGTCATGTTTGTTTGACTAGTGACATGTGGCATCTATAACTAATGATGAATTTATTTGTGTTACTTGTCAATGGATTTATCGTTCATGGACACTACAAAAGCGTATTATTGCATTTGATATTTTTGATGATGCACACACCGGTGCATAATATTTCTAACAAGATTATTACTATATTAATTAATCAACATGTCTTGGCTAAACCCACATGTAGCCAAAGATAGCTACATTACATGTACATGTAGTAGACAAAAAATGTACATTACACCTATAAAACATGTACATTACTTATATAATAAATTATTGTACACAAAAATAGTACTTTTAGTATAATTGTTTATTGTACAAGTTTTTCTTATTCATTGTACATGTTTTCATTGTTGGTTGTATAGTAAATGTAGCTATCTTTGGCTACATATACATGTAGCCAAGAATTTGTCTTAATTAAATGGAACTTGTTAGATAAGTTGTTCTCTATTTCTTTAGATAATGCTTCTAACAACACTCAGTGCGCAAGCTATTTAAAAACTAATATGGCACTCTTACTTTTTCATAATTGAGATTTCTCGCAAGTTAGATGTTGTGCGCATGTGTTAAATTTGTGTGTTCAAGATGGGTTTCATAATATGACTGCTTCAATAGAACCTCTAAGACTTGCCTTGAGAAAAGTTAGAAAATCACATGTTGTAAAAGCATAATATAAAAAATTATGCGAGCAAGCTAATTTACGACCTTGACATTTTGCTCTTCATACCCCTAATCGATGGAACTCTATATATGAATTGTTGATCAAAACTAACAAGCTTTTGTTTATTTTAACTCAAGTTTATAACACTACGGTTGTTGAATCTAGTGCTGATCTAATGACCCCTGATTTTTGGAATATTGCTATGTCTGTGTGCACTGTTTTAAAATGTTTTGATAGTGCAAAAAGAGTATTTTCATTGGTGTATGACCCTAATGTGCATCTTGTCATTCATGAATGCATCTCAATTTTCAATGTTCTTATGTAAGAACAGGGGTGTAAGTGGGATTGAAGGGGTTATTAACAATATGATGACTAAGTGGTTAGCTTACTTTAATGAGTTTTCTTCGATATTCTATTGCAGGTGCAATTGATCCTAAAGTTTAAATGGTTTAAATGAGTTGTTTGAATAATATTATAGTATAGTTTCAAGAGGAAGCACATATGTTGAGAATTATATGCAAAAAGTGGATAAAATCTTGATACTTCTTCATGATGATTGTACTACAATGTTTCATCAATTTGAGTTTTCCAATGCAGGTGATGTTGGTGGTAATGGTTTCTCTTCCAAACCACCGGCCCTGATAGAAAAAATAAAAATTTGATTGCTAGTATTTTGAAAAGATCCAAGTCTGGTGAGTTAGGTTCTCGATATTGTACATATGATAATTATCTTAACTCGAGTTTTAGTTTCAATGATAATAATGATGATGATGATGTAGATGTCCTTAAGCGGTAGCGAACTCATGAAAGAAACTTTCCCATATATTATGGCAATAATTGCACGAGATGTAATAGCAGTTCCAACACCAATTGTTACTTCTGAGTCTGCTTTTAGTGCAGGTAAACAAGTATTGGATGAAAAGAGATCACGTCTTCAACCAGACTCAATCAAGGTCTCTGTTGAGAAGTATGATTGGGACTTTGCTGAAACACGGTCCCAAGCGCGAACACAACAATATGAAGGGCAATATGATGACTGGTTTGAGTTGAATGTAGAAGAAGCGGGTGGACAAGGACAAACCTCTTAGGAGTTCTATCTTTTAGAATGTAGTAGTATTAATTTTATTTTCATGTAATCTTGTAACCTCTTAGTAGTTGTACTCTTTTTCCTTATTAGGGTTTTCCCAATAGGTTTTTACCTAATAAGGTCTTAACGAGGGAGTGAATTCATAATAATTAACTTCTCTTTGTTCTTAAATTGCAATTTCAGTCATTCATTTTAAGTATTTTTACATCGTAAATCTTAATCAACAGTCAAACAAAAAGCAAGAAAGAAATTAGAAAAAAATTCAAATCTAAAACCGAAAATCTAGAATTGAACTGGAAGCAGGACCGGTCAAGAACCAGTAGATTCGAACCGGGACCGGTCTTGGCTGGTTCCGAATCCGAATCCTTTGTTAGGGAACCGGGTGTAGTAAAAATATCTGACTATCTCTACCTAGATAGTGTAACTACCGTTTTCCTAATATATTCAGTAAGTAGGGTTGTCGTACCCAAGGGACTTCCTCATTATAATTAATGGCAACTCTTAAATTAATCAAGAAAGCTAAACTAAATAAAACAGGAAAGATCGTATTTTTAGAAGAATTAATTATTCTAATTAAAGAATGAATTAATAAGCAAAACTAGAAAATATAATAAAATAAATAAACAGAAACAGGAAATACAGATTGAAACTTTATAACTAAAAGAGCTCCTCAGGTTGCTCTACTAACTATCTCTTTTGAATTCTATTATACAAACACTTCCTATTTTTGCAACAAACTCATGAACTATAAGTGATCCAGTTAACCATCATGTTCAATGGATCCTAAATGGTTAAGATAACAAGTAGCAAATCATGCCAAAGTTACTTTAATACAATTGCGTTATAACGAGTACCTATTGAAGACAAATTAACCTATAGGCAAACCATGATTCTAGGCATTAATTCGGTTTAATTTTCTATGTATGGTTCCCTGTCTCAGCCTCGCATATTGCTCAGAGACAGTGAAAATTTACTTATTATCTAGAGAATCAAAGCTCAGTAAAACATGGAATTAAAGAATCACATTTGGTTAAAGGAAGAATGTTTACATGGAATTCTTAAGATCCGGTTCGTGTTCCCAACCGGGAAGTTTAACTAACTACTCAAACATAAATCTAACTACAGAAACAACAAAAGGAGAAGGCATTGATAAGATCACACAGAAGGGACGAAGAAACTCATGTTGAATCTTCAATCCGGATCCTAGCTCCGCTTTCAACCCTTATGTGACTGCACGACCATCTCCCTCCGTTAGAAAGCGTGGTGTTATCTGTGGTTTATAGTCAATTTTTTTATTAAGTTATTGGAAACCCCCTTGAGGGTTTGGGATAATATCGGTAATCATCTTGTGTTTATCATAATTATTAGTAACCCTCTTGAGGTTATGGAATTTCCTACTACGAGCCCCGAACTATAGCTCCGTTAATAAAACGTTAACCTTTGTTGACATGTCAGCTTATTCATTAAAATAGAAGTGATAGTGGACAAAAAACACTACTTAATCAGAAGTGATAGTATTGGTGAGAATATACTTACAAAGGTGATAATGTTGGTAAGAATTTATATCCCAAAGTCACAGTTGGTGAGAAAGATGTTTTGTATCTTCATTAAGTACAGTACCACTCACATACTTGAGTTATTCCATTTTGTCCTCCCATTAATTATTGTTTAATAGTTGTATAATTAGAGTGTTGGAATAAAAATTCTGGCTGAACTAATTAATTTATGTGGGGAAATGGTTTTATATCTATTAAAATATGTTCAATGTTAATATAATACTCCCTCCGTTCAAAAATATCTGTCATTTTAGAACCTTGCACACTGATTAAGAAAAGTTGAATAATGATGCATGTACCCCTGCTTTTTACTTTTCCATCTAGATAATAATTATTTTTGTGTTGAATAGTAGGGTTAAAAGTGGAAAAAAGTGTGCCAAAAAGCTAGAATGACACATATTTTTAAACAAGAATCATATCCTAAAACGACAGATATTAATTAACGGAGGGAGTTCAGATAAGTTTGATGTAGGGGACGACCCAGTAGCATCATTGCGTACGACCACGACCAAAGCTGTCCACGTTTTTGTTATTGCGAAAAAAGGACGTAGAGGAGGGACGAGCAAAATTCTGAAATAACGTAACAGGAGTATAAATGTACTCATATTAACATCTCCCCCAAACTAATTGCTGAAATAACGTTTCCGAAAGAAATCGTCTCTTGAAGAGACAATTTCATTAATTATCAAAGTTGAAATCGTCTCTTGAAGAGACAATTTCAACGTTTATCCGCGCCACGTTGGCGCTGACTCATCGGGACCGGGGGAAGGTTAAATCGTCTGTTTAAGAGACGATTTATGAAGAGACAATTTCAACGTTTATCCGCGCCACGTTGGCGCTGACTCATCGGGACCGGGGGAAGGTTAAATCGTCTGTTTAAGAGACGATTTCACGAAATCGTCTCTTAAACAGACGATTTCACCCTTTGTACGATGCGTGCTAGAAAACGCGAGAGTTACAAATTTTACTAATGAAATCGTCTTTTGCAAAGACGATTTCTCTATTAAGGAAGAAATCGTCTTTTGTAAAGACGATTTCACGGGTTACACAATACATACCCGATTTTTCCCTTCCCTTCCTCATTCCAACTTTCTCTCTATGTTGAAGTTGGCTCCCGAGAGCAGAAGCGCACACCGGCGAGAAGTGCCGCCCCAGTGCCGCCCCACCTCCTCTCCTGTTCGCCGGAAACCGCCTCCGACGCCGCCTGTCTCCGGCGCCACTAGCCTGCAACAATTCCCCTTGTTAGTTTCAACACTTATATCAAGTTGTAAGGTAATTTCTAACCCTAGAAATTAGTGATTGTTAGAAAATTAGGAATTCTTAAATAAGTGTTAAATTAGTAACTTATTATATGTTGTTATGTGTTTCATTGTAGGGGTGATTGATTGTTGATGAAATGCTAGTGATAATTGATTTTTGATTTGTGAAATTTTGGTGAATATGGATTGTTTGTGAACTTTGGAAATTTTACAATTTTGTGAAATAAGTGAATGTTGGGAAATTGTGGATGTTTGTGGAATTATGTGAGATTGTGAATGTTAGGAAATTAATTGTTTGAAGTGTTTAAATAATTATATGCAATTGATAAGGTTGAATTGTAGAATTAGTTGTTGTGTTGTACTATTCGATTACGTTTGTACTTGAATTTGTGTTATTCGTAGAATATTAATGCAATGTTTCTTATGTTTTAAAAAATTGCATATTCTTTTCTAAGATACAAGCTTTTGATATGGTTGAATCTCTGTTATTTAATATTCAGTTACACATGGATCCCGGTCCACCCCGTGGTTCCATACTTCGATATCAGCGTCATCATAGGTCTACATCTGTGTGGGATGGGAACGAGTATCAGGTGCTACACTGTCGCCGCTTCGAGGCTAGTGTACGACGTGGCGGGCATGTACGTTACGATGAGAAGATGCGCCCCTATTTGGAGGCTTCTGGATTCATCGGGATGGCTAGTCTAGAGTTCATCTCCTTGGACTGGCATCTGATCACTGCACTTGTAGAGAGATGGCGTCGAGAGACCCATACTTTTCACATGCCGATAGGAGAGACCACCGTCACATTGGAGGATGTTGCTCTGCTTACCGGCCTACCTATAGACGGACTACCAGTCACGGGTACCACGATCAGAGATTGGGGAGCGTTGTGCGACGACCTCCTAGGCGCTAGGCCGGCCGATCTAGGACGTCATAGTAGGATCAAGCTCAGTTGGCTGGGTTCTACTTTGGACAGTTACCTGAGCATGCAGATGAGGTGACGGTCATGAGGCACACCCGTGCTTACATACTGATGCTACTGGGTGGGACCGTTTTTGTTGATAGGTCGGGGAACCAGGTCCATCTGATGTTCTTGCCACTTTTGGAGGATTTCGGCTAGGCCGGACAGTACAGCTGGGGTTCTGCATGTCTGGCATGGTTGTACAGACAGCTGTGTCTAGCGTGTGATGCTAGGGACAGTGGTATCGCAGGGGCGCTGGTCGTCCTACAGATTTGGGCGTGGGAGAGATTTCCTTATATAGCTCCCATCCGTCGACATGCCCATCATGCTGGCCCACTTCCTTTACTTCCGCTTGCACATCGCTGGCATGTCGACTTCGATGTGACCGGACACTCCACACATGTGCTCACTCACTACAGAGAGGCATTTGACAGGTAGACACCGCATCAGGTGAGTCTTGTTTTTTGTATGTTGCATTGCTTTTCTTTACACGAACATTATGTCTTTAACTTTTAATGTCTATTATTTCAGATTGTCTGGGAGCCCTACACGGATGAGGTATTACAGTCTTTTCCTCCGTATTGCTTGGTTGGTCTCCACTTTGCACGAGCTCGGGTGCCATTTATCTGCTTTCATATAGTGGAGTTGCATCTCCCGGATCGTGTGATGCGACAGTTTGGCGGGAGGCAGTTTCCACCGGATGATCCTAGGACAGACGGGGATGATGCACGGGTTGATCTGCACAACATCGACTTGAGAGGCCGCACCGAATGGAACTGGAAACTCACCATTCAGAGTACATTGCCCTGTGGAACCTGCGTGCTGAGAGAGTGGTCGATCTACAGTTGGATGATCCTGGTCCTGCGTACGAAGAGTGGTACGGTTGCAACACGAGGAGATACATTGGCCGTACGGGAGCTCTATTCGGATACATGGTGAGTAAATCCAACTTTACTTATTTTATTTTAGTATTATGACATATCATTTTGTTATATTCATATTTTGAATTGTGGTGTAGGGGGAGACCACAAATGAGGTCATCGGCATGCTAGAGGCAATGCGGGTCGATGATGCTCTCGATAGTCTACGGTTGATGAGAGACGAGTACAACAATACGTACTACGTCCTTCCACGGCCACAGCATGTCCCAGTAGCTGCCCCAGACGAGGAAGATGCTGATGCCGCTGCGGATCAGGGTAGGAGACAAGGGCATGGTCGTCGTCCTCGTGGTCGAGGTAGAGGAAGAGGACGTGCACGTGGTGAAGCTCCTGAGGCAGTAGATCATCAGGAGGCGTTCGACATCGCCGGTAGTATGACCCTATCTCAGATCGTTGATCCTACGCAGCAGGTCGACACTACTGGATTTGCATATTTTGGGAGCAGCTCAGGCTTTCCCGGGGCGTCATCCTCAGGTGCTGGGACGAGCATGGACATCACGACGCCGGCTGCAGACCTTGCATTAGCCTCTACATCTACTCCTGGAGCACCACTTAGGGATAGAGATTCCCGAGATTGTCATGATGTAGGGGATCTAAGAGGTCGTGACCTTGATCCTACTCTTGCATCAGCAGTTGAGGATCCTACACCTAGAGTGACTAGGACGTATGTACGACGTAGTAGACGTAGATGATGTAGGTTGTTACATTTTGTAAACAACTTGATTTTGAGATTGTATTACTTTCTATCTTATAAACTATTACATTTGGTTCACATTTTGATTTCTTAGGTTTCTGTGACGTTACAAATGATTTGAATTTGTTCTGAGAACAGTGAATGTCGGAGAGATGTTAATATGTACAGGTTGTTTGTCATGAATTTGTGGTGTTACAGCCCTTGGAAGATGTTCCAAAGTGGATGTGTTGTTGAATTGTGGTGTTCCAACACTTAAAAAATTGTCTAAGTGTTGTGAACAGGTGAAATCGTCTCTTGAAGAGACGATTTCATACTTATTTCAGTAGAAATCGTCTCTTCAAAAGACGGTTTCATCTGTGATACGCAGCGGCTTAAATGACAAGGGTGAAATCGTTTCTTCAAACGACGATTTCGACAAATCGTCTTTTTAAAAGATGACTTCCCTCGTCATCCGATTCCATGCCAAATCAGCGCCAACGTGGCGCGGGAAAACGTTGAAATCGTCTCTTGAAGAGACGATTTCAACTTTGATAATTAATGAAATCGTCTCTTCAAGAGACGATTTCACCCGGAAACGTTATTTCAGCAATTAGTTTGGGGGAGATGTTAATATGAGAACATTTATACTCCTGTTACGTTATTTCAGAATTTTTTTCGAGGAGGGACCGCATCAAAATTCTTTGTCCTCTGCAGCTCTCAATGGTCCCAAACCAAAAAAAAAAGAATGATTTCTCTAAAACACGCACATTGTGAATGTGTCATCGTCAACTTTGTTTTTTCCCTTCCTGCCCAGCAGTCGTCGATGGGAATGTAATATTGTTAGGATTATAAGTCCATCCATTACTTAATGTACTATGCTCTAATATATTTGTACATATATCTACGGTAGATAGTAGCCAAACACTATTTTTCATTATCTATATAAATATGCACTCTACTTAACACATTGGTTAAGTGCAATACTCAATAATAGAGAAATACATCTTTTGACGCTTCACCCAGACTCTCATGGTATTAGTTGTGTAAGAGACTAGAATACTTCGACAAAACAAAAAACAACCAATCCCTATCCCTATGGCCGACGGAGACGACAATGTCAACATCGACAAACCGTCCGACAAAACTCCATCCGGAGACAGTTCTGGCGCATCTCTACCACATGAAAAAGACAAGATTATTTAGATTCTATCCTTCCGATAATCCCAGTACCCAATTATCCCACAAATTCGACGGCAAGGGTTTTGCAACCTTGAAGCGCGCCTTCATTGTCATCCTTTCAACCAAGAGCAAAGTGAGTTTCCTCACCGGTGAAGTCCAGCGCAGCAGCTTCACTCCCGCCAAGCAGATCAACTGGGACAAAGCCAACAACATGGTTCTGGCATGGCTTTTCAATTCTCTCAGTGAACCGATTAAGGAAAGCGTGATTTACTAACCTACTGCTGCCAAGCTTGGTCCAATCTTTGCAAACGCTGGGATGACCCCGTAGGGACGCGGTTGTATGCTTTACGGCAAGAATCGCATAACATTGAGCAGGGTCGCGACACAATCAATGACTACTACCCTCGCTGGATCAAGAGATCTGGAACGAACAAACCCAGCTTGACAACATCTCGCCCTGCACTTGTGGTTCTTCCGTCGATCTTCTGAAACACCACGTGAACGAGAGAATCTTTGATTTCCTCATGGGCCTCAACGATTCCTACAAATCCATTAGCAGTAACATACCAATGCTCAGTCCATTACTGTCTCTTGAAAGTGTATACTCCATGCTGTGTCAGGAAGAAAACTATTGTCAACCGCGCAAGAATAGAAAGGGTGAGTTCGACGACGGACTCGCGTTCGCTGCTGCTAACCCTAACTCTACGAATCACACCTCTTTTGATGGAAAAATTACCCCAATCCGCCTCGATTCAAAGAAGATTTAATGTACTCACTGTCAGAAGATGGGGCATTCCTACGACAATTGCTATTGGGTGAAGGGTACTTTTCCCAGCTACTGGCGTACCAAACCCCAGAACCCTGTTACTGCTGCTCTCACCGACGACACTTCCTCATCTTCAACAAATGCTTCACCAGTCCCGGGCTTCACCAACGAACAACTTCAGGCCTTGACCACCCACATCAAAGACAAGAAGATGCCCGTCCCTGGTCTCAGCCCACGACAGTTGGCATCTCTGAGCCCTTATCTCACTAGTAGAATGTAGTTTTTTGGTAACAACAAAAAATCGTTACCAAAAATCTAAATCGTTACTAATTTGAGTTATTGTAACGACAAAAGTCGTTACATGTCGTTGCACGTGATGACGTAACTAAAGATCAATTTATTTATCGTAACGACTTTTATTCGTTACTAAAAATTATATCGTTACTAAAAATATGATTTTGTAATGAATATATCGTTACTGTAGTCTCAATTTTTTTAAAATCTTTAATACTATCTTTGGTAACAAAATACTTGTTACTAATAACATCTATGGTAACGTTACCTGAACCTTTGTAACAAAAAATCTGATTTCTACTCGTGTCTTGAGAACACCACGCAAAATCACACCGAGCAAGTAACTAATTTCTTTAATCAGTTTGCAGGTATTATTGTTTCTGCATTAAGCACCATTTCTATGAATGATTTTTGCAATTTATGGGTAGTAGACTCTGGTGCTACAGACCACATATGTGGTGATATTAATCTGTTTGTTGATCACGATTTTACTCTATGTCAAACCACCATGAAAATGCCTAACGGACATTCTGGTAGTATTAAAGGATTTGGTACAGTTAAACTCACCAATAAGTTTATGTTGTATAATGTATTATATGTTCCAAGTTTTCACTATTTCCTATTGTCTGCTCGCAAGTTTTTGCATCAGATTAAGGCTAGCATGATAACCTGTGAATCTACATGTGCTTTTTAGGACCATGAAACCAATATATGTGTGCCCTTTGCTTTTCAGAAAAATGGCTTATATGTTCTGAATCCTACTTGTTTAGATGACTTCTTACACCAAAGAAATAGACTATGTAATGCAAATCTTGCTTCTGATTGTAATGACAAACTACTGGTTTCTGTTAAAGAGCCTGACATTAATAAAATTGTTTTTTCCTCTTCTATTGCAAACAATGTTACTCTTTCGCACTTAAGATTTGGTCACACTCCATTAGACAAGCTTCTGAAACTTAAACACATTAAACATGCAGAAATAGATCCAAAATTTCTATGTTATAGTTGTAATAGGGCTAAAAATCATAGGTTACCCTTTTCTCACTCTGTCACAACAAGTGCTGACATTTTTAATTTACTTTATTTAGACATTTGTGGGCCCTTTAGACAAACTAGTCATAACAATCAAAAATACTTTCCCAGCATTGTCAATGATAAGAGTAGAGCCATTTGGATCAAACTCCTTGAATCAAAATCAGAAGCTTTTTCATTCATAAAGAATTTCATAACATATGCAGAAAGACAATTCAACAGAAAAGTGAAATGCATTAGGTATGATAATGCTCTTGAATTAGGTAGTTCAAATGAGGTGAAAAATTAATTCACTACTTTAGGGATAATTCACCAAACATCTTGCCCCCACACCCCTCAGCAAAATGGAAATGTAGGAAGAAAACATCGGTATTTGTTAGACACTGCTAGGGCCCTTTTCCATCAATCCAAAATTCCATTAGACTATTGGGGGGAATGTTTATTAATTGCTACAGACATTATACATAAACTCCCAACATCTTCCCTTCAAGGTAAAACTCCCTATGAAGCTCTTTACAACAAACCAGCAGATTATCAGAATTTAATAACATTTGGATGCTTAGCTTATGCTCTCATCCTCGGTCCTAAACAAGGAAAATTTAGTTCTAAATCTACACCGCGTGTTCATTTAGGATTGGTACAAAGACAAAAAGGATATAAATTATTATGCTTAGAGGACCATAAAATTATTACATCCAGGGATGTAAACTTCCATGAAACAACTTTTCCATTCAAGCACCCTTACCCCCACATTTCCCCTTTTACCACAGCTTTGGATACACTTACATCTTCGGATCCTCAAACTTCATTGTACGTTTCTGATGATGAAACTCCAACTTCACCACTTTCAGGCCCACATCCGCTCCACACAATCTAGAAACTCAACCAGAAACCGTCCCTACCTCTAACTCCCCACCTCAAATCCAATCAGAAACATCCACAGACATTCCCACCAACAACACCTCTACTGCCCAAGATACAACCAGGATATCATCTAGGACAAGACTCCCACCAGCATATCTACAAGACCACCACACAAGTTCCACATTTCTAGAACACGATGCCTTCACTGAAATTTTCAGAAACAAAATCAATACAACTTTCTCTCTCTCCTCTGATATCTCGATCATTTCCCCCTCTCAATTCTCTAACAGACATAACCCCCGCACTCTCTTTAGCTGCCACCTCAGTCCATAATCAAACAGCCATAAACACCATCATGGACCTCAAAGACCCACAAACATATAAGGAAGCTGTAAAACATAAACATTGGGTTGATACCATTGATGCTGAACTTACAGCTCTTATGCAAAATGGAACATGGGAATTAACAAAATTACCAAAACATAAACCAGTAATAGGATGTAAGTGGGTATTTAAAACAAAACTCAAAGCTTATGGCACACTAGAACGTTATAAAGCTAGACTCGTTGCAAAAGGTTACAGCCAAAAGTATGGCTTAGATTACACCGTAACATTCTCTCCTGTGGTCAGAATGACTACTATCAGAACAATCTTAGCCATAGCTGTCAAACAGAAATGGGTCATAGATTAATTGGATGTCAACAACACATTCATCCATGGTACCCTACAAGAAGAAAGATATATGCAGCTACCAAAAGGGCTGAAAGTAGAAAACAAAATCAATGTCTTCCGTTTAAGAAAATCTCTCTATGGATTGAAACAAGCGTTAAGACAATGGTTTGCGAGACTTAGCACATTCTTAGAAACCTTAGGGTACATAAAATCTTGCAATGATTCCTCCCTCTTTCTGAAAAATAACTTAAATAACTTAACAGTCCTTGTTGTATATGTAGACGATATACTCTTAACACGCAATGATCAGAATGAAATAAACAATGTAAAACAACAGCTAGACAAAGAATTTAAAATCAAAGATCTGAGCAAACTTCATTTCTTTTTGGGTATGGAATTTTTACATCATTCTACAGGTTTAATCATCACACAACGCAAGTTCTGTACAGAAATTTTGACAGAACACAACATCAGTGGTAATGACATCTCTGTTTCTCCTCTTCCTTCTGCACTCAAACTCGGCACAACAACTGGAGAGATCATTCCTAACCCAACTTTTTATCATAGCTTAGTTGGTAAACTCAAATATTTAACTCACACTCGTCTTGATATCTGCTTTACAACATAATTATTAAGTCAGTTTTTGTAGGCCCCCACTACTACTCACATGCAAGCAACACTGCACACCTTAGACTACTGCAAGGGACGATACAATATGGGACTCACCTCAACAATGAACCAGATTTCTCATTGCTCGCCTACTGTGACAGTGATTGGGCAGGTTGTCAAGATACACGACGTTCTGTTTCTGGTTATTACATCATGTTGGGTAAATCTCCACTCTCTTGGAAATCAAAGAAACATCACAACATTTCCATATCATCAGCAGAAGCGGAATACCGCGCTATGAGGACTGTTACAAGTGAGCTATCCTGGCCCAACCGCTTGATCTGTTTCTGGTTATTACATCATGCTGGGTAAATCTCCACTCTCTTAGAAATCAAAGAAACATCACAACATTTCCATATCATCAGCAGAAGTGGAATACCGCGCTATGAGGACTGTTACAAGTGAGCTATCCTGGCCCAACCGCTTGATCAATGAACTCGGAGTAACAGAGATCGCACCTGTCCCACTTCACTGTGACAACAAGTTCGCAGTCTACATCACAAAAAATCCTTTACAACATCAACGAACGAAGCATATCGAAATCGACATCCCCTATGTGAGACAACAAATACAAGAAGGCCTTATTATTGTGATGCACATATCAAACAGAGAGAATGTAAAAGTAGATTATAAGGATAGATTACTAAAGAAGCTGCTTATTGTTATATATATAATATAGTGAATGTCCATATTACCCCTGTAGGTTATCCCCTTCTCTCTATAAATAAAGACCATTGTACTCAGTTGTGAAGTGAATGAAAACCTGATTACCATTTTCTCCTCTTTCTCTGTTCTCTTATTTCTAACACTTATATTAGTATTTCATCATTTTCTCAATAATCTAGTGGGCTCCACTTAAAAAAAATTCATAACCGAGCCTAAATAAATCAACGCAAATTCGAACACACGGTCTGGTTGTACCTAGTACCGTACAGTCTATCCATTTGGCAGCCCAGTCAGCTACTGACTGGACTGTTGTTGTTGACTGGGTTGCCTTTTTACTATATTAACTTTAAATTGTTATAACTTTTAATATGTAAGTCCAAAATGTAAAAATTATATCATTGTTCACCTAAATTCAAGCTCTTCAAAACAAGATCAATCATGGATATTTTTTGACAACTTAAAAAGAAATTATTTTTACATGTGTATAATGATACACTAAAATGATAATATGATTCATTAATTTTGATATTATGATTCATTAAAATTGATATTATCATTCATTAATTAATAAGTGGTGAATTAGATTACGAATATCATAACTGATAAAAATCATTATTGTTTTGTAGTGTATTATTATTGTTGTATGGTGTATTTTAAACCTTATATGGTGAATCATGTATTTTTTTTTCGAAGGAATATAAGCTGTATTAAACCGATCAACAAATTACACCCTAAAGACAAAACTAAATCCCACAACAAGCTGCAAGAGAAACCAGCAAGCCTAATTACTTAAAAGATCGAGAATATCAAAACTTTTGCAGATCCTATAATTCTTCCTATTAAAAGGAAACTTAAACCTCCCCCATCTCATTTTGAGTTCCCATTTAATCAGAATAACACATTGTCTCCAATCAGGGATTTTCCCATTGAAAATAACATCATTCCGAAGCTTCCAAATCTGGTAAACGGCCACTCCCACAGCAGCACACCGCAGATTAAAAACCAGAGATCTCCTCCTTCTAGCACTCCAAAGACAAGCCATACAGTCAGAGAACCGAGAAGGGAGTTTACAACCCAGCCACTTATGTAACACTTCCGTGAATACCAACTTACTAAACTCACAATCAAAAAATAAGTGATCCCGAGTTTCTGGTTGCCCACAAAATCATGTATTTTTCATACATACCAAATATTGTTTTGTATTATATTTTATTTGAAATTTTTATTTTTATATGTTTACGATGATACACTAAAATGAAGATATGATTCACTAATTTTGTTATTATGATGCATTAAAATTGATATTATGATTAATTAACTAATAAGTGGTGAATTAGATAATAAACTTCGGAAGCGATAAAAATCATTATTGTTTTGTAATGTATTATCATTGTTGTATGGTGTATTTTAAACATTATATGGCAAATCGTGTATTTTTCATACATACCAAATATTATTTTGTGATGTATTGTTGTGTAAAAAAATTTATTCTAATATGTTTGTGATGATACATTAAAATGAAGATATGATTCATTAATTTTGATAATATGATTCAATAAAAGTGATATTATGATACACTAAAATGATGTTATGAATCATAAGTCTTATTGATATATGGATATATACATGTAATTAATATAAATTTTTAAAGTTCTCAAAACATATCAATGTCTGGTCTTATTTTGAAAAACATGAATTTAGATGAACAATGGTATAATTTTTTTTACATTTTGGACTTATATTTTATAAGATACAATAATTTAAATTTAATATAATAAAAAACAACCCAGTCAGCAGCTGACTGGTTGTCAACTCATACGACCGTACAATTGTTGTGCGCGACGGGCTTGCACCATCTCCGGTCTGATAAATCAAAGGACGTAGAGGGACCTTAAAAATGTAATCTCCCATGTAGCATTATTGGGGAGGACCGACCAAAGCTGCCCATGTTTTTGTTATTGCTAAAAAAGGACGTAGAGGGACCGCATCAGATCTTTGTCCTCTGCAGCTCTCAATCAATGGTCCCAATTTTTTTTTTTTTAAATGATGTCCCTAAAACACGCACATTGATAATGTATCATCATCCGCTTTGTTTTTACCCTTGCTGCCGAGCAGTTGTCGATGGGAATGTATTATTTGTGTTTGTTCCTAAGTGAATGGCATGAGCACCTAGCTTAATTCTTC